>BLBF01000007.1:14467570-14532057 GCA_015471245.1 Laticauda colubrina | reverse complement strand
GCTGAAGAAACAAGCCTGAAGATGATGAATGAGACTTCATCGAAACGTTGCCTAGATACTTCCAATTCTACGCGGGAGAAAACCCGAATAACCAAAGATCCATATATATATATATATATATATATATATATATATATATATATATATATATATATCTTTTACACCTTCAAAAAGGTAACAACAAGAGAAAAGATTGTTAATTAAATTATACTCATCAGAGACACAGGAGGGGGCATTCCACATCCTTTATATGGCTCTAATTACTTTTTGTTATGGCTACAGTCAGATGCACATACCACTTTCAGAAATGAATCCAGATTCAGAGCCATAGTTGGATTATTTTTCATTTAGTGAATGTAGGCACCTCATTCCATCCACTGGCATATCTTTTCTTGGTGTTTTTTTTTTCTTTATGAGTAACTTCCCTGCATCATGGGCAGAATTAAAAAAAACTGCAGCAAGCCAATGAGCTTTATGAGCAAGAGGGGACTTAATTGCTACACTGATTCTGCTTTAACCTATAAACATTACTGTTTGGAAACTGGAAGAAGCAGAAGTCCATTCAGATGAAACAGTGCCAGTCTTGGAGCTGGATCATGCAGAGATGTTGCTCAACATATTCCCTGAATGCCCAAGACTACAATCTGAAAGTTCTCTCTAACCATCTTGAGTAACTTGAAGAAACTTAGATGGCATCTACAGCCAAGAAAGCTTCTTCTTATGATGGTGACATTAACAATGGACATTTCCTTGCCACTTCTACTTTCACTACCCAAATACTCAAAAACAGTTTGAGACAAGCTTGGAATGCTAACAACTTAGAGCAATACTAAAATACCTGTCATCTCTCACAAGAAAATTGAATAGTGCTCAAGACAAGAAAGACTCAGTAAAATACTTTTCAGTCAATTTCATCCCTATTTTTTCAATCAAACCATCCAGGTAGACTTCTCTTAACAGGAGCAGAAGCTTGGGATCCAGAAGAGAGGCGAGACCGGAAATCCCTCCAAAAGGGAAAGCACTTCACAACAACTGCACTTCACAACTAGTGCAACTGAACTAAAAAATAAATTAGCTTGCTCTCCAGCACTGTTGACATGGTGGGAAATGCAAGAATCCAGAGCTGCAGCCAAACTGGCACCAATTCCTTATGTGGAAGAACCCAATTAATCCATCTGGAGAACTATCAGGCATGAATTACTGTGATGCAGTCTTTCATACGGAGTTGCCCAGAGGTGGGTATTCAGCAGGTTCTGACCAGTTCTGGAGAACCAGTAGCAGAAATTTTGAGTAGTCCGGAGAACCGGCAAATCCCACCTCTGACTGGCCCCACCCCCATCTGTTCTCTGCCTCCCGAGGCCCAGCTGATTGGTTGGGTCTTCTTTTGTTGCCTTGCACAGGAGAATGGAGCTGGAAAGCAGGTTAGTGGAGTGGGGTGGGGTGGGAATGGAGATTTTATAGTATCCTGCCCCTGCCACACCCACCAAGCCACAGCCACATTTAAAAAAAAATTGATTCCCACCACTGGAGCTGCCTTTAAAAACCATTCAGAAACCTTAATCAGAGTGATATTAAGATGATGTCATGACATGTAAGAATGACCTTGGGAGACAAGAGGAAGAGCTGCAGACTACCCAACAATCAGCTGCTGCCTCCGCAGAAGGAATGCAAGTATGACAAACATCTTAGAAGGGACCTTCCCTAGTTTCTTGGACTGTAAAGATGAAGGGGAAGAGATATACTTTCAGATTTGCAAGATTCTGTTTCCAAGTAATCTTACAATAAAGTTAGAGCTTCTGTTTCTGGGGATGCTTCTTGTCTGTTCTACCTACAAGATCAACAGTCATTCACTATTGGTGGCATTCAGGCTGATGAAACAAATAATGCCTAATGTTGTGAGATACAAGCATTCCCATCTCTTCCACTTTTAAAGTTTTAGGAGCAGGTTAGTGTCTACCATCATGGCTGTCAAGCTGCCTAAACTTTGAAACCAACCTCAGACTCATTGCTCCTGTGACTATTTGTAAAGTTGTTGAGCAGGTTGGTAGTCCTGAAGGTTAAACCGGCCAGCAGATTTAAGGTGAAGTGCTTCAAGAAGCCCCTTCAGAAATGAAATTTATGAATTCATATGGGTAAGACCATGTCTTGTGCAGATGTTTGCTTGCAAGTGAGTAGAACTAAATTGTCATGGGGAAATATCAGCGTTCACAAGACTGTTGCCTCATATCCTTTTACATCCAGCTCCTTGGGAAGGTCTGGAAGAGCTGAACATATTTTTTAACCCCTTCAGTAATCGTGAAGCCTAATAGGAACCATCTATGAATTGCCCAATGCGAAGCTTACTCACAGGGTTGTTGTAAATGCAAAATGGAAAGGAAACACATTTATTCCTAGGGATAAATCATCTACAGACCTCTGACTCATTCCCCTAGAAGTCAAATTACATATAATGTTCAACTGCATGAACATTTTCCATACCAGATTGGTTTTTCACAGAAAATAACGGCAATCTGGATTTGAAACGTGCTCGGGGAAAGAGAAAATGTTAAGAAAAATGGTGCAGAGAGAAAGAGATGATATTCCTCCACCCCCACTCCCCCTCCTTCATATATACTCTATACCCCATGGGAGAATTCCTACTCTGGTACTTTAGATTAGAATGTGTGGGAGGGACTCATAGAAAATATTCATATAAAAATGATGTGTAGCTTGACTTTCAATATCCCTCAAATTATGAACATTTTCTTTTAATATTATTAGGATCCATCCTATCTTCCTACTTCTTGTCAAATTACAACAACCTTTCTGATGGCCTCCTTTCATTTCTTTCCCCCCCTTTTCTATCTCGAGTCTCCTATTTTTTTTCTCTCTCTTTCTGTTCCGTCATATTATTCCTAACCGGTGGTATTTCAATTGGTAGAATGTTATATTCCTACCTAAGGGACATATCTTGGTGAACATATATGTAGCTAAAAATAGCTTGTTGCTGCTGTACTGTTAATTTGTATACAGCTCCTGCAGAATTGGTGCGTTATTTATTCAGTTGATGCTGAAGGACTAAGGGTTGGTCAACTGTGCTGATCACAGGTTGTCACACTCTTAACTATTTCTGGTATTCCTGGCAGAATGGCATGTGTATAACTTGTTGATTCCACTTAATAAATTGACTGAATGGGTAATAAAGAGGATTGTTTTAACTCCCTTGTTATAAATCGGGATGATAATATTGAAGCCCCATTTATTTAGGATATCGACGCAGAGGTGTCAAACTGGCAGCCCACAAGCCAGATGCATCACATGCAGGCCACGCTCACCCCAGCTCCACGTGACACGACAAGTTTGACATACGTGATAGAGTATTGTTTTCTCTAAGGTGGTGAAGAGTATGGCTAGGATAAGCAACACTATTTGATATTGCATATAATCAGTTTGGATAGAACAAAATCAATGCCCACAATTTTTCCTAGCCTCAACTAGAATATGATTTACCAGTCATGTTAATTCTATACAAATTGAAAGCCACTGTAACCTCAGGCATTGGTTGGAAGCCTACATAATACCCTTCTTTTTTTTAAAAAAATTAAACTTTATTGAATATACAATTAAAATAATGAACAAACACAGACACGACATAGGAAAAAAATGAAAAAAAAAACCACACACACAAAAATAAATAAAAGCAAGCAATTCCATTATCAACAGTTTGTGGTTCACTATTCGTTATCATCACTGGTGTCATATTTACGAGTAAATCTTAATGCAAGTATGTAATTACTACCTCCTTTACAGTTAACATTATTTACTAATAAATATTTCCTATCTTTTTTCTATCCAGTCATACCAACATTACCAGCTTTTGTAATATTCTGATAATTCTTTATCCTTAATTGCTAGGGTCAATTTATCCATCTCTGCACAGGCTGCTATTTTCTGAATCATCATTTCCTCTGTTGGAATGTCACCTTGTTTCCAACACTGTGCAAAGGCTAGTTTAGCTGCAGTAAGTATGTGCAATATTATATATTAGGAAGAATTCTGGTTTTAATTCAATTTGCTCCGCCATTATTTCCTCCAACCATTTTTTGATTCTGCACCAAAATCTTTGGGCTTCAGTGCAGGACCACCACATATGAAAGAATGTTCCATGTTTCTTTTTACATTTCCAGCAGTTCGGACTTGGGCAACCTGTAACCTCAGGCATTGGTTGGAAGCCTACACAATACCCTTCTTATAAAGCTTGAAAATATGATACCTAAATCTAGATTTGGTATGGTTGCTTGGATATTACCTATGGTCAGTTGTTAATTTTAATCATCTGAATTTGGATCTAGCTCTCCCGTTGTAAATCCTGGTTTGTTTGTTTTTTAGTTTGTTTAAGAAGATGATAAAAGATTGCTGCACAATTCCTATGTTGATAACTAGTACTGATTTCTTCTTTATAGTTTCAGGGAAAAGGATATTAATATGTTGTTTATATGTTTCAAAGTTTTTAAATTTTTTGCTGTACATAAAGCAATTATTCCATAGGAACCTGGGATGAAAGGAACACCGGTTCCATATTGCTTGACATCTTATACCAAAATATGATGAAATCGCAGATAGCTATCTCATGTTTTAGATTTTTATTTATTCCAGGATAGGAGGGTTAGGAGCATGACATGATCAACAATTTTTCATACAAATGAAGTAAAATTTGCACTAACATACTTAACGCAATTGTTTATAACCCAGACTATTTACTGTGATTCCAATGTTGGAGTTATTGTTGTCTAATGCTTTTTTTTTACTAGAGAATGCTACCCAAGAGAAAGGAAAATTCACCCAGATGAAGCAAAGATGCTGAATTCTATAGTCCAAGAATACCGATGCAGGACAGGTACAACAGACTCAAGTTCCATACCAACAAATGTTAGGAAAAGAGTATAAATATATCAGTATGAAACCACAATTGCACTGCATTCAGCAAGAGGATATTGGCTTGGGAAGCCAAATAGGCCACATGGTTTGGCCTTGAACTTTAAATGAACCTGACAAAGCAATCTGTTGACCGTGATGCTAGTAAGAAAATAGATGGCCTGGCTGCCTCTAAAACTTGGCAAATTCACTTCCTTTCACAATTTTATACGGACAAGGCAGAAAAGTCCACAGGATCCCTACGACCAAATCTAAATTATTTGCAAGGTCAGGAAATAAGCATTCTCTAACTCGGCATCCTCCAGGTGTGCTTTACTATTAATCCTATCATCGCCAGCCTTTGGCAATGATCATTGCAGCTATGGGAATTGAGACAGAATAAATCTGGAGGACATCAGATCGGAGAAGTTCAATCTAAGTAGTTCATCGGGCCATATCCAAAAAGAACTTAGGGCTAAAAAAAAAATTGAGAGTTCATAAGACCACATAACCTCCAGAGACTCAGAATGAATGATACACCAGCTGGTTGCTCAGTCAAACTGTGGTTTATTCCATCTTTGAGAAGAATGAAGAATTCTTTTTTTACTTTGAACCTCAAAGCATTTAAGTGGGTTTGAAACTGTAGAGAAAATAACTTGATATTTAGATGCTGTATCATCTTAGAAATGATCCATCTTATTCACATGGACATCTGTCCTACCACCCACCATGATCTTTGTTTTCTTTACATGGACAAGGAAGAGAGCTGACTGTACTTCCAAACGCAAAACACCACTTTGCAATTTCAGACCTCACTTGAAATTTCCTTTCAAGAATACCAATTATTCATCTATTCCTTCCCCACCCCCTCCTCCTTGGCTTTCCCATTGCCTGATGCCCAGTTATCTTAAAAACTTCCTTTATGTTCATCCACATATGCTGAGGAATGCAAAAGCAAAGAGTCAAGTGAGATTGAAGCCCTAAAGAAAATGATAAAATGTCAGAAAAATCCATGTTGGGGCCTTGCCCCCCTGCATTCTACTTAAGCAATAAGAAAGCACTTTCCTCAATTTATGTGGAGTCATTTGCTGTTTTTTCAGTCGCTAGATTCAGCTTTATGGATTATTGATCACCATAACACGTAGGTGCTTGGTGCTGAGTAGGCATTCTTAACTTTATCTCTAGGACCATTTTCTCCACAGGTTGCCCTTTCTAGGCCATTGTTTCTTTGGGTATTGTTTTGCCACACATTAAGTATGACAAATGATTTTTGCCATACTTCCCTAATGATCTGTTGACCCTATTTGCAGATCTAAAGAGGATTCAGAACAGTATAAGGAAGTATATGAGCATGTTGCATAAAGTTAGGGCCCCCTCATTTTAGTTTTTTTTTAATCTGAGTATGTTATAAGAGTACAGAAAGCACATGTAATATTATTTATCTAAACTGCATGTGTGGGAACTGTAAGACTTCCCTATTTGTATTCTCCCAATCTGCATGGATTTTTAAAAGGTTAAGCACATCAAATATGTGTATTTGTACATACAAAACTGTACATACGTTGCCACAGCTATCGCCACAGTCCAATTTTTGCAGAAAGGGCAGATCTAAACTTGGGCAATATCATGATATTGGTGAGAAGAAAAGAAACAACAGATGGAAACCAACCAAGGAGGGAAGCAACCTAAAACTAAAGAGAAATTTCCTAACTAAGAGAACAGTCAGCCAATGGAAGAGCTTGACTCCAGAAGTCTGGGTGCTCCATGACTGGAGGCTTTCAAAAAGAGACTGGACAATAAATTTATTTGAAATGGTATAGGGTCTCCTGCAGGGGTGGGATGCTACTGGTTCTGTCCGGCTCTATAGAACTGGTAGCTTTGAAGAGCAGCAAACACAGAACTGGGCCTGTGTCTGCTTGCTGTTTGGACCGCCCACCTGGCTGGGCTCTTACCTGTCCTTTATTTCCTGCTTTTTCAACCACAGCTGCTTTGCGCGGCACAGGAAAAAAGGCCTTTTTTCAAATGCTGTGCACCCACGCGCAGCACTTATCAGCTGTCCGAGAGGCACAGCTTTCGTTATATTACATGTGCACACAAAACGTAAGTACCGAACCGGTAGTAACACTGGTTGAATCCCATCCCTGGTCTCCTGTTTGAGCAAAGTGTTGGACTAGAAGACCTCCAAGGTCCCTTCCAACTTGATTATTCTATGTTCTATGATTTGTTATGTGCCTCAGAGATAATTTACAAGACAAAACTATCTTGGTGCATTCTCTGGTCTCATATCATCTCAGGGTATTTATATTTCTTTGTCACATTTGCAACTCGTGTTTCAAAATAGATCCCAAAGCAGGCATGGGAAGAAATAGAAGGATTCCTGCAATTTTTAAATACATGACCTTTGAGTCAACCCTGATATAAAATGCTATGGTAATTATCTGGTTGTTGTTGGGTTTTTTTGTCCTTCCATGATCGAAAAATTTTTGACATGGGAACTTAACGTTTATCCAAACCTAATTGTAGGTATCATACAATAAATAAGTTATGTTTTGAAACACACAAGGATATACCTGTACAAAACATATCCATTGCAAGCCTTAGTATAGCCGAATAATTAATGGTAAATAATGATTACTTATAGGCAGCCACTCTCTTAAGGTAAATTGGATTAAATTTCCCAGCTTCAGGAAAGCAGTAGGTAGTGTAAGAAAGTAGGTAGTGTAAGAAAGAATAGTAAACAGCCATGCAATGTATTTGACCAACATGACTCTCATTTAGATTTTCAGAAATAAGAGTAACAGTATGGAAGTAGCATTCCACAGTGCTTGTGCAGCTATTTCCACATATTCACACATAAATGTATCTCCACTTATCTGTCAGTAATCTCAATTCACCTTGTACAGTCTGCCTGCAACCTTTTACTGCTTTGGAATGAGGAAAACATAGGCAAAATATATTATTGAAAATTCGATTGGGACCAGTAGACCACAGGGAGAATGTTGGGACTCTTGTATTTGATGTCTTTTGTTAATTGCTGTTTTTTAATTAAAACAGTTAAATGAGTCCTGAAGAGAAACAGAATTTTAGAGAAACAATTCTAGCTGTATTTCGTGTTCCTGAAGTTGGAAAACAAATCCCATTAATTCACACCACATTTTTCCCATCAAATTCTTTGCAAATTGTATGGAAAATATGATTTGTTCCCAAGCTACAGAAAGCTTTCAACAAGGATCAAATGTTGAATCTAGCTCTCAGTATTTATTGTACATGCTATCCCTGTATGTCGAGACAACAGTCTTTTAGAATACATTGACCGGAGGCTTACTAACTTTCCTCACTCTCCTCCATGAAGGCCTTGCTATTCACAAGCCAGACCAAGTACGGTGCAGTTGCTCTCTATCCCTTGGAGAATAGTGTCTTAATAATGCTGATTTACGGGCACTTTGCTCACTAATTAAAATCCAATTCTTAATCTCATCATGAATGTTTCTCTCTCTCTCACTCTGTAATTAGTTAGTGTAGAGTTGCAGCTACAGTCAACCCAACTCCTTGCCTATCATTTCTACTGTAACTAAATAGAAGCACAGAAACAGCTTCCTTCAAGAGACATGTATTCATTCCTGGGAGAACAGTGTCTTAATAACACTCTGATTTACAGGCACTTTGCCTACTAGTTAATATCCAATTCTTGATCTCATCATGAAAAGTCTATGTATGTGTATATATCTATGTAATTAGTAAGTGTAGAGTAGATAGAGTTCCAGCTGCAGTCACCCAACTCCAACTCCAACTTTGTCTTCTTATTTCTACCATAAGTAAATACAAGTACAGTTTACTTTCAGTGATGTTTCACTTCCTTAACAGTAATAATGGTCAGAAAAAATGTTAATCTTCATTATCATCACTGTCTCTAAAACATTTGCCCAGTGAAGGCTAAATAATTTCCCTACATTATTCTAATAATCGGCAACCTGGTGCCCTCCAGATGAAAAAATTCCTTGTAGTTTATGGGGTTCAAATCATCTGGAAGACACGAAGCCAACCATTTAATTGTTCAATTAATACCATTAATCAAAATCAAAATCAGAAAAAGAAACACAATGTTACAGCTTGAATATCAATGCACAAAAAAGATATTGGAAAAGATGGGAAAAGATGAAAAATATACAGTGGAAAGTCAATTCTTTCTTCAAGAACCTAACTTAAATCTGACTTTGCCATACTTGGGATCCTTCCAACTGCATCACTGAATATTGATGGTGAAGTTGAACCTTGGCGAGATATTTTCTTGATATTCTGAAGAAGCAGTGAATAGAAGTTGTCGTGCATGCAAGAACAATGGTGAATTTTTGATTTTTACACAATCCTGAATGTTTGCAGTTTTCTGCCAAAAAGGTTGGGAAGAAAGGGTTTGAAGAAGAAAAAAAGAGTTTCAAACAATTGTTTTAGATAAGCCTAACTGTACTGCACCATGGGGTTCCTCACCCCAACTTTTATTTCTAAATCTCAGAGAAAATGCTTCTAAAATACAGGTAGTTCTCAACTTATGATGAAAATTGCGATCAGAATTTTTGTTGCCAAGCAAAGCAATTATTAAGTGATTCACACCTGATTTTATGAACTTTCTGCCCTAGTTGTTAAACAATCAGCACAGTTAAATGAATTGCATGGCCATTAAGAGAATCCAGCTTTCCCATTGACTCTTTGCCAGAAACCAGCTGAGAAGGTCGCAAATGGTAATCTTGTGACTGTAGGATACCGTGAAGATGGTAAATACATGCCAATTCCCAAGCACCCAAATTTTGATCACGTGACCATGGGGGTGCTGTGATGGTTTTAAGCACCTGGACAGGTCCTATGTCACTTTTTTCAATGCCGTTACAATTGTGAACAGTTGCTGTTGCTAAACAGTTGCTGAACAAACGGTTATATGTCTAACTGTAGAGTAAATTAGTACAATCATAGCACAATCAAATCAGTATTGTCATAATCGGGGTTGATCATCTGGGAACTTCAGTGAAAGCAACTAGTTTTTACCTCAGAGATCATGAAGTTCAGAAGACACCTTAACCTAGGACTTTTCTCTTCCCATATTCCAGAAGCAATATGATATGCCAAGAATCTGATGCATTATGCTGGTTCTTTTATATAAGAAGAGGTGGATTTAGAAGAAAATAAAACTTCCTGCTCTATATTTGGAATTAACACAAAAAGGGAGAGACATGTAAACTATGAACATTATCCAAATATAAATACATTGAAGTCTATGCGTTTCTTTAATGTTTGGAGCCAATTTTCTTTAACAAATTTAAACATTGATATCCATAGTAAAAAAAAAAAAAAACCTAACCCTTGGAAAGCGTTTCAGCCTCGTAAAATGCTTCTGAATTGCCAAATGCCAATGTTAAACAAAATTACTACAGCGCACGCTGTAACTTATTTCTTTCAAATTGAGCCAGAGAGGAACTTATAAAACTGTCAACTTGAATTTGTGCTGCAAAATTGCTGCTCAGACAGAAACACGGCCAATACCTTTGATCTATTACACGTTCGTGCATAGGTGAGTCAATGTTACCTCTCTTGCCATCATCACTGAATGTGGGAGTCAATAGGAAAGGCATAATCAAGACAGACTGGATTTAATGAAATATCAAAAATATTTATACTTTCCTTAAAGGCTGAATGGTTAGGAAATGGAAGGAAGATTCAAAGTGCAAAAAACCATGCTTTGACAGCACATCAGAGATGGTATTTAGCCAGTTCAGACCAGTTCTGGTATACTGGTAGCAAAAAATTTGAGTAGTTTGGAAAACTGGCAAATACCACCTCTAACTGTTCCCGCCCATCTGCCCCTGCCCTTGTTTTTTAGCTCAGCTGATTCGTGTGGCAGAGCGGAATGCCACACCTCAGCTCAGTGAAAAAACAGCTCACCTCACCAGCACTGACACCGAGGGTGGTCTTTGATTGTTGCACCCGCGCGCAAAGCGCGCTCTCATAGAACCAGTGGAGAAAAATTTGGAATCCCACCACTGCAGCACATCACTTGGATGGGGATCATTCTGGTACGTCTTTCAGAATACTAAACAATAAAATCATGCAAACCTGAAGTTGCATATGAGATGCCTGGTAAGGAAAAAGGCTAACTGAGCTCAGCAAAAAACCAAAAGAGCAATGCAAGCAGTCCTTGACTTATAATAATTTATTTAGCAATCATTTGAGGTTACAACAGCACTGAAAAAAGTGACTTATATGATGTGTCCTCACACTTATGACTGTCAGTGCATTTCACAGTCACATTATTAAAATTAGGCAAACCTGTGTTTATGACAGGTACGGTATCCCGGGGTCATGTGACTGCCATTTGCGACTTTCCCAGTTGGCTTCCAACAAGCAAAGTCAACAGAGGAAGCCAGATTCACTTAACGACTGCATCATTCACTTCATAACTGTGGCAAAAAAGGCCATAAAATGGGGTGCAACTCATTTAACAACTGCCTCGCCTTACAGAAATTCTGATCCCATTGTTGTCGTTAATTGAACACTACCTGAACTGCACTGGATCATTATCTGGCTGACTAGCCCAAAACTACAGAAAGGACAGACTGATTCTTCTACTACTACTTCTACTAGCAGTGATTCTTCTACTACCACTATCCAGCTTTTGAGGAGTGTGATTTGTAATTGCCAATCTTCTTCCTTGGTTCTAATCAAATTTGCCAAATCAAATCAAATCAAATCAAACATTGGTGGGACGGAAGAGCAAATTGGATGTCAAATTTTGATAACTTGGAGAAATGCATTGAAAATTATTCAGTGAAATTTGCAAAATGAATATAAAATGCCGGCATGATGCGGCTATAATCTAAAAGGCAAATAAATGCATTTTTAGGCTACATCCACATAAATATGATTTCCAATATTGCTGCACTTCAATCATCATTGGTAGGATTCTTCTTGATGTACTGGGTTAGATTATGGACAAAGTTCATGAGGATCAACAAGAAATTAAGTCATGCTTAAAGACTGAAGAAAGACTGAAGAAACTAGAAATGCTTGGTCTTGAGAAAGGAAGAGTTAGAGGGGGGATATAATAGCACTCTTCAAACATCTGAACTGATGTCACAGAGCAGAAAACCAAAAGCTGTTCTTCCTATAGTTAAACATCTAACTATATAATCTTGCAGGGGTGTCAAACTGGCGGCCCACAGGCCGGATGCATCACATGCAGGCTACTCCCACCCCGGCTCCCCAGAGGCAAAAAATATTGAAATGTCACATGACATCATGTGACATGATCAAGTTTAAGCCCCTGTCACACTGCACCAACGGATGCAAAGATGATGTAAAACGGACAAAAAAGCTTGCCATCCGTTGGTTAACGCGATGTACTCACTGTCTCCGTTTTGCTTCCTCTCTATCCGTCCAGCATCCGTTTATTGACGTTTCATCCGCTCAGAAAGTTTTGAGCTGCTCAAAACTTTTGCGCGGAAAATGTATCCAATTTGTCCGTTCTGCATCCGCTACGCATCCGTTCTACATCTGTTACGCATCCGCTATATCCGCTAGGCATCCGTTCTGCATCCGCGCAACTCGCATCCGCTCGGACGCAGGGAGGAAGCAGAACGGACACGGAATGGATGCAGAACGGATGCAGCACGGAAACAAAGCGTTTAAAACGGAAAAAACGTTCGCAGAGGGGACCTATCTCGGATATTAAGGATGTCTAGAGGATGCCTAGAGGATGCCTAGAGGATGCCAAGGGATACTATACTGCCTATAAAAAGGGGGAGCAACTCGTCTGCATCTCACTTTCAGATCAGCAGCCCAGCTGTGCAGACCTCTGCAGCCTTCATCTGACTCTTGCTCTTCCACAGCATCCAGTCATGTCAACCGTGGATCGTAACACAGTCCTTTTGGCAGCCACCATCCTTCTGCAACAGTGCGAAGCCATCTACAGGCTCTGTGAACTCTACTACGGGAAGAAAAGGAGGCGGCCAAGAAGCGTCTGGGTCCAAAGATGGATTGGGAGAAGAGCAGAGTATGGACTGTACAACAAGCTGATGGTGGAGCTCAGGAACAAAGACACTCGGGCATTCCAGAACTTCATGAGGATGCCTCCAGCCATGTTTGACGAAGTTGTGCAGCGCCTGACACCCAGGTTGACCAAGGCAAACACCAACTTCCGGCCCAGCCTGGGACCTGGGCTCAAGGTGGCACTCACTCTGCACCACCTGGCCTCAGGGACCACCTACAGGAGCATGCAGTTCGGCTGGAGGGTGCCATACAACACCATCAGCATTGTGGTCAGAGAAGTGGTGCAGGCCATCATCGAAGAATACCTGCAGGAGCTCCTCCACTGCCCCTCCACTGATGACGGATGGAAGAAAGTTGCAGAGCAGTGATATCAGAGGTGGAACTTCCCACACACCGATGGAGCCATAGATGGCAGGCACGTGGCCTGCAAAGCACCACCCAAGTCGGGCTCCACTTATTTCAACTACAAGGGCTTCTTCAGCATCGTCCTCTTTGCCATGTGTACTCACTGCATACATGTTTAATACGCTCTATCCGTCGAGCATCCGTCTACTGCTATTTCATCCGTGCAAGAAGTTTTGAGCTCCACAAAACTTTGTGAACAGATGAACTTTCCACTGCGTACAATGTACATATATGGGCAACAAACGTTCTATGTCCATTATCATCCATTAAACGTTCGCTGTATCCTCTCTGCATCCTCTGGCCATCCCCTCAACTCACATCCGCTGCAGCTGAAAATGGAAAGAGGGAGGAAACAAAAGGTACACGGAACTCTACACAGCATTAGTAGCACGGAGATAGAAAGGATGTAAGCCTATGCATCTCGTATATAAAGGATTAAAACGGACAAAACGTTTGTATCTGGGATGTATCTCATATATTTAGGATGTCTGGAGTACGTCTAAAGTATGTAGAAGGACACCTAGCGGACAACCAATATTTTCTATAAAAAGGGGGAGAAAATCATCTGGATCGCTGGGATGGTGGACCATACAGTCCCACTATGGTTGCACTGGAGGTTTATCTATCCCACAACTATCCTTATCTATCCCACAAGCATGCAAAGGCTTAACCATTTGTTCAAAGTTTTCACCAACACTTTATTAAGTAAAAAAAAATGAACCAAGTAAACTAAGTGTCTTAAGCAAAGATAAACTTTATTAACTTTCTTAGGTAAACTTTATGACTTTATTAAATAAGCAAAATGAACCAAGTAAACTGTATTAAATGTCTTAAGCAAAGATAAACTTTCTTAGGTAAACTTTATGACTGTATTAAATAAGCAAAATGAACCAAGTAAAGTGTCTTAAGCAAAGATAAACTTAACAAGTAAACAACTCAGTCTCTGACACTATTCTCAGTCACTCTGAGTCATGTCTCTTGTCTCAGCTGTTAAGCGGGCAGGGACTTGGAGGTGGCTGTGGCTTGAGTACTGGTCTGAGGTACCATTGGAATGCTTGGCCCCGAGGGTACAACAGGTGGTGGTGTGTTCAGGAAGCTATCCGAGAGCTGACTCAGTCCCGTGAGGTTGAGAGGCCCTTCATCAAGGACTTGAGATGTCAGGCCCAATACTGATGACAGATTGTCCATTGACGGGCTTGGCTGTGGGTTGGAGGAAGGGTTGGGAGGAGTGTAGTGGGGCTGTCTGGTCTGCAGCTGGGTGAGGACTGGCATCTGTGGCGTCCGATGAACCTGGGCCTGGATTGAGAAGTTCTGCTTCTGCTGTGGGAAGTCCTGGTAGTTGTAGCCTTGGTAGGTGAGGGGCTGTTGAAAGTCGTGGAAGGGCTGTGACATCGACTGGGGTGGAGGAGCAGACCTGGACTGGGTAGGAGCAGCTTCAGCTGGGCCTTGAGGGTTGTGCAGAAGTGCTGTGATCTTCTGCTTCATCACCTGGTACTAGGCCTCGGGCAGGTCCCTCAGGGTCTGGCTCACGTAGGTGATGAAGGTGTTCCGGCCCGAGGATGCTCTGTCCAAGTGGACCAGCTGAGAGAGAACTTCTGTGCTGGTCTTCATTGTGTCCCTGATCTCCAACAGCACACTGTGGTCCTGGCCCTCCAGTCTGCCTCTCTGCCTGCATCCTCTGGAGGTGGGGGTGGGGGTGGGGGTGGGTTGGCCTCTGGTGGCTGCTGCTTCTTCCTCCATTTGTGACAGCAGGGCGTCATCCTCCACGGGATCCTCCAAGTCTGCCGGCATGGGGAGTGCAGCTGTCGGGGGGGTCTCTGCTGTGGGACCCTCTGAAGACACCTGCCTGGACAGGGTAGCTGGCTCCTGGCTGGAAGAGGACTGGCTGTCTGTGGGTTGTCTGAGGGAGAGGAGTCTCAGAGGGGCTGCTCCTCGGCGGCGGATCTCACCCTCCAGGAAACTGCACTTGGCCATGACGTACATCTCCCGGTTAGTGAGCTTGACAGCGGCCTGCCCGGATTTCTGGCTTGCCATACCAGGTGTACATGTGCTTTCACCATCCAAGGAGTACTTTTGCAGTGTACCCCAGGCTCTCTGCCTTGTCTCTCCAAGCTACCTACTTCTTCTTGGTGTCCCGATACAGTCTGTGGCCCTTTCTCCAGGGGTACTCGTTCTCCCTCAGCCATTCCAGCACCTCATTCTCATAATCCTCGGAAACGGTGTCCTTTTCCTCTCTCCCTTCTCCTTCCCTTGCCTCTTCCTGCCTCTGGCAAGGACTTCAGCAGGGCCTTCAGAGGCTTCACCAGCAGGGCCTTCAGGGGCTTCAGCCTTCAGCAGCAGGGCTTTGAGGGCCTTGGGGCTGATGCACCACAGCAGCAGCAGCAGCAGCAGCAGCAGCAGCTTCAGAGTCAGTGCCAGGGGGTGGGATGCTGATTCTGGCCTTCTTCACCTTGCCAGGGCTTGAACGAGTAGGCACGGACTTCCTCTTCTTGCCTGATGAACCATGGTATTCCTGCAAGATGTATGTGGCAGCACGTCTTTCCCCTGTATGCTGACAGCGTGTATGCTGCATCCTGTTATATCTGCGGAGCTGACGCAATTCATACTCCCTTCATGCGCAGTGAACACCTTGCATCCAATATACATCTGCGCGGCATCCCCTTTGTTTTCTATAGGCGACTGTGATGCATCCGCTTCATCCGCTATGCATCTTCCCCTTCCGCTATGCATCCGCTTTGAAATTCTCCCCCGGAACCCCTTCGGAGGTGTTATCCCCTTCCATCCGCTTGGCTTCTGATGAACATCTGTTTAACATTCTCGCTACATACTACCCACATCTGTTCTTTTCCGTTCTATTTATGCAAATTTTCACCACTTTTTGGAGCAGATGACAACGGGTGGAGCCACCCCTGAAATTTTGCTCGTCCGTTGTGTCCTTTATGCATACGTTTTGTGTCCATCGGCCAGTGGGATCGGGCTTTTAAGAAAGACCGCTTGTAGATGAAACGTGAAAGCTGAAAATAAATATTTGAACTCTATTAAAGTAATTTAATGAATATGACTTCACCATCTTTCTTTCCCCAACTAAGTGCCTTCCAATATTTTCAGTCAGCATGCCTAATTCCTGGAGCTTCAGTTCAGGTCTAACATGAGAGAGTGTCAGCCTGGTTTAGGCTTACCCATCTCCTGTTCACACATACTCAAGTTTCTCTTTAAGCTCGAGTTCCAAATGTTATGAATCCTTTATAAGGTCAAAAGCCTATGTGCTAATCTGGGACATAATTACATTAATGTATTCCCCACAACCCAGATATAGGAGATAAGCAGGGATAATTCAATGCTGACTATGATATATTAAGTTAAAAAATAGCTTTTTCTTTTTTAATAATAGATTTTAATGATGCATTTAATTAATCTATATACAAGCCATCTGTCAGGGCCACCTTTTATTATTTAGTTTATATAAGCAACCTGGAACTCATTGAGGGATTATGGCCAGTCCTTCTCTCTCAGCTAAACCTAAATGAAATGATTGCTGCTGGGTTAAAATCAAGCAACTAACACTTTGCTGAGTTTTTTAGGGAGAAAGATAAGTTATAAATCAAAGCCATAACTGGATGCAATTAAAACAAAACTGATTTTAGGTTGTTGACACCAGATGAACAACTAGTGAGCTATCTATCTCATCCAAATAACATAAATAAAATTTACTGGGTTTTTCCTCACCCATAAGTCTTTCAAGATAGACAGCAAGCTTGAGCTTCCAGCTCAACAGTATAGCTTGTCCAAAATTAATCTGTCCTCAGAATGTCCTTGATAGATCAGTAAATTGCATTCAACTGTTTAGCACTGTGAATAACACCAATCTACTTCTGGTGCTGAGTGTTATTGGCAAACCCTGTTTTCTACCTTAGCAACTCAACAACTGAAAAGGTAATGCTGTGTTTTGAAGATGGCTAAGGAGGGGAGGATGAAAGAAGGAAGAAGTTGATCTGCTTCACGAGTGTCAAACTCGTGGCATCATGATGCCGTCACATGATGTTTTGTTTTTTTCCCCTTTGAGGAGTTGGGGTATGTGTGGTCTGCACATGACACATCTGTACCCTTGTAAAAATTTGCTCTACTGAGAAGCCATATACTAGTTTCTCCACTGGCTCCTTCTCTCTCCTATCCTTATCCAGCAACCATTTCTATGCCATTGGCCTGCTACAGAAAGAGCATCCAAAATGAAGACCGCTCTATGGTCCCTTGTCTTCTTCAATTATACCTGTCACTGTTGGTGGTGGTCTTTTCATAATAGTTGCTACAATAAGTTTATAAGCTAGTTTTCAAAGTCATACCTGGGCCAACTTCTTCCAGTCAATCTCTTTTTCTTGCGTGTTACATTTGTGTTGTAAACAAAAAGGTGAAGGTAGGCTGTTCCAACCACTCTAGCAGCATTTTTCTAGGCCAAAACAAAAAACAACCCTGAATTGAATTGCGAATCACCCACCCGCAGTCAATGATGGAGACGAGTGGCTACAGAAATTGGAAAAATAAAATTTAAATATCATATGAAATTTTAAATTAGCACATACTCCATTGTACTCCATTGTACAAGGCAGTGGTTATATTATGCAGGTGGTACAGCAAATGTGCATTTAAACCTATGAACCAAGGGAAAGGTCTAAGCTTCTATGACAAAAAAGTGTATTCTATGGATATCAATCTATTTCCTTGATGTCACCGTAAAAATGAGATGGATGCATAAAGAGCACATGATAATCCAGCATTCTGCCATGAGATACCGTGCTTCCAGAACTCCTCAACAAATCTATTACTGATAACCAGGCACTGCAACTACATTTGTTCTGACATTCTTGACAGAGATGCTTAATTAAGGGAGCTAAAGCAGGATCAAAGAAATTCAGCCTCCCAGGACTCTCGGTAACATAACTCACTATTCACAAGTCATAAGTCACTATTTTGGAAAAGCATGATTTTACAGCAATATCAAATGAGAAATTATTGATTTCACATCAGATTTCAGGCAATCTCACAAGACAGACAGGCAAGACATGAGAATATAAACTGACAGCAAACAGAACTTCTAACAATGATGATGTTCCTTAGTTAGGGTAATGAAATACCTGTAAGGGAGCAAGCAAACTCAGAGAGCACCAAGGATCCCTAATCTCAGAAGGGCTCAACAAATACAATGGATTTGTGTACTGCAACCAGGCCTGTCCTTCCCCCACCACCACCTCACCCCAATTTAAATCCTACATCAATCTACCCGCTCTGTGCATCTGATGAAGTGGGATGCAGCTCACAAAACCTTATGCCTTTTAATAAAATTCATTAGTCAGAGAAGGTGTTACCAGAATCCTGATTTGCTGCTGCTGCTGCGCATGAGTTTGGTTGACTAGGAGGGAGCCATGCAGATGTTACGCAAATGCTTCTATTAACTTAATCTTCCTCAGAAGGGCCCTTCTGCTGCCAAGTGCTTAAGAGGGTCATTTGGGATTTAGATGCCATTTCTGTTCACTGCCAAGGACTAGTCATGTGTAGGAATCTGGAGGCTTGATAATAGCTCAGATGAGCATGCATGCTAATCCATAACTCGCTGCAGTGGATGAAACACAAGATATAGGCAAACTAAAACAGTACTATTCCTTCATATCTAATTCTTAAATATGGCTCTGGCCACTTTTCATAAAACAACTGAAATCCTAATAAAAATTCTGATCCCTTGTAAAACAAAGCTGCTGTTTCTCAGCCTCATTGGGTTGTGCTATGACTTTGGGTCATGTAAGGCATTAGTTCATTAGGAAGATCTTTTATTCCGATTTGAAATGAATCAGGAAAAATATTGCAAGCACAAGTCCCTTTAACAAAATAACTTTTAATAATCTTTCTACAAAGCAAATACATCAGGCTTTGTCCAGTTGTCTTGGCATATGGTGTTGTCTACGCAATGAAGCTTGCCTTTATATGTTTCCAGTTCAGTTGTTATGTGGGAGGAAATAATTGTGTAAGAAAAGAAAAAGAAACATACAAAAGAATGAATATTAATAAATTTAACTGATTATAATCCGAGTCACTGTACATTCGAAATGGACAAGGCAAGATGGCAATGCCTTAGTTATTTTCACCAATATACAGGGATTCCTTGTTTAATGATTGCCTCCGTTAGCAACCATTCTCAGTTACACTGACCAAAAAACTTCACATTATGACCTTCACAGGTCTGTAAAGCAAAGGAAAACTGAACTAAGATCATAAGTAGAGTTGGAATTTCACGTAGAGATTGCCTTGCTTAATGACAGAGCTCCCAGTTCCAATTATAGTTACTAAAGGCCCGGTCCCACTGCACTTACAGATGCAAAGAGGATGTATAATGTTAAAAAAAGCTTGCCATCCATTGGAAAACGCTATGCATCTGTTGTGTACTCATTGCATACGTGTTTCATACGCTCTATCCGTCGAGCATCCGTCCACTGCGATTTCATCCACGCAAGAAGTTTTGAGCTGCACAAAACTTTGTGAATGGATGAACTTTCCGCTGTGTACAATGTAAATCTGCAACATACAAGCAACAAACGTTCTACGTCCGTTTATCATCCGTTAAACGTCCGCTGTATCCTCTCTGCATCCTCTGGGCATCCTCACAACTCACATCCGCTGCAGCTGAAAACGGAAAGAGGGAGGAAACAAAAGGTACACAGAACGTCTGCACAGTGTTAGTAGCACGGAAATAGAAAGGATGCGCAGTGAACGGTTTGCATCCGATATACATCCCCTTTCTTTCCTTTAGATGTACATGATGCATCCTCTTCATCCGCTATGCGTCCGCTCCGCAATTATCCCCCGAAACCCCTTCGGAAGTGTCATCCCCTTCCATCCGCTTTCATCCACTAGGCTTCCGATGAACATCCGTTTAACATCCCCGCTACACACTACCCATGTCCATTCTTTTCATTCTGTTTATGCAAATTTTCACCACTTTTTGGAGCAGATGACAACGGATGGAGCCACCCCCGAAATTTTGCTCATCCGCTGTGTCCTTTATGCATATGTTTTGCGTCCATCGGCCAGTGGGACCGGGCCTTAAATCACAACCACCTGTCATCACTTTGGAGATGGCCAAAGAATTGGGTAATTAAGTGATACATTTTCTTCTCTGATTTAAGGAAATACAAAATGAACAGTGAATGAAAAGGAATTTTTTTCTTATCACAATCTTTGTGCTGGATATATTGGCATAAGGCTATCATACACTATAATCCTCACCATCTTTCAATTTTATTAAGGTTTTTTTGCAGGTTACCTCAAATTACCTCAACTTATAACCCTGCCTCCCTTTTTTATTTATTTAATTTAGGCACTGTCCAACTCTACATCAACCCTGGGAGGCTCTCATGTTGAAACAAGCACGATAAAATCCAATATAAATAAAGAAAAAGACAGCAAATACAGCCAACAACCGAGATAAATACAAATACTAGGAGCTGGATGCCACCTTAGTCAGGGCCTGGAGAAACAGACACGCATTTAAGGCCCTCCATAATGCCATTAGGGTGGGAGTCATTCAGACTCACATCCCCTACCTTTTATTGCAACACTTTGATTCTTATATTTTTTAAAATGTTTTTTCATCTCAAAATGGAGGGAAACCATGCTAACAGTTTGACAATTGTGACTAACAGGCTCTAAAGGCCACCAAAATAGGTAGCTCTGAGGGTTCAGACTGCTCACTCTGCTCTTGCATAAGCTATACATAAAGATTACATCTAACAAAGTAGGACTTGCCTGCAAATGTCATTGTGATTTGAGTTCAGCTCAACCTCTTTCAACTTGAGGCCCTTCAGATGTGCTAGCTGTTGGCCGTGCTAGCTAGGAATTATGGAAACTGCAGTCCAGCACATCTGGAGGACAGCAGGGTGCAGAATACTATTTTAAGCTATCAATGTGGCAGCCAAGAAATTAGAAGCAACATGGCACAAGAGAACTTTGCCTCTCCCTTGCCCCCATGAGTAAGAACCGCCCTCAAGCCTGATTTTAGGCAATAATTTGTCTCCCATTTTTTCTCAAAATATTTCAGAAACATAGTATTCCAGCCAACAGCGTCAACACCATAGAACTCTCCTGGCCAACTGAAAGTCTATGCTCTGCTCCTGCCAATATTAATAAATACCACTTGTGTTATTGCTAAATATTAAAGAATCAACAAAGAGGCCGATATGCCTGATCTGCAATTATAAAAAAGAAGAAATCTGCTTCTTTATAAACAGCATATACTGTGTTTTCCCAAAAATAAGACCCAACCAGAAAATAAGACCTAGCATGATTTTTTCCGGGTGCTCATAATAAGCCCTACCCCCAAAATAAGCCCAGTTAAGACCATCAGTCATACTGGCACATTTTGGGACCAATTTCCTCAAAAAAAGACCTAACCAGAAGATAAGCCCTAATGAGTCTTTCGGAGCAAAAATTAATATAAGACCTGGTCTTATTTTTGGGAGAACACAGTATAATATTTATGATATGAAATCTAAACAGAATTGGAAATTAAAGTCCTATTCTTGAAGTAACAATGGCCTACATGTTGAAAAATAATGAAAAAGGCGATAAGAATCATAGCTCAGTGTTATAATTTTAGTAGGCCTGAATGCAGCAGGATATTACAGAACAATGATGTGTGTAAATTATTATACCTTTAGGGATAAAATCTGGAACATGTTTGCTGAGTTTAAATCTCATTGAACTGAATGCAATTTACTCTGGAGTAAATGTGTCAGCTATACAGATATATTTGTCTGAAAGTAACTCAAGGAATAGTCATTGACTATAAAATATATTTGTATATTACTAATAAAGAATTAAAAGATTCCAAGTAATCCTCCAAACTTGAAGTTTGTATTAGAAATTTATTATTTTTTAAACTGCCCTCACAATTATGGAATTACTATACATTACTATGCCAAATATTAAAATTCTGAATGTAATTATAAAAGCTTCTTCAATTTAAACATTTAAAGTTAACATATTTTTTAAAATTTTCCATGATTGCCTGGAACACTGACCTGCAAAATAAAGAAGCAACTATTTTATCATCCTGACCCACAAATCTTATCCAACTCAGAGATGTTGAAGGACAGGACTCAGTGGAACTCGAGGGTTCATAAGGCCTAACTAATTTCCAATCCCCAACATAGTTCACGAATTATGGCAATCAAAGTTCTCCATAACAAAACCTACATTTGGAGTTGAATGGATGCAAATACTCTGTAACTTCCTGGCCTACTTGGATTTCAGACCCAAATTTCCACATCCTTGGCACCTGAAGATATGTTGGCTTCCACAATTCCCCAGCAAGCCATACATCTTCAAGTGGCTAAAGTTGGGAAACACTGGCTTAAACAAAATGCTTCTTAATGGACAATCAGGCTTTTTTCACAAAATAATCTATCATACTTATACAGTGGCAGGATTCCAAATCTTTTCCTACAGGTTCTATGAGAGCATGTTTCACGTATACATGCAGCACTCAAAGACCACTAGAGGTAGTATTCAGCAGGTTCTGACCAATTCTGGAAAACCGGTAGCAGACATTTTGAGTAGTTCGGAGAACCGACAAATCCCACCCGACTGGAGATTTTACAGTATCCTTCCCCTGCCACGCCCACCAAACCACGGCCACAGCACTGGTAGTAAAAGAATTTGAATCCCACCACTGAAGACCGCCCTCGGTGTCAGCGCTGGTGAGCTGAGCTCACTCCGCTCTGTCGTGCAAATCAGCTAAGCTGAAAAACAAGGGAATATAGGACAGGGAACAGTGGGGGAGGGCAGGGCCAGCCAGAGGTGGTATTTGCCTGTTCTCTGAACTACTCAAAATTTCTGCTACCAATTCTCCAGAACCGGTCTGAACCAGCTGAAAGTCACTTCTGCTTCTATGCTAATGCTCTTTTGAAAATCCTGACTGCCAGAAAGCCACCTAACTGGACTCAGAGAACAGATGAGCAAAAGATAGTCTTGACTCAAATATATATTTTCCTTTCTCTCTGAGACATAAGCACACACTTAGAATATCAGACATTCAAACAATGCAAGTTCAAATAATTCAATTTCTGTCTCTGCTAGAGTCTCTTTGCTCAGGTGTCCCAATGCAAAGCAGTGAAAGATTGGCCCAACTGAATCCCATGGACAAGTAGTTAGTCTTTCCGTTCCTACAGTAAAATAAATCTCGATGTGTTGCCTCTGGTACACATCATAGATTTTTTTAAGAGTATACTTTTGACGAATGCTTTTATTGGCTTAACAAACACAAATTTCGAATTTCAGAAAGAAAGTAAAAGACAATTCTTCAATCTCTGAGTCTTTAGGGCTTTACAAAGGGGATCATCCACTAATCTTTCTTCTGCCTTTTTAGTTCTTATTTTTTAAAATGACTAAGTTTAAGCTTGTCCATCTATTTTTTAAGGGTTTTTTTAGTCATACCAATCCTGCAGCTATTTATGTATAAGGGGAATTTCATGCATGTGAATTTGATTGTTGTTCATTTTTTGCAAACTTTATGCGACTTTTAAACAAGTGCTTTCTCTTCCTATGGTTATTACTTAATATCCTTTACACTCTTCTCTGCATTCTTTTCAGTTCCAAAATAATTGTTTGTGTATGTGCAGATAAATGATAATAGAATAGAATAAAATAGATAAAGAGAAACAGTATAGATGGATGATGACAGAATCATTGATCCGTAGCAATCCTGAAAACAGTTGGTATATGGTACTCATGATGTAATACTTAAAGTTAAGGCCTATTCTTGTCCTATCCTCTAATAGTTATATTTGAAAAATTATGGAGCTTACATATCTTTTAGATGAAAAATAAATGAAGGCTAAGTGGGAAACTGCATTTCCTGGTTATTTTTATCACTTTTTACCAATGAAAAGTATAATAGAAACATTCTGCAATATTTTGCTACCTCAGCATAAGAACTGATTGGACATTAATAAAATGCAAGAGTGAGAATCAAAACAAGAAAACAAAAATTGGGAAAAAATCATCCTGCAAACTGAATCTTGTGAGACTCTAATTTAATTTAAATTCTCTCTGCCCCCCTCCCCCTACAATAAAGCCCTGTATTGTGACAAAAGGTTATTTTTCTACTTCCCCAGAGCAAGCTCCTTGGGAGACTGTCCCTGGCACGACAAGTGACAGAACTAATCTGTCTTCACTTGGACAGCACTGCAAATATGCAAAACCCAGGTGGCACTAATGGGTTTACAGTCATAACTTTGGAATTGGATACACTATGTTACATGGTGTAAAAATTCCCATAGATCAATTTTGCAGTGAAGGTTAAGCAATAAACAAGGAACCCAAATCTTGTTACCAGCTTGCCCTATCTTTCTCTTTCTTCATGGAACTGTTAAAAATATTAAACATTTAAAAGAAAAGATTCTCCCACATTTAAAGCACACAACAGCATAAAGGTCATAAAAGAGCCAGCTATCCTATTCTATCTTGTTAATTAGATTCTCCAAAGAAGTAAAAGTCCTTCTGACTTTGAAAAGTCTGCTTGAACTCCAGATTTACTGGAAGCATTTTTCTGCGTTTGGTGTGAGCCATGTGCCTAGTTTTGGAAGGGCAAAGCAATGCCCTTTAGAACTACATCACCCAGAATTCAAACTACTGCCATGACAGAGTCCATAACAGAGATGACATGTCTAACAGACTATGGGATTGCACAGGAAGAAAAAAGGGACCACTGCAAAGAGACACTTCAGCCTAGGCCCTGACCTAGGGGAAGGAGAAACACGTGAAAGACACACAGCAACAGAAAAACTTCACCTTAATTTTGGAAAGTACAATTTAATTTGGGGAATTGGGTTGATAGGTTTTCAAGATTACTTTATCCTCCAAACAATAGAGGTCTTCCAGAAATCCAAGTTATTCCTATCTCCTGAGTCTCTTAGCACTTGGCAGTAACTATGTGGACTCGCAATTCTGGGAGCTGTTGAGGGAAGCTGGCGTGAGATGACCTCACTATGGTGATCACTGCATCCCATCACGTTTTAACAGGCATCTCACTTGCAAAGAGAATGTACAGAGATTACTGCCAAGCAATCTTCAATTCAGATAAGCATATCTTTATTTATTTGTATGCCCACCCTTTTTTTCTATAAACTCTGGGTGGTGAATGTTCCATATGAACATACTTCAAATAGGCTATTCCTATTGGACAACAAATACCCGATGCTGATTGGCTACTTTTCTTGATGCTGATTGGCCAATCATAGCAGGGCTATGATTGACCAATTCAAGCGGAGGGAAAAACAAGTAGCCGTCATTGGACACTAGCTGCAAGCAGCTCTCTATAAAAAGAGCTGCCGCGGCTCCTGGTTAGAACAGACTTTCGGAACTAAATAAAAGAGCTGAAGTTACGCTGATCTCTGAGTCTCATTCCCGAGAACAGAACACTGGCGACGAGGATGGGATACTGAGAAGGAGATCAGTCGGGCACGTGGCATCGAGAACCGAGCAGACGAAATGGCTGGAACCAACTTGCCACCCGCACCCTTCAACCCAGCAGCAGAGGACTGGGAATCCTATATCGACAGATTCCTCATGTTCTTGGAGAGTAACGACCTGCAAGAAATCTCGGACAATCGCAAAAGAGCTGTATTCCTGACACACTGTGGGCCCACAGTATTCAAGATGGCCAAGGCACTAGCAAAACCAGACGATATGAAGCAGATGGCCTGGCCAGACCTAGAGAAACTGCTGAAGGCTCCCTACGCACCGACCGTCTCCAACCTCATCAGGAGACATGAGTTTTACAAGCGGGACCAGAGGGAAGGTGAGAGCATCACAGACTTTGTAGCCGCTCTCAGGGACACTGGAGGAGCATGCAAATTCCTAAACATGGACGAAGCCATGAGGGATCGCGTGTTCCTCGGACTAAGAGACCTTACCCTACAAAACCGGCTGCTAACCCGGCCAAAGATTACCGTTACTGAGGCTATTGCTGAAGCCACGGCAGCAGAAGCAACAAAAAAGTCAGTGGCAAAGATGCAGCAGATGAATGCCAACTCGCCAAAGACACCGACTGAGACGAATCAGAGCACCGAGAAGAAGGTAGAAAGCACACACAAAACCGCCGCACGTTATACAGACAGTGGATCATCCGGAATCACCGAGGATGACGAAGAAGAAATCCACAGACTCCAAGCTGAGCGAGAGTGGCGATTAAAAAATGGTCGTAAGTTGGGGTTCTAGTGTGCCGGATGCGGAGGAAACCACCCCCATTCTGAGTGCCAGTTCTTAGACGCTGTGTGCTGGTACTGCGAATGGCAGGGCCACATCGCACGAGTATGCCGGAACCGAAAAAGCTACAGCCCCAGACGGAGGGACAACACACCACCAAGAAATAAAGAAAGGACAATGTCTAGCCGCGAGAATCGCTAAGGTAAAGGCAAGCGGCCAAGCGAAAACTATAGGAGAGAGGAAAGTCATCACACCATAACCATCGGCCATTCTAATGCAACAAATGGCCAAAAAGTACATGTGGCAGTCCGGATCGAGGGCAAAGAATGTAAGATGGAGGTCGATTCCGGATCGTACTTATCGGTGGTATCATGGGATACCATCAAAAGACTGGTACTGCACATTGGCAGAGCTCAACTAGAACACCAATCTCTAATTTTAAAAGACTACCAAGGGAGCAGAATACCCAGACTTTGATGGGAAGTTAGGCAAGTACCGAGGGTCCCCTATTTCATTCAATTTAGACCCAACCATAGCTCTAATTAGGCTAAAGGCGAGACGATTCCTCTTCGCACTAAAGCCCAAAATTGATGAAGAATTAAACAAACTAATAGAACAAGGCATTCTGGAACCAATTGACCATGCCAAATGGGAAACCCCAATCGTGACCCCAGTTAAGCCAGATGGGTCCATGAGAATTTGTGGGAACTATAAGGCTACCCTAAACAATGCACTGAAACAAAGTGCATATCCTGTTCCGGTAGTACAACATCTACTACACTCCTTGGGAAGGGGCAAGGTCTTCGGAAAGCTCGACCTTGCCCAAGCTTACCAACAATTGCCCGTAGACCCTGAAACAGCAGAGGCACAAACCATCATGACTCATAGGGGAGCATTCAAATGTACAAGACTACAATTAGGAGTCAGCGTAGTCCCTGGGGTATTCCAAAGCATAATGGAGCGATTATTGCAAGGGATAAAAGGAGTAGTTCCATATTGGCAAATGACATCGCAAATGACGAGAGACAATGAGAAGCCCGCCTCAGAGAGGTTTTGCAAAGGTTCCAAAAAGTGGGACTCAAAGTGAAAAAAGAAAAGTGTACACCTCAAAAGTCAAATTCCTGGGGTACCAAATCGATAAGGAGGGCATCCACCCCACAGACAAAAAGGTCAAGGCAATCAAAGAAGCGCCTAGACCTAAAAATAAAGTTGAATTACAAGCATTTCTGGGACTTATAAACTTTTACCATGTCTTTCTGCCACAGAAGGCAACGACGGCAGAACCTCTACATAGACTTTTAGACAAATTGGCCACCTAGACCTGGGAACGATGTGAAGAGACAGTGTTCCAGCAGATAAAGGACCTCATCACCTCCGACGCGGTATTGATGCAATACAGCAAGACATTACTGCTTACAGTTACCTGCGACACATCACCGTTTGGCGTTGGAGCCGTGCTGAGCCATGTCCTGCCGGATGGAAGAGAAGCCCCCATTGCCTTCTACTCAAAGACCCTCTCAAAAACTGAACGGAACTATAGCCAGTTGGACAGAGAGGCATTGGCGGCTATATCCGGCGTAAAATGTTTTCACGAGTATCTTTACGGTAGGACTTTACCCTTGTGACCGATCATAAACCCCTTTTAGGCGTACTTGCTGGAAACAGAGCCACCCCTAACATACTGTCCCCGAGAATGACAAGGTGGTCCGAATTTCTGGCAGCGTACAACTATAGACTAATCAATCGACCCGGAAAAGACATTTCTCACGCCGATGCCTTGAGCCGCACCCCCTTACCAGACATGGAGACTGACCTGGCACCAACCACTTCCACCCTACAAATTGAGACTTTGACAAACCTACCAATAACCGCGGCCGACATTACCCTAATGACAGCAAAACACAAGACATTGTTACAGGTGTTAAACTGGGTAGGAAAAGGGTGGCCAGAAAACGAGACAAGACGTTATTTTCAAACCGTTTAAAAATAGACAAACCGAACTGTCATTATTGAAGGTTTGTATACTCTGGGGTGATCGGGTCGTAATTCCACAAAAATTACAAGACTAGGTACTGTGTATGTTGCACGAAGGCCACCCGGGCATCATGCGAATAAAATCCCTGGCCAGGAGCTATGTATGGTGGCCAGGAATGGACAAAGACATTGGGAAATGGGTCAAAATCTGCGGAAAATGTCAAAACTCCCACCCTGCATCCCCTTCTGCCCTTGTCCTGGACTGGGAAACACCAAGGGGCCCCTGGTCACGAATACACATAGACTTCGCGGGTCCAACAAAAGGGTATACATATCTAATCGTAGTAGGTGCTTACTCAAATTGGTTGGAAGTAAGCATTATGCACTCTACTACCACCAAAGCAGTTATCAAACAATTCCGAAAACTATTCACTACATATAGGTTACCGGACGTCCTTGTCTTCGGTAACGGCCCACAATTTACAGCATTACCATTCGAGAAATTCCTAGCAGAACATGGCATACAACATGCACTGACAGCCCCGGGCCGACCAGCGATGAACGGTAGGGTGGAACGCATGGTCCGGTATACCAAGGAAACATTAGACAAATTAGACATGCAAGGGGACATGCAAGAAAGAATTGAAAAAATGCTCACAATACAACACATAACACCAAACTCCACTACAAATAAAAGCCCAGCAGAATTACTGATGGGCAGAAAGAAAACTAAGATCACAATTAGATAGATTACACCCAACATACGCCACCAAAAAACCTACCGACTCTTCGAGCAAGTATCGCAAATTCGAACCAGGATAATTAGTATACGCAAAAAACCTCACCAACAATTACACAAATAACCGGACCACGGTCCTACAGACTGGAGACAGACGACGGCCGAACATGGCGAAGACACATCGACCAGTTACGATCACGAACACTACAATGCACCACCGACACACCCAAACATGAAGAACACACACACATACCAACAACATCACAACCGTTACACAAAAACAGCAACAGACCAACCAGAGAGGGGGAAGACCCCTCAGTAACAAATAAGGGGGGGGGAACCCTCCAGTAGAAAAAGAAACCCCTCCGGTAGAAAAAGAAACCACAGAAAATCAAAATAATCACAATAAAAAACATTCCCAAATAAACGCAAGCAAAAACAATGACCTACCCGTAGAAGTCTTCAGGGAGGAACAAGAAGCACAAGTAGACCTGGATGCTTGGTCGGAAAGGAGCAGCCGGGCCGACTCTACCAGCCAGAGTAGACCGGACAGGAGCGGCATGGCTGACTCTACCTTCCAGGAGGTTCGACAGAGAAGGACAGGAGAAACAGAGATCCCGTCCGAACCCGCTGAAGACGACGATACAACTAAACTGTATCGTCCTAGAAGCCCTGCCTACTTACGTGACTATGTACGGTAGGACCATACCAAGAGGGGAGGGGTGTTCCATATTAACATACTTCAAATAGGCTATTCCTATTGGACAACAAATACCCGACGCTGATTGGCTACTTTTCTCGACGCTGATTGGCTGAAGAAGAGCTGAAGTTATGCTGATCTCTGAGTCTCATTCCCGCGAACAGAACAGTGAACAAGATGAAAACAAATGCTTTTATTAAAACAAATTTTTAAAAAATCTATCCTCAGTAAAGGCACAAAACCTCTAATCACATACATTCATGCTGGTGGCGGGGGTTGCGCTAACATGTTAGCATACATGCTAACATCCAAACCACAATGCCTGGGGGAAGAGCCAGGTCTTCACAGCCTTCCAACAGGCCAGTAGAGTAGGAGCTGTTAGTATTTCAGGAACAGGCTGAAGCCAGAGCCTGACCACTTCACTGAATCTGGTGGGGCAGGTAAAACTATCGAGGCCACACGTGGCTTTCAAATGGTATGCAGGGGTGGGATTCAAAATTTTTAACAACCGGTTCTACGGGCATGGCAAGGTGGGCATGGTTTTGTTTTGTTTTTTGCAGCACCCCCCACCCTCCATTTTTGGGCCTCATGGAAGCCTCCTGGGGGGCATTTTTGCTCCCAGAAAGCTCCTCTGGGGCTTTCTGAAGAAAAAAATGGAGCCTGGAAGGGGCATGCAGCACCCCCCCCCCTTCATTTTTTGCCTTCCTGGGCCTCAGGGAAGCTTCCTGGGTGAAGCAGTAAGATGTCGAGGGGAATCCTGGCACAGCTGATCATAGGAACAGCTGATGGTCGGGAGGGAAAAAAAATACCTTGAGGAGTGACTGGACAGGGAAGAACCCAGTCAGCGATATCAGGCATGCACACGATGTTGGGCATGCACGATAAGGACTGACTGGGAAGGGAGGGGAGGGGTGGGCGGAGAGGGGAGGAGCCAGCCAGGAAAACGATTTGCCGGTTCTCCGAACTGTGCAGAATCATAACAACCAGTTCTATAGAACCGGTCTGAACTGGTAGAATCCCATCCCTGGTGGTATGTGAAGTTACAAATAAATTTTTGTGAAAATGTCTACAACTGCTCAGTTGTAGCAACATATTATGTTTAGTTGCTGTAAAAAAATAGGCCATAGGCTAGCGCAATCAACTTGCCAGCTTATTTTGAGGCTGAGAATGCATCGTTCAGAAGGACTTTGGAAACAAAAGAAAGAGATTATTAGTGTAACTTCTATTAGTGTATATTATAAAACACTTCCACAAGAAATGAAGTGAAACCTTTATGAATAAAGCAGACACTATCATTATTGCCCAAATAGTGACCCAATTACTATTGTAAAGTATATATTATAGAAGTATAGGCTAAAAATACTGATCACTGGTAATGATCATTGATGATCATTTTATATTCTCAAGGCACCTTTTGTAAGTTCAGTACTTTTAATGTCTATAAAGTAGTTGGATTCCAGGCATTGATAATACATTATATAATTTTCTGATTATATCCCTGGGCCCTGACTCGAGAGGAATGTCCTTCCACTGCCAAATGGATGTTTTCAACCACGTGAAATATTCAAGATGTTTCAAGATGTGAAATAATTCAAGATGTGAAATATTAATTAAAGTATTAATGTTAAATATTAATGTGAAATGTTTATAGCTCAATAATACTGGCAACAGAGGAAGGCATTTTAGTCCAACCATTTAGGATGAAAGTTCTAAATGAAGAAGGAATACTCTTTTTCTACAGATATTATGCCTGTTATTTTGATATGAAAAATGAAACTTGTGCTGTGATGCAGATACTTTTGCATTTAACTCTGCACTGCCAATCCACCAAGGGCTTCAATTGCCTAGTTGAAATCTGTTCCATCCACTTGAGTCACCATAAAATATATTTATTATCAACCACTCACTTCTAGGGCCTCCAGGTGGTTTATAACACACAACATACAAGTCATAAAACTATGGATATAGGGTTGTTACTTATGTCAGAAGAAGCCCCTTTTAAAAAGCTGCCTTGTTTCTCTTCCTGGCAGCTGGCTGAATGAGGTGCATTTGATCACCACACCTTTTCAGTATTTAGAAGAACATTAAAGAGACCACTGTTTTTGACAAGTTTTTTTAAATCATTCATTGATTTTTTTTCCTGATTTTAAAGGTTCTTTAAAATCTTTGCTTGAGTGTTACAAGCAGCCTTATCTAGGAAGAAATATAGACAGCATATAAATGTGTAAGTCTCTTAAGTTGTATTTCAGATAGATGCCCAGCTCTGCTGTGGGTCTGCAAAATAACCTGTGGCTCTGAAGGAAGAAGAGGTTAAAAAAAAGAGTAGGGCTGTGGAGGAGAGAAAAAAAAAAACACGGCCAGACAAGGTTACATACCCTCCAACTACTCTGAGATTACACAGCTGTACTTAACTCGTACTTGTCTGCCTTTCTACAGTGAAAAAATACCCCAATATAAAATCCAACACAGTGTGATATTTCTACCTGCATCCCGGAATTTATCTGGCTCTTCCCCCAAAAGTCTTTAGGAGAATTAAAGGCAATAGATTTGTATAAAATTGATGGAAAAGGACCAATTTCTCCAATTCTGTTGACAGAAATAATTTATTTCCCTGCTGAACACACAATTGATTTTCACCCCTTACTTGGCAAGGGAGAAATGTATAAGTCCATCATAAAAGCCAAGCATAGTAAAATTGAAGTATAGATTCAACTAGAATTTCTTCCATAAATTAAAATGAGGTAAGCCAATTCTAGAAAGAGGCCAGCACAACTGGATTTTCTAGCACCATCATTATTATTGGAACAAATCCAGAAACAGGGTCCAATTCCTACAAGACTCTTTCCTTCATGCCTCCTCCCTTCCCCATAAATGCTCTTGCAATTAAATGATCTCTGGTAACTCTTTTGCCTGTATCACTGAAGAAACAGCTGGATATAATTCAACTCAACAGAATGAGCAAATCTATTCTGCTGGAGTATATGTGTACAGGTAATCCTTGACTTACAACAGTAATCGAGCCCGGAATTACAGTCATACATTGTGCTGCTCATTAAGTAGGTCAGCACTGACCATGCTCAATTTTGCAACCCTTTTTGTGGCTGTTGTTAAGTGAACATCGCAGTCTCTAAGCAAACACTACAGTCTTTAAGCAGATACTATGATCACTGAGCTAACCCACTGACCCAATGGTCATTTTTTGCTGGAAACTAAAAATAAACACTGGTTTTCAACAAAAAAAAAGTTGTAAATAATGGTTTATGGGATGCTGCAAATGACCATTAATGTAGGACAGTTGTCAAGTGCCCAAAATGCTTTCATGTGACTAGGTGGCCAGCCATCAGAACTTCAAAATCACATCTTAAGGCCCTGCCACACTGCCCAACGGATGCAAAACATTAGTAAAAAGGACACAACGGACGAGCAAAATGTTCCATCCATTGTTATCCACTCTCAAAAGGGGCAAAAATTTGCATAACCGGAGCGGATAACACGGAAAGGAACGGACGCGGGGAGGACACAGAGCGGATGGAAAGCGGATGCTCCACGGAAGCCCAGCGGATGGAAGCGGATGGGAGTGGATGGCACATCCGCTAGGCTTCCGGGGGACCTCAGCAAAGCGGACGCGGAACGGATACAGCGGATGCACAGCAGATGAAGCGGATGCAGAGCGGAAGCCTAGCATGCTTTGTTTCCATGCTGCATCCGCTAGGCATCTTTTCTGCATCCGTTCCGCATCCGTTCCGCTTCCTCCCTGTGTCCAAGCGGATGCGAGTTGCGCAGATGCGCAGATGATGCCTAGCGGATATAGCGGATGCGTAACGGATGCAGAACGGATGCCTAGCGGATGCAGAACGGACGCATTGGATACATTTTCCGCTCAAAAAGTTTTGAGCAGTTCAAAACTTTCTGAGTGGATGAAACGTCAATAAATGGATGCTGGACGGATAGAGAGGAAGCAAAACGGAGGCAGTGAGTACAGAACGGATACATCGCGTTAACCAACGGATGGCAAGCTTTTTTGTTCGTTTTACATCCTCTTTCCATCCGTTGGTGCAGTTTGACAGGGGCTTTAAGTAGTTCTGCGACATCTGTTATAACTTCAAATAATCAAGAAGCAGCCAGTCATAAGTTGAGGACTACCTAAGAAACTATCTAAGAAATAACTATATAATAATAATAATAATGATGATGATGATGATGATGATGATGATAATAATAATAATAATAATAATAATAATAATAATAATAATAAATAAAAATAAAAAATTACTATCTAAGAAACTCATGGGACAAGACAAAACTCCCTGTGTGGATTTGAGCATTTTAGTGAAATAGGTATACAAGATTTACTTTAAAAATAGAAACGTAAACAATGAACGGTCGTCGAGAACAATCCCAGAATAAACTGATAATATATCAAAGGGAAAAGAGAGGATTATTTTTAATTGATCCTTTGCCACAAAATGGATTAGTTATATTTGCAAGGCCAGCCGATTAGGCACAGCAAAGTGTACAACCTATCTCAGGTGGCAAATAATGGTGTACAATTAAAAGGCAGCAAATTCTCAATTAAACAACCCAATCTTATGCAAGTTTAATTGGAAGTATTTTGACAGATAGCTGTCCAGCCCTTGTTTGAAATGCCTCCAATGAAGGAAAGCTAAACACCTCCCAGGACAGTCTGTTCCATTAACTTTTCCTAATATTTAGTCAAAATCCGATTCCTTGCAATGTCCATCACTGGTTCCAATCTTGCCCTTTTAAAAGCACAAAAATAACTCTGAGCTTCACAAACCATCATTCAGATTGATGAATTTTAGACTACTTCAACTGTTCCCTATTATTTCCAGCTTGCTCGCCATCCCGGTCACTCTTTTTTGGGAGTGCTTGTGTGGGTTCTTTGCTTTCCAGGCACTGGACACACCACAGCACAGCAAATCTATATACAGTGCTTTATTGCAGCACACATCTTCTCCAACAATAGACTATTTGCTCTGCTATGATTTCTAAGGTGGTTATGCTGCATAAATATGTCCTTAATACTCCATCCTTTATACTCAGCTTTAATACTCAGTTCAAACAAAAGTCTCAAAGACCATAAAGTAATATAAAACCTTTGCCTTTCTCCAAAGGTTCTTGCACTAGTTGGCATGAGGTGCTGTTTCAGTGTTGCTCCTCCTTCTCTGGTTGCTGCAGAGATCCAAAGCTCCAGGAGATGCTGTTCACCATAGCTTGTGGTCATGGCAACTGAATAAGAAGTCTTCTTGCCTGCTTCTAAGAGCTGCCAATCTCCCACGTGGCCTCCGCTTCCTCATCTGTAGGCCATTTGCTTTCATCTTTCCTGTCCCATACACCCTTGTTCTTCCATGCTGATTTAGCATATGCTTTTCTAAATTTAGGGCCTAGGAGGGCTCTGGACAGTATGCCCTTGAAAACACCAGACCACTGCAACATGGGCGTGGATGTTTGCGAATAAAGTTGTGAGTGAATGTATGAATACATGAGGAAAGTATTGGATGGGAAGCATTTCTGCCTGGCTGCAGCTATTTTTCCCAAACATAGACAGCAGACAGCTTCACTCCTTTACAGTGCTGTCCCAGTTTCTCAATTTCCTTCTTAAATGTAATATATAGAAACTTATAATAATTCTACGAAGATAGACTCTCAAGAAAGGAAGGAGAGCAGTGACTTCCTGTAACGTCCCAACGAAGATAATCTTAACATTTTGGCTAATCCCTAAATTTTAAAGGAACATTGAAAAGGAATGCTAATAATGAGACTCAGATTCATACATAAAGCCAGGATAAAACTCAGCTTGGTTTATTTTTTCAATTTAAAATTTAATTTAACGTTAAGGGTTTTTTCATTTTTAATGTTTAATTTAAACAAATCATTCATTGAAATGCTTACTATATCCCTATGTATGTATTTTGTATAATTTGCATATTGTAAATGCTTACTATATCCCTATGTATGTATTTTGTATAATATATAATTTGCTCCTCCTGTCACATTTAAAATTATAATTTAGTGGTAACTTTTTGAAGAACTTTTGACATGCTCCCTAGCTTTTGAGGTATGCAAACCTAGGATATCAGGCTTTCTTCCCTTTCTTCAGGCCACAGAGATTTTTTTGAGGATTGCTCCCAAGCCAGGCACGTCTCATGTTATTCTTGCTTCTAGACTTCTCTGGTGGACCTCATCTTACTGATTAGGATTCAAGGTTCCAGTCAAAACACTCCTAAAAAGGCTGTTATAGCCTTCCAGGCCCCAGTTAAGCTTGCCAGAGCTTAATTTCAAGGCTGCCTATTGGAGCCAACCCTGATTGTGCAGGTTCCTGTGTGAATTTTAATGTGGATTATTCAACACCTTTCTCCACTGTGAAACTATCTGGGTTAGTGATCTGGTTTAGTGTTTAAGGCACCAGGGTAGAAACCAGGAGATGCCATTTCTATTCCTGCCTTAGGCAAGAAGCCAGTTGGGTGATCTTGGGCCAGTCACTCTCTCAGCCCAACTCACCTCACAGGGTGGTTGTGGGGAAAATGGGAGGAGGAAGGAATGTAAAGCCCCTGTCACACTGCACCAACGGATGCAAAGAGGAAGTAAAACGGACAAAAAAGCTTGCCATCCGTTCAAAAATCCGATGTACTCACTGCCTCCGTTTGGCTTCCTCTCGATCCGTCCAGCATCCGTTTATGGACGTTTCATCCGCTCAAAATGTTTTAGGCTGCCTAAAACTTTTGTGCGGAAAATGTATCCAGTTCGTCCATTCTCAATCCGCTACGCATTCGCTATATCCGCTAGGCATCCGCTGCGCATCCGCACAACTCGCATCCGCCCGGATGCAGGGAGGAAGCAGAACGGACGCGGAACGGATGCAGAATGGAAACAAAGCGTTTAAAGCGGAAAAAACGTTCGCAGAGGGGACCTATCTCAGATATTAAGGATGTCTAGAGGATGCCTAGAGGATGCCTAGAGGATGCCTAGCGGAAAACCTATACTGCCTATAAAAAGGGGGAGCAACTCGCCTGCTTCGCACTTTCAGACCAGCAGCCCAGCGGTGCAGACCTTTGCAGCCTTCATCTGCCTCTTCCTCTTCCACAGCATCCAGTCATGTCCACCGTGGATTGCGACAAAATCCTTTCGGCAGCCAACATCCTTCTGCAACACTGTGAAACCATCTACAGTCTCTGTGAACAGTACTACGGGAAGAAAAGGAGGCACCCAAAAAAAAGTCTGGCTCTGAAGGTGGTTCGCCAGAAGAGCGCAGTACGTACTTTACGACAAGCTGATGGTAGAGCTCAGGAGCGAAGACCCTCGGGCGTTCCAGAACTTCATGAGGATGCCTCCAGCCATGTTTGACGAAGTTGTGCAGCGCCTGACACCCAGGTTGACCAAGACAAACACCAACTTCCCGCCCAGCCTGGAACCTGGGCTCAAGGTGGCACTCACTCTGCGCCACCTGGCCTCCGGGACCACCTACAGGAGCATGCAGTATGGCTGGAGGGTGCCACCCAGCACCATCAGCTTTGTTGTCAGAGAAGTAGTGCAGGCCATCATTGAAGAATACAAGGAGGAGCTCCTCCAGTGCCCCTCCACTGAAGAAGGATGGAAGAAAGTTGCAGAGTAGTGGTATCAGAAGTGGAACTTCCCCCACATCGTTGGAGCCATCGATGGCAAGCAAATGGCCTGCAAAGCGCCAGCCAAGTCGGGGTCCACTTATCAGAACAACAAGGGTTTCTTCAGCATCATCCTCTTCGCCATGGTTGATGCTGACTACAAGTTCATGTACATCGATGTTTCAGGCAATGGCTCATCTTCAGATGCCCAGGTATACAACGACAGTCACCTCAAGGAGGGGCTGGAAAGCAACCTCATCGTGGGCTTCCCAGATCCAGAACCCCTGCCCAATGACACACAAGATGTGCCCTACTTCATCGTGGGGGATGACGCCTTCTCCCTCACAACCTACCTCATGAAGCCCTACACCTCCAGATGCCTCACCCGTGAAGAGAGGATCTTCAACTACAGGCTGTCCAGGGCAAGGCAGGTGGTGGAGAACGCCTTTGGCATCCTGGCCAACAGGTTCCAGGTACTTCTCACCACCATGCATGTTACACTGTCAGTGCTAGAAAGGAGAGGCATTTGCTCCCTGTTTCATACCCTAATGGCTTGCCCTATTGGTATTGTGAGGATGTTCTTGGTGGTTCCTTGATTAGATTCCTTGACTCATGAACACCCCACCCCATCAGAGCAAACCATATATACATAAAAAGAGACAAACCCCACTCCCTTCTAGCAGAGATGATGCTATCTATGAAATGTCTGTAAGAAAACAATCAAGCTCAGAGAGCAGCAAGGACCCCTCATTTTAACCCCGAGTTACAAAAATTGTCTTCCATCGTTGGGCCTTGATAAAGCAATCAAACCCCAATCTCTGCCAGAGGGTGCTAAGTGACGACATCCTCCTGACACCGGGTTCATTCCACCCTGGCAAAGGGCCAGTTTATTGTGAAGCCATCTTTGCCCCATTATTGGTCAGGCAGGGAAAGTATACTGCGGACCCAGTGAGTTAAAGAATTTTGACTGACAAGATTCATGAAGAAAGCCTTCTCAGCCTTTGCCCTCACCTTTTGGAATACCCCGCCCCAAGTGAGGCAGCCCTCTCCCCCCCCCCGCCCCATGCACACACTTTCCTGGCTTTTGGAAATGATTGAAGACCTGGATCTGCTGGTTTGCTTGGGACCCACAAAGGAGCATGAAGCCAAGGGGCTGGTTAGTGTTCTGAAGGCCCTTCCCTGCCTTTTTAATTTTAATTTTTAAAAAATGTTTGTATTATAATATTAGTTTTTAGGTCTCCTTGAACGTGCCCAGAGTTATTCTATGAGGGAGATGGGCAGTTTCTAAATATAATGTATCAGTAAATTTCACCACCACCTGAACTTCAACAACAACAAAAGTCTCATTGATTGTGCTTGAAGAAATCAAGCCTACCTACCCTTCCTCATTCACAGTGCCTTGCTCTTTCCTTTCTGTTGTCTTTCTCTGCAGATTAAAAGCAATAGTCAGGGGCTGGTCAATGATCTACCCTTGCTTTTAAATTCTACACTGCTAGGAGAGTTCCTTCACAAAGTCATGAGAGCCATTATTTCACAAGGTTTTTAGGATGCCATATTTGACAGTGTTATCACAGAGCAATGGAAATCCAAGGAACCAGAGTCACATCAGGGCATTTAAAAACAGAGAATTGTTAATCTGGTCGCAAAAACAATGGGATTTTAATTGTTTTCCAACTCACTCAAATAAGTCCACAACCCTACCAATCTTAATTTGAAATTATTTTTGACTGGAATATATTTGTTGCGTCTTATGCATAATAATTTTGACAGCTACAAGTTTCTCCCATTGAAATATCATATATTCAATATTCATAAAATCATAACCGTATGTGAAACTATATGCTTTACAGCTCAGAGATAGTTTACAGAAATCTTTACATATTATTTGCATTAATGTCAACTAGGTGAGAAACCATAAAAGCACGTGATATTTCACAAAAGTATTATGGATAATGAACATAATACAACTAAAGTTAACTACATTTAAGTAAGTTCCCTGAAGAAAAATTAGGAAAGTCCATTTATACACAATAAGCCACACTGATTTTATACAGTTTATTATTGATTATCACAATTGGCAATGAGCCCAGATCATGTGAGAGATACAAGCATTTCACAGCTCAGAAACTCTTCTATGACATGGAATAATACCTCAACCATGGAACTCCCTAAAGAGCAATGCAAAATCAGGCTTCCATTTTATTGCCCAAGAATATAGCAGGATTAATGTTATAATTCACAAGTGCTTCTCAGTAGGAATAATTGCCCACACATGATTAGAATGGACAGTCTTAGACTATCTATATAGATTCAGTTATCTAAACAGAGTTTAGATGAGTAACATACAGCAGACTGGAATTACCATAGTATTAGATCTGCATATACAGTTTGAATCCACTGCTAAAGCTATCATGGTCTGTTCCAGAGGTGGTATTGAGCAGGTTTTGACCAGTTCTGGAGAACTGGTTGTGGAAATTTTGAGTAGTTTGGAGAACTGACAAATACCACCTCTGACTGGCCCCGCCCCCATCTATTCTTTGCCTCCCAAATCCCAGCTGATCGGCTGGGTCTTCTTTTGTTGACCTGCACAGGAGAATGGAGCTGGAAAGCAGGTTAGTGGGGTGGGGAGGGAATGGGATTTTGCAGTAACCTTCCCCCAGGAGTGGGGAGGGAATGGAGATTTTACAGTATCCTTCCCCTGCCATGCCCACCATGCCATGCCCACCATGTCATGCCACGCCACGCCCACCAAGTCACACCCACAGAACCGATAGTAAAAACATTTGAATCCTACCACTGGTCTGTACCACTTCAGATTTTAGAAAAGGCTCAGAATACACCTCCATGGAAAAATATTTCTTGACATAGGAAACAAAATATTTATAGAGAAAACTTCATCCTGAGCAGTCCTTATCCTTAATCTAACATAGTCTAAAATGGTTCAAACTAGGACTAAACTGTCACAATTAGCTAACCCACGCTTAACGGAATTGTGGCTTTCCAAAGAAATCCAATTGCTAGGATTTGCACAATACAGTACACTGAACCCAAAATTAACTGCACTCTCAGAGTTTGCACAACTATTAACTCTTTAACCCCAATTTCTTACAAAATCTAGGTAATTCAAGGAGAATGAATCCTAAATTCACCTTCTTGGGCTCGGGCAGGGGTGTCAAACTTGTGGCCCACGGGCCAAATGCGTCACATGCTGGCTCTGCTCCTACCCGGTTTAGCAAAGGAGGGGAAAGTCCCGATACATCACATGATGTCACCGTGACAACACAAATGTAACACTCCTGGACTGGGACATTAATGAACTATACATGTCAACAGGTTTGTCTCTGTTTACTCTTGTTTAGAATGGAAACGTAAATGTAATTATATCAATACGATAAGAATAGAGATTCAGAAATCTCTTACTTAGGACTTGGCCACACTCTTGAAGCTAGGTCTCAAAACAACCAAACTTTTAAACAAAGGCACAAATGAAATTAATGTCCTCCAAAGAGATCTTCAAAGAACTCTAAGAAACTTCTACATCTCTTGCAAAAGGTGACACCATAGAGCATTAGAATTTGCAATCAGTAAGGGAAACATAGCCACCAACCTTATGTTGTGCAGCCTGCCGATTTCTTGACAATCCATCTCCCTTGTTGGGAAGGGAAGGGAAGGGTATCTAACACCTCACAGTTCACATATGTCACAGTTTATGCAGGCCTGCACCCTGTTAATTCCAGTCAGATTAAGGCTACTCAAGCAAAGAAGGCTGAAAAAGCAAAAAGCCTTTTTGTGTATAGCAAAACACTGAGCAGGCATGGACCATGATATCTGTGATTTATAAAGTAATTGTTATTTTGTCCATGAGGACAGCCTCTTCCTTTTTTCATTTGCATGAGATGCAGTTAGGTCAAGAATTCTCCCCTTACTTGGTATGCTCTGCTCCAGTTAGGTCAAAATGGGAAAATACAGTTGAAGATGTCCTGCTTTTATCATGGTTTACACAAAGGGACACAAGTGTGCTCAAGAAGTTAATTCATATCTTAGTCTATGAAATTGAAATAAGATCTGATCAGTCCCATTGTGTCCTTTATTTTCAAGGTGGTTTGAAGATAACTCTTATCTCAACATTACTGAAACTGCTCATCTCTAAAAACCTATGGAGAAATGCTGATTCTTTCCCTCTTTCATCCATCCAAATAAAGGGCTAGGTTTCTCCCTGGACTCAAGGCCAGTGTACTTATGTGTTTAATGGCTCTGCTGACAATTCATTTACTCACCCCCTATTCTTACCCAGTTAACAGCTTTGCTTTTCTCAACCACTCCCTGCCCTGATATGGGTCAACAATCATATCCCATCTATTGTCTGATTTACAACCCCTCTGTACATTCCCAGCTACCAAATGTTTACTATTTCACTTCAGAGTCCAAAAGGTTAGTGTGAAAGGAGTGTTCCTCATTCTTGTAAACATTTCACTGAGATAGTTTTGGTATAATAAGAAACCAAAATATTTTGTACTTGCTGTCATCACAAAGGCTACCCACTGGGTCCTTTTGTGTGCTGTTCACTGATATGTTTTATAAAATTAACCCCCCAGCGTGGCTGCTCCATAGCTTTCTATAGATGGTGTTTAATTCTTGAGTTGTATTTGTTTACTTCTACAGTATATGATTATTTAAGCAATTCCCATGAAAAAAAAACTAAAAAGGTACAAAAGCAAATACAAAAGATGATGTTAAAAATGGAAAAGCCACAGTATTATAACAAATGAAGTTCAAAGGCCATCTGAAGTTAACCACTTCAAGTTGATTTGGTAAATATTGCAGCTTTCAACTGGTCTACCTTTTTTTGCTTTGATAGAACTACAGGTGGTCCTCGACTTATGATTGCCACTGAGCCCAAAATTTCTGTTGTTAAGTGAGAGAGTTGTTAAATGAATGTTGCCCCACTTTACAACCTTTCTTGACACAGTTGTTAAGTGAATCACAGCAGTTCTTAAGTTTGTAACATGGTTGGAAAGTGAATCTGGCTTCCCCATTGACTTTGATTGTCAGGTTGCAAAAGACAATGACATGACTCTGGGACACTTCAACTGAGTCGGTTGCCAAGCATCTGAATTTTGATCACTTGACCATGGGGGTGCTGCAATGGTTGTAAGTATGAAATACAGTCATAAGTCACTTTTTCCTGTGCTGTTGTTAACACAGAATGGTCACTAAATGGACTGTTGTAAGTCAAGGTCTACCTGTTTGCAGTTTTCACTTGGTTACTCAAATGTATTTGTGGAGGGCACTGCCACAGCTAGATAACTGCTGGAACAAGGCAAATCATTCTTGTTGAAGTCACCGAGTAGCTTGATGATTTTAAAAGGGACAATCTCATCAGACAAATAAACACAACAGACTTGTGGCATCTTAAAAGGCAAAGCAATGTGCTATTGCATAAGCTTTTATGGATCATAGTCCTCTTTGCATCTGATGTGAACTATGATTCACAAAGATTGGTCTAACAACAAAACATGTTTTGCCTTTAAGATATCACAAAATAATTGAGCATTTTGAAAGAGGTAAACATCATAAAAAGTACTAGTTTTCTATCTTAGAGTAAAGTTGGCAACAGCCTCTTCTACTTTCCAAATGCTCTACAGATACTCCTCACTTACCACTGGTTAACGACCGTTCAGGGTTACCACTGACGGCCTCAGAAAGGTATTTTAGGGCTTGTAAAACACTTCTGGCCATTGTAAAATGTCATGCTGCCCCCAATCCTATGATCCCATATATGCATTTCCTGCACTTGGCAACTAGCTCACATTTACAACTGGTTGCAGTGACATACAACGGCAATTTGCAATTTTTTTGCTAGTTTCTGGCAAAAACGCCCATTTGGGAGAATGGATTCAGACTTAAAACTGTGGGATTCTGTGTGAGAATGGATTCTGACTTAACTGTGTGATTCGGTTAACAACTGCTGTAAAAATGGTGGTAAAACCATATCTAGTCATGTGAGTGCCTTGATTTATGATTGTCATAACTTAGGGCTGAAGTTCCAGTCCCCATTGTGGTCCTAAGTCAAAGATTACCTGAATTGGGAACAATCCTATCGCATAATACAAAAAAATAAATGCCTTGTCAAAGCCATAATTTTCTCAGTTTAACAGTTTAACTCTGATAGTGGGACCATCAGAAAAGCTGCAGAAAAGTTGATGCCTTTGAATTGTGAAGAAAATGACTGCAAATACCTTGAATTGCAAGAGCAAACCGTTCAATATGAGATGAAGTGAAACCAGGGGTGTGATTCTACCAATTCGGACCGTTTCCAGTGAACCGGATGTTAAATTTGCATCTGGTTTGCTGAACTGGTATTTGAACCCACCGGCTGGCCCTGCCCACCCCGTCCGGCCCCTCCCAGGAGTCTCCATGTGGCCCATTTTTTTCAGGTAAATGCAGGGTCCGCATGGAGGCTCTGGGAGGAGGGAAAATGGGCCTTCTGGAAGTACCAGAAGTCTGGAAACTGGCCTGTTTCGGGCTTCCAGAGGACCTCCAGAGCCCGGAGGAGGCTATTTTTGCCCTCCCAGAGGCCCAAGGGAAGCCTCCTGACCTTTGGGAAGGCAAAAAACAGTCCTCCTGGAAGTTCTGGTAGACCACACCCACCATGGCCACACCAACCCAGAAACTGGGCAGCGAACCGGTTGCTGGGGTTTTGGAAACCCACCCCTGAGTGAAACCATCCCTGCTTACTGAAAGTTCTAATGATGAAGCTATTTTGGACAATATACAATGGCAAGGATGCACTATACACAATGGCAAGGATAAGACCCAATGCTGGAAAAAATGAAATACAATTGAAAAAAAGAGGCCAACACAGAACAAGGTAGCTAGATGCTAATGAGTAATGGAACAAGCAGGAGCTTCAAAGAACCTCCAGAAGCACACGCTGACAGACAATCCTCAAATAATGTCCACTTGGTTACATAAAAAATAAATAACAACTGGACAATAGTTTCCATTTTAAAACCAGAAAGAAATATAGCTGGTCAAAGCAATAGGAAGAAAAAGATTGAAGGGAAAAAGAATCCTTTGTTTAAATGCTAACTCACCCAGTCTCCCCAAATTGTAGTCTTTCCTCACCATAATCGTACAAGAGTTCTGAAAAAAGGCCTGAGACTCCCTAGAACAGAGGTCCCCAAACTTGGCAATTTTAAGACTTGTGGACTTCAACTTCCAGAATTCTGAGAGTTGAAGTCCACAAGTCTTAAAGTTGCCATGTTTGGAGACTTTCTGCCTTAGAATATGAGTTTGGTTTGGTGCCCAAGCTAGAAACAAGAAGGGAGATGAAACTTAAAACAATTGACACATTTGGAAGGTCTCCATATGCCTCTCAGTATCTCCAGGAATGTGTCTCAGAAACCATTCTTGGCCAACAGAGAAATGCAAGACAATCTAAAGTAAGCATTTTCAATACTGTTTCCATTTTATACTGTAGGGAAGAATATCCTTTTGCTCCTTGAGTTTTTTAAAATACATTTCAAATTAAAAAAACAACAACTAAACTCTTTTAAGGAAGAAACACAATCTCTCTCTCTCTTTCTCAGAGCAAAGGTAGAGAAGACTTCTATCTTCCACTATTTCAGAGACATATGTTCTGCTATCCCACCAGTTATGAAGTGATTACCAGAGTGGCACAAACAGATTTTTTTGTTAACAACACAAAGGTGCTATTTTCTCAGGTTCTGTGAGAACACACACACTTATTTTTACCAATTCAATCTGTTATCTAGTAGCTTCATGTCCACAGGGTTTGTGAGGCCATCTTAGGTGTTGTAATCCTAGCAACGTACAGAGTGCTACCTGATAGTAGTGTGGAGAAAAGAAGAGTTTTTTTAAGTTTGTGGGAAAATAACTGAAATAAATTCAAAGTTCTCTTTCTCCTCCTTCCCTAGGATTTGTGCATAAATCAAGACAGAAGCCCTATAAAGTCTACAAATTTGAAGCAACTATTAAAAGGACAGCTCAATCATCTTTTCAATCCTGACTTGTTTCTAATATCTCCAATATTTATTTTATATCTTATTTTTCCTCTAAGGATCTCAGACTGGTGCACAAGATTCTGCCCACACATGGTTTAATAATAGTATCAAAATACATTTTGGTACAGGCAAGAACATATAAAAAGTTTTGTCCTTTAGAGGGAGATGCATCTTTGGTTGCATTCATATATCACAATTAAGCTGTTGCATTAACTATAGCTTGTTGAACAAGCCATGGTGGCATGATTTACATTATATACCAACTTGACTAAAACATTCCTGAATTCCCACTACTCACTAGCTTTGATTAGCATTAACTTTAGTTCTTTTATGGCCTATTGTTTAGTCCAAGCTCTAACCCAGAAAATAAGTTAATTCAGCAACCAAATTAGAAGTATTACAACAGATAGTAAAGTAGATCGTAACATTCAATTCATGGGTCACAATAGGTACATTGATATATTAAGTTAGGACAAAGCCATACAAATCACATAATGGCTTTGCACTATGCAGAGATCAATTTTCTCTTCTTTTCAGAAAAAAATGTTCCTATGTTACAAAAAAGGAAGAAAAATTACATCCATCCTCTTTTCCCACATCATGCTTATATAAATTTTGAGCATGTCACCACTTTTATTTTATAGACTAGAGAATAGAGAGACTCAAGGTTATACCCATTTAGTACTGCAATACTATAGATGACCATTTGTGCATCTTCACTTCAACTGCCCAAATTCACTGCTGGGACTGACACCACACAGCAGCTGCGATCCTCCAAACTCTACACCTTGAAGCAGCTTAGCACATCACCCCAAAATGATACTGCATCCCTGTGACTGGCACACCTCCTTTTAATTCCTCCCCAATATTTTGGGATTGTTCCAGAAAAATTCCACCACATATTTCAGTGAGAATAAATTTGCGAATTGCCACATGTAACTGGCCAGCACAGCATTGGTAGCATCTATGAACAGAGTCTAGCTACATTTTCTTTCTCAACCAATGATCTAACAAACTGCTCATGACTGGTAAGTCTGGAAATGTGTATTTCTTAAAGTTGCACACAAAAGCAGTCTGACTTTTGGATGGATCTGATTCTTCTGTGTCAGGGAAATCGCAGTAGCAATGAAATGTCATCTGAGAAATCTGTATTTTAAAAGTTTGTATTGGGGGGGGGATGAAACTTTGATTTTTGGTTTTACTGATTCGATAGATTTGTTGATATAGAAATGTCTAGTTTATACTATTATGTAAAAGTAAAAAGTTGAGGTCTGATGTTACTATCTTATTTTACTGCACCAAAGGGAGTCGGAGATCAATGCCTTTTCTTTCTTTTCTAAACACTCCCTCCCCTATTTTTCCTATTGTTTGTTTTTGTATTTTTGCATTATATACTATAAACTAATAAAAAAGAAAAATCAGCATAAAAAACCCTTTTGCACTGTATTTACATCAACAGCTGTGTACATTACTCCAAGTTCCATATGTTAAGGAAAGTTCAGAATGAAAACAGAGCCAGATTTTTTTGTTTCCATTTTTGAAAATCTGAAGAAGAAAAAATGCAGCTAAGATAAAAAATATTTATTGAGTTTATGTTATTGTGTTTGTATAACATGCAATTAACTAACCAACAACACCTTGATTAACCTTGATTAGTTTTAACTTTAGTACTTTGAAGCAGGATAGTGAAGTGGAACATATTTGTTTCAGCATCCCTACAACTAATCCCAATATATCTTTGTTCCAGAGAGATGCCACATTGATGGAACCACTACAAGAGAATTGAAATGTTGAGTCCCTCCATCAGTTCTTTCCAATTAGATCAGGGGTGTCAAACTCAAGGCTTGGGGGCCAGATCCAGCCCACGGGATGCTTAGATCTGGCCTGTAGGGCTGCCCTGGAAATAGCAAAGGACCGGCCCACAGTGCCTCTGCCAGCAAAAACAGACTTCCAATCTCTGTTTTCGGCTGGGATGGAGGAGGGCTCCGTTTTCACTGGCAGAGGATTGCAGGAGGCTGTCCCAGCCGAAAGCGGAGATTGGGACCCTGTTTTCACTGGGAGAGCACTCAGGCCACCACCAAGCATCCCTGACACAAGTGATATCGAGCTGGCCAAATTGAGTTTGACATCCCTGAACTAGATCAACCACACTGTGTTCATTTAAAGTAAGGCAAATGCAGACATAGCCACCACTAAGAAAGTTAGAAGGCCGTATCTCAGAGTGGGAGGTGATAGTGTGCCTGATCTTAGTCCTCAGCTTGTCTTTCATTATTTGGATTTTTTAAAAAATATATTAACCCTAAATCCATAGCTTTTCCAATTATCTCTGCAGATTAAATTTGTAAAGGGCATAATGCAACTGGTAGTTTTAGTTTACATTCATTAATGGGTGCCTTATTTGTCAGTTGTGAGGTTTTTCTCTTTATTTCTCCTCTCTGCTTCCTCAATTATAAGACAAGTAAGACTGTGCCATCTTATCTTATGACTGTCAGGAGCCAAATTAAACATTATATTAGTCACACGTTAGAAGAAAAGACTTTCTTAATATTGACACCTTAAATATGAAGAAGTGATGATCCATGGACTTCCTTTTGTCTGATTTTGAGCCTTACACTGGCTTTTTGCCCAGAGTTATTCCTATCTCTTACCTTTGGGGTAATCAATAGAATTCTGAAGAAACCACTGTCAGCAATTGAGTAACAAGTATATTGCCATGAACTGCTTTAATTTTTGAAACATGGGAAACATAAAAAGAAAAATGTTGGAGCACAAGCTGAAAAAGCCGTATAATAAAATATTTAATAGCTCAGCTACATCCATAGTTAAGCATGTCAGGTGAAAATATGCTAAGAACTCTTTGGTACTGCATTTTGCAGTGATACATTTTTAAAATTATACTTTTTAATCTTGATATAAAGCAGAGGTCACACTATTTTTTAAAAAAATTAGGCTTCTTTCAGTTCAAGGTGTCCTCTAAGACCATCTGAGGTAGTACAGCATGGATTTACCTGATCTCAGTTACAAAAGCTGGCAGAGCGGCTGTTAGTCTTTTTTGTAATTCAGCTATTAGCAGTCTACTCATCAGCCAAGTGAATTAAAGCATTCTTTATTAAGGGGCTATGGGAGGTTTAGCAGAGTATTGCTTTAGCTCTAAAATTCTGGCCATGTGGCCATAGCTGTAGCTTATTTGCAAAAATAAAATAGTATAAAATATGTTCCTTAATTTGCTGAGCAGGTTTTTGACCAAACCAAGTGTATGCATTTCCTTAATTGCTTAAATTATTATCAACTTTTTCCCGGCATGTTCACTGTTTCCATAACTTTAACCTCAATCTGACAAACAGAAAACTAGCAGGTTGTATTTCTTATCAAATAGGTCTGGCAGGCACCAAGACAAATTTCTCTTGCTTAATTTATTTCACAGATCATTTTAAAGATATAGAAGCAAGTCCAATTAAGACCTTGCAACACTGAATTAAAATGCGTATTTGGGGCAGTTGCAAAGGCTTGTGGTGGGCAAAGGTAATGTAATCACCAAAAACTCCCAAGTAAAGGTTAATAAGCCAATTCCATAGCTTGATTCTTTCAATGTTCAAAAGAATGAGCAATTTTTTTAATAAAGGACAGGAAAATATAAGCCTAATTTCAAAAACAAGATCAATTTCTGTGATAAAACTGAGAACATCTTCAGAATGAAATATTTTAGCTGCCAAAGGAAAAAAGCATTAAACCAACATTTCCAGAAATAGGTTTACACTGAGACAAATATACTTACCACTTCCTAATAAAGAATGTGCAAGAAGCCATTTTTCTCTTCTGTCGAAACACCTCCGCAGATCTTCTTAGAAAATTTAACCACAGCTGCTATCAGCTTCTTAAACTGGGCTTTTTTTTTCTTTTAAACTGTCAACTCAGGAGAACAGTTCTGCAATTTGCCAATCTAATCTAGCAAGCCACTTGAATATTTATTTATATACGTGCTTGAAGGCAGAGGACCCAGTGAGAGCTTATTCTGTACAATTTTAGTATTCTTTAGCCGCCAAGGTTTGTACAGATGAGCTTCAAGCATACTTATTGGGGAACATGGCCCCACAAAGTTGTAAGTTACTATCATGGAGCCATAACAGGTGCAAGGATAGTTGAGTCCTTACTAAATTGATTTTGCACACTGAAGAAGGAAGAGAGTATATTGCAGCCTCAAATCAGATACTGTAGCATCCATTCAGGCTAATATGTTTTATTAAAAGGCATAAGCTTTCATGAACTGTGGGCTCACAAAATCCTACATCAGTTTAATGATGCCATTCATCTGATGAAGTGAAAGCTTATGCCTTTTTAATAAAATATGTCAGCCTGAAACAGTTACCATCCTTCAAGCTTTATGTGGCTGAGTTATTAAAAATTTATGTGCTGGCCTATGTTAATACATTGCATGCACCTTTTCCTTTCTGTTGGCTGCCTTCTTTATTTTGAGCAAGGTACCCTTAAAATGGAGTTCAGACCCCAAAGGCCATATATCTCCTCCCAAGCACTCTGCATTCACAACACTGCATTGCAGAAGCATTTCCAGGACCTCCAGTGACCACTAGAATAGCTACCTAAACTGTTGTTTTTAGAGCTTTCCAAATCTATTCCAGGTATGAATATATCCATAGGATGGCATTTAGTATGAATTTGTGTGATATAATTAGCTCTTGGAACAGGGACAGGGTAAGCGCCATGATGTGTGAGATATGAGGGGTAGTACAGGGATAAGGGATAACATATAATGTATATATGTATAGTGACATAACAATTGATTTCCCTATCATAAACACACACACACACATTTCCCCTGCTCATCCACACAGCCATCCCTTCGCAAGTTTTATCCATTTTCCTAGCCAGGTGCTGTTCTCTTCTTAAAAGTGCTACTAAGTTTAATCATGAATGTAATAATTAAGAGCATAAGTAGCATGCCTTATTTTAAATTGTGGGAGAAGTAGAAGAGTAATTTTACTTCTAGAATTTCTCTCGCCAGACAGTTAACAACATAGAGCAAAATCACTAAATTTCCAACAATGAAATCCTAGACATGTCTATTCAGAAGCAAGATTCCCACCAAGAAGGGGTGTCCTTTTTTGTGATAGGGCTTTGTAGTTTGATGCTCCAAATCACAGATATTTTAGATCTTCATCACATACCTGCCAAAGTATAAAACTCTAATTGGATAACTATGTAACTTACAAGGCCATCTTCATCCAGGGCAAAGCCAAAATCGTGAGAGCAATCATCGATTTTAAAGATGAGACAATGGCAGGGCCTACAGTTAGGTTCCTTTCCATGTTGTTCAGTGAATGGCAGAAACTTCAAGACACCTGATGCTCCCTTTGCTTGCAATTCCTCTCCCAAACTCGAGCGCATGGTTTAGACTTCCTCAGCTTGGCTCCCTACAAATAAATTAGGAAGGCAGATCAGACATATCTGAAGGATGGGAGAGTCATCATATGGCTGCTCACATTATTAGATAGTAAAAAAAAACTATGAGTAGCATTGTAGCTGTTTCCGTATCAGTAACACAATAGGCAATATCCATCAGTAGGGTCCTTGGTGCTCTCTGAGTTTGGTTGTTTTCTTGCAGATGTTTCATTATCCAACTAGGTAACATCTTCAGTGTCAGATAATAATACTGATACTAGATACTCTAGCACTGAAGATGTTATCTACTTGGATAATGAAACACTGTAAGAAAACAACCAAGCTTGAAAAGAACCAAGGACTCCAAATTTAACCTTGGGCTACAAATAGTCTCTTCTATTGAATTATCCATTATCAGATAAACTATGAAGATCTACATGGGATCCAGTAAAAAAAAAAAAAAACCCTTGTGGCTGCTGTTCAAATTCCCCCAATATGGGTCACAATATGAATCTCAATGTGCTGCCAACTGTACATCAATATTTCTCATCCTATCACCCAGTATTGAAAATAAAAGCCATAGTTCTATATGATATGTTATGTTTTGAAAAAAATATTTTAAATCTTACATAGGGTTTAAAACATCCTATGTTTATGATGCATTTCACAAAGCTAGGCGGTCACTTTTTTCCTAAATCAACAGGATTCCCCCCCCCCCCCAGATCTATAAAAAGCAGGAATGGGAGGAGGAAGGACTACATTTGCCCTGTATTTGACTTGAGACCATCTGAGCTGCAAGACCTCTAGTTCTTTATTTTCAAGTGACATTCTGGAACTGATCTGCAAAGCCAGACTTGCAGTTGTTTTTCACAGCCTCAAATGTTATGACAGCTAGCACGTCTTTATGCTCAAGGGGAAATTATCATCTGTTCTAGATATTGTGAAGGCAGTGGACCAAGCCACAAAACAGGGCAAAATCTTTTTCAAGTGACTTGATTATGCAGTGTAATATTAGCCTTGATAACATCAAGGAAATTCAACAGTCCCAATTTGCTAAAATAAAATTCCAGGCCATTCCTACTTCACATAAATGATTACTCTGTACAGTCCAAAGAGCAAGGATTTTTCTTGGACTTCCAGTTTGCAAGGCTTCGGCGGTGGCAGGAATCCGCAATTGTGCAGTTTCTGCTGCGCTCACCACTGGAGTGCCCCCGATCCAGCTGGATTTGGGGACTATAGTTACCCCGTAGAGGTAACTGAAGATAGGGGAGATCCAGCAGGGGCCCAGGGAAATCGCAACCCCCCTCCTCAGCTGGCTTAACTCCCTTTTCTGAAAGCAGTGGAGCGGCGGTCAGCAATGGCCACCACAAAGAAGCTTTAATCCAGATAAGAATGTGCAGGAGGAAGCTGAGAAAGTGAAAGTTTTTGACTAACCGGGATAATAAGTAAAATTTAAATACCCTGGAATTTAAGTTTCATTAAAGATACATCGTTCCCGACCAAGACGGAAAAAGCAGCGAAGAAAAAAGGGAAAGTTTGTTTTTTCTCTCTCCTTCCTTACGGTGATAGCAAATGAATGGAGAAATCGGAATAACCCATTTTGGCATCAACAGGTAATTCCGAAAATTAAAGCCAAGGGGACAATAAAGATTTATGAGCATTGGGGAGGAAAAAAAAACTCTTTTTTGCTATAAGTGGGAAGGGAGAGGAAAAGAATTAACATTAAAATTTTGTTGGAGGAGGCTGCTTGGAATTTATAAGATTAGAGCTAAACTGTAACAAGACTTCTAAAAGATATATTTTAATTGGAGCTTTGTAACTGAACTATAACCCCAGGAAGAGAAAGTATAAAAAGAAGAAAGTGCTAAATGAAACAGTCTGTGTGTATTTGGATTGCTTGGTGACTTTGGGAAATTATTATTTGAAAGACTAAAAACATTTGGGTTGTATAAAAAAGCTTTTCACAATGGCACAACTTGTTGATGAACTGAAAATTGAATTTAAAAAGCTAAAAGAAGAGGAACAAGAAGGGAAGGGCTCTTCTGGATCTGTTTTCCATCTTTTAGAAATGGCGATTTCTACCTACCAGAAACTACAAGAACAAGAAGACTGGGATGAAGAAGAAGCCATCTTTAATGAACAAACAACTTTAGCTGGGGAAGAAAAGGGAAAGAGGGGAAAGAGAATGGAGAATTTAAGACTTAAAAAAACAACCAAAAAAGGGAAAATAAGGTGAAAAATCGATACAATGTCAGAAAGCAAAAGAGGAATACAGAAGAAGATGGAGATTAAGAGACAAAGGAGTAAAAAGGCAGGATTGGAGAAGAAAGGAAGGGAAAAAGGGAAGAGAAGTTACAAAGGTTTAAAATAAGATGTAAAGAAACAAGATTTATTCAGAGATAGAGGGTAAAAATATGATTAAAAAAGAGATTCTGCAAAAGTACATAAGATTGAATTGTTGTATTTATATTTGAAATAATGTTAGAAAACTGGATTTAATAGTAGAGCGTAACTTGCTATGGATTATTGTTTCAATTATATTACAAACTTATTACTCTTTCTTATTTTATAATATAGTATGTAGCTTCAGAATGTACTAAGCAGAATCAGAATGAAAAGTATATATTATTTTAAGTGTTAAATTTAAGGGAAAGATTTAAAGGTGTCATACTTCAATCAGTGATTACAGGAGAAATTTTGTATTAATGAGAAAAGATAATAGAAAATTGAAATAGAACAGACAAAAGATATACGCATGTTTTAAATTGAGATGAAATAAATAAAATAGAATTAAGAGAGTGAAAAGAGGGGAGAAGCTATATAAAAAATGTGGAATGGTAAATAAGATATGAAATGGGATAAAAAGTGAGCATGAATTTGAATTTATGTCTGTACAAAAAGATGTAACCCGGGACTAAGCCACTTTCCAAAAAGAAGTTTTATGTTTTCATGTTTTGTTTGTGTATGTTTGTTTATTGAAAATTAATAAAAATTTTATTAAAAAAAGAAAAAGAGCAAGGATTTTTCTTGTGGTCCACAGACAGAATCCAAGCACATATAGCTTGAATTCAGTTGTGGAGTAAATTCAGACTTTGAGGCAAAGGTGGAAAGACAAAGAAGAATTATGCTGTGCACTATTAAAATAATTTGTGGGATGGGAAATCAAATATGAATTTGCAGCCTTAATTTATTTCCCACCATGTTTCCCCTGTGACTTTAGAAATACTGCCACCAAACATTTCCAGCACAAATTAATTCTAAGTGAAATGTGTGCAATAATAATATGGATGCACCTTAAGCAAAGGTAGCAACCTAAAAAAATCAAGCTTGCTGTCTCTGAAATCTGTAATAAAGCATCCATTCTCAGGCTCATCATGCTTTGAAACCTGAGAACAGATACACACACTGAACAAGAGCTTGTTAAAAGAATTTCATCATTCAAATGGGTTCCATCAACAACAAAAAAAAAGACCACTGCTCCATTTGTGCTGACTTAAAAGGAAAAACATATCCCTTGTCCTTCAACTTGGGCTTTTTCAGTCCTAAATTTGGAAAGAAAAGAAATAAAATTGCACCATATCCAATATAAAAAAGTGTGGCAAGAAGGTAAAGTAGAATTCCAATTTTATCTTAGGTCAATAGAGTTGCCTTGTAATACGTGCTACAATGAATCAAAATTATGGGTAATTTTTATTGAATCTTTTGTTTTCATAGCAGGTTAGTACAGAGATTTCCATATCATTTCATAAACTTTGCTGTTGAAGAAATACATTTCCTTGAGCCATAAAACATGCACTGGCTCTTTCCCCTCCCTTTTTTAGAGTTGAGGGCTGTTTCCCACTTTTGTATCCATGGGAGCCACACAAAAGAGGTATATTGGCATTTCAAGGTGATGCTCATGAACAGCAGCAAGAAAATTTTCTCTTCCTGGGCAAAATCTATTTTGTCATCTCTTGTGATATCTCTTCTAAATTTCCAAGGCAGAAATCAGGTAAGATCAGATAGCCTTTTGATTTACTCTGTTGGCACGTGCAACAAGGTGTCAAACTTAAAAGCATGTAACCCTGGTAGAAATGTGAGATGTCTGTACATTTTATACAGTAGGGAGAATGGAAAAAAGTTACAGAATTCTCTTCTTGCTTTGTGTCATTGTTGTTCTGATCCACTAAAAGCCAAAATATTTTTTTTACCCTGAAATAACGCTGCATTCCAATATAGAGGAGTTGTTTTTTTTTAATTAAAAATTAACACTTGCTGATCAAAGTTTGGCCTTATGATTTATAAAGTAGGTAAACATCCTTTTTTTCTTATAATCCAGGGTAGGTGCAGGTGATCATTTATCAAGCCTTTAACCTACCAAATACCACACTGTGAACCCTAGCTAATCACATTTACATTTGAAGGCTTTGGATATAAACAGGATGGTAAAATGATTGTCTATATAACCTCCAGAAATTGGGGGTGGGGGGAGAGGAACATTGGAAGGGGCATTTCAGCTGAGGCACACAGAAGAGAAAGGAAAAATCAATGCAGAAGAAGAAACTGAACTTAAAGCCTGTAAATTTCTTTTTTCTTTACACCATCTGTGCTATATAGCTCTTAGGTCTATTACATTGGTCATCTTGGGAACAAAAACTGAAAGCAGATTCCAGCAGTTTTTCCATTCACTATTCATTCAAAGGTTCATCAGCTCCATATGGATTCAGCCAACCGCTGTGTTAAATCAGAGGCCTTTCCCAGAATTGACATGGTAATGAAGTAATGGTTCTGCTCACAGAAAAGGCCTCCATAGGTATTCCATTCATTAATACACCAGTCCCATCCCCCCCCCCACTCCGCCCCATCCTCTGAAATGATTTCTAACCTTTGTGAATTGGGTTTTCGCCTCTGGATGAAGACAGTCCTTTGCACTGGTTAATAGGACTCCTACGCAAGCAATACTTTCTTTTTTTTTCTAACACACTTTGTGCAAACCAAATGCACACCGATAATTCCCCTATTTTCCAATGATTGGCTTGTGGAAGAATCTATTGCCAGTTGGATTAGTAACTGCCTATGCAAAAGCCATTCATATGAAACAACAACCTGTTTCTATACACAAAAGCAGAAGGCGGCACCCGATGGATGAGAAGCAAAAGAATTTATTTGGTGAAGGTGGGATTTTGCTTAGAAATCCTTCACAAATTTGAATCACAATTCAGTACAGGACCAGCTCAATGGATCTGCTTGATGGCATGAAAAAAAGAATCTATACTGTAATTTCACCGTTACATTATTTCAATGCAAACCCATCATAAATCAGGCAAATTTTGCCACTGCTCTTTCTCCCTATCCCAACAAATTTCACCCGATGAGACAGGTACTTCATTCTACCTAATGATGAAACCAGCTTTGCAATGATGGGATTCAAAAAAAATTACTACCAGTTCTGTAGGTGTGGCTTGGTGGGCATGGTGTGGCTTGATGGGTGGGTCGTGGCTTGGTGGGCGTGGCAGGGAAAGGATACTGTAAAATCCCCATTCCCTCCGCACCCCACCAACCTGCTTTCCAGCTCTGTTCTCCTGTGCAAGGCAACCAAAGAAGACCCAGCCAATCAGCTGGGACTTGGGAGGCAGAGAATAGATGGGGGCGGGTCCAGTCAGAGGTGGTATCTGCCGGTTTTCCATACTACTCAAAATTTCCACTACTGGTTCTCCAGAAACTGTCAGAACTGGCTGAATATCATCACTGAAGCTTTGGTTCGTGAAAGTGATATATGTACAAATTGACAAATTACATTCTATTAACCACAGGTTTTGTTGCATTATTTCCCATTCCACATGCACACATTGCTAATGATGTTAAAAAGAACACTGAAAATGTGCAAAGGATATCAAGAAAACTCAGCTGATTATTGTGGGATCCAGAGCAATTATTTGGACAAGTTGTGGAGACTGATGGTTATCTGTTAATATCAGTTCTATTTGAAAACTGGAGACAGGAGCAATTAAAAATCATTCTTAAAAAGTGTCTTTGTGAAATTACCCAAGGCTTTTTCTTCCATACATAGGAATCTTACAAAAGAAAGAAAAAAAGAAAGAAAGAAAGAAAGAAAGAAAGAAAGAAAGAAAGAAAGAAAGAAAGAAAGAAAGAAAGAAAATATCTATTTTATCTATTGATCTTAATTTGGTTATCTAGCTCATCCTGTAGGAAACATCAAAAAGAAAAACCCAACTAATTGCAAATCATCAAATAAAACCATAACAATCTACATATAACAAGTAACAAATATGCAAAGAATGTAAATGTTATGCAAATGTGTCAATTAGCATAGAAAATTCCTTTACCACAATTTATGGAATTGTTGGCTTGAGTTGCTGTAGCACACTCCTTTGTGTACTACAGTAAATTATATTTCTTGAGAAGACTGAAAGTTTTCTATTCAGTATCTTTTAATTCTGAAATGCATACTTGGTATTTCAATGCCAAAATTAACATTCCTAAGGCAAATGACTCAGGTATAAATATACAAATACTACAAAACATCTAAAATAACAAAATAATGTGCAAGATATAACTTCAATCTATTAATCAATCAAGGCCCATGAAAGATCATGAAATATTAATCCAAGGAGGGAGGAGCAAATGACCACGCAAGCAAAAAATGTGACCAATGCATTTAATTCAGAAGTTGAAATGTAAGGATGGCATTTAAGTCATAATGTTCCTCCGTACTATTATTATGACCATCCTGTTTGCTGAGGATGGCTATTTATCAGCAAGGTCATTTCACAGGAAGAGTGTCCTTACCAGTGGAAGGATTCAATTTTTTTTACTCCCAGTTCTGTGGGTATGGCTTGGTGGGCGTGGCAGGGGAAGGATGTTGTAAAATCTCCAGTCAGAGGTGGGATTTGTGGGTTCTCCGGACTACTCAAAATTTCCGCTACCGGTTCTCCAGAACTGGTCAGAACCTGCTGAATACCACCTCTGGTCCTAACCAAAAAAGTGTTTCTTTGGTCCACCACAAGATCAACATAGATCGATTTTCTCCAGGAAGCACTGTCCCTAACCTAGTATTTTAATCCTTCCAATGGTGCAGGCCTTAAGTATTATTTTGCCAGTGTGTGAAATTAAAAATATTGTACATATCCTTAACACTTAGCACTCAGTCAAAGCTATGATGGACCTCCCCTCCCCCAATAGATACTTATATTCCAAAGTTCCACAAGCCATCACCACCCACCCTCTACAGTCACATAATCGCATTTTGGGTGACCAGCAACCAGCTCACATTTGTGACCATTTGCAGTAAATACTGGTTTTCTTCAAAAACATTGCAAATCATGGTCATGTGACTGCATTCAATCAACCACCATCTGGTTTACTTCACAACCTTGTATTTCACTGAACAACCGTGGTGATTTGTTTCACAACCATTGTAAAAATGGTCATATGGTTTCCTAACTTGTTTTGCCTTGACGAAGCTCTATTCATGCTTATATAAAACAGTAATTTTAATTTTATAATATAATTATTTTAATAGCTTATTCTGCATATATTATCAACTTTTGCAACATGGCTGGATCCAGTCAGCTGAAAAAAGTCACAAGAATATGCAAAGTTCAGCATATCATGAGGACTTAACTGAAATTGGATTTTAAACATTTGTCATCTATTTCATTTTTAGGATTTATTCTCAACTGAAAATCAGCCTTAGTATTAAGTTGATTCATCTAAAGCAAAATGTTTTTCACAATTAACTAATTAAAATGTATTCCATATCTTTCCTAGTTCTAAATGGCTTATAAGATTTAACAGTGAAGAACCAACATCAAAATATCATGTGTTGCTGTAGTGTAGTGTGTTATTGAAACTTAACATTTAATAACTTATGTATATTTGAAGCAAAGGAACATTACTCTATTTATTTTCTTATTTGTCTGTCATAATCCTTTCTTTTTTTCTGCTTTCCATTAGAAAGCACTATTATCTAGAAAGCACTATTATCTAGTCAGAAAAACTAAAGCCATTTAAAATAATGTTGGCTAAATTGACTGATTGCCTGAGATACATTTACTTGGGTGGCAATTGTAGTTAAAGTGTTTTAAGAAACTCAGTGGTTGCTAGAGTAAAATTCTATAAATATATTGTTTTGATCTTTGATCAAAAGGTGTTGCAGAATTTTGACACAATCCATTTCCTCGCCAAGAAACTCAAAAGTGAACCATGTTAACCAGAAATGACAACAGTAAAAGCACAAATCAATCTTTTAACCCCCTTTATTTATGAAAAATAATTTCTTCCCACTAAAGTATTCATTAAATAGCTGACAATGGCTGTATATGTGTTGCAATAAGTCCACATGAAGTTTAGAAGAAAATTTAAAATTTTGTGGGTGTCAGGATTCTACATACTGAATTTATTTCAGCTTCAGTTGGCCTTGTCTGTAAAGTCCAAACACCAAATAAATACATACTGAAAACTGCATTGTTCTATTTCTGTGAATAAGTCACATTTCCAAACCATGAATTATTTCAAATTTGGACTCTTACTTTTAATATTGACAAATATTTTCCTATCAGCTTTTTCCTGAATTGTGCAAATCCATTTGTCATGAGGTCTGAAGAAATTTATAATTATATGGATCACTGTGGGCCCCGATTCATAGTGCATTTTAAATTTACTACATAATAAAAACACCACAGATATTCCCTTAGTACTGGTAATAGCAGTAGTCATTCTGCTTGAAAGCATCTGTTTTATGTTACTCCCCATTCCTGACCTGGTGAGTCAAAAGGGAAAGTAAGGCAATACCAGTACAATGAGCTTCCAAAGTCTCTATCTGTTAACTCAGACATAATCTGGACTCTTAAACTGTCCCTAAACCTTTAAATTGTTATGCTACACAACACAAATTGTGTGGCAGTATATCCAATTCTACTGTACATCAATCACCTACCCCCATGACTCAGTAATAAAGGTCAACTCCCTCTCCATCTTAACAAAGGCACCTGGAAAACATTTTCAGGATATTCCTGCTAATCTGATTTCCTCATTCACCTCCCCAAATCCCTTCAACGCATTTAACATTGCATTCAAATCCTTATTCATTGGAGTCTTCAAAATTCAACATAAGGCTGTGTGTAAGTAGATCGGAAGGGGCCTTTTAAAAGAAACACATTCTTTTCAAGAAAGGTATCCCCCAAAATGTACCATCTTAAAACTCAGTTTAGTTTGTTTGAAATATACAAACCTAAATAAATACACAGAATGATGAAGCTCCAATGCTTCCAATGTGCATCCAGCAGACATACAATACAGTACACATACATATCAGTACTCCACTTTTCAGTGATAAGTTTCAAAAATGCCAAGTTCAATGTCCTTGAAATGAAATGACTAAATGATTGTTGATAAGTGAGCAACTATTATGCTGAATTTAAGATGGTCAACTTTTATTAATAGGTTCCTGCTCTCTGTCACTTCTGAGAGAAATTTGCAGAATTCTGCAACTCCTTTCTCATTCCAACCCTGATAGTGATTTTTTGTGTTATGAACATAAAGAAATCTCCAATCAGATCCATGTGCATAGAATCAGCCATCAGGATCACATAATTAACAAGTCTTGATATTGCCATAATATAAAAATATGATTCTGAAACACAATCCTTTTGATTTTGCATCATTTTATGATGGATCCATACAAAATAAATGTTGACCTGCATATGCTGAAACAGTTTATTGCCATTTTCTGGCATCACCATTCTGTAAAAATGTGGATCCAAGATATGAGCTTTCTGGCTTCACATGATTTTACAATCAAGTCTACATGAAACCATCATCAAACCAGAGTACAGCTATCTGCATGCAGTGACCAATTACAATCATAGACGCAACACTTTTTAATGCTGTTGTGATACAAAAATTTGCTTGATGGTATGGATAACATGCTTTTTGCATGGAAGGAAACTACCATAATGATGGAATAATTTTTCATACAACAGAAACACAAAATGAAGAACATGGTTCTTACATAATGTGATTTTTACATGAGATAATCATAAAACCACCATCAGATGGAATTACCCGAGGTTCTATCTGCTTATTATTTAGCTTACCTGCAACCTCACGTTGTCAACTGTATGCTTCTATAAGAAATGTAGATCTTCATATATGAAAGATAGTACAAACAAGGAAGTACTAGGTGAAATATGGGAATGTTGAGAAAATATGTTCCGATCACTCCAGTAAATCAAAGTAGAGTCCACTCGATAATGATAAGATGACATTTTTAAAGGAACATCATCACTGCTGTCACTCATTCTAGGCTACTTGTAGTGACCTTTATATTGACAATAATTTTGTCTCACATAAAAAACACTAGAATCTAATGTATGTTGTGGGGTTTTTTTTTCCATCACAGGAATGCAGAAAATGACTATGATAGCTCAATTGCTTCCAAATGGATATAAACTATAATACGATAGTTTCCTGTAGATCCCATGAAATCACAATATGGTTTCCTTAGAATCTGTGCATCAGATCCCTATTTTTGAACCAAAACAATACAAAAATAGATGAATCTGCAATTGTAATGTCTCATGAATGTACAAGTACATAACGTATCTAAAACATAAGAGAGAATCCTTGGTTTTAAAGAAGGTAGTACTATAATTGTTTGGGCTCAGTGCACATAAACCAATAAATCTGCTGCCTGATGTCAGGTTCATGAAGATATATCACGTTGGTGTCCCAAACCTTTATATTCATGACTGTTGGCGGCTTACTACATGCTGACAGAAATGATCTCCGATGCTGTGGTTTTCCATTGTAAAAATCATGCAAAACCAAAAGGGTACTTTTGCACTATAAGCAAGGGATAAAAAAGATGCTAGGGTTCAGTTAATAATGGCTCACTGCTTTAGATCTGTTTATTAAAGAAAAAGACTTCAAAATAGGCAGGAACAGCTGTTTTCAGGATGGCATAGCTGATGCAGCTGCTTTAATAAATTGATTAGTGTTACATCTGCACTCCCACATACTCCACAGCACCTTTTTGATCTCATGTCTGGTGCACTCCTTAACTCTAATGCATATGGATATAATGCATACTTTAATGGTGTTTCTGTATTGATCCCAACTGTGGACTGATGACAATCCATGATTTAGATTATTTCTGTTGATAGCAGCTTTAAAACTTGTCAGATTTCTTGTTATGATTGCTATTTGCAGGAGGACTGATATGATCTACTTTGTGATGGTTTCGTGCAAATGTTATATAAAATCATGTAAAATTATGAGAGCTAGAAACCAAAACATTGAGTTTTAATCTCGCCTTAAACATGAAAAACTGGCTGGGTAACTTCAGGCCATTCTATTTTATCAAAATCCAACTGACAGGGTTAGTATTGTGAGGGAAATAGGAGGAAGGAATATTAAATGTTTATCGCTTTGAGTTATTTATCTATAAAAATAAAGGTGGGATTAAAACATCTTAAAAATTATATTTTTGCAATGTGGCAATACCAAAATGGTCAGATTTATGCTCTTTAGACCAACAGGATTTATTATTTGATGATGACTTCATGTGTGACAGCAAGAGAAGCTGTGATTGAGAGCCATGCTTTTGCTGTATTGGGGCTATTTGTGTCAGTTGCAATATCAAAATGGATTTGACAGTGCTTCCATGTGGCTCCCATGTAAAAATAACATAAATCAAGAAATCCCATGACTTACATCAATGTTCTTGCAGCATGGCAGTGTCAAAAATGATAACTGTGATGTTTAGATGTGTTCCATACTGACAGACACAGCCTTAGCCTATTATATGATGTGCTGGTGCTTTCAGATGAGATATGTAAAATGTAAATCATATGAAATCAATAGAATTCACGTTTTGATTTCATTGATCCAACTTTTTTGCCTTTCATCCTTTTTCCTACTGAAAAGAACTGAAATGGACCTGGTCCTGGAAATATATGGGTATCTTAATTTTGATTCAGATACTTGGATGGGGAAGGCGCTAGCATGGAAAGACTATGACCTGGAATACTTTGAGTTTGAATTTTGACCTAGTATTCCTTGATAAACACATATTTGCTGCTATCTATATGGACTTCTGTGTCTTACCACCTATATATGCATCCAAACCGCATGTAATATTCAAAAGGAACAATGTTGTGATCCTTTTTATACCACAAGCCTCTTAAAATTTATGAGAACTTTTATTGGTTTGGTGGTGAGAAATGTGATCTGTCAATTGATGGTAGTTTTGACCCAACCCGATGAGAAAACTTGTGAGCCATCTATTAAGACCCATGTATGAGGACGTAAACAATTGCTGGCTCCATGATTGCCCTCCATGATATGTGTTGAGAAGTGAATTCCACAATTTTGTACGTTTCCACGACTTATGACCGTTTTTCACACCATGGCAGCATCTCCAGGATCACGTGATCAAAACTCAGGTGCTTGTCAACGGACTCATCTTGATGACGGTTGCCGTGTCCTGGCATCCAGCATCGTGCCGACGATCCTCTTTTTGCCATCTTCTGACGGGAGTAAAATCAACTGGGAAGCCAGATGCTCTTTTAACAACTGAGTTCCTGACTTAAAAATTGCACTGATTCACTTTAGGAACGGTGGCAAAGAAGATCGTAAAACGGGGCAAAACTCACTTAACAAACGTCTCACTTGGCAACATAAAGTTTGGGCTCAATGGGGGTCGTACTACCTGTCGCAAAACTAAGGGCCTTGACAAAAAAGGTTGCTGCCTGCGGGCTTTGTTCCCCTCACCTCTCTCTCCGCCTCCGCCTCCGCCTGTCAGGCCTGAGTTCGTCCTTCGGCCGCGCCCCGTAAAGCGTCCCCGAGCGGCCTTCGCACTCCGCGAGAGGCTCGCCCGGCGGGAACTGAACGGGTGGGCCGCTTCTCGGGAAAGCTCCGCCTGCGCTGCTGCCTCCCCCACCCCGTCCCCGTCCTGCAACTGGAAGCCACCGGCAATGTTGACGCACGGCAGCACGCGACAGGCGTGCGGCCGACAGTTTACAACAGCGGCGCCTGGCGTTCTTGCAGAAACGGGCGCAGGGCCGGGCCGGGCCGGGAGGGGACTGCAACTGGGGCGGCGGGCTTGTATTTGGAAGCCGTAGCTTGGGCAAGAGTCGAGCAGGAGCGAGGGGGCTCCGGGAGGCGGTTTCTCTGCGCGGTCTGGCTTTTTCCTTCTTCTCCCCCCTCCCCCACCACATTCCTCCCCGTAGGTGCACCGTGAGGTGAGGAGTGCGCCGCGCAAAAAAAAAAAAAAAAAAAAAAAGAGGAAGAAGAAGGAAAGGAAAGGAAATGAGTTTGAAGGAATGCCAAGGGGGGGGGGGGGGGGGGGGGGGGGTCACGGAGGCAAATTTGCAACTCTTATCAAAGGAAAAATGCCACTTCTTCAGGCTTTGCAGCAGACGTCCTAGAATCACCCCCCCCCC
>BLBF01000007.1:14401395-14467470 GCA_015471245.1 Laticauda colubrina | reverse complement strand
ACACACACACACACACCGCTGCCTGCCTTTAAAACAGCATGTTGACAAGCGAAGTTTTCAAAGCCAGCTACCCCCGCTTCTCACTCCGTGGCACCCTACCCGCTTTCTATTCCCCCCCCCCCTGCCTCCCTCCCAAGAGAAAGAGCGCACACACAATATGTTTCTTGTTATGGGGTCGGACTTTTTTTTTCCCTTTCTTTTCTTTTTTTTTTTTTTTTTTCTGTATGGGTTACATCGAAACATTAAGCTGTAAATTTACTTCTGGACAAACAATCTCTTGTTGCATGTCTGGGATGGGGGGGGGGAGGGAGGGAGGGGGGGTTAAGTGAATTCCCACAGATGATGTTGCCGAAACAGTGATCGGCTTGTGACTTGATTTCCAGCATCATGGCGTGGTGTGGGGAAAAGGGGGACGTGGGGGGGGGGGGAGAAGGTCAGTACAGAAAAGCGCTTTGAAGGGGAAAGGCTGCCTACAGCAGGATTGTTTCTACAAGCTAATTGTACGGAGTGCAGCTGCACAAAGCTGGATCAACAGTCATAGAAGGCGGCGCAGACTTTCTGACGCCAGCCCTGTAGAGCTCCCACCAACACTGGCAATTCCAGATTGTTTTGCAGACCTTATCTCTCCCTAGTTAATTTCTCTCGCTCGCTGGCTTGCTTTTAATTTTGTGACCGGAACAAAAGTAACAGGAAAACCATTTGGGAAAGCAAAAAAAAATAAAAAAATCCTGTTTGAGATCAGTGCACTTCACAGATTTCTGTAATACTGTTTCCATGTATTGTTTTAACTCCCCCTCCCAAGCTTTCTATAACTTTTTCGGGGAGCGGGGGACTTGAAAAATCATTCAGTGAACTCGAGAAACGTTCCCACGGCTTTCCTGCAAACCGATTTGTTGGTAGCACCGAAGTATGTTATACTGCAATCTTAAGTTTACGAAGAAGCCCCATTGACTCCAAGTCTGAATTGACCTAGGCAGGATTTTGCGACTTTAACGACTCGACGTCGGATCAGAGGACAAGGTTACGGCCGTCAATTATCCCACGTTTGAATTCGTGCCTGGAGAAAGCATTCCACGAGGCGTTCGATATATCGAATAAACGAAATTGTATTTAAACCGAGACAAAATTTATAACGTGGGGACGACTTTGATATCTTTGCAAACAAATGGTTGGTCGCTCTCGTTTTGTTCTCTCGTTAACGCCTATCGGTAAACCATGTAGAAATGAACGGTGCTGCTCACCAGATGAAGGGGACGGCAATCTCCAACGTTTATTTTGAAGTGTCTTCAACATCCATCAATCCAAGCAGCACTCTTGGAATTGTTGACAAACTTCGTGTATAAGAAACCTGAAAGGCCACCGATGACACAGAATGTATAGGGGGCTGCAAATCGATCTTTTAGCACACCCACACCCCAAGACATGTCTCACAAGTTTCCTCTCCCAACAAAGTAGGCGCAGGATGCCCCCTACCCTTATCTCTCAGGCATTTGCGCAAGTCTGGGTTGCACCGGGGAATGTAATCTAATTATCGAGTAAGTGTCATCCTGTCGTTTTTCGACTCGACCACAGATACAAATGAAATCCAACAACCAAATCCTGAGTTGCAGAATCTGGACAGTCAAGGGATGGTAGGGAGAGGACACAAAACGCGGTTTTTGCTGCCACCTCACGGTAGTCCGGATGTTTGCAGCCCAAACGTCCTGCATTTTTTTTTTTTTCCCCAATTTCATTGTACACGTTATGCATTGACAATAAACGTTTGGTTTCGTGGTCGGCTTCTTCGACGGGAATGGTCTGGTTTGCCAGAATTACATGGGAGTAGCGGCGGGACAGTTAATAATAGGCGGCGGTCCGTCGCTCTTTCAGGTTGGCGCGCTCTTAAAAGTAGTCGCCGAAGACAGGCCAGGAGAATCCGGGCTTCGCTCGCCCGCGAACGCCCCCAGCCCCTCCGGTTGCCAGAGGTGCCGGGTTCCAGTGCAGGTGCGGCCCGGGAGAGAGGCCCGCCGCCGCCGCCGCCGCCAAGAGGAGCCCTGCAGCAGCCTCCCACAACCCAGGGCCGAGCCCCGGTCTCCATGGCAGCCGCCTGAGAGGCGCCGCCGGCCCGAACCGGGAGGGAGGCGAAGCAGCGGGGGGGTGACGTCACGGCACTGGCGCCGAGGAGTCGGGCCCGGCCTCTGGAAAGGGAGGGAAGGAGATGGGCGGGGGCGGCCTTGAGCTGGAAGGGGAAGAGGCGCTGGTGCCCTCGCGCTGACTCCGGGAAGGCTTCTCGGGCCTCGGTTCGGGCCAACCAGGTGCAGGAGCCCGGCGCGCGGGAGGCAGGCAGGCGGGCGGGCGGGCGGGCAGGCAGGCAAGCAGGCAGGCGGGCCGGGGGGGGGGGGGGGGGGGGGGGGGGCGGGGGCGCCCCGGGGGGGGGGGGACTTCGATTCCTTTCCCTTCCTGAGTGGGGAAGCCTGCGCGTCCTTGGACGGAGCGAGCGGACGCGTCTTGCAGGCGCGAAAGCAAAATATCCACCTTCCTCACCCCACAGACAAGATGCGCGCGCGCGCGCACACAGAGTGGCGGAAGTTGGGAGCGTACCTGAAAAGTTACCGCTTCTTCCCAGGTACGGCATCCCTGGGCAACCTTCTTCCAGCCACCTTCCTGTAACAAACAAACGCGTTAGGCGTTCCTGTTTAAAAAAGGTTAGCCCAGATATTGCCTTCTGCCTGCATCTTTATCCCCCTCTCGAAAAGTTGACAGGATTTGGTATCGGTTGTTGCGTTCCTTAAGGCCGCCTTAGGAAGGTTTCCCAAGTCCGCAGTGCACACACGCGGGAGGAAAAAGTGGACGGCATTGCTTTGGGCAAAGGGGTGTGAGGGAGACGTTGAGTAAGTTCTCTCCCCCCCCCCCCCCCCGCATTTGCAACACGTTTCACCGTGGTTGACTCAGCCCAGTTTTCCGACTTGATGTATGATCTGCTTGGATCTTACATTAACCATATGGATTGAGTTTTGCGCACAATGCGATAAAATGAATGCCATGCCCGCCTTTGCGTCTCTTTAAATACTTGGTTTGGGGCATTAAACTAACGAGTTCTACTTGTCCTTGAAAACTGGAGCCACAAAGACTGTCCCGCCCTATATTGCAGTACTATATAAACTTAATTTGTATTGTAATTCCATCCACCTTATTAGGGTTAGAATAATTGGAACTGCAAAGCTAACATTGCTTAGTACTAGCAGAAACGTTAACAAAAGTGTAAGAAAATGTAAAAAGTTGAAAATGTTCCTACTGCTTTAATTCCCTCTGTCCATTATGACTGACTATACATCAAAATGATAGAATTATCAAAACTCTGTTCTGGAATATAGCATGTTATCTATGAACATGTCCAATTCTGATTTAAGATTCACTCAGGTAGCCTCTGGACATAATTATCATTGCAATTTATTATTGTATTCGGGTACACCAAATTAAAAATGAAATTACAAGTCTGATTGGAGAGGGTACTAATTCAGAGTCTGCTTGCAGTTGGGCAGTCTATGTAATTAAGTAATTGAACAAATAAGGTAAATGTGTTCAACTCTATGGGAATGAACTTAGGTGTTGATAATCTTATTGTAATATTGTCATAGTGGAAAATTATTTTGGCGGTAAATGCTCAGCTGCTGTTCTGATCAAGCATCTAAAAAATATTACACAGAAAAGCTCAGTGGACTTCTAAATAAACTCATCTAGGACCATACTGTAAGTCTTCAGTTGGATCTTAGCCTTATATTGTACTTTCTTAAACTGCATGCTTTATTATTTGGATATTCCTTGTAATGTATCTAAGATTAACAATTCTAGTGATTACTTTATAAAATACAAGTAAATGGATGAATAAAACATTGTAAATACAAGAACTCCGTGTATCTTTTCAAATATTGCTTCTCTTAACTTCCTTTCTCAATGAGATGAACTAGAGAATTTTCATCACAGCCATTTTAGTATTACTGGGTGAGAATGAAAGTAATATGCATTACCAGCTCCCTAGAACTTTAAAGAGAACAGTGTTTTGTGGCATCCAGGAAAAGTTTTATTGTATGTGAACTTTGGGTCTTATTGCACATGGAGTATACTCTATCACAATATTCCAAACTCTATTTAACTAAGTCATGATTTAACTTGTTCAATCAGTGCTAATGGGTAGGTTCTCAAGCCTGCATTCAACCCATCTTCATTGAAACAAAGACATACCAGTGGGAAAAAGAATAGTTTTCAGGTTCCATAAACAGAAGCCAACACACTCTCCAATTAGTCCCAATCTCTTCAAATCCTCGCCTTTTTTTTTTTTTTTAATTTACACAGTTGAAGAGAAAGCGAATAGCTTCCATTTGCTTCGGTATGTTTTATATAGTAAACTTTAAATTGGTTAAGTTTACCAACACATTCAACTTAATATTGTAGAAACCATAACGTCTGAATTTGCACAACATACAGCAACCAAGCAAATTGATTATCCCCCCTCCAGTATCTTCATTGGATGAGTATCACTCACTAATGCCTGTCTATTGAAGAAGAAAAAGGGAAGATTTTTATTGGCAGCAGGTGGGTATAAGTCAAACTGTATAACAAAAAGTATATTTTAATGTACATTGCAATCATTGGGGAGGAAATGCCTCAATTGCTGTGCCTGGCCAGATCTCGAATCCAGAGATAGCAAAACGATGAGTACCTTTCTTTTGGTAGAACAGGGAAGGCAACAGGCAAGGAAGGATTGGTAGCATATAAGCTGTTGCCAAATACACGACAGTTCTCAAAGGTAGCAATGTGGTAGAATGCTGATTTGCAGGTATTACAAAGAAGCAACTTAATGTTAGAATTTAGTAGGGGACTATTAATGAACTGTCACCTTGTAATTAAATGTCATGAATACATTGGAATGTTCTAATGATCTGTTTAGGGATTGAGTACCTTGAAAAATAAACTTGCATTCTTGTTTGAAATGTTTTCTGGCTGTGGTGATCGTAGCATGTTTGCACTGTATGCCTAACTAATGGCTCTACACACCTGAAAGAAGCAAGGCGCTGGTACCACCATATGTGTGTGTGTGTGTGTGTTATAGATATAGGTATATGTGTGTGTGTGTGTGTGTGTGTCTATATATATCTATATATATATATATCTATATATCTATATATCTATCTATCTATCTATCTATCTATCTATCTATCTATCTATCTATCTATCTATCTATCTATCTATATATTAAATAAACAAGTATATACACACACACACACACACACACACACATACACTGTTCAGCTTCCTTCAGGTATGATCCCACGTCATTGTAGTTGGGCTTTTAAAGTTGTAGCAACGTTTGTATGCACGTACATATACATACATATATATGGTATTCAGCTTTGTTTGGGTATTTTCCCACGTCATTATAAACGGATGGGTCTTTTATTCCGGAGCAAGTTCCTAGTTGTCACCCTGCCTGCCTCCGAAGGTGCTAGCTGGCATTGCAGAATCCGGAGCGCCCTTCATTTCCTACATGGCAGTGAACAAGATTGACAGTATTGTAAGCAGGCCCTGTTCTTCCCTGTCCTGACAACCCTTGGGGTCTGTTGTCTCCTTTCCCTTTTGGCGCGCACAGGGCGTCGGAAAAGCCATGCCTTGCAGATCGAGTCTTTTTAAAAGCGAGATTATTTCAATCCACTCCTTTAGCCCGGCTATGGTTGGGAAGAATGCCAGCCAGTCGCGCAGAATAATGCCCCGGCCTGGATTTCCCGCGTGGAATTGATTGGACAAAGTTGCAAACGGACGGCCCGCTTCGCTCCCTTTTCGTTCGCACACTCCTTTCGAGATTGCCTCGGGTTGAACGGAGGCTCGGCAGACCCCCCCCCCCCCTCTCCCTCTCCCTCTCCCTCTCTCTCTCAGCCCCCCTCCCCGCCGCCGCCGCCGCCGCCGCCGCCGCTTTTCCCGGCGCCAGCGGACTGTATATTTACTCGCCACAGCTGTGCTTTGGCCACGCCTTCTGGGCCAAGGATTGGCTCCAAACGCGGAAGGTCCGGACCGCCTCTTGGGTGAGGCTTGTCCCAATGAGAAGCGCCTCGGCTCTTGACGGACGTGTATCGTTCCTCCAATAGCAGCGAACGGAACCCGGATTTGCCAGCTGGGAGACGAGGGCTATAAAAGCCGGAGCAGGGGGGGGGGCTTCACTTCATTTCTGGCCGTCGAGTGGGAAGCCGCAGGGAGGGGAGGAGGAGAAAGAGAGCGCCGGGCAGGGAGGGCTGAGGGCCACGCAGTTCTTCTCCGTTCGGGAGTGCGTGCGGCTGTGTGTGTGTGTGTGTGTGGGGGTGGGGGGGGGGGGCCGCTTCGAAGCAAGGCAAAGCCAGCCGGCCGGCTCTTTCCAGTCTTCTGCAGCATGAAAGCTTTTAGTCCGGTGCGACCCGTCCGGAAAAACAGCCTTTCGGAACACAGCCTGGGGATTTCCCGGAGTAAAACCCCGGTGGATGACCCGATGAGTTTGCTCTACAACATGAACGACTGCTACTCCAAGCTGAAAGAGCTGGTGCCCAGCATTCCTCAGAACAAGAAAGTCAGCAAGATGGAAATCCTGCAGCACGTTATCGACTACATCCTGGACCTGCAGATCGCTCTCGACACGCACCCCAGCATCGTCACCCTCCATCACCAGAGGCCGGGACAGCAGAACCCTTCCTCCAGGACTCCTCTGACCACCTTGAACACGGACATCAGCATCTTGTCGCTACAGGTGAGCCTCCCCCGACCTGCCCACCCCGCCCGTGCTCGACTCCTTGGCTTGGTCCTCCTCGACACGGGATTAGATTAAGACGGCATTTGCCGGGTTTGATCAGGGGCGCCCTTTCAGGGTCCTGATAGGCCTAAAAAAGATAATTGGGAATTAGAGGTAAGGTACCTGGGGGGGAGGGAGGGAGGGAGGGAGGGAGGGAGGGAGGGGAGGGGAGGGGGCTCCTTGGCAGTGTCATCTTATTTCTTCGCAATAATCGCTGTTTGTTGGTCGCGTTCGGAACAACCCCGGGTAGTTTGCAAGCTTTTCCTTGAAATGCTTCGGAGTTTTTAACCCCTTCTCTTTCTCTACCCCCACCCCTCTTTGCAGGCAGCTGATTTTCCCTCAGAGTTAATGTCAAATGAGAGCAAAGCACTTTGTGGCTAAGTATGTTTGGTAAGTGCTAAAATTCCCGTTTTGTTTTGTAAATACTTTGTACATGGCAGCTGAGGCGTTTTGTTGTCTTCTGGAGGACTAGACATAAATCCAGGCTAGACATAAATCTCTAATCTTTTAACCAAAATGAAACTAGCGGTATGTAGCCCAGGATCGATCACTCATGGGGATCAATTGGACAGCTTCCTCAGGAAAATTGTTGCTTTTCACTGTTCGGGTCCCTCTTAAGTGGAGAGTTTAAGCAAGAGGAGAGCCACTTTCAGACCGGGTCTCCTCTTGAATAGGCTCATTTCATTGGGGGGGGGGTGTGTGAAAGGGAGCACGCATTTGCATGCGCATGCTGCATCTGGACGCCAGGGTTTGCCCAATCTTTTGAGTGTTTGGCTAAATGCTCAAACTGTGGTTTCCTCTCTGGCGCCAGTCTGTCCGGATCTCTGCCCTGTTAGCGTTCTTCTAAATATGCTTCTCTTCAATGTTTTGCAGGTGTTTGCTGAATTTTTGCACAAGAAGATACATCCCCCCATGGCAATGCTGTCTTGTTTCCCAGCTATATCTAGGGGGGGGGGGGGAATCCATATTCAGTTAAATGAACCTTTTAAAGAAAAATTAATGGATATCATCTTCTACTGTTCTTCATCTTGGACTAATCTTAATTATTTATGAAAAGACTTTTAAAAAGCCCTTTCCCTAGCTGGAAAGGCTTCATTTATATGCTACTCCCACAGTAGGGAGCAAAATGCAACTTTTTTTAAAAAAAGCCCTCCTTAAGGAATTTTCCCTTTTAAAGCAGACTTTGCCTTTTTTTTCCTCCAAAAGGTGGAGCGTGAGTATTAGAAGATTTGAGTGTTCAGTATTCTGTGAAGTCTTGGTCAAAAATTAGCTTTTTTTGACATGCGTATAGGACTGAATGCTGTGTACATATTTATATATAAATATGGGAATGAAACTTTGAACTCTTTAAGTAGAGTTTTCTTGTATAGTAGCAGAAATGTATATTTCTGCAAAAAAAAAGTTATGATGTACCTCTAATCATGCTGAACTTTTTATAAAAGTTTAGTTGTAAACTTAACCTTTTTATACAGAATCAAAATAAATTGTGTGTTCATTGAATAGCTTGTTTGCCTTCTTTGTAAGTGCCAGCTGTTTTGGGGCAGAACAGCTGAATTGGCAATATACCAGTTACATTCCATGTAGATTGTCCTGGAAGTTCTTTATTTTCTCTGAAAAATTGAAAGTTGCTTGTTAAAAAAACATCCAAAGCTGTTTGGGAAGAGAAACTTTTAAGTTGGTCACTGCCATCAGAAGTTTGAATTTTAGAAGCAAAAACTTGTGCACAAATAATTCCTTTGTCTTTTTCCACCCTCTGTTGATTCACCATGTGAACTTCTGAAAGCAACTTCTCCACCTCTGATGAACTTGCTTTTGATTATCCAGAAATTAAGGACGGGGCTGCTAATTTCCCCAACTGTTAACTTGTAAAAACAAAATTTTCATGTAAAAAAATATAAAAGCTAATGATGTTTTAATGTAAGCTAATGATGTATGAATACTGGAAAGTTTATATGGATGTGCAATATTTCATGAAAAGGGTATATTAATAAGTTGCAGCTTCTCTACATGACTAAGCTGCTGAGAAATGAAAGTTACTCTCATGTTATTGATTAAACTCTGGCTGCTTCTAAGCATTCAACCTCTTCTAAAAATTAAATGTCATTTTCTAGTATTGTCTTAAGGTTGCAGTGCCAACTATAAGAATAAGATGGACTTCAGGATTTAAATTATAAACATATGCAGAATTGCTGCTCTTCTGTCAATTCTCATCACTACACAACTCCTTTTTTCAATCTTGTCCTACTATAACCCTAATTTCCTAATTGTACTGTGTAGCAGTCATCCTGAACTTGCCCTACTATAAGATAATGGAGATGTGCTCAGTTTCTTTTGCAGCTCGGAATGATATTTTAATTTCCCACTTAAGCCAACCTGCAGGCATACTCAGCACAAGCAGTTTGAAGCAAGCTAGCAAAATCCATTGCAAATAGAAACTTTGCCAAGCAGTGTGAAACTGGGCACCTGGGTGTGCTTTGGAGACTCTTCTGGGAAAAGGCAGAAGCTCCACCTGAGGCCTGTATAACATTTGCACCAAAATGAACAGGTGTGTAGGTGGTGATGTGCAGTTTGGTGCAGCTGTCTTCCCCCCCCCCCCTCAATATCAGGTCTATGCACAGATACTGGAAAGGGGTGGGAGAGGACTACTAGGCCCTATTCTGAACAGAAAAGCTGCTACAAGCAATCTGCTATGCAGGTGTTTTTGGAAGGTGTAACCTGTGCCAAGTTGGATGCTTTCCCATTCTTTCTGTTAAATGGAGGTGGATTGGAAAGCTTAAAGTGTGCAGTGAATACAGGTAGTCCTCAACTTATGACCACAATCGAGGCTAAAATTTATGTTGCTAAGTGAGAAGTGAGTTTTGCCCCAATTTATGACTCTTCTCACCACATTTAAGTGAATCACTTGCAGTTCTTAGTCAAACAGTTAAATGATTCTGGTTTACCCATTGACTGCTTGTCAAAAGGTCACAAAAGAATCATATGACTGGGGACACTGCAACCATCATAAATGTGTCAGTTGTCAAGCATCTGAATGTAAATCACAGGTCATAAATTACTAGAGTCCTCTTGTAACTTTGAACTGTCACTAAATGAATTGTTGTAAGTCAAGGACCACCTGTAAATACTCTTTCAAGAGTCTGCTATGCAGCATACTACTTTCAAAAGCAAAATCTTCAACTCTAAATGAGATTAGTGATCTTTTCTCCATTCTATATAGAATACTTCATCACAGCAGCTTCAACAATTGATGAGTCACTTTTTTTAAAAGAAGTTGCATTTCATGTTGCATTTGAATTCATGCTCATTGACAAAGGCAGAACAAACTTTTAGATGATCAAATTTTCACTAATTTTGGATTAGTCATGCCAGCCTAAAACATAATTGCTATTTCAGGTAATAAATTATGTTGACTTTTCAGGCTCTTATTAATGGTTGCACTATTTGTAGTTGGAGAGAGAATGGGAAATTATTTTATACTCTGCCTGGCTAAAATAACTTAATTGGTAACTTATTTTTACATTCTTGAAGATTTTATTATATCACAATCTAAACACATCAGGATCTCGAGTTATATTCCGTATTAGCAATATTTGAGATTCTCATACAACATTTGGTTATACAATGTATTTTATAATGGACATTGATTATAATGGACATTGATTGGCTTATAAGAACCTGGATTGGGGAAGTAGAAGATAAGATTAATAACCTCACAATTTTGGTCAGAATTTACATGATAGTAACTTCATGAAACTCTTATATTCAATTTTTTAAATATTTTTTTGAATATCTGATCTGCGAGTACACTCTTATACAGACAACTCTTAATTGTATGCGGTAATTTTAAAGTACTGTATACTTTTGCATTTAAAAGAAGCAGAGGAATTGTGGAAACCTTCCTTATAAGACACATTGCAACTGCCATGGTAAAAAATACCAAGTATTTTTATGTATTTTATATGCTACCTTAATTACCAAGACAATTAGAAGTACATATTAATACAGTATTTTTAACCTATGCTTTGTATATTAGTCTGTATTACTAAATAATTACAAGATGTGATTGCCACTAAGTTAGCTTATAGAAGGAATTACATTCAAAGAGACTTTAGACTCGGCCTCTATTGAAACTCAAGGTATCTATAATTTCTATAGTTGTATGGGAACAACAGCATGAGAAAAATAGGATGTTGTCCTGATCAATCTTTTTGTATATCAAAAAGATTTATCTAAAACACTAAATCAAGCAAATTTATTTAACTTAAAAGTATTAAAACTGAGCACACCCTACCTAATAATTTATAGTAATCCTTATTCTGAATATAAAAGTGTGATAAGAATTCATTTAAAGTTTTATTAAGCAATTGTAAGAGCCAACACATATTTGAAAGAACAGTATGCCAATTTTTGGATTCTAGCCTCAGGAAGCCAAATACTAGTAACAATTACATTTTATAGATTCAACAGCAAGCAGAAAGTAGATCTGGATAAAACTGGGAAATGGGTGTTAGCTAAGGTTAGCTGAAAAAAATTCCAATCTCATAAATTTTACCTGTATGGTTGAGTGTGAATTCTAAATTATAAACTCCAACAAAATTTGATGGAACTAGCCAATCATAAAATTTTAATTATTAAGAATTTGTGAATACCTTTCAGAAGGGATAACATAAGATCATCTTTACCATTAGGATTCATACACATAAAATTGAAGAAATAAAATAGTTGTATCTTTGATGTGTATCTGAGAAAATACATGCAAATATTTAATATTTATATTTTTGAGCAACATTCCATTCATGCCAACCTCTTTAAGATCCTGTTGTTAACATCTGTGGAAGATGAGTGCCACCTTCTGGCCTATGCATAGAAAACATTTACTACAAAAAACTATTCATTAAAAATAAGTAGGTTTGCATTTTAAAATAATTTTTTGTCATCTTCAAAGTTTAAAAAGGCAAAATTAGTCATTAAAATGATGCCAATATTAAAAAAATAATTTTGTTTGGTCCTACCTAGACTATCAATAAATGAAAATTTGAATGCCACTTTACTGCCAAATGTCTTTAAATACATTTTAAAATAAATACTTAATATTTATATTTAAATATTAGTATTAATATTTAAATATTAATGTTTAATATTAATACCATTTTCAAATGAAAAGGGGGAATTCCTGCATTTAAATAGAATTATGAAATAAAAGTTCTCAGAACTAGAATATATTGGACTAGAAGATTTGTTGCCTTCTCCCAGGCAAGGCACAGCTAAAAGTTTCTAATTTAAATTTTTCACTAAACCTGTTTACTGTTTGTCCACTATATAAACAGGCTTAGCTTATGGGTTTCTATCCAATTGTATATCCAGGAAAGATGTGACAATATATTTGGTTCTTATTCTCCAATGTCACAATATATTTGGTTCTTATTCTCCAAAGTCCATAAACCATCATTTCAGTAAAATTCTAGAACTATAAAATTTGTACATTTTTCATTTGGTACTCAAGTTTGCTTACTTTCTTTTTATTCATTCTCAGTAAGGTAATGATTTTGATGACAGGTTGAATTATTCCAAATTACTGGAAAGTGCTTAGAACATGTTCACTAAAATGAAGGGGGAAAATCCAATGCTTTTTCACCTATAAATGGCTTTAGGAGCCCTGACAAAAATTGCATTAAAAGAACAGATTTCTCTAGTTTTTACATAGTTCCAGTCAGCCATGCCATCTTCCAGCCACTTTAGCACTGGCAAAGTGAAAAACTGTGAGGTAAACATTTTTCATTGGATTTTTGAAAAGTTATTCCTAATTTTTGTAACATTTTTGTCTCAGGCCTAGCCCAAGAACGATAATACAATCCAGCCAAAGTTCAGTTCTTTATTTGCTTAAATCATATAAAAAGAACCTTGACAGATTAAATCGATAAGGCTCTTACCGTGATGGATGTACCCTGGAAGATTCTGGGGAGTGGACATCCTAAATTTCTTCCACCGACTCGTTTTGGACTGTTGCCTTTTGTCTTGTGCATTTCTTCCTGGGAACCTGCTGCATTACTGTAGTGTAGTCCATCACTTCACATCACCTCTCCTCTCTCCCCATCACAATTTGGGGACTATGTTTGGTGGTTCTATTTCTCACTTGAAAATAAGATTGTGGCATTTGTGCTGCATAAGGATTCATGTTTGGAAAATAGGTTCCATGTTTACATAATAGCAGGGTGAGCAACCTGTCACTCTTAAAGCTGAATCCTTTGACATGCACTTGAAGCATGCTTCTTGAAAAGCTGGGATTTACAGTCTTAGAACACTGAAAATGACACACACAACCTTGCTAGAGAAATGTTGATAACTGTGTTTTTGGCGACTAGCTTTTGGTTAACAAAGTATAAGAAATATATTCTACCCAAGCACAGATACATGCAGAAAAGTGGAGCAGACTGCTCTGCTTCACTAACATAATCTCTTTGGAGACTTTTAAAAGTTAAGTGCATGATGTGAGGGCAGGGTGGAGAGGAGGGTCCAGGATCCAGAATGACTGGGAATGCTGCAGTGGCCATTTCAAAATTTGATCATATATAGCTTTTCTGCAGTAACTTCAAATGTTCGCTAAGTGACTGGTCATAAGTTGAGGGATATCTGTCTTGTGCTCTTCTCAGTTGTGCTTGAAGGACAATATAGGAAGACTCCCTTCTGGAGAAAGAATGCCCATCACTAGACATCTGTACCAGCCTCAATTCCCCCATTATTGCATTAATACCCAGGGTGCACAGGATGATTCTACTATGTTCCTGCTGCTTTCAGATACTAACCCTGATAACTATGTGTTTCCAGGTCCAGCAGATGACAGCCTATGCTGTAAACACACATAGAAATACTTCATGAGCATCTTAGTTTGACATACTAAAATGCTCTGTACCATGACAGCCTGCCACACACTAACTTTTATGGCCCCTACATCCATCTAATATGATCTTTAGATTCCTTTGATTTTTTATTTATACTGTTTCATCTTTTTTAGTTTTCTGTAATAGTATTTTTAGATGTAGTCTCTATGTTTATAATTAACAGTATCCTACCTTTCTTATGCTTATATTTGACTGTGATAAAGACTTGACTGACAGCTTTACTGCAAAACAGAACTCTGGAATTTCTCCTGTGCTACTTCATTTGGAAATTGCATTTGGACCCTCTCTCAGATTTTTAAGAAATAGACACATTTCTTTTTCCCTATCTTTTAATTGTTGATTTTGGCACTTTTTCTGCTTATATTCTTATTTTCTTATTTTTTATTTTTAAATTAAATTTTTAATTTACTAGCCAGTAGGGAAGAAATATAATCAATATAAATCAAGTCAATAAATAAATGCAGGATGTTTCCACAAGGAGTGATCTGACAGGAAGAGATCATCATCCAACCATCCACAGAATGCATTGAATGGACATAGAGTAGTGAGGGATGACATGGTAACTCCTTCATCTCACAACAGAAAACCTGACTTCAAAAATCATTATAAAAATAATAGTTAACTATGCATATCTTTGTTGCTCTAAAACCATTGTTAGGATAAGATTAAAACATTCAGGAGGATGGTCAACTAGAATTTTTAACAATAATGTATCAAAACAGATTTAAAATATTGAGTTCAGAAAAGATTTTATTCAATTCAGTGTAGCATCATTGAAGAAATTTAAGAATTTTGGAAACCAACGATGACCACCACCACCATTTTTCTCATTAATACTTTGCTTTTTGCTTCTCTGAGAATCAGATTTCTGTATACCAGTAAGTTCTGAGTGCTTGATCAGACTTTCAATAACTTTACCTTTGACTTGCTATTTTGTTCTGATTGACCTCAACTTACAGTTAATGCTGTTTCAGTGTTATTAGCTGCCTTAAAGACTCAGAATGAAAACCCAGAATAAGAACATACATACTGTAATGAACAATTCACGTATCATTCTTAAAGGAAAATGTAATTTCAGCAAGTACTCTTACTGCTTTTACTGCTTCTTTCAACTGGAGATAAACAATGAAAGCGGTAAGAAAAGCATCTCATTTATTTGTTTTGTTTGAAAACTAAAAGTCAAATGTCAGCCACTTCATTTGTTCATGTAAAATTTGTAATTTGGCTCACCGGTCAATTTATCCCATCACTACTTAACCTCTGCACCACTGGTGTGTGCTACATCATGTATGTTAAAACCTTCTGAATCTAATAAATGCTTCTGTTGTATCAATTCATGTTTATTAACTCTTAAAACCAATATCATTAGTCCAATGTCATTATTATATTTGACCAGTTCATATATCTTCCTATAGTTTAAATGGCATTATTTTATTCCAGAGATCTCAGTGGAGATTACAGGAGAATTGAGGGACAAAGAAGGGATCCCTAAAGAAGGCCATGCTTTCTCAGATGCACCCAGCTAGAATAAAGACAGCGTTTCTGTCATCAATTTTCTTCTGGTTCTAAAGTCTTTCCTTTGTTCCACTTCTATATTGAGCCTGTTGTTTTTAATTACCGAAAGCAATTTAAGCAAGGGAAGACGTTTTGTTTTTTTCTTACCTCTGAGTAAGTGCAGGAATTAGTAGGGTTACGGTGGAAATTTACCTTGAGACACTTATATCCTCAGCAATACCATTCTCAATACCAGAGGCTTACCAAGACAAAAATTTCAGAGTAAATATGAAAAAGCCAAAAGTCGGAGTAGCTACTCTTCTGCTGAATCAGATTCAGATCAATAGCAACAGAAACCATGCACATATCTATGTAATTTAACAACATTTTTACTGTAAACTTCCTGACACCAAAAAGAGCAGAACCTGAGAAGAGGCTTTTAAATATGTCAGATGCAAGTCTAAGTATAGGTCTGTGAAAGTCTATTATCAAAGCAGAGTTTCTAGAAACTCTGTTCAGATAATGGGGTGGAGGTGTATATACAACACAAAGTCTAATCCTTTTTAAAGAAGTAACTAATACAAAAAAGAAAAAAAAAACCTTGAATTGCTACCAACTATCATCAAGTCCATTTATTTGGCTGTTGGCCTGTGCCTCTACATAGACACAACAGATGCCTATGAATTTGATGCAGAGGAACTAGATTATTCAACCTGAATTTTCTCTTCAGATGAATAGGAGGGGGCTGGTCACAGCTGTTTTATAGAAGAAAACCATTTTCTATCATTCTGTGCTCAACTTGGGCAGATGGGTGCTTTTAGAGCTGGTAAAAATGGAAATATCTATTGCCTCTCTACTTCAGACTTTTCAGCCCAAGCCAAATTGGGGGAGGGTCTCACTGAAGCAAAATAATGAATCATGTCATCCATAAATGTTTGTAAAGCTGAAAATAGAAAGGAACACTAATACCAAAAGAATTTTTGTTCCTCTTTAGCATGAATAACTGCAAAGAGGAAAATCCCAGGACCACGTTTCCTGATAGAGACGGAAGGGAAAGCAATTCAAACCTGGAGAAATTTAATAAAAACCAAAAATTGCTTTCCAATAATGCTCTGGGAGCAATGGAACACCTGCCTTATTGGCAAATATGTCACTTAGTCCTTTTAATATTCCAAGAAAGTTTAGATTAACTAATTGTTGTCACAGTGTAGAGTAATTTCATATATTTCTTTGTTCAAGACTGAAGCTTAGTACACTGTATAGTCAAAAAAATGCAGGTTCTATACATGGCTTCAAGAAGTTTCATACATAGGCTTTAAAAAGCTAATCTTGTTCTAGCTATACAATTTATGGACTGTCTCAACTCATCCTGGAGATCTATCTGCTTTCTAAAATAGCAACTTGATAGCATATAAATAAATCAAAAAGTTTCAGCAATTATACAGACATAACACAAAGAACTTAAAGGTACTCATAATTAAAATATTGGAACTTTTTCAGTTTAGGTCACTGCCCTTGGTGTTCTGAAATCTAATATTTGCAAATTGTAAGCAATTTGCATATGGGGGCCTCCATTAAATATATGGTAGAAAAGAAAAATAGAAGTATTTGCTTCTCTTTACTACTGTTCTGCTATATTTGATTTCGGGGAAAAGGTGATTAATTTGAGTTCTTATATGGGAACAAGCCAAAATCAATTAAACCAAATAGTTTATAAGACCTAACCGGGAATTACAGTTGTTTAAGAGGAAGTCTTGTCACTTGACAATCCAAAGAGAAAGTACATGGCTTACTGCAGCTTTTTTGGAAGCAGGAAATAAAAAAAGTTATGAGGGTGTTTGTCAACATCTCACTGTTTGAGCTTAGATTCTGAATCCAAATACTGCTACGAATGGAAGTTTACCTCTTAAAACCTAATATATGGACCTAAGGTAAGTAATACTTAGAAGAGATGTGCAAAAACCTGTCCAGGTTAACTTGAGTTTTAAACACCCTTAAACTTAGCATTAAAATTTAATTCCTCTGCTTTATAGTACAAAATTACACAATCAAATATGAAAATAACAAATTTCTACTCTGTAGCATTTTATATTAGCAATTAGGGATGTGCAAAATCTCACATTCTTTTCCCAAGCATGAAATGAATCATACCAGAAGTGTATCCTGTTCTAAATACTTCCCACATCATGGTAACATTTCTGATAAGATGGGAATAGCTATTCAAATTCAAAATGTTTTTACACATCACTAGTCCAGATCTATTCCTTAGTTTTGGCTTAGCATGTTACATGAATCCAGCTGACTGCAATTTATTTAACAAATCATGATTTAGGATAATGAAGTCCTTTCATGTATGATAAGATTAGATGGAACAATTTTCTTAATAAAACCAAAGTATTTACATTTTCTTATTCATTTTCATTCTTTTTCTAGTCAATGTTTTCTTCTATATGTTTCATGAATTGCACTTGAAGAACAATTCAAATTTGGTTTAGATTTTTAGCTAGTATCTAAAACTTTTAATAAACAATTTGGAATTAGTTCAGATTTTTTAGTTTCTATCTGAGGACTCATCCTAGTTTCAAAAGTTAACATGATGAGCTTAAGGACATAATCCAATAATTTAATTAGATATACTGAAATAAATGAGACGTTCCTGAGAATTGCAACATTAAAAATCCCTTCTGCAACTTCCACAGAACTTTCTTAACTTCTGTGCAGCCCTCTACAATTCTCATGGCATTATGAAAAAGTTCCATCACTAGGAAATGTAACAGCCTTTTCAGAATAATATTTTATACATTATATTCATTATCATTTAATACTTTTGAAGGGGAGGGGAAGAAAAAGAAAGGTTAAATATCCATTGTGAGCTATGTCAGACCTGATATCTTTTCTCTTGTGTATTTGGTAGCTCTTTTTCTCTTCAGCCACTGTCTTCTATACTTTCCCCCATTCTTATTATGAGGATATCCTTCCCCTCTCTATTTTTGTATGTATTCTGCCTGTAAATATCAATAAAGACTTTCAATAAAAATATATATGTTCTTTTAAAAATATATCGAAACTATAGCAACTATTTGGCATTAAAATATCTCCCACATTACAGAATACCTAATACAAACTATATATTGAAATGAAAAGCCCCCAGACATGGTAAAGCTTTGTTGGAATTTTGAGCTTTTACATGAAAACAAGTTTAATGCTAAAGGTTTTGATTCAATAGTCTACCTAATTCAGAACTTGAAGAATTCTGGTATGTATATAGAACTACACAGCACTCTATTTAAAAAAGGAAATGCTCTAGACAGACTCCATCTAATTTCTTTCCTTCAGCAAATTGGATGGGTTCTGTTGTTATTTTCAGCTATTTTCTATATACTTCCAAACAGAAAATAGCTAAATTTCATACTCTGGGAAAACCATATTGCATGTACTGATCTCACATCAACATTCAAACAGCAGGATAAGATTCTTTAAGCAGTTAGGAAAATAGGAAGTAAGAATAAATGATCTAGCTTCTCATTAAAAAATATTTACACAGCAGAGATGATGAAGAGATCAACAGATGATTTTAGCTCAGAAATACAAAAGATGGTGAATTCAAGTTCTTTACAGAGCCCTTAACATCTCCCACCAAAGTTAATGGAGACACAGGGATATGATGGGAGCATAAGTGCTGAATTCATAATTAGATTAATTCTATCATAATACCCCTTTTTAAGAAGTCGACTGTTTAACCCTATCGAACAACTGAAGAGATGTTCATTAAAATTAAAAAAAACATCCAAGACAAAGAAGCATGCCTGTGATTTTATTATTACCTCCATTGTAGTGGAATGTATACAATAGACAAATCCAATTTAAAATCATGCATTTTCATTTGCATATAAAGTACTGATACTTTATTCACAATGCAAAAAACAAAATGGACATAATTATATGCTACATTGCTACATAAGGCAAACATTACATTTTTGCTAACTAAGGCCATGAAAGCCACCAATTCTGTTTGCTCTCCACAATCAAGTAAAACACATTAATCAAAGGCCACTATTGTTTAAAATTAGAAATACTTTCAAAAGTTTACATCAAAGCATTCCCTTGAAAATAATACTATGGAACACCACAATCACAGTTCACAATTACTTGAGAAGTATTCTTATACTATAGTCTATGGTAAACAAAAAAATCAGGCAATTTATTCTTAAATCTTGAGTACAATTATCATTTCAAACATGCAGTATTCATTCCTCAAATTTGCAATCACAAATATAACAAAGACAAAATCATTTAAGCCAGCAAAAATTGAGTTTTAATATTTCAATTTCAGCAATTTAAACATCAATACTTTTTAAAGTGTCACAGGATTGAAAAGTGTAAAATCATAGGTATCAAATTTGTAGACCTCTAGACAGTCCCTTTGATAATTAAAAATGTTAAATTGATACACTGATTCTTACAAAGATGTACGATATTCATTTTTATCTCAGCATCACTTTTCAACATGCAGACCAAAACAGATATACTTGCCCGAGAAAAATTGAACACCATTTCTACCTGATCAATGGTTGCTCATTTATGCTGGCCATTATTCAACTATTTTTCAATATATTGTGATTTTTTTTCTATTCTAAACTATAAGATTTTGACTGGATTACAACCCTACGTTTTATGAGAAGAGCAAACATGAGCAGAGGACAGAGAAACTAGCTGCAGATTGGAATGATAAAGAAATGTGTAAATCTGATGAGGAACTAAGAAAAGGAGGCTGTATAAAAAAATAAAAATAAATAAATCAGGTAGATGGAGTCAATATGGTAACAACTTGGATTACTTTCAAAGAATACTCTCTCTCTCTTCTCCAAAGCCTGCAGCATCAGAACCAATAACGGTCAGAAGCTCAGAAGAATCTTTTGAAAGCCTTGAATAACTTGAACGCTGACTACGCTTATGGGTCACACCTTTAATATTATCATTCTGAACTGCGACTGAATTAGAACTTGATCCAGGACACAAAATGATTTGAGGAGGTTCTACTACGATGCCATCAGTCTCCTCAAAATTCTGATTGGGTCTATTGGTTGGTGCGCTGTTATTATTCAGGGTGACTGTGCTAGGTGTTCGATTTAAATTGTAGACTTTTTGACATGCTGGCCAATTCTCTTCCGGACTGCTTGCTATTAAGCTGCTGTCCGAAGGACTTTTCTTATCTTCTGAACAAATTGACATACGTGCGATTGTTGGATCTTGAAGGCCACTCAAGCTATGGGGAATTCCCCTTTTCCCACTGCGGCCATCATCTTCCAGCTCAATGAGATTTGCTTTTTCAAGCTGTGAGTCATCTCCATCATTATGGAGAGAATGATTTGGAGAGCTTTCGTTGGATCTTACTCCAGAGTCAGAGGAATCCTTTTTGTCTAGAAGAGCATCTGTCAAATATTCTTTTGCTTTAATCAAGGTTCTGATGGGCTCAGAGCCATGTTCTGGAGATTTGGACTGTTTCTCTACTTTTCCTTCTATTTTCCGATCTTTACCTTCCTTGAGTAGAGGTGTATTATCAGATTCTTCTGTTCCAGACTCATCTTCATCACTTGGAAGTTTCTGATAACGTAGAGCTACTCCTTTCAACTTCAGATCAGCAGCTTGAAAAATGCTAGTTCTTTCTGAAGATTTCTTCCCAGAAAGAAGCTTGGATCCAGACTGATCTGATTTTTCATCTTCTTCAGTAATGGGATCCAATGGAGAGGCATCATTAGTAGATACCGAACTACTATAATCTACATCATTCCGCTTCATCAAGAAGGATTTCCTTCCATCATCTTGTTTCTGTTCAGCATCCTTTCCCTTATCTTGTTCCATATTGGAATGAAGAGAACCTGTGGATGTGCTCTGGCCCATATAAAATGCTACTGAACTATGTGGTGAAGATCTGCCACTCACTGTACTAGAACTTGCACCTCCTTCTAACTGTGACATTTGAGCAATATATTCTCTATATGCATCTCTATATTCTGCTTGTACCTTATCAGTAAGCTTTGAAATTTCAATACTAGAATCTTGAGAATTGAGGCTTGAAAGACTTGGAGTCCGGCGGGCTTGTGACTGTTTAAAGATAAAGAAAACATAATAGAATATTGTCTGGATTTATATCTATAATACATCTAAACAGGCACAAATGAATAAAATTAAACTTGAAAAAGAAGTTATGAATAAAAACTTCTTGATATTTCAGGAAAGGGCACTACGTCAATGGTACAGTATATAATTAGCATGTGTTGAGATTGGTCCTGTGAGGGTAGGGTTCTGTGAGAATTCAATACAGCAAATTCATTTATCATATAAATGGTTTCATGAAGAGCTGGAAATTTTACATAATTTAGTTTAATTTTCTAACTTACAGTATTTAGACTGAAAGGAACAATTGTATCAATTTTCTGTTAAAACCAATAGCCTTTCCCAATACAATACGGTTTGTATTAAAAAAAAGGTAAATTTGTTCAGAAATGTCTATATATAACCTGTATAAATGAAATGGAACATACAACTGTATAATTAGAATGGTACTTACAAAACTTGAACTAGAAACATAGTAACTTTTAGTTTTTATTGTTATTTCTGATGTGCAACATATGCTCTTTTTAAAACTCTTTTAAGGAGCTTTACTCTTGTATGTGAATAATAGTTATGATTAAAACAGAAGACACCGATAAATTATATCTAATCTGAAGTGAAATTACCTGCCAGCTTAGATTGCTATGACGTGGAGGGGCTTCCTCTAGGCCAATATTGTTCAGTTCTTCAAAGCTAAAATTGAGAGCATAAGGAGCTTGACCTGGAAGACCAGTAAGTTCTGTATGGGGTAATTCATTGTTTAAAGTTGGACGCCGAGTGAGTTCATTATGAGGAATGGTGTTGGCATGCTCAGCCACTGTTCGAGAATCTTCATGGATAGCTTGACTTTCTGCATTTCTCATATCAAGTACCTAACATAAGAAAGATATTAGACTGCAAGTTGAACATAACAACATAACAACAACATGGTCTTATTTTAGCAAAGAACTATGAAGCATACTTTCTATAACAACCTCAAGCTTTACATGATTCACTCAGTCTAAAGCAGCATTTCACAACCTTGGAAACTCAGCTCCAGCAATTGTTGCACTGATTGAGGAATAATTTAGGCAATTAACTACATATCTAGTTGGCAGTTGTGAAACACTGTTTTAAAGCACATTCAAATGCACTTACAAGGAGTTCTTTGGATCTCATCTTGTATTTGTATACATATTTCACAATGAGGCAAGCTAAAACACGTATTATTTATGCAAAGCTTAACCTTGAATACTTAAATATACCCAAATGGCTTAAATGCATATTTTAATTAATCACGTAAACTCCATAATTATTTAATAAATATAAAGTACTCCTTCCTTATCCCCTTCCTCCTATAGAAACCTAATTTTATATTTCTATTGATGACACCCAAGCAAACAACTGTACAAGGATGCAAGGAATCCAGCCTGATGGACAGCAATGTTCCTGCCACTTTAAATATGAAACTACAAATTGTGTAGTTTCACATTAACAAAAAACAGGTAAGGTAAAGTAAACCATTCCTAGAATGAAATCTTATGCAAATATAACATTGAATTTCACTGAAACTAAGTAAAATATGCTTCAAAGTAAATATATGCAGAAAGGTAAATATAAGTTCCATCACCCAGCAGTCCTAATTATTAATACTAAAATTTATGTAATAATAATAGTCTTACTGCACTCCTGAAGAGATGCCAGTCCCCAAAATTCATGTTCATCTCACGTTTTAGTTCATCAATGTTACATTGTGCTAAAACACGACCATTTATATTAGCCTAAACAAATTATAGAAACACAACATAGGTATTACTTATAAATGGTAGCATAAAAGTAAACTTTAATCATTTCAAAAGTAATTCATGTATAAGTGCATCCATAATGAATTCAAGGATAGTGAGTGTTATATTTCAAAGGAAAATATTATCATTACATTATCATATAATGTATTTTTATAATAACTTTAGAAAGATTCTGTATTATATGTTTATATTATGAGTGATGCCTAGCCTTCATGTGAATCTCTCCAAAACTAGCTAATAAATTGACAGCATAGATACTACAGGTTACCCCACGCATATCCCAAAATGTGTCAGATTAAATAAAGGCCAAACTAAATTAAAGTCTTTTCTAGGAGGAACTTGACAGAAGTTTCAGATACAGTATTCAAAATTGCAAATTTCAACCAATTTGGGAACTGGGAAAAGGATTACAGGAGGAAGTACTTATTCCTCTTGCAGTATCCATTTTGTTGGGAGATTGAAACAATTGTGTGATGTATAAATGAGATTGCAAGGTAAATTTTGAAAGCTGTCCTAAGTATTATGCTATCAGTGTTTTTAATCAAGGTTTTATCCACAATCATGGATATTTGATCCTGGATGAATCAGAGTTAACTGTTGGGATGACTTGGGATAGATAAGAAGCCATGGTAAATTTGCGACAAGTTGAATACTAGAATAGAATAGGATAGGATAGGAATAGGATTCCTTATTGGCCAAGTGTGACTGGACACACACAAGGAATTTATCTTTGGTGCATATGCTCTCAGTGTATATAAAAGGGGAAAATACATTCATCAAGAATAAGATACAACAGTGATAGTCATAGGTTACTAAATAAACAATCAAATCATACTAGGAAACAAATAAAACAATATAAATCATAGAGATACAAGCAACAAGGTTAAAGTCATCAGTGGGAGGAGACAGGTAATAGGAAGGATGAGAAGAATAATAGTAATACAGACTTAGTAAATAGTTTGACAGTGTTGTGGGAATTGTTTAGCAGAGTGATGGCATTCAGGAAAAACCTGTCTTTGTGTCTAGTTATTCTTGTGTGCAATGCTCTGTAACATCGTTTTAATGGTAGAAGTTGAAACCATTTATGTCCAGGATGTGAGGGGTCTGTAGATATTTTCACAGCCCTCTTTTTGACTCGTGCAATATACAGGTCCTCAATGGAAAGCAGGTTGGTAGTAATTGTTTTTTCTGCAGTTCTAATTATCTGTTGAATTCTGTTTCTGTCGTTTGGTTGCAGAGCCAAACCAGACAATTATAGATAATATATAATACTGTAGTTTGTTAATAGAGGGTTTTGATTTTTTTAGTTTTGCTTTTTGTTTGTTTGCTCTTCTACCTGTTAGCTATTTGTCCACTAATATAGAAGACAAATGACAGGTTAATAATTTGTAAGCAGAATTAGAAATTTTTTGGGGGGTGGGGGAAATTGGGGTCTGTTTCGCAAGAGGTGGGAAACTAATATGTTGTCATGTATTTATCGGTATTCAACAGGGGGAAGATAATATGTTAATATATCTTTGTGTATTTTTAATTCCCTTTTTAATGTTTTGCTCATTTCTTATTTGTGGTTGTTTATTTGCTTTTGTGATTTTCTTTGGAGTTTTTTTTTAATCCTTTTTTGGAGTTTTATATTTTAACATTTGAATAAAATAAAAATCATTTGGGGGAAAAAACATTAAATTTAATAATAAAAGTTGCTCATTTCTCATGTAGGAGAATGACACATTTACTGCCCAAACTTGCTTATTTTCAAATACCACAAAGGAAAAAGAAAGCCTTCCGCAAAGGGACCGTTATATTAATAACCCTCATCTTTAAAACAAAAATCTCAGGCCCACTTAATACATGTTTAGTACTTTATTTTAAATATAATTTACCTTTGATCTGTCCTTAATTCATTAATGTTATTTTGGCAGTAAAACAAACTTAATATATTCTCTGCATATCCAAGTTACTGAAAGATAATTATTCTCTTTTTTTTATTCTCCAACAGTAAATTTTTAGAGACTAAGGAAAAGATGCACAATTTATTCACACAGAAACATACCTTCTTTATAGTTGCAGAATATTGAGCCAGCATAGTCTGATCTAATCCTTCTATTTGTTTCAGCTTCTCACAAACAGCATCTACACTCATTGAGCTCAAAGGAACATGGGATGCTCCTGATCCAGGGACTGTCCCCTATGCAAAGGAGAAGTGCAATCGGCAATGTATTTAAATGTTTATTGTGATTCCTTTGTGAATACAAACAACAGCTAACATGTTTTGAGTCATCATTAAAGTATCAGGAATTGGGAATACTGAGATACCATTAGAGGACTCACTGATTGAAGTATACACCATGATATAGTGTCAAAGGCAAGAATTTTTCCCTGAAGGTTCTTGTAAGATGGAAAATAATTTTTTAAAGAAATTACTCCTAGCACAAAAATAAGGAAAATCTTGATGGACCTCTCCATTGTATTCTACTATTTCAGTACCAAGTTCATTCACAGTAGAACCTAGTGGATGGAGCATACTGATCAAATAAAATATAATCATAGCTAGGTTTAAAATATGTAAGTTTGTCTCAAAGAACGTGCCAGTTTTAGAGTATAACAAAAGATGAAGCAGTCCTGGAATCAGACATTTAAGTCAGTTAAAAAGAAGGAGTATCACTTCTGTGTAGACATGCAATATTAGTGATAATAATAAGAGTATAAGAGCTGTATAAGAGCTTGTCATATTTTTATTGTGCATGTAATATCTTTCATGGTGTATGTACAATCATAGCACTAAAGCCTAGCAGGCTGCACTCACTTTCTATATTCCAAATAAAGTTTTTTTTAAAGAAGAGTAGAAAGTACTTCACTCAATTTGAACAATAATCTCTGACTTAAAAACCAACTTGCTGTTTTCATGAACTCATAAATCCTAATAAAAACTAATATAGTTCATAGAAAGCTGTAACTGAGAAAGTAGTATTCTCAATTGCCTCATATTTTCTCTGAATGCATTCCTGTGACTAATATGCAGTTGATTTTCAAGATCAATTGGAAGATTTGACTAAAAAAAACAAAGTAATTTAAACTAATGTTTTATTAGTTTATAGGGGGAAATTAGGGGGCGGGAGGGGGCACTACAAGAAATGCTTGCTCACTCATATAATTAAATTCAAGATCTCAGAAGCTGAGATCTTCTGAGATATCTGTCTCAGAAGATATCTTTCTAGTGACAATTAGAAAAAATGCTGGCTAATATGGCCCACTTTTACATACTCTAGGTTCAAGAATACTGTTCTAAAATAAATTTCTACAAGAAATTCATCCCCTCAAATTCCAAAGACAGATGAGGAGCAACGAATATCAATTACTTACAGTTGTCTATATAAGTATTTAAAATATTAAATTGATAATTTCATGCATGTTAACATCAATGCAACATTAGCATAAGGGTATTTTTGTCAAAACCATACATTTTTCACAATATACTTGTGTTGATAATCTGATCAGATGTAGAAAAAAGATTGAACATGCTACTACACTTTGGAATTAAAACTGAAATGGTTTTAAATGAACAGGCAGCTTTACATTTTAAGAAGTTCAATGGAATAAAAGAAACTATTTTACATACTGTATGTGTTAAATAGGGACAGACTGAAGGATTTCTACATGTATTGATCAATATGTAGGAACAGAAATCAAACAGGCCTGTATAATCAAGCTACATAGTTCACAATTTCACGAAGTTTTTGTTACAAAAGTCAGTATTTGTATAAGACTTTCATGAAGCGAGCTGTATTAGCACAAGCACATTAAATTATATTAAATCTCTGCTGAGGAATGTATCCAATTTGAACTGTTTCAAATTCAAATTAATCTGCTTCTCATCTAAAAGTGTTGTTTTGAGTTGAAACGAGGCTGTTTCCATCATTTTGGATGTCTGTAAGAGGCAAGCAGCTGTTTCAAACCCATGTTAACTTCAAAATTGTCAAAACATTCAATTTTAAACTTGAAACACTTACATTTGAAACATTTTGCATACATCTACTGTGTTTTTCAAGCACACTGTGTCAAGAATTTTAGTTTTGTGATTTTAACTGCATTCCAACTACACTAATATTTATATCATACAAGAAAGGAAAGGGAAAAAAACTCAGTCTAAAAGATAGTACTGATGCTAATAATTTTTGACAAAAAATAGTTTTTTTCATGCAGTGTAAAATAATCCTGGAAAATTTACATTTAATTCATTCTCCGTGCGAGTGTATTCACACTATGATAGAGATTCACTGGAATCCAGCAAACTTTTTTTTAAGGCAGTAAAAAGCAGTGGAAGTGGATCTTAGAGGTAATATATGAGGGTTATAATCATACATTCTTTTCTCAGTTACAATATTTTTCAAATGTGTTGAAAGAGCAAAATTCTGCTATGTTTTTGTCATGCAAAACCTAAGAAGCTGGACAACAAAAGCAACGTCCAAAAAGTGTATTAGTGTACAGCCAGCATTGCATTCCATTATGATAACAGAAAAACATATGACCATTGTTTAGGAAGTTGCTGTACCTGTCTTTGTCTTTTTAACCCAGTTTTACATAGCTTTAAAACAAAAACAAAAGAGAGCACAACTTCACATTCTGAGTAAGACAGCATCTATAAAAAAATAAGCTAGGACAGTTATTTAAATTTTCTCCTTGAAGTGGTAAAAAGCACCTGCTAAAAATAAATGTATTCTAATTAAAAAGCCCTGATCCAAGAACTACATATATAACTAGATCCTTATAGACTATGTCCAAGATAATTTTGGGTCCCATACTCTAAGAAAATTGTTGGATTTTCAAAAAGAGTTTGTCCTGTCTCACTTGATGTTCTGCAGTTCAAAGTAAGGTAAAATCCAACAACAGGGCCATAAGCCCATTTATGCAGATAAGAACTCACCTACAAATTAATATCTTGCTATCCTCAGTGAATATCCTATTATTTTTCTACAGTATATGACTTGCTCAAGTAAAAAGTCTAATGTAATTGGAGGCTATATGTAAGGCTACTAAATATTTCAAAATCTTACTCCAGCAGATCCATTTTCTCCACTGATAAGAACAGAAGGAACAATTGAAATCAAAACAATGGGCAGGTTTTAATAATTTAATCACACATGCAAACATGGCTGAAAAAATTTAGGGCTTCCGGTTTGAGCTTCTTCGGTGAGAGAACGAAACCTCGTTTCTGCGAGGCTTTGATCCGTGCTCGTCGTTGGAGCGCTCCAAGCCGGCTGGTTTCAGGGCTAAGCCACCCCATGGAGGTGGTGAAGAAGGGGGAGACTGCCTGCAGGGTTGAGGAGAGCCGCATCTCTCCTCTCCAGATGGCCATTACTCCCTTTCCCGAAGGCGGTTATAGCTGTGATCAGAAATGGCCACCACAAAGAAGAACTTGACCGGAAAAGAATGTGCAGGAGGAAGATAAGAAGAGAAAGTTTTGGTTGACCGAGTCAAACAGCAAAAGCAACAAATAAGGTACCCTGGAATTGAAACTATTAAAAAACAACAACATTGTTCCCTAAGAAGATTTTTAAGCTGCAAAGGAGAGAGAAAAGGGAAAAGATTTGGGTTTTTTTTTTTCTCCTTTTCTTATACTGACAACTAAGAGACTTAAGCAAGAAATTGGAAAAAAATCCACTTTGACATTAATAGGCATTTAATGCTGAAAATAAAAAGTCAAAGGGATAATAAAGATTTCTGGATAATCAAAAGCTTTTGAAAACAGGAAAGGAGAGAAAAAGAATAAAAGGGCAGGATCTAGAAGGGAGGAGATTGCCTGGAATTAAAAAGAACTTACAGCAAAATCTCAACAAGACTTCCAAAAGATACATTTTAACTGAAATATCGCAACAAAAACCCCAGGAAGAGAAAGTGGAAAAAGAAATAAGAAGAAATAACTTGGGACTATCTGGATGACTTGATGATTTCTGGATTTCTGGATATTATATTTGAATGACTAAAATCAATCAGGTGGTTGTTTAAAACTGTTTAAAATGGCTCCACTTTTAGAAGAACTGAAAATGGAACTTAAAAAGTACAAAGAAGATGCACAAGAAGGGAGAGGTTCTTTTGGCTTCGTATTTCAGTTTTTAGAAATGGAGATTTGGAATTATGAGAAACAACAAGAAATGCCTGCAGAACAAGAAGATTGCAACAAAGAAGAAGCCATCAGAAATGAACAAGTAATCTTAGGTGGGGGGGGGAAAGGAAAGGGGGGAAAGAGAATGGAAAGTTTAAGATTGGGAAAAACAACCCCCCCCCCCCCAAAAAAAAATAGAGTGAAAAATAAGTATAAAATCAGAAAGCAACAGAAGAGGGAAATGCAGAACAGAGAATTAGAAGTAGAGAGACAAGGGGGTAAAAAGGCGAGGGAGAAGATGAGAGGGAAGAAGGAAAGGAAAAGAAGTTATAAAAGACAGAAACAAAATATAGAGAAACAGGGCCTATTTAGAGATAATGGGTGAAAATTTAATGGAAAAAGGGATTCTGCAAAGGTACATAAGATAGCATTGCTATATCAGAAACAGAAATAATTTTAGAAAATATGAAACAATGTATGATTAAAATGTTTGATAAAATAGCTATAGTAATTCAGTGGAATGCTTGTCAAGAAATAAATGTAACAAAATGAATATCTAATGATTTACAAAACATATGTGAAGAGAAATAAGGGAAAAATTAACTATGGAGATTATATGTGTCTTTAAGGAAGTATGATATTTAATTGAAAAGAAGTGTTAAAGATGTTAAGATTTTAATGATTATTAATGATAGAACTGAATTGGATTGGAATGAAGGTTTATAATTACATATATTTACAATTTTTTTTAAAAAAGAATATAGTGTGTATTATAAGAATGTATCAAGCAGAATTCGATTGGAAGTTATGTACCGTGTTTCTCATACAATAAGGCCGGGTCTTATTCTTTTTTGAGCCCCGAAAAAATGGCTAGGCCGTCTTTTCGGGGGTGACTTAATTCCCCCCCTTGCATCTTTGGGTGGGCGGCAACAGCTTGGATGTTGACCTCAGCGTTGGTGGGGCACTTCGTATCAGGGTCAACGCAGGCAGCACCATATCCAGGTGTGCAACAAAAGTACTTCCTAATGGCAAGCCCCCCCCACCATTACCCCCCATTTCGCATGTTTTAATATAGGCCTTAATTTGGGGGAGGGGCTAAATTTCATTTCATGCCTATAAAACATGCCGGGACTTCCTATTTGGGAAGGCCGTATTGTTGGAGAAACAGGGTATTATGTATTATATTGAAGGTCATAACCTTAAGGTATATATTGAAGTTTAAATAAGAGTTGAATGGATGTAATTAAAAGATATAAAAGTGTCATACTCCAATTAGTAACTGCAGGAGAAAATTTGTTTAATGAGAAAAGATAATATGGAATTGAAACAGAACAGACAAAAGTATAAAAATAATGATTTGAATTGAGATGAGATAATCAAAATAAAATTGAGAAAATTAAAAGAGGGGAAAAACTATACAGAAAATGTAGAATAGTATAAGATATGGAATAGAACACAAAAAGAAGCATGAAATTGAGTTTTGTGTCTGTATAAAGAAGTTCAACCCAGGACCATGCTATTTTCAAAAATGATGTTTTATTTGTATTTTGTATATATGAAAACCCAAATAAAATTTTATTTAAAAAAAATTAAGGCTAGTCACTGGTTTGAGAGCAGTCTTTTTAAAGTAATTATCACCCTTTTGTAATGCCAGGTAATGGAATGTGAGACTGACTTGGAAGACAGGGCAAAGAGAGACAACTAAGGGAATAGTCAATAGGCAACTTATCCTGCAGAAATGTGGGAAGTGAGGAGGCAAGTGGCTCACAGAGGGAGGGGACCCTCTTTATAGCTCAAGAAAAGGGACTCAGAAAGAGGGAGGAATAGATCTATTTTCAGATGTACAAGACTGATGTCAGCCTTGTGTAATAGATCAGGTAGGAAATACGGCCAGATGAGCTAACCTACTTTATTGTAAACATTAACAGAATCTTGCAAGTCTGAAAGTACATCCCCCCCCTCCCTTCCCAGCCCAACAAACTAGACAGGGTTCCTTCTGAGCAGCTTGCCTCACCCATATTCCTGCTGCAGGCTAAGTTGCCTTTTATCTTTCTATTCTCTTGACTGCAATCTCTTCATCCTGTCTCCCAAGTTCATTCCCACATACTACAGGTAGTCTTCAACTTACAACAGTTCACTCAGTGACTGTTCCAAGTTACAATGGCACATGATCATTTTTCATACAAGTGACCGTTGCAGCATCCCCATGGTCATGTGATTTATATTTGGATGCTTGACAACTGACTCATATTTATGACGGTTGCAGTGTCCTGGTGTCACAGGACCTCCTTTTGTGACTTTCTGACAAGCAAAGTCAATGGGGAATCCAGGCTCATTTAACCAACCATGTTACTAACTTAACAACTGCAGTGGTTCACTTAACAAATGTGGAAAGTAAGTTGTAAAATAGGGCAAAACTCACTTAACAAATTTCACAGAAACAGAAATTTTGGGTAAGCAAACGTAAGTGGATTACCAGTAGTATGTCTATAAAATAAGTTCCCTCTTCTCATTGCACATTGGCATCCACTGTGGTACTTTCTCTTACATTACTTTCCCTTCCCTTCCTAATACTACCAAAGCAAGATAATGCATGTTCCCCCGCCCCTTGGTTTAAGAATGATTGAAATATGAAAAATGAAGAACCAAGTAATTTTATAAATGGGATTATTTTCTTTTACAGGCAATGTGTTTAATGGACAGGTTATTGGCTGTAATAAAGAACCTATCTAAAATATATTTAGCAGTCAATTAATTGTAATTTGTAGTTATAGATTCAATTTCATTTTTGCCCTGATCCTGCCCTTTCTTAGAATATGGCTTCTGAGTGATACATACACTCATATGTACATATGCTTATGCCTAGGCAAACATCTGGGAGATAGGAGACAATTTCCAGGATTGGTTTCTGTTGAAACTCATGTTGAGAAGTTAGGAAGATGGGCAATGTACACAATTTTTACATCTCTTTTTCCTTTTATGAAGGAGGTCATTTTTAAATTTAGTAACTGTCACGTAAATATAAATTCATGGTTCCAAAGTGTTAAAATTTTCATGTTACATATACAGCATATCACAGAAGTGAGTACACCCTCTCACATTTTGTAAATATTTAAGTGTATCTTTTCAGGTGACAACACTGAAGAAATGACACTTTGCTAGAATGTAAAGTAGTGAGTATACAGCTTGTATAACAGTGTAAATGTGCTGTCCCCTCAAAATAATGCAACACACAGCCATTAATGGCTAAACTGCGGGCAACAAAAGTGAGTACACCCCTAAGTGATAATGTCCAAATGGGGCATTTTGGAAAGTTCATGCACAAACTGCATCTTAGGCAAATGAAGACAATAGTGTTCCTAACAATAGAGCCACAGTGGCACAGTGGTTAGAATGCAGCACTGCAGGCTACTTCTGCTAACTGCTGACTGCCAGCAATTTGGCAGTTCAAATCTCACCAGGCTCAAGGTTGACTCAGCATTCCATCCTTCCGAATTGAAGGCCTAAATTGTTGGGGCCAATATGCTGAATCTGTAAAACGCTTAGAGAGGGCTGTAAAGCACTGTAAAGCAGAATACAGGTGTAAATAATATTGCTATTGCTAGTGATTCAGCTGCTTATTCCAAATAATTTCTCCAGGACTTATTGTAACAAAATGTTTTGTGTGTGCTACATGCACAATGAAAATAAGCCAAAAAGATAACACTGTGGCTATTTTTATTGTGCTTCTACTAGAAATATTTACTTTCTAATGCAGTGCTTACTTTCACACAATGCTAACCTTTTCAGACACTTCTGCCTTCATTTTTGTTTTTCCTCCAGCTATTTTGATAATAAAATTAGATATCAACATCCTTTTTCTAAAGATAAACTATAGGAAAAACATATCTAATAAACCTGATTTATTCCAATTTACTTTACCAACATTGATAATTTATTGTCATGCCCCTGTCAGAATCAGATTCAGAGGGGGAAGGCCGATCAGCTGACAGGGAGTGCGAGTGTGACTCTGTTGGCTGTGGAATTGGGAAAGGGCAAAGTCCAGCTGGGCAGAGCAGGAGAGAGGTAGATCAAGGGAGAGGGGGTTTGGAGGAGGACCCAGGCCCACCCCCTCTTCATCCTAGGACACGCAGGGATCAATGGAGAAAGGAGCAACCTGAGTTGCATGGCTTACGGGGAAAGAAAGGGCGCTGATTCCCTTCATTAGCTGCAGCTGGGAACAGTGTTTAAAAAGGGAAGCTGCGCACAGCAAGTTGTTGGGAGCAAATCGTGAGTTATCTGATTTCTTCGAGGCTTATGTGTTCCTGGCATCTTCCCAACTGTTTTGCTGTGTTTTCAAGTCTGAAATTCCTTCTCCTGCCCTGTCAAGTTAATTACTGCAGCTTGATTTGTTTGGATTTTTAGTTAAAGTTTGCATGTACTTTGTTTTCAGACTGTATTTCCTCCACTTAAAGACTGTTCCTAGGAGAGTTTTGCTCCAGCCAAAGGTAACCTGGACATTGGGGGCAAAGTTGGAGATAATAAAGGGACTCTTCTTGCTTATTTGACTATGTTGCCTTTGTGCCATGCTCCGGATCATCACATCTATATGGTTTTGCAATAACAAAGAAAATTAGCAATAAAGGAGAATATTTGTAGCTCAGGGTTGAAATGAGGAGTCTTTGATGTTCCCTGACCTTGGTAGTTTTCTTGCAGATGTTTTATTATCCAAACTAAGTAATATCATCAGTGCTAGAATAGCACTGAAGAAGTTATATAGTTTGGGTAATGAACATCTGCAAGAAAACTACCAAGGCCAGGGAGCCATGAGTGGGATTCAATCGGTTTTACTATCAGTTTGGTGACTATGTTTTGGGTGTGCTTGCGCTTTGCGCACACATGCACCTGATGCCTGCTATGCATGCATATAAAAATCCTTAAGCTGTGCTGCTCAGACAGCTGAAAAGCCACTTTTTCCCTGTTTTTTCAACCTCAGCTGTGCCACACAAAGCAGCTGAGGTTGAAAAAGCAGGAAACAAAGGATAGGTAAGAGCCCAGGTGGGTGGGCCAAACAGCAGCAAACACAGTACCAGTTCGGTGTTTGCTGCTCTTCAGAGCTACCGGTTCTATAGAGCCGGGCAGAACTGATAGCATCCCACTCTTGCAGAAAGCACCAAGGATCCCTCAAAGGAACCTAGGATTTGTTGCCATTAGAAATTGCAAGCACATATTTCAGGTTATTTAAAATCTATTTCCCATTAATAATACCTTACAAATTTAAATAAAATTCCATGCCTCCTTCAAAGCAGACAAATGAATTTACTCACATTTTGTCAAATTCTCACTTGGAACAAAATGCTTCCATCAAATGTGTTGATCGCTTGGCTTAAAATACTAAAGAATACAATTCATAGTACATTTCTTTCAACATTATGAGTTCATCTAAGAGGTGGGCCTCTTCTCAACAGAAATGAACTGCCTTACATTAATTACTTAAAGCAATAAGGCTGTATGTCACTGCAGTATACACAGAAATGTGTGTGGTGTCCATCTGTTTAATGCTTGATTATGCAGTAGCATGACCTTCTGTACAGATACAAATCTATTAAACTGAAGTATTATGGTGGATTTCCCCACCCTAAAGCATTATAATCCTAATTTTTTTGTATGCAGCAGTCTATGAATGGTACCAAGCATGTTCCAAGAGGTTAAATCTGCTGTCAAATGAACAGTTGGCGAACCAGGAGATGGTACAGACTGGGATATGTCTTTGAAATGTATTGGCATACAATCTAACAGAGACTCATAATCTACATTGCAGTGAGCATAGTAGAAGGGATTATAGCAGGATATAATCATTTTCGCTGAAGTGTTTACAAAGTTGTAAAAGACTTTCTTTTTATAACAGGAATATTTAACATAGGACTATAAAATCAAAATCATTTTTTAAAAAAACAGACTTAAAATCAATAAAAGGATGGTCAATCATTTTTGCAGGTAATGTCAAGCATGTATTTACACACAGCTACAAAAAGCAGATTTCAAATTAATGTTTTTTTTTAGAAAAGATGGACATATGGGAAGTAAGATTCATGTTTAATATAACCTATGGAAACACTTATAAACCACAGTGTAACAATAATATAAATATGTGAAGCCAGCCTTCTGTGCAAGCTCAGCAGGAGTATATTCCATCATCACTACTGCCTAAAATCAGCTTTATGGTTTGTCAACTGCAATAACTCCATGGGTGTAACTGAGAAAGCACAGGTTTTATTTGACCAAATTATTTAGAGAAAGCATCAGCTAATCACTTCAACAGAACTGAATAGCTAATGTTACTTTACAGTATGATGGTGTGTCATGGTAAGTGTAAACTTCCCAGTGTTAGAAACTCAGCAGTATACAAATCGTTTTACAACATAAATCTGAATATATCAAATGTGTTTCATGAACAGAAAAAAAAACCCTACTAATGAAGATGTAACACACTTTATATTACTAAAAAATAACTGTTTTTGATAGACTACTGAAAGGAAGCATGGAAAATGTAAATAATATATTCTATAAGCAGGGTATTAGCCAATTCATTCACAAACTATGCTTATTAGTCTTCATCTATACTATTTGTCCATCAAGCCACTGATGCAGAATTAGTGAACGGCAGTTATAATTAAAGCAAATTCATTATTGTTGAGGAAGCAATGAGATGCTACAGTTCCACACCACATGACTACTTTTTTACCATTGAGGGCTCTGTGGATATCGGAAGCCACTCATCAATATCCTCCTTGATAATATCCTAACAACAACAACAAATCATTATGACTTGGACAAAAATGTTGACACACAAACACACACACAAAAATAAAAATAAACAATGAATGAAGATGTATCAAGGAATGTATCATTCCGTACAGAGAATATTTTTAAGCCAGGGTTAAAAATGGAACAGCTATATTGATCATTTTATTTGGTTGTATTTTCTCCTCTCTCTTTCCTATATTCATGTCAATTCTCCATTTAACATTTTAGTTTAACAATAAACCACAACTTTCTATTATATCTGAACTGGAGAAAAAATGTTTTGTGCAAACTACTACTTGTCTGTAAGTGAAGAAGAGGGGACACATATGATCAAAATGTCACATCCTTGTTGGGAAGAACATATCTTCCCAAGCAAATATGTCTGTCACCTGTGGCCATTATGCCTAGAGGTGATTACATCTGATTTTGATTTATTTTAAAATAAAGTATAAAAGTCTCTGTATAATTTCATTCTAAAACCAGCATTTTTCCTAATATTTCTTATTTTTTCTAGAACATCAGTTGCTTTAACATGAATTCCTATGAAGATAAGGAAAAATCTCTTCTGAGTCTTATTTGACCTCATGTCTTCCTTGAATTGCAGCTTGTCAACAATATGAGGGTAACTTGGCACTGTCTTCTTCTGGATGTTTTTAATCTCTAATGTAGTCTACATTTCTGGGATGCCCTGGGTTTTTTTAATTCAAGTAGTACTATCCAGGTCTGATCTTGCTTAATAATTTCAGAGACTAGCTAGGGACAAGCTGATAAGTTACTGTTAAAAGATTTTAAATGTCCCAAAGTACGGTGCAATTATGAAAATGTATGTAAGGCTCAATTTTTAACCTGACATAAAATAAGAATTCTGCTTCAACCAAACTAGAAGTAAACTTCCCTATCTATTTTAAATATAATATACTTTACTCAACTGTTTGTCTTTACAATTACTAATTTACTTACACTAACTTAAAGGTAGGCCTTTCTTTTCTTATGTTAGAAATGCATCAATTTGAATATAGCAAGTGAAACCTAACATACAAATGTTTTAAAAGTGGAACAAGATACATTGTATGATCTTAACTAACTTTTATTTTAAGTGTTCCAATAATATTTCTAAAGAAAATATAATTTAGGTATACATGTGCCACAATTAAACATATTTATTCTTGTATTACTAATCTTATGTAAATTAATATGTTCATTTACTTTACAAGATACTTACTAGACCATTGCTTTGTTCCCTGGACAAATTCGGTTTTAGTGATGGACGGGAGGTGAGATGAGAACTGCCAGGGTAATACCTTGGCATGTAAACATATGGGGCAAAGAATGGCTATGGAAAGAAACATGTAACAAAAAGGGACCATTACAAAAATCAAAAGAACTTAATTCAACAAATGCTAATTTAAAAATGTAAAACATAATGGTTTAGTTCCTTGGGTAATTAGGCAGTCATATCTGGAAATGATCAAAATGTGAAATAACTAGTTACCTACCCCATTTGTTCATATAATTTCATATAGGTTCGATGACAAACATTAAAATGAAACATTTTTATAATGAATGATAACATGTACATAGCTTCAATAAAAAAACTTTTAATATGGTTTAGAATTGCTAAAAGGCAATATAACAATATAAATAACTTCTGTTCCTTTCCAATGGTAGTATTATCCCTGAAACCATGGTTAAGTATTTTGGAATCATTTCAGAAGGTCTCTTATAAAAGTGAGAATCCATGCAGTAATTTGTATTTAATTTTTATACCAATTACAGAACTGTATCCCATTCCTTATTGGTTAAACATTCAAGAAACACTGTGTACCCCTTTAAAAATTAATCTGTCTTGAAAATTATTATTTGAATCTGGACTGACATAGTAAAATACCTGAATTTAAAAGATAATATTGATTTCATCTCTCAGTAGGTCCAACTTGGTCCTACAAGAAAGACCACAGCTTTAATTTTAGAGTGCATTAGAAGTTGAATTAGATTCCGTTAGAATACAAGCTGATAAAAAATGAATTTGCATATATTCACTGCATCTCATTGCTGAAATGCAAATAAGCATTTTGTTTGTGTATACAACTTTTCAGAGAATAAGCAATCAATCCAGGAAGTCCTTCAATTAATCAAAATGAAATTAAAAATCAGTATTGCATGACTGAAAAAGAAATATATCATCTTATAATTTGAAACTTAATATATGGTATGCCCACAAGATTATTACTGTCAGATAAAACAAAAAGTTATAGACTTCTTAATCTGACTGTTTACACCTTGAAAAGAGTGAATGGGAAGTTATATGTTTATTAACGTTTAGTTCATTTTAATTGAGCAACTGAATTGTTCAAAATAATAACTTTGTTCAATCCATTTTTCAAAAATGTTTAATGTATTACACAGACAACATGCTGAACTTTTGAGAAAGCCCATGACAATTAAACAAGTAAACACAAGTCTATAATTATATACATGGGCAATGTAATAATCATTTTAATCTATGCTTGACTTTAAGATAAAGAGGACTTCTTTTCTGCAGGGCTAATTAAATCTGCAAATCTGACAACTTTTGTTCATTTAACTGCCTATTGACAATATAAAAATATTAATTTCTACACACACTTGCACTATGATTCTATTTACAAATACAATCAGCAGATAGTTTTCACTACTGCCTTTCTTCTGCTAAGATATAGGATTTCTAACCAGGTATAACACCCAAACTAAATAAAAGAGTGCAGATGTTAAACTGCTATTGTTTCTTACTCTGTTATAAAATGGATGCTGTGGTCCTGTCATTCCACTGTAGTAGCTGCTATGGGGCTGTGGTGATACAATTCCTCCATTGAAAGGTCCATTAAAAGAATGGGTTGAAGAGCAGGCTGATGATGGCTGACTAAATACTGATGATGCTCTGGGAGCCGCATCTTGTATAGGCATTGCAGGATATGGAATTGCTGCAATATTAATTTGGTCTCTTGCAGCCCGGACATCTGAAATATTCAATGCACCAGTGTAATTGTTGGAGCAATTATAACTAATGAACTGATAAACACAAAGTGAAAGAATGGATTAATCTGAAATCAAATTTCTTGCATTCTATTTTTAAAATATAAAACTAAAATAAAATGATGGAATACCTGAAAAATTACAGTTAAGTTTGTAGATACACGATATTTTTTGTTTTGTTGCTTAATACCATGCAGATTCTTAAGAGGAATTTTTTACTTGAGAAAACCCAGAGTCAATTTATTTACAAAAAAAAATTTCTACATCACTATAGTAACTACTAGGGCTATATAAACTACATGCAAGTATGAGCTCTCAAGTGCTTAACTGATGCATCTCTCCAAAGTGAACAGTAATAGAAGCTAAGAGGACAACCAAAATGTAAGATACTTACATCATTAATTATTGAAAGGATAATTGCAAATAATGATTGCATAAACATTTGCTCTGATATATTCCAGTAAGCTTTGGGGAACTTAGAAAAAGGGTGGGTTTTTTGGTAATAGTAAAATTTATTGTATAATTAATTGGTAAAATATTACCTGCAATAATTTCTCGCAGTTTGGGATCAAGATTCACTGTACATGGTAAAAACGTTTTTACATCTCGTGCTATAAGGACTGGAGTTCGTGATGACAAAAAAACTTCAAAATTTCGAATATCACCATCAATTTCTAGTAAAGGTTCAACATCTTTAGTTGTTGGAATATTCTTTGAAATTCTAAAGAAGGCAAAGAAAGTTCCAGATTAGAAAGCCTTGTCTAATACTATTTACACATATATGGTGTGTTTTCAGTCTGGCTACAGAAGTTCATTTCAGAATTCTTGTTTTTCTGTCTTAATTTTTTAAAAATTATATTTGAAATTATAAACAACTATACACAAGAAACTAAGTTATCTATAAACTGAACCTATAAACAGAGTTTTAAAAAATCTACATCATCTATGCCAGGGGTTCCCAACTGGGGGTGCTCGCAGGTGCAAGAAAAGTCCAGCTAAATAATAGGATATTGGCTATAAGTTGGCATTTTTATTTTCTTTTGCAATGGACTAACTTTGTTTTCATTTTAGAGTTAAGTATCATTATTTAGTGGCCATCACATACATAGCTGAAAAGATTCAATCCTACCATATATTTAATCATTAAATTATTCAACCCTACCATATATTTACCATATATTTCAGGAGGTGCAAGATTTGAGTGAAATTTCTTCAGGGGTGCGGGGCGAAAAAAAGGTTGGGAACCACTGATCTATGCAATCATGCCTAAAATTAGTACAAATATAATTACATCAGAGAACAAAGAGTTAAATGTGTCAACCATCTGATTTTTGTCAAACAAGACTCCAAAAAGAAAAGGAGCTAAAGACTTTAAATGAAAAACCACAGCTGAGAAGTCACATGAAGCAAATTAGCTGAATTTTAATGCCAGCTCTGCTTAAAACTGAATGTGAATAGTGTTCTGCGTATGTCAAACAATGCTTCTGTTCAGAAGCCAATAGCCTACGGATAGTTTATACATCAAAATCTCTATTCTAACCTTTTGAGCTTATTACATTAAGCTATTCTGCTAAAAGATATTAATGTAAATTATGAACTTTTGTAAAAAGAAAAAATAAAGGCCGCTTCTGAAAAAAAAGAATATTATAATCAACCAAGAGAATACTTATAAAGGAATTTAGAGCTGACCTTGGAAGATATGAGTAAGCTGTTAAGAGAGAAAAGAAATAATTATTAAGGAGGACTTGGAGAGGAGATTACACAGACCAGGCTTGAAGAAAACATGAGAAAGAAACTCAACATAACTCTACTTCAACTCTACAGGGCACAATGAAATCTGAATAAGATTTCATGAAACTATTAATATACCCTACAACCTATTTCTTGAGTTGGCCTACCCCAAAGGGCTCACAATACAAGGAAAGTGGCATAGCTCAGTCTTAATTACATAAAACCAATCTTCTCAATTGATTAAAACTACCAAGAAAGCACTGACATCTTTAACATCGTAATAACAGCAATGACCTATGATTACAAAGTGCGATACCTCAGAACATCAAAGGTGAAGTTTCAGATAATGAAGTGTATCATGGAATGGTGAGTACAGAACCCCAAAATTCATCCTAAATTTTAATGAAGTGGCACAAAAATGAAAATATGAATGGGTAAGGTATACATGCATAGTACAGAGGAGCCTGAAAAATGACATTCTTGTGGCCCTGCAATTTTAGAATCTTGCAAGATCTTATGAGATGGAGAGAATGAAAAAAAAACAACAGAAAAACCATGGACCCAGCTGGAACACTATCAAGGGGCAACATGTAATACAAATACTTGATACTGTTGCTTCAGGCAGTAAATCTTCATGAATTAATACAACTGAATTACTTAAGTATCTACCAATCTCAAACTTCTGAAAATAAAAAAATAAGAATAGAAGAAAATTATGATTCCTACAAGATGAATTAGTATGTAGTGTCTGAAAACTGTCTAAATAGAAGCCCAAGATTGCCCTACCCATAAAACTGATTATTGGATAGTTGTGGATATATTGTATCACATCAAATGCACATTATAACCTGCAAAAAAAACTGCCAAAAAGCCTTGAAATCTTTATACAGATGAAAAGAAATCACTGTAAGCAAACATGGAATTGCAGGTACACTTAATTGAGGTTATAAGATACTATTGCAGAGTTTCCATAATGGTCAAAGAAACTCTACAGTCAATTATCAAATATTGGAAAATAAGAGAACAGGCCGAAGACCATGGATAAATTAAGAAGGCACCTTATCTGCAAGGGAAGAAACTAGATATCAGTAGACCAAAAGGAAAGATAAAGGATATACTGAAAATAAGTAAAATGCATCTTGTGCCATACTGTTCAGAAAAAAGTATAATTGATGTTGAAGTCAATTTTAGAAATTGAGTAAATATAATATGGCACAAAAATTAAGTAAATTAGATAGTTATGAGAACTTCTGCAAGACAGGAATTAATGTGAGAAATGTCATACCACTAAAAATACTAGAATATAGAAAGAAGAAAGAGTAAAATAACCCTTCTGTATTGTATTGTGTTGCCCTGCATTGCATTGTGTTGTATTACATATACATACACACATGCATATTATTTATGATGGTTAAATTAAGCAATTAATGAAAACTGGATATGTTGGATCTACCTGAGGAAGAGACTCTGATGAACAAAAAAAGAAGCTAATTAAAAAGTATACATCCAAATATCAGTGTCTCAATTTTCAGACACAGAGTAGAATTTCAATATAACATATGGGACAGCAAATCAGAGTTTTAAATAAAAGCAGCAAGAGGCCTTCTATTTTTATACATCAGGAGAAAGTAGAACAATGTGACTAATGGTCACAAGAAACAAAGTTGAGGATTAAACCCCTCAGAAATACTGCAGCAAGAACTGAAATAAGCAGCTCATGCTAAAAACCTTGACCTATCATTGATTTGATGCAGTTCACCATGGAGGAAAGAATCAAATTTATTGAGAGACTGATCACCAACTATAAGTACTATTATAAGAGTCAGGAAATATTTTGTTGCAGTTACTGCAGCTAAAGATGATATCAACAGTTACTGAAACTGAGGGATGATTATTTTTCCACACTGGCACGCTGCATGATTGGGTTACTTTTTATGAGATTAAATGAAGCAAGCATCTAACTCAGATATAACTATCCTGTTTCTCCAACAATACGGCCTTCCCCAATAGGAAGCCCCAGCATTTTTTATAGGCATGAAATGAAATTAAGCCCCTCCCCATATTAAGGCCTATATTAAAACATGTGAAATGGGGAGGAATGGTGGGGGGGCTTGCCATTAGGAAGTACTTTTGTTGCACACCCGGATATGGTGCTGCCTGCGTTGACCCCAATACGAAGTGCCCCACCAATGCCGAGGTCAACATCCAAGCTGTCACCACCCGCCCGCCCGAAGATGCAAGGGGGGGGAATTAAGTCATCCCTGAAAAGAGGATCTAGCCATTTTTTCGGGGCTCAAAAAAAAATAAGACCCAGCCTTATTATATGAGAAACACGGTATCGCAAGAACTCAAAGAAAGCCCTGAAACATTCAATGGCAAAGAAATGCAAAATTTAGAAAATGCAAAAGATGAATAGTTTTTCACTGAACTGTACATATAGTTGGAATTATACTATTTTATAAGTGTAAAGTAACTTGAAACCAAGAAGTAAAAAAAAGAAATAAGATGAAGAAAAAATTTCCCTTGGGATTTATATCCGGTTACGCTATATGACACATATGAATAAAATTCATTAAATCTCCCCCCTCCTCAAATAATTGTCCCTGAGATTGAAGGATTTTTCTCAATAGAAAATAAGCAAATAATCAGAAATTCCAACCAGTTTAGGTTGTGGCCACATTGTTTAAATCATATCAAAATTATTTTAATAAAATTCATGCACTTTCCCATCAATAGTTAAATAGAAAACTAATTAAGTTACCTAAAAAATAAAAAACCACTACTACCATCTACTGGAAAGCAACTCATGATATACAGTATCTTGCCCACATTCTCTTTTTTAAAAGCTAAAAATCTTTTTAAAAACAATTTATATAGAATGCATAATGATCACATTTCTAAATACAACACTGCAAAAATAGAGAAAAATACTTAAATTTTAATTTCAGCTTTTTCTGTTATGTATACATTAACAACAGCAAAAAAAAATCTGGGACAAAAGCTTTTAACTAAACACATAATTGCAGCAAAATTACAATAATTGTCCCAATTAAAGTAACCCTAGATGAAGAGTTTGTCATCTTAATGTTCCAATGGTTTATATAAGGAACTACTTAATTAGATGAAATTGCTTTTCTAATGTTAGTATCCAGTGTCATTTGCCAAAAGTTGAACAATTTAGAAAATTATTTAACAAAAGCAACTTCACTAAAGACCAAGAATTGACATTCTTTCTTACAGATGAATAAGGCACATATATGTAACCTCAAATTACTGTAAAAATAAATGAGGCTTTTTATGGAAAAATGAACTTTAAATATGGTGGTAAAAATGTTCTGATTTTGTACTGATTTGTATTTAATGAAAATTATATATTTAAACTATTCTTTATTAGTGCAATCCCTTTTCAAATTATAATAAACTAACAGGATCGATCTGAATTAGAAATATTACAATTTAAAATCTTATTCAACAGCTAACAGAGTATAAGGAACATGTATAAAAGCAGCAAATAACTTTTTTTGGTACACATACACAAACTCATACATATGTATCCTGTCTGTCAGGATCAAGCTTTCAGAAGGTCAGTTAAAAATAAAGGAGCAAACCACAAATTAAAACATTTTAATATCATATTTTTGTAATGGAAACATTAAAACATTGATCAATATATCAACATGTGCCTGTGAAGTCATTGCATTTTCTTGATAAATTACATGGCAAACATCATAAGGTTGTACCAAAATTTTTAATGAATATATTATTATTGCAAAAGCAATGTTTTCAAGAAATCAACAACTTCTCAGAAATCCAATTGTTGCTCACAATGTTCAATCCTGGATTACTTTGAATGGGTGTTTGTTTCAACATCAAGAATAGTGATGTCCTCTAAGGTTTAATTATGTGATAAGAAGTCAAGGACAACTTTGTGTTCCATATTAAACACAAGTGCCACTATATCACTGGAGCTGGACAGAATATTCTCAGAGAGCTTCAAACTTCTTACAAAAAAACCCACAAAGAAATATTCATTTTATAAGGGTCAAAAGGTGGAATCATAAACAGCTACTTCTTCAATTTTTGGCTTAGCCCTAAATTCATCAAGATGGACTTTCATTATTTCACTGGTAGTGATAAAGAGAAAAATAAACAGAAGGCTCCAGTACCAAATTCAGATTGTTAGAAATAGAAATAATGCAAATGCAAACCTTTTGTTAGCCAGTAACCTGATACTTTCCTGAAGCTCTAGATCCCAAAATATTTTTGTACTTTTTTGTTTTCCAAATATGGTGCTATTGCTACAATATTAGAATAGATCTGTGGAGCTACAATCAAATTCTTAGTCAGCCATGACGCTTATTGGGTGACACTGAGCCAAACTTTTATCTCTCAGCCTAACCATTAACATGTGAATACATTCTACCACCGTTTCTTGGATAAAAGGCAGAACAAAAATAAATAAAATAAAAACCTGTGAAATGAAAACATGAAAACACCAACTGCTTTCAATGCTCAGAATCTCAAAACCTTAAATGTCATGCAGATAAATGTAGATGACATTTAAATGTTTGGTAAATGAAATAGTGTCTCATATATTCCTAGCTGTTCATGAAATATGATGGGTAACAAAAGCCATAGTAATCCAGCAACATAAAATTAACGCATTAGCCATCTGTTAACTAAATCACATGCCTCAAAAGTTATTTCAAAACTGTCAGGTCTTCTAATGTAACCATTGGACATAAGTAAGTACTCAGTTGGAGTGAGTGCCACAGCCAGACTGCTGTTTGAATCTAACACAGAAAAAGAAAACAGTCCAGAATGCTCCACAAATTATAAATGAACTTGGTTCATCTTTGGTTTAAGATTTTTAATTTGTGGTTTCCTTGAGTTATGATATTGCATCTGCATAAGAATGTCTGACAGCATCAATAGTTTTAATTATTCATAAATACTAAACCATAAAGTTAACCCCTACAACAGGGATTTCAAACTCAATCCCACTGCAGGCCATATCAGGATTTTGTTTGCCCTTGGGGGGGCCTTGTGGCCTGGTCATTGTGGCCAAGTGGGTGGGTGTGGCTAAGGTGAGCTGGGGCAGGACAGCATGGGCCGATCCATCTCCATCTCCAAGACTGGATTCGACCCGCGGGCTGCTTGCTTGACACATCTGCTCTACCACAGGGGTATCAAATTCAATTTCATTGAGGGCCACATTGGGGTTGTGTTTGATCTTGGGGTGGGATGGGGTGTAGGGCCGGGGTCGACAGGGCCAGCTTGAGGTCACTTGTGCTGGAGGTAACTGTGGTGGCCAAGAACTAAGAGAGGACTTCCCTCAGTTCCTCAGTCACTCTCATTAAAATCTCCTTCCTTCCTTCCCTCCCTCTTCATTTTCCTTTCTTCTTCTTTCCCCCTTTCCTTATTTTCAATTCTTTGTTCTCTTCCATTTTTCTTTGTCTTTCCCTTTCTCCTTCCCTGTCCCTTCTTGCATGCTCATTTCCAGGAAGCTCCCACTGGCCAGATCTAAACACCACATGGGCCGGATCCAGCCCATAGGCCCTGAGTTTGTCACCCCTGCTCTACAACATCCTTTTAAGAAAATTTATTTGAGGAGGTATCATACCTAAAATCTCTCTTTCTACAATTCATTTGTCTATGACAGATAAGAATTTTGATCTTCCAGATTTTCAGAAATATGGCTAGCTTACATTTTAAATTCAACATTTTATTGTAATGATTGTTATAGGGGGAGGAAAAGAAATTGTCATTCTTGTATTTAGTTATTTGAATATTTTAAGTTTCAAGAAATGGAGTAGTGTTTCTAACTTCACTAGAGGTAACACATATTTGGGCTGTGTTAGGTGATAGGTTTAATCATTCAGAATCTTATTATGAAATCAGTTTTTATTTGATGATTTTTTTGAGCTTCTGCAAATATAAATTTCTTTACCATCAATTCATCAATGGAAATAAACCCATGTTTTGATGGGTCAATATGGACCTGATGCTTTAACAGCTTTTAAAATATCTGATACCTTATGAATACTGAAGAATTCAATGCAAACCACTTTTTTCTTTTGTAAAAAAGAGAAATGGTAAAGGAACGGTTTAAAATATCTGAAACAAATATACAAGAAGCTTATAATCAAGAATTGGAAACACCAGTCTTTTCAAGCCAGCGGAGTCAAGTTTTGAAGACTATTAAGTTTATGACCTGTGATTTAAAGTTGAAATTAATCCATCTGATTATATTGTTTTTCATATCTACTTGACACCTTCTAGACTGCTTTTGTAAAGAATGGACTGATCATTATTTGTGTTGGTGTTGCAAAAAATGTAAAGGAATTCTAACACATATGCTATGGTATGTTCTCCTTTGTACCTCTTGAAAAAATAGTGTACAATATGTTCACAGAATTGCTGAGTAAACTGTTTTTAAAGGTACACATATTGAACTGAATTATATATTAACTGCTGGAGATGGGAAATATTACAATTCCATATATAAAGGATTGTATTTCAGAGAAGTGATTTAGCAATTTTGAAAAAAATGTATCTTCTCTGTTAATCAGAAAATGTCACATTATTGCTCTCTTTGGGGAAAAAATGCACAGGCTTCGGGAACATTGGAAGTTTATTTTTCTATTTTAAAGACTTACAAATCAGGTGAACTTGGGATAGATATGCAGTTCCAGACTCTACTTTTTTATGTTTATGCATTATACATTTTTCCTTCCTCTTCAGTGATTGTTTATTTCTACTTTATGCATTTCTGTTTGAAATGGATGAATAAAACTATTCAAATATTTAAAATAACAAAATTATTTTTTTTTAAGTTGGAGATCTGAGATTAACCATACATTTTCTATCAAATTTATAACAGTATTACATCAATCTCCTTAATAAAATATAGCAGTGCCATCTACTGGAAGAAGGAAACTAGTTACAGTATTTAAAAGATACATGGGATACTTATTATTCATATTTTAAAGTACAGATGAAACTCAAAAAATTAGAATATCATGCAAAAGTTCATTTATTTCAGTAACGCAACTTAAAAGGTGAAACTAATATATGAGATAAGACTCATTACGTGCAAAGCAAGATAGTTCAAGCCGTGATTTGTCATAGAGATGATTATGGCTTACAGCTCATGAAAACTCCAAATCTCCGATCTCAGAAAATTAGAATATTGTGAAAAGGTTCAATATTCTAGGCTCAAAATGTCCCACTCTAATCAGCTAATGAAGCCATAACACCTGCAGAGGGTTCCTGAGCCTTTAAATGGTCTCTCAGTCTGGTTCAGTAGGAATCACAATCAGGGGAAAGACTGCTGACCTGACAGTTGTGCAGAAACCCATCACTGACACTCTCCATAAGGAGGGAAAGCCTCAAAAGGTAATTGGAAAATAAGTTGAATGTTCCCAAAGTGCTGCATCAAAGCACATCAATAGAGAGTTACGTGGAAGGGAAAAGTGTAGAAGAAAAAGGTGCACAAGCAACAGGGATGACCGGGAGACTTTGGAGCACTTCATGCTTCCTTCCACAGACGAGCTTTATGGTGATGCTGACTCCATTTTCCAGCAGGACTTGGCACCTGCCCACACTGCCAAAAGCATCAAAACCTGGCTCAATGACCGTGGGATTACTGTGCTTGACTGGCCAGCAAACCCGCCTGACCTGAACCCCATAGAGAATCTATGGGGCATTGCCAAGAGAAGGATGAGAGACATGAGACCGAACAATGCAGAAGAGCTGAAGGCTCTACTGAAGCATCCTGATCTTCCCTAACACTTCAGCAGTACCACAGGCTGATAGCTTCCATGCCACGCCGCATTGAGGCAATAATTGCTGCAAAAGGGGCCCAAACCAATTACTGAGTACATGTGCATGCTTATACTTTTCAGAAGTCCGATACTGTTCTATGTACAATCCTTGTTTTATTGATTGCATGTAATATTCTACTTTTTCTGAGATTGTGGATTTGGGGTTTTCATGAGCTGTAACTTGCATTACTGAAATAAATGGACTTTTGCATGATATTCTAATTTTTCAAGTTTCACCTGTAAGTTTCTTTCAACTCAATGGAATCTTCCAAACAGATATGAATAGAACTGTTTGTATCTGTATTACAAAAAGCCCTAAAGAATGACAGCAATGAAACCAATGTCGTGGATTCATACTGCAAAAGAGCAAATACTATTAGTTATATTTTGGAAACCCTCTTTTAATAGCTCTGTAACTGCCACATAACATTATTATTTTCTTAACCTGTCAACACATTTTTACCTCTGCTAGAGAAAAGAAACAAGTTCCATCCAAAGATATCGCCTTTTGCAGAAAAAGAATTTTTAACCTCCAAAATAAATAAGAAGTGCCAGTTAGAAAACTCATATTAATGATATATAACTTGCTTGAGCCTACTAAAAATTAATTTTGAGTACATAAATCAAGAAGAAATTACCTGATCATTTTTATAAAGTTGGAATAGGATATAACAACTTATCTGTCTATCTTACCTTCTGAAGCTATAAAAAAAAAATTCAGTGTTAATTCTAAGAAAACTTTTTGTGTGGATGTAGAGACAAACAAGTTCTGCTAGGTAACAACAAAATTCAAACTAAATTACTGCTATCCATATATGATATCAATACCTTTAAATGAAATAATCTGTATAAACTTTAACAGGTATTTTAAAAGCTTTGCCAGTTCAGTGTCATACTAAATATTACGTAAAATTTTTAATTCGGAAATATAACAGCTTCTTTTATTAATACTAGGAATTAACAATTTCTTATTCTTTATAAGCATCACAGTAATCATTTCCCAATCTGTGCCTCTCAAAAATTTAGAAAAAGTGCAGAAAGGGACACAGAGACTTAAAACAATTTGTCTAGCAGGAAAAAAAAGTTATACGTGAGCTTTTTTAAAGTTAAGGTTAGTAAAGACACAGTCAAAGTGTACAAAATTATATATACATGGTCCAGAGAAAGTGAATAAATTATTTCCTATTACACCAGAATCTAGCCAATCGATGAAATTGACTATTGATAACAAAGAAAGAGCTACAAAAAGCAATAATTAAAAGATTTAATAAGAGCTGCCAATCTGGGCAACATTTTATTGGGTCCAGATATCAGTGACTATCAGCATGATTTTGTACGTTAATCTCAGTAGCAATATGCTTTTTAGTGCCACTTCCTAGAGCCTGGAAGGTTCTCTTGTACCAATGTGAGTCTCTTCTGATAAAATGGACTAAATAAATCTCAGTTTTAACCAGAATGGCTACTTTTTATATTTTTAACATAAAACACAAATCAGTCAATCCTAAAGCAAATCAACCCTGACTGTTCTTTGGAAGGAAAGATACTGAACCTGAAGCTCAAATTCTTTGGCCACTAAATGAGAAGAGACAATTCACTGGACAAGACTCTGATGCTGAGAAAAATTGAGGGCAAAAGGAGAAGAGGACGGCAGAGGATGGCATTGTTAAATAGTGTCCTCAGCACAATGAATATGAATCTGGGAAAACTCTGGGAGACAGTGGAAGACAAGGGGTCTTGGCATGCTATGGTCCATGGCGTCACAAAGAATAGTATATGACTTAGCAACTGAATAACAACACATAACACATTTTAAAAGAAATTAAAAATAATTCTGGATCTGAATTATTGGACATTTGTTCAGCAAATTCTAAGACCTGGAAAATTAGTAGGCTAAGGAGCACATTTTGACATGAAACAACTATGTAATACTTTTTTCAGTATGTATGATTTCTGGCCCACTGTCAAGAAACACCTCTTTCCAACAGCATTTTAAAAAATAAAACGCGGCTGCTTCATCTTCACAAATTATACATTTGGATTAAATATTAGCTTCAGTTCATTTTTAAAAATGTTATTTTAATTTCTCATTTATTACATTATACCATGTTTACCCCCAAAATAAGATCCAATTGGGAAATAAGCCCTAACATGATTTTTCAAGATGCTTGTAATACAAACCCTACCTCCCAAAATAAGCCCCAGTTAAGTTCGTCAGCCAGATGGATGTATTTAATACCATATTATTCCAAAAATAAGACCTAATCAGGAAAAAACCCTAATGTGTCTTTTGGAGCAAAAATTAACATAAGACCTAAGTCTTATTTTTGGGAAAACATGGGTAAATAACTCAAGTCAGAGCACATTGTTAATACTATTTCCTCCTCCTCGTTTTCCCTACAATAACACTGCAAGGTAAGCTTGGCTAAGAGTAAGTGACCGAAAGTCACCCAGCCAGCATCTGTGCCTAAGGAGGAGCTAGAACTCATAGTCTCCTGGTTACTAGGCCAGCACATTAACCCTTACACCAAAGTGGATCTCCATATTTGGATTAGCCAGTAGAGACTTGTCATTAGAAATAGATAGGAAGTCAACATTTAATAACGGATTATACTGTTAAAACAACACTTACCTCTCATAGATTGTTTTTAAAGTTAGTTGATCTGGAACACCTTCTGTTTCTTCCAAATATAATATAAGCCAGGATGTTCTGTATGGCCATTGCTCTGTCAAGTTGATCCAGCTTGCCAGCCTATCCCAATTGAAAGTGATCTGATTAGCTCTCAATAAACGCCCTATAAAATCAAGAGTTATATGCTTAGCAATATAGTTCACATTTCTACAAAATGTTATCAGATAGTACAAAAATTCCTAAGAAGAATCACATTTCAGCTTCCAAGTCATTATATGCTCTTCTGAATTAACTCTGTATTTTAACATACCAAAGCCACAGTATTTTAATACAAATATATGATTGACTGCTTGAGTATCAATAAAGAATTTTATTTTACATTACGCATAGCAACTAACAATCTAATTATTGAAAATTCATAACAGAGATCTGTCATCCCAGCTATATCTTTGAACTATAAATCAAATTGATTTGTTTAGCAATCCAAACATTTTAAAAATATGGGAATAAATATTTCGGTGCATTGTTTCCAAAGTTTAATGCAATCTCCAAATGTTGCATTTTGTATCTGATACTTTTTAATTCATATCCATACTTCCACTAATGGAATAGTTTCATTGGAAAATGGAGAAGCTGTTTCTTTCTGAGCACAAAGCCCCAATTTTCTACTGCAGGCAGATATTTTTTTGAAAGGACAGATGTGCAAGGAGTCCAGAAGAAAGTGACAACTATCTTGCTCTCTCTTTAAATTGAGTTTTTATTTATTCCATAAATAAACTTTCATTTGCAGAAAGGAGAATTTATTATCTAGGTTATTTTCACAATAATTTGAGAGGCTGTTTGTCCAACAAAAAATCCACAACAACTCTGTTGTTTTCAGCTGACTTCAGTTTGATAAGAGAAAGCCTGATATTCTTAGCTAAGGAACAATAATACCAATTATACAATACTCTTTAAACAAAAGTATATTCTGCCACCATAATGCTACCATACTTTAGAACATTTTTAAGACAAAACTATTGTTTGCACATTTCTAATTTTAAATTGTTACATGAATAGTTCCTAATTCAATAGTTTTTAATATTGCTCAATTTCATTACAGAGTGCAAAAGATTATCCTTCTTCCCCAATATTATACTGGCAAACTGCTTTCAACATGAAGATCAATATTATAAATGTTTGGCACTGATAAATAAACATTACCTGTTACAGAAACAATATTAAGCAATCGCCTCATTGTCTGTGGGCTAATATCACTGAACCAGTCTTCTGTAACCAGTAGTTTGGTCAGATCAAAAGACATCTGACGTGTAATGGTACGCTGCATTTGCCTTCTTCTGTAGGTATCCTAATTTAAAGAAAAAGTACTTATACTATTTTCATTTACAGTGTGCCAGGCATATGGATATTTTTTTCAAATCTCAGAAGCCCTTTGAAGCTTTTCATTACTTCTCAAATGTTATCAGACTTATTACTGGAGCTCTATAAAATTAAGCTCTGCTTTATTCTGCATGTTTTGACTGGAATTTGCCTTATCAGAAGTTCACCTACAATGCAGCATAAAAATGTACGAATATCACATCGAGTCAGATTAAGATCCCAAGGATCACTTTCAAGCAGTAATTTGCATCGATACAGAGCCTTTCTTTTTTCTTTTTCTACCCAGCAGGAAGTTAAAATAGTCAATAAAGTTGTAAGAGAGACCATTTCCTCGCTTGCATGCCAAATCTGTATTTGAAACAGATTTGAAACACTGAAGAAACACTCAGCTTGGAGGGTTTTTATCACATTTAAATTAGATCCAACAAATCCCACTTAAATCTATTGGACAACTGTTTGATCGAACATATTCAATGATTTTTCTTCCATGACTGCCAATTTCTTACCCTTCTATTGAGAGCTGTTTTACTTCCAAGCTTAGTCACATCTCCCAGGCTATTCTGTGAAATTCTTCGATCAATGTCTTCATGAAATCCTAAAAATATTTTCTGATTAAATGCAATTCTAATAAACTATAGGTTATTAGCACCTTTTTTAATTCTGCCTTTTTATTCATAAAATACTGAAAGCAATATAAAAATACAGAAAAAATAAAAACTACCTGTGAAAATAAATCTACTATATATGGACACACATTCTCCCTTTCCCTCCCTCCCTCTCTCTGTCTCTCTGTCTCTCTCTCTCCAGCTAATACTAATAATCTTATTTCTTATTTATAATTTTGCTACCATACCTGAACTATCTGTATATGGAACATCTCCATTTGTGGTCGCAGCTACCATCATCTTTTTAGCACCACTGAGTCCACGACTATTAAGAAATACAGGTAAATGAACTATATTCCTCATGTAATCATGTCCGTTTATATTTGAGTCTCTTAGTACACTATTCAGATTCTGATTAATTGCCTTGATAATGATGTGGGGATCACTAGCAAAAATGGCAATAAATGGACCTTTAGAAAAAAGGACTCGGACCTGTGAAAAGGAAAGAAAATTAATTAAACTGAGAGAGGGAAGGAGGATCACAACTAGTTCAGGGCACAGTTATTATGTAGTATTTGGGATGGAAGATGTCCCATTGCTGTTTTCTTCTGATTACATATATTACAGGTAGTAAATATCACAACCCATCTATTTTGCCTAGCCCTGTAAACATTTAAATATTTCTTAAGATATAAAACATCTGGCAGGCAATATGTGTGAAATATAGTTTTCATTATACCCGAGGGATTGCTTGGACAATGAAACTTTCCTTGAACTAAATGAAGTATCCATACTGTTCCTGAGATGGCTGAAGAAATGGCTCAAAGCACAGTGGCATGGAATGACAAACAAAAGTGCCTCCACTAATCCATGATCACTACATTAATTGACTATCATTTTAAAATTAGCATATATTTGTATTTATAATTAATGCTATAAATTTCGACCTATGAATAAGTCCACTGAATCTATTGAGAGGTTTCCAACATACACAGAATTGAGCTGCAAATCTCAGTGAAAGCAGTAAAACAAGTAGCTATAATTTGTTCCACTTATTTCAGAATTTAATTAGCTATATGAATTAAAGCAAATTATTAGAACATTTCCAGTGTCTTGCCTCATAGTCACATTTGAAAGGCAAATCAAACGCTTACTGTATCAAGCATCTGTAAAACTTTATCCTGTTCACAGGCATCCAATCCATCAATAATTACTACAAGCCTGGTTTGATTCTGAGTAAAGCTATCTATAGTTTTTGCCATTTTTGCCATCAGCTCCACTTCACATTTAAGAACCTATAAAAATAAAAATACAGTAATCTTAACGTCAATCCTACAAACATATTAAAAGAGACAAACTTCTAATTTAAATGCCATAAATGTAGCTTTTCCCTCAGTATTTAAAGTAATTTTACTCATGTTTAGTTATCTACTTCAGCAGTCCCCAAGTTTTTTGGCGCCAAGGATCAGTTTCATGGAAAACAATTTTTCCATGGACCAGGTGTTGGAGTGGAGGGGGGGGGGAGGGTTCAGTTTTGCTCAGTCACCTGCTGCTCACCATCAGCCTGATTCCTAACAGGCCAGTAACATGGGCCAGTACTCATCTGTGGCCCGGGGTTGGGTATCCTTGATCTTATTGTTAAACTGCTTCATTTTTATGAGTCTTCATGATCAATTACAAGTTAAACTAATCTCAGAAAGTGCAAAACTGATTCAGGAACTGATTCAGAATTCCAGAAAGCCTTAAAATATTCCGTTTTCCTTCCGCTACAGGAAAGCTTGTCAGTTTCCAGAACTGAATCCTCCAAACCAGAAGTGTTCAAAGCATACTGAGAATAGTCTGCCTCTGAAATGGGCCTGTTTCCTTTAGAAAAATATGCGCAGAATGCTATAAACCCAATTTGGGGAATTTACTTCTGGAAAACTCACCTCACTGTTCTCATAAGAGCATGATCTAGAGGGAAACCAAATGCCACTCTCTGGAACATTTCATTCCTAACCTGTGTTCTGGAAGTCTTTAAACAAAATTCACATAATTCAAAACTGCTACATTATATAATACGTACTTTCATAAATCCCTCACTCTTCAGTTTGTGTAGTTTTGAAGCAGCATTGTGAAGCCGTTTTCTCTGTGAATTTAAGATGGAGTCCATCACTTGCCACCACGTGCGACAGTTCAAGATAAAGCTCAAACCCACAACGCATAAAAATGAAATCAGAACAGCATTCACTGTTGTGTTTTCAGGATTCACTTTGAAATAAGCTGTAAGAGTGATCCCAGCAACAATGCAGCTCAGAATAAAGAGGAAGATAACAAAAGATGGGAGACAACAAGTTTTCTTCCATTTCTTTTTTCCTTGGAGACAAAGTAGCAATTGATAAACACAATTTATAACTTCAAATACATACATTTTACATCATTTATATTCTGCCTTTTTGCTTACTAGGCACCCAAGTCAAGTAACTATTAAAAAAAATAAAAACTCACAAAACAATTGATTATTGTTAATCAAATTAAAAACCATGGCTAAATAGAAAGGTTTAAACCCTTTCCTGAAAACTGAAAGAACAGGGGTTGAATTTTATTCCTGTATTCTGTAAATTGGATATGACAGAAGAGAAGACCTACTTCTGGTTGCCTAATAAGTGAAGTTCATTAAACTTAAGATAATATTAAGTGAAACTCTCCTGTTGCCCTTATAAAAGCCCAAGAAAAACTATGCATAAATACTCTGGAATAAACTTTACTGTAATTCTTACTCTCAGATTTCTAGAGTCCTGATCTGCGTAGAGTATCTACACAACAACATTCTTTTGCTTAAAGGATGTAATGTCTTGTCCCCTTTAAATCATGGAAATTTTCAACTCTGTTTCCCACTTGGCTCTAAGGCATTTAGGATTTTGAGCAGAATGACCATTCCTTAAATGTCCTAGTTTTGCATTTTAACATGAAACAACACTGCGTATCAATATTGTTTCTTAATTTATATTCTACATTTGCTTACAAGAACTCAAGACAATTCACAAAAGAGTTTAGCAGCAGTCCTATGAATCCGGTGACAGTGAATGGACCAAAGCCACCAAGTAAGTCTCCATAACCAAGGTTGGCCTTGAACATGGAATTTCCCAATCCTAATCCAATACCTTAATCACTTCACATTGACTGAATCATAAAGAAAAATGTATTGGGGAGGGGAATGTGCCGCTGTCACTGAAAAACAAAAGAAAAGGTCAATTCAACAACTTCACACATACCTTGAGTTTCTTCAGTTTTGAATACACGAAAAAGTCGTGTTGCTAAAAACCCAAATTCTCTCTCACAGGCATCTGAAAGGGTGGCAATCATTTCAGCCATTGAGGTTTCTCCACCTACGCTGGACAATCTATTGTAATCTGTAAAGAGAAACCTTAAACAACAAATAATTGTAGATTGTTACTGATTGGTACCAATTGAGTTTTTCCTTTTATTAGGACATTTTTAAATTGCTGAGCTTTCATTACTAATTTCATGATTTTAATTTTAATGTATTATTTTATTATTAAAGAAATGATATTATTCATATCATATTATTTATACAACTATTGAGAGTATTCTTCATAACTATGAAGACTATATTTAAAACAAAATATAGAAATATTTTTGATTACATATTTAATCCAAATGCCTCTTTGTAGAGCTTGAGCAAATAGAGCAAATTCAGTAGTTATTGGTAGTTTTTAAATAACTTGGTAAAAGTCTTCTAAGAATACATTTCTGCATTGGTTACCAGTAAACTACAATAATTTTATTACAAGCCAGATTGACACTGTGATACCAAACAATGTTCTGCATAATTTATTGTGGGCTAATACCCTTAATGCATTTGTATTTCTCCTTCCTGCAAAGCAGTCTTCAAGGCACCTACCAATAAAATTCAAATAAAATATTAAGTTTTGACATTGTCTCACAAATAAAATATGAATTAGACATTTCATCATGTTCCATTATTTTATTATATTTCATTATGTTTCACTGATTTTTAGTGATAATAAAACTCAGGGGCATTTTTCTGCTAGAAATCAGAAGTTAATGCTGACTTCCAGCAAAAACATTTAAAATCATGGTCACATAACTGTGGGACACTGCAAATGGGAGTAAATTCAGACCAGCTGCTGAGTCCCCAATCATTGGTATCAGATACTATTGATTTTTTGAAAGTATTAAAATGTGCATATTCTAAAAAGTCTTAGAAACAGACCCATAATGAAAGGTAAGGCTTTCTTTATAAGTTTTTCTTTTGTGTGACATATAATATTCTGAAGATGTTGAGGATTTTATTTTTTGTGAATTGCTGATTGTATTTTACTGTAGAGAATAAAGTAAGCCGATCAGTCTCTTCAGACTCGAGAGGGATACTCCAGATGATGGTTGGAAAAAGGAAAAATAGCAACTTAGCAGACAAGTTTGCTGGATCATAAGTGAGTGGGCGGGGAGGGTACCCGTGGGCCACGTGGGCTGAGCAGCCTTGTGTTTCTGCGCAGGCTGGATTAATTGCTTTGGGGGGGTGCTCTGGGGGTGAGATTTCTCTGCGGCCCACCAAAATTTTCTCATGGCCCACCAGTGGGCCACAGCCCACCGGTTGGCGACCACTGCAATAGATGAATGAAACTATTGAAGTGACCGGTACTTTTGTAAAACAATGCCTCCTAAGAAATCAATCCAATGTTGATGGACTATTAAAAATATTACTTATTAAAATTTATTTCAGAATGAATAGATCTAACATGGAAAATGATAAGTTTTATACATAATGCAGCCATTTATGATTTTTTAAGTAAAGCATCAGAATCCATAGCTAATACAATATAATCCTTTAAAAGAGTATCAGATAACATTCTTTTAAAGATTACAGCTCAGTAATTCTGGCAAATTTGGGCCACAATAAAGGTCCTACAATATTAAACCTTTTAAAAACCATTATCTGTAACAAAACAATATGATAAATTGTTCTAACCTGACGGGTAAGGCTTTAGTAGTTTGCTCTGGCAACTCAGGTGGGTTCACAAACATGAGTTTAAGAAGTAATTCCATGTAGCCAATATGTCTTGCCAATCTTGTACTAAGCACCCATGCCCAATTCCAATTTTCTCCTTCTCTTCGGCTCCCAAAATATATTACAGCTAAAACAAGATGGTTTAGATATTTTAAATATTAATATCATTTATAGAAAGTATTACAAGATGTTATATAGTACACTTTAGTACACTGCTATACAAGAAAATCATATATTTTCATTCAGTCCCACAACAATTTTTGGGAAAAAAACAGAAGGAACTTGGTTTTATTAAATGTTTTCTTATGATACACATCAATCAACAATATAGTTTTTAACATATTATAGTTAATTAATAAGATACTTGCAATCTATCCTACATCTAACTAGTTGTCTACACCAACCTGCCTTCCCCTCCTTCCTTTCCGTTTTATCCCTGTTTAAATAGTAGATCAGTCTAGTCACAGTATGCATCTGATGAAGTGAATTCCAATTCACCAAAGTTTATGCTTTTTAATACAATGTGTTAATTGGAGTTCTTGCTGGATGATACATCTATCCGATGTATTTTACAAATGGTTTTGATTGGGGGGGGGGGAGGTGATAAAGATATAATTTCTATACATACTCTTTTCTAGAAAGGATTTCCATAAAATTACAGATCTTTCAACTAGCGACAGTATTATAGTTTTCAATGTGATTTTACTTTTGCTTCATTTATGCATTAAAGTATCAGTTTAATTTTAAACATGCAATAAATTAAAAATTAATTTCACTTAAAAAAAAACTTACTGAAAAATACGTATAGCAGTGCCAATAAGCTCAGTGCCACTGCTATTCCAAGTTTTTCATCTACGGTAAATGCAAGCAATAAGCCAAGGCTGCCACACAATGAAAGTGAAAGGAACACAATAAGCCAGGAAAATTGGAACAAAGGTTCAATCTGCTGTCCTGCAAATGTTTTCATTTCATCTAAAAAGAGAGAAATAATTTTTAGTGAACATAAAATTACCAAGATAGATACTATTTTCATGAAAAATAAAGGTGATTCCCTTGATACTGTTGTAATCTTTTGCAAATTGAAGTGAATTTTCCATAGAACTATACAGTTGGAAGGGACTTTGGTGTAGAACAACCTTCCATCCTGTACAGGATTCTTCATACCATCCCAGACAAATGGCTATCCAATCATGTCTTGAAAATCTCCAGTGATTGAATACCCAGACTTCAGGAGGTAAGCTGGACTGTTTTATACTTTCACTCAGCCAAAGAGATTTTATGGATAAAAAAATTAAGGTACTAAGAAAAAAAGATACAAATAAATGGTTTCACAGAGGAACTGCAAAAGTGTTTGTATTTGGACTCATGGCTTTCATATTTGTTCATCAGTTATCTATAAATTACCACAGACCACAAAGTGACAAAATTTACTAATGATAATTGAAACAAAAGGAAAGTATCTAAAATAATTGCTGTAGATCTGCAAACAGACCATTTAACACAAAATATCAAAACAAATGCACAGCGAAGCAAAAGAATACCAACCACACATGTACCATTTCACTTGAATTGGGAAATCTATGAGTCGATAAAGTATCATGTACCTCTGATGAATAAAGTAATAAGAATGTGCAATATACGGCTGTTTTAAAAATCAGATTAAAAGATAAGGAAAAATACAATTGCCAGTTACATTGTACTATAAAAATGTACAATATAACCATACATAATTCTATTTAACACATCTACTAAAAACAAAAAAAAGGAAAAATCATTGTAAGACATAAACAATTCTCTCTAAGGAAAATTTAAAGCTTGTGAATAAGTGCAAACATAAAAAGCAAGTTTCTTTAAAAAAAATATTAGTACAAAAATAAGTTTATCCAATGATTGTGAACAGAGGAAAAGGGTTTTTTTTTTTCACATAGCAGTTCTGAATTTATGTTAGATATAAAGATTACTCTCCAATTTTCATGTTGTTTACTTTGAATCAAATGAACAGGGCAGAATCTAGAAAGATATGATTGGAATTTCCCAGTTACTTATTGTTTTGGATTCCTATTGAAATTGTTTATTCTTTGAAATAATTATTTGAAAGTGTTTTTTTTTTATTAATTGTTTGCCACCCACCGTTGCAACATCTGAAATGGATGGCTGTACACATTATTTAAATAAATACATTTTTAAATAAATAAAAAACAACTTACCTCAAAGAGTGAGATAGCCAGCAAATAAACTTAATAGTAATAGTAATAATAATAACCAAGCTGTTGTTTAGCATTCAGTAAGTATTCAAATCAAATATTTACCTTCAAGTTTCTTGAGCAAGAAAGATTTGCCACTTCCCCACTGGGCATACAGCCCAACACAAATCGGTGGCTGCATTGTTGGTTCACTAAGAATGTCAGCTAATGCACTGCTGTAGAGATCATAACCCAGCATATCCCCATCTGATTCAGTAGGAGATAAGTGCCCTGCAACACAAATAAACCTGTAAAAATCATCTGTTTTTTTGCCCTGTTCTTCAATTACTAATACCAGATCATAGCCAGCATAATTATTCTATAAAGACAAATGCAATAGTTGCATGTTTATTTTCCATTCCCATACCAAGAATAAGAAAACAGATCAAACAGGGGTGTCAAACTCGCATTGTCACAGCGGCGTCATGTGATGTATCAGGACTTTTTTCCCCTTCGCTAAACGGTGCGGGGGCGGGGCCAGCACATGACGCATCCATCCCACGTGTTTGACACACCTGATCTAAAAGGCAATTCTTACTGACTTTCATCCCCAATTCTTCTACACTGGAAATGGCAAACTGATTGTGCAAAAAACCCCATCAATCCCCACAGCTAGCATGGCTAATAGCAAAGAAATTTGAGAGATATATCCTAAAATATTTAGAGGTCATCAGACAATCCACCTCTATCTATTCAACCTTTTGGTTATGAATCCTGACTTAGTAGTCAGATTTTTATCTGGTGCTAAAAGGCAGAAAATATTGATTTCAATATTTCAAATTGGTTTAGCTTGATAGGAACAATTTTAGCTTCTTCCATCCAAAAAGGCTGGAAGAGTTTGTAGACTTTTGGATTTACAAACTACTGTTTGGATCTACAAACTATGGATCAAAATTAGAAAGCAGATTAAATTAAAACCTGTTTAAAATTCTCCCACACATATAGGAAGAAAGATATGCACAAGTTTAGAAAGAAGCTAGACTATTCTAACATATTTCTAAAACAGCATTTATCATTATATTTAAAAATCGCTCCTGCTGGGCTGACTTTTTTCAATATTTAATCATTAAATGTTTTCTTGGCACCCCAGAAATATATTTTCCAAAGTATCAGAAATATTTATATTTTTAAAAATCCTAAATACTTACGAGCACCAAAGATTTGAGTTAAAATACTTTTCTGATGGCTGCAATCAATGTTGTAAGGGGTTTCACCAGCTTTATTAGGCCTATAAAGTAGCCTGCCATCTTTAGGATTTCGTAAAAGCAGTTCTGCAAGCCTACGGCTCCTGCCACGAATAGCAATATGTAGTGGAGTGTCTCCTTTCTGAAAGAGTTGTTGTAAGTTAATAGATGGATAAACATACAAGAACTATACAGAGATATAAAGGACAAAATGCAATTTGGAGCACAGTGGACATGATGTACACCTGTCAAGAGTATCTTACAGCAATTGTATCTTCTCTACAGCTATTATAGTCTTCATTTTGTTTAAAGTGTTCTTGACAAGTGTCCATGCACGTGCCAATCATAATTTTCTCTTGATTCTGGATTTCTTTCTGTAGTTTTACTTGCATTTTTCGTATAGTCAAAAACTCAAGTTAAGTCTTCCCCATTCCTTTATTCCTTACAAAAATAATTTAACTTATATTCTTTAAATCATTTGTTTTCTCACATTGTTATATTCTTACCAAATGAGAAAAGTTTAGAAAGTCATTTTTTTAAGCAGATCCATTTTTTGCCCTCAAAAGTATTGAGGGTGAGCTCTCCACCAATATTTTACTTTTAACTGTGCTTTTCTCATTGCTCAACAACTTTTACCTTATCTACAGCAGAAACTTTTGCTCCTTTGTCCAGCAGAAGCTCAACTATTTCAATATTTCTCATTTTGGTTGCCTTTATAAGAGGTGTTTCACCGTCCTAAAAGAAAAAGAAAAAGATATAGCAGACACTTGAGGAACAGATAAAGAACATTTCACTTTTTTTTTAAGCCAAATTATATTTCATGACAAAACCCTTTTCTGATAGAATGGTTTGAGATGCATTATAATTTTAGCCACATTATTTTTACTAGCTTTTAATTATATCAACAGCTGTTTAACTATATGTTTTAATCACTGAAAATATGCAAACCAGCTGAAATTAATTATTTGATTATAAGCCATCAAGTTCGTGTCAACTCTTAGTGACCACTTAGAATTTCTCCAGGATGATGTGTCCTCAAACCAGCCCTTCAAATTTTCTGACAGTGTGCCACTGTAATTGAGTCCATCTATTTAGCTGCTGATCATTCCCTTTTTTAATATCTTTCAAGAATTATGAACTTCTTTAGAGAATTAGTCTTCACATAATGTATACAAACTAAGATAAATTGAACCTAATCATTTTTTGTACCTTTAATGGCATTTCTAGATCTGTTCTATGATCCATTTGTTTTCTGAAATTTTTTCCAATACCAAAGTTTAAAAATATTAGAACTCTTTAAACCCTACTCCTTAAAATCCCAATTTTTGGTTCCACAAAGTATTACAAGAAAAATCATTGTCTGTACAATTCTGTTCTCAACAATAAAACTATTTTCTATTTTCATTATCTATAAGCTCTGCCTATACTGTTTTCTTTAAAATTCAACTTCGCTATATTTTCATATCTTTCTGTTCTGTATTGCCAATATAGTTCTGGTCATATCTTTGCTGTTATAACTGAATGCCATATTCAAATCTAACTGATATTATTTGATCGCTGACTATATTATATCCAAATACTATCATTGCTATATCCTTCCTAATTATTTAAGTATAGGCTGACACTGGAATGCCTAAAAATTACAGAAGACAAAAAAGAAATCATATCAACTCCCAAAACAACAAATAACCCATATGTTGTTAGTAGACCTGACTAACAGCTTTCAAGGTCACACTGAACAGACTTAGTTTGAGTGGTTAGGTCTAAATGCATTCATTCATAAGAAAAATTTTATCTTACTTATTATTTACATTTTATTTTACTGTCTAGTTCTGTTCTAAAAAGTAATAAGCATCAATTAGGAGATATATTATAAAGTTATTGGTATATATAAATTTAATAAATACATATCACACTTCTAAGAAAATCAGTATAGGTTATTGCTGTGTAAACAGAAATATTATTAAACTTCAAGTTTATTATTAAATAAAGCTTACTAATAAAGTTCAATGACTATAGTTTTTAAAAATAAAAAACAATAATAATATGCACCAAAATCACATATTATAAAGCTTATTCATGATTAGAAACAATTATATACTTACCTTTGTACATATTTCAGTGTCTGGGTTACACTGCAAAATATCTCTTACCATGGTAGCATTTCCTTTTTCAACAGCCCAATATAAAGCTGTTTTATTATCCTATGAATGAATAACACACAGGATAAACATTTTAAAAGCCAGTTGGATTAATTTCATAAACCAAATATACCTTATATGTGCATTATTTAAATATGAATAATTCAGTGGTTTTTTATTCAGGATGGAAATATATACCTAAGTAGTCTGCCTAAAAATGATAATATTGTTATTATTATGCATATACTTATTTTGAACCCAAACTTGCATGCCTGATGTAAGAACAGCGTTGTCCTTGACTTACATCCACAATTTAGCCCAAAAGTTTGTTCCTAGGCAAGACAAGTTAATTTTGCCCTATTTTACAATCTTTCTTGCCACAACTGTTAAGTTAATCACTCCAGTTGTTAAGTTGGTAACACTGTTGTTAAGTAAATCTGATTTTCCCATTGATTTTGCTGTCAGAAGGTCACAAAAGGTACATAACCCCAGGATACTTCAACCATAACCCCAGGATACTTCAACCATCATAAATATGAGCCAGTTGCCCAGTGTCTAAATTTTGATCAGGTCATGAAGGTGGCTGCTGCAATGGTTGTAAGAGTGAAAAATGACCATGTCACTTTTTTCAGTGCCACTGTAACTTTGAACAATCACTAAATGAGCTGTTGTAAGTCAAGGACTACCTGTAGCTCATAACAGCTAAGTGTCAAAAAAAATACAGGTAGTCCTCAACTTATGACCACAATTGTGACCATGATTTCTGTTGCTAAGCAAGATAGTTAAGTCAATGGGACCAATTTTATGACTTTTTTTTTCCACAATTGTTAGGTAAATCTTTGCAATTGTTAATCATATGATCATTAAGCAAATCTGGTTTACCCAATTGACTCTGTTTGTCAGAAGCAAGCTGGGAACGAAGCAAAAGGCAATCATATAACCCTGGGACACTACAACCATTATAAATACAAGCTAATTGCTAGACTATTTTGATCACATGATATAATGAGGGTGCTGTGACCGCCGTAGCATGCGCATGAGTTGCAAGTCATTTTTTTCAGTGCCACTGTAGCTTCAGTCTCTAAACAAGTGGTTGTAAGTTGACTACTATCTGTACACTATAGATAAAAATGAAACTATTTGTTCTACATTCTTATGAAGAAACAATGTGCAGTAAAGTTTGAGAAATATACTTGCAAGAGTCAAATGCCAGCATTTAGCATGAGTATTTTTTCCAGAACATAAATATTATCTGATAATATGTCTCCTATCTACAAGGGATGCTTCTACATTCTCTAAATAGCACATTCAGAAGCATACTCTTAAACAGAGAATTACTTACCTGTCCTCTAATGTCTATATCAGCATATTTATGAAGCAATGCTCTCACAATTTCAACATGACCACCTCTGACAGCCCCAATCAGCACGGTATCTCCACTCTGAAATTAGCATACAACAGAGTCAGTATCTCCTTCAAATACTCCCAAATTAGTTTCCCAAACTATTGTGGCACACACAAATAAGGCAACATTTCTATGCCATGCAAACATACTCACTCGATCAGGAATATTCACATAGGTTCCTGCATCTAGGAGATCTTGCACAATTTCTGTGTGTCCCTCCTTTGAAGCAATCATCAAAGCTGTATTTCCATCTTTATCTGTTAAGTTCACATTTGGATTTCTTTTCAGGATTTCTTTCACTGAATCTGTAAAGCCTCCTTTTACTGCTACAATAAGTGCAGTCATAGAATTCTGTAAGAGAATAAAATAAACTTACTAAAATGAATCAGTATATTTCTTCTAATGTATTCAGTTCTTCAATACCAAATGTTAGTTGCATATTTTTCTGTTGCTTTCATTATTTTTTTTTACAAATGCTTTACTTTGACAAGATAATAATAACAAGAAGCTTATGTTTGACATCAAACCTTCACTATTCAGTTCTTGGCATTTACTTCCCTGGTGTGTTGCATGATGTCTGGATTCACTTGGATAACCAAGGGAACTTATAAACTGATACAATTAATAAATATGTTACTTTTGATTAGAAATATATTTTAACTAGTATTTTTTAAAAAATAAAAATTATACTCACAGCTCCTTCCTGATCTACATCTGCTCCCATCTGCAACAGATACTTTACACAATCCAGATGTCCTTTTCTTGCTGCCCAGATCAATGGTGTAGTACCGTACTGGTAGAAAAACAAATACATGTGTGTATGTGTGTGTGTGTATATATATATATATATATATATATATATATATATATATATATATACATACATACATACATACATACATACATACATACATACATACATA
>BLBF01000007.1:14354436-14396395 GCA_015471245.1 Laticauda colubrina | reverse complement strand
ATGAATGAATGAATGAATGATAGAGTTCTAGTCTTAAGCAAATGCTTTCAATTTTACCTTGTCAGAGCAATTGACTTTAGCTCCATGTTGCAGCAACAGTTGCACAATACGAGAATGGCCTCGACCTGCTGCCCAAATTATCGGATACACACTATATTGCTAAAAGAAAAACAATTGAAAACAGTAAGAATAAAATGTTATTGTCTCACCTATTTTCAGGCTCACTTCAGTTATCAGGTATGAGTCTGATTCAATCCAGTATGTTAGAAATAAAATAAAATAAAATAAAGTGATTTCTTTTCAACAAAAGTTCAATTAATCTTCATAGTTGACATTAGGAGAACAGTACAGAAATTAATTTCATCAATAATAGCAATTAAAGAGCAAGTATTCTGTCTCTATTGACAGAACCAAATTAATATAAGTTTTTCAAGCACAGCTACAAAATACAGTTAATCTATATGGAACAAGAACTTTTGAGCATGGAAGCAAGTTCTCTTCTGCTTAACCAACATTTCCTTTAACGTTGAAAACAGCAAAACATGGCTGAGTGTGCCTTTTTATATAGTTGAGAATTTCTATTGTGAGGAGTCTTCAGTTCTCTATGAGTTTGGTTGTTTTCTTGAAGACATTTCTAGACAAGTTAACACCATAATTTATAAATATTCACTTTCATCAGTATTCATTTCTATTATCTTGAATTAATTCTGCAGGTAATTAATTGCATAATGTTAAATTAAAATTGTTTTAAAGTGCAACCAGACATTTTTAAAAGCATTACAGGCAGTCCTTGTTTGGCAATCGTTTATATTTACAATGGCGAGGAAAAGGAACTTTATGACCTATCCTTGCATTTTCAACCTTTACAGGCCTGTATATCAAAGAAAAGCTGAAGCAAGATCATAAGCACAGTTGCATTTCACTTAGCGATCACTATGCTTAATGACTGAGTTGCCAGTCCCAATTGTAATAATTAAACAAGGACTACCTATAGTCTTTTATAAGGAAATATTAATTTTACACAAACTAAATATGGCTAGTGCTAGACTAATAGCCAACAGAAGAATTTCTACCTCACATTCTGTAATTATCTTAATATTATTGAAGATAAACAATTCCAAATGCAAATTAAATAATGTTAATGTTTGACTGCAAAAAGGGAAAAATGTACTTACTATACCAGTGATGTTTGGGTTTGCTCCTCTTTCAAGAAGCAGTTCAGCTACTTCTGTAGAGCCTTTGTAACATGCCCACATTAGGGCTGTCCACCCACCCTAAAACCATAAAACAGAAAATCATAGCACTTCTACAATTAAACAAAACATTAATCTACATAATTGGTTAATTATCTTCAAGACAGCAATATATATTCATTTCCAAAATGTTACGTTGCAAAAAAGCCAAAGTCCTAAGGACCTTAAAAATAATAAATGTCTCATTGTGTAAGATTTGGGATCCATTTCATCTGAAGCACAGAGCATTACCCTCACTTATGGTATCTACATAAATACAGCTGCACATATAGACATGAAAATGTGTACAACGCTTCCACCCAATCAACCTCAGTCTTGATCTTCCTACACACTGTATGACTTTTTTTTACATACACTGTAGTAAACAAGACAGAAAGGAAATACATGTAACAATGAGGCAAAGGAAAGTGAAATGCAAAAAGTATAGATTTTATTCATATAAAATCTGCTCACCTCATAACAGAATTCTCGGTGGCTTATAACAGTAAGTGGTAGATATCACCTTACTGATGGGATTATTTTCTGAATTGTTACACACACACACATACACACACACACATGCATTCCATTATGTAAAGCAGCTATATGAACTTCTGGCATAACACTCCAAGAAACACAATCACCCAACGCTGCTTATAACACACTCAAATTCAGTTCTAACAACATAATTAAAAGGAAGTAAATAGTATACAGGTAGTTCTCAAGTGATGACAGCAATTGGGATTGGGACTGCCATTATTAATAGTGCAGTTGGAAAGTGCAATGTCCTGAGTACATCACTTGGCGATAACAATCCCAGCAGTCCTGGCTGTCATAGTAACTTTAAGGGTATTCACAGGAATGCAGCAGGAATCCCACTAAGAAGCATACAAGCGGGGTTGAAGAGCCCAGGGCATGCACTGAGAAGGCTAGTGCATGAGTTGAGGAAAGGGTTGGAAGGAGGCCTAGTGCAGATTTGCACAAGTGCAGGATATAAATCTAACAAATAAAGATACTGGAGAAGTAACCGTTTGATGTTATTATAACAGTAAAAAATATACCATGTCCCGATGTTCTATATTCACATTGCATGCTAAGAGTTCTGATACAATAGCAATATGCCCCTCTTTAGATGCAGAGATAAGAGCTGTCCAGTTATCCTAAAATAAAGAAATCAAAGAAGGAAAATGTCAGAGTTTTATAAGTACTTAAGAACAGGTTTTTATATTTATTTGATTTATAAAACAAATTTATATAGCTGCTCATGTACTAGAAAGAACTTTCAGCTAGTTGTAAACAAAATAAAAATGCAGCACACCTTTTTAAAAAAAAATTAAGGTTGAGGCCTTAATAATAATAGATTATTAAATTTGTAGACAACCTGACTGTCAATGGTTCTGGACAGTTCACAACAAGGTGTCAAACTCATGTTGTCATCACGTGACATATCGGGACGTTTTTCCCCTTTGCTAAACCAGGGATGGGCATGGCCAGCACGTGACACATTCAGCCCCTGGGCCATGAGTTTGACACTCCAGGCTCACAACAATCAAAGAAATTACAATAAAATCATTTTTTTTTAAAAAAAGTAAAACTCGCATTCATCTATCTGCCTGCCAGCTCCATTAATAACTTAGTCACAATGCCTGAGGAAAAAGCCAAGTCCTCACGACTTTTGTCAAGGGCAATAGGGTTGCAATAATCCATATCTCCGAGACAAGGATATTCCTTTAAGGCCAGTGCCATGACAGAGAAGGCACGCTTCCCATACCCATCCAAATGACATTATCTCACTGAGGGGACCCAAAGCATTGCTGAATCTATTAGGACAGGCAGAAATCACCAATCAAAAGATTGTTCTAGCTGAATTAACTCCCTTAAACTATTAAGTTTTAACAAAGAACGATTTGCTTTATTACTGTAACAACAAACAATAGAATGGAATGGCACAGTCTTATCTGTTGTAGATTTTGTGTTCACGGGTCTGATTTCAAGATACATACACGTTGATGGCAAATTAAATGTGCTGGAGGAGAGAGAAAGTATGAAGTAGGATATGCTTCTTAGTACTTACTGAATCTTCCAAGTTACAATTGGCGCCTTTTTTTATCAATTCTTGGACAATTTCTAAATTGCCTTGCTCTGCAGCTAGCATTAAAGGAGTCTGACCATTCTGCAATCATTAAAAAAACATACATATAGGAAAAAGCTAATTAAGAGAATATCTAACAATTCTTAGAGCAGAAAGCGATATAAGTATTCAAGGTTTACTTAGACACCGAAGCATATCTCCAAAAACAGTATTTTGAAAAAACCACACACAACAGGTAGTCCTCATTTAATAACCCTAATTGGGACCAGCAACTTTGTCACTAAGCAAAACATCAAATGACCACATTGGCTTACAATGGCTGTTCCAACAGGCCTGGTTTTGGCTATTAAGCAAGAGATCAGGTGATTGTTATTTACAGCCTCCTGCTGGGTTCATCACAACTTTGCTTGTTGGAAGCTGGCTGGGCAGGTCACAAATGATGATCATGTGACCACACAATGTTGCACAATAGTTGTTGAGTGCCTAAATTGTGATTATATGACTGCAGGGATGTCACAACTGTTATTAAGTGTGAAGACTGGCCATAAATCACTTTCTTCAGTGCCACAGTGACTTCAAACATTTGCCAAATAAATGATTAAGTGAGAACTGTCTGTTGTCCGAATTCAATAAAACATTAACAGAAACAGGTAATACAATATCTTGTAACAAGGTCATATTTGTGAATCCTAGGATTTGGTTTTGAAATTCTATTTCATCTTATAGAACAGGGCAGCAACTATTTATTGATTGTAAAAATTCTTGTTAAAATGTTTCATAATTTAAACATTAAACAGTTTCAATCCCTTTATATTAAAGCCTTAAAAACAAATACATAATTTCTACCCCATCAGATCAAGAGATTCTGAACAGCTTACAGTAATGTATAAGCAAACAAAAATAAACAAATAATTAAATTAAAATTAAAACATGAATTAAAATGATAAAACTAGAAGAAAGCCAACAGAAGCATTCAAACCCAATTAAATAATGAAACATTGTGGTCTCTTTCTAAAGCATAGAGGTGAGGGAATCAGCCACACTTGTTCCACAATAAAAGGGTGGCTTCTTCCTCACTTCCATCCCATCCCTTTCATATTTTGGGAGGCAGATGTGATTTCCCTTTTCTTGGCCATTTGCACAGGGCAGACACTGTACATGGATCAGGTAATCAAAAGTAAGTTTGACCCAGACCACTTGGGTTTTATAGGTCATACCTAACACTCTGAATTGGACCTTATAATTCTAAGATAGCTCTTGTTCATCAGCAATCACATTAGTAAAGTCAAATTCACTTAATGAATGCATGACTCCCTGATTGACTGTGGTGATTCATTAACCACGCAAAAAGGTTATAAAGTTGGGTGTCTCATTTAATGACTGCCTTGCTTAATAACAGAAGTTCTGGTCAGAATTGTGATTGTGAGTCAAAGACTATCAGTGTTCATAGTATCGAGAATCCTACACACATTCTTAGAGCATGCAAGCTGAACCATAAACCTGATTTTCACTGCAGGAAGTTATCCCAACTGTCTTACGTGAATCTTCCCAAATGAAATCCAAAAGTAACTGTAAGTCGTTAGCACTCTTAAGTCCCTGTTCATTGTTCATCTATTGAATCCTCAGTAAACTAAGCAACAGACCAGGATTAACTAACATAGAAGGGCTGCTTGGAGATTCCCAGCTAGTCTCGTGGCAGAATTATCTTTCATAAAGCATCAAAGGTTCTCTGCCTCTGCAGAGTCTGGCAAGGGGGATAAACTACAGACTAGCAAAAAGGTAATCTGACCATATCAATGTCCTACATTTAAAGATCACAAATTAATTGCTCCAAAATGGCAAACAGAATGGAACATTAGAGATATGCCATGGTCCCACAGGATCTGAAGACTTCTGGATAGTTTTCAAAGTGTTCACTTCACATTTTACCATACCTCGTCCCTCTCATCCACATCTTTGCACTTCTCAAGAAATGCTTTCAAAGCAGGAACATTTTCTTCTTCCACATAAGTCACCAAACTCTGAGACATCAGATTAGCCATCCTTAGCAGTCAGGTTCCACAATGCCAGTTATCTACATAAACAAAAGGAACCATTTTAATATGTCAATAACATACTGGAAGAGGCAGGTGACAAAATAACTTCATGCCTATCACTACCGGTAGAAAAAAATCATTTCAGTTATATCTGTACACAAATAATGTTCAAGGACTCAGCTTTTTAGAGTCATAATAATAAAGAAATAATTAAAATAAATGAATTGCAAACAAAATGTTGTGTACGTTCTAAACTTTTATTTGGAAATTTAGTTTGATAGAGCAACAGCAACTTCTCTTTAAAATGTCTTATTTATTTTATACCACAGCTTTATTTTACATCTGATAATAATAAAGAAACTGATGCCAAATACATAAATATTTCCTTTAACCATATATTTAGCAGCACTGCTGTATTTTGGATTGTCATAGTTCAAAAATATACACTAAAAGAAACCACTTAGAAAGAAGAAATATGTATTTCAAAAAAAGTTCAACTAAGGCCTTCCTCAAAATATGACAATACAACAGAGGTCATCTGTTACTATTTGAAATAACAAATAAACCTATGCATACCATAACTGATGTGCAATGCCCTCCTCATGCTTTTAAGAGTTTGCTTCTTCTCTCTCTGGAAGAGTTATAGGCTTTTTACTTCCAGCAATAGGACAGATAAGGCTAAGAGATCAAATTTTCATCTTTCCTTTATCTACCCAATTTTGCACAAATGATATGAAGACCATGACCATCACCTAAGCAAAAATTCATATGTATACTTTTGTAATTTGTCATATCTTAGCTTCCTTAGAAAATCAATTTCAGATACTTTAATTGTCTGAAAGAATACATGTTAAAAAGCACAAGGGAAAAAGTGATAAAGATGCATAGAGTAATGTAGAAAGAATTAATAAAGTACAGAAAGTTCAGCTGTTGAGGCTGTATTTCATGCAAAGTGGAATATGTAAATATTATAATTACCACTTAATGCAAGTAAACCTCACTGCTTAATAGAATTAATTTTAAGGGCCTGTCACATTGGCCGACGGATGCAAAACGTTTGTAAAAAGGACACAGCGGACGAGAAAATGTTCCATCCATTGTTATCCGCTCTCAAAAGTGCCCCGAATTTGCATAAAGAGAACGGACAACAACAGAAAGGAACGGACGGGGAGAGGATGTAGCCAGGATGTTAAGCGGATGCTCCACGGAAGCCTAGCGGATAGAAGCGGACGGGAGCGGATGGCACATCTGCAGGGCTTCCGGGGGAGCACAGCGAAGCGGACGCGCAGCGGAAAGAGCAGATGCTGAGCGGATGCCAAGCGGATGACGCGGATGCAGAGCAGAAGCCTAGCAGATGCCTAGCAGATGCAGAGCGTTCACTGCGCAGGTGGGGAGGATGCATTGCATCAGCCCTGCGGATATAAAGGGAAGCAGCTCGCAAGCAGGTCACCATTCAGAGGAAAGACCTGCTGCCAGACACAGCTCCAGCCAGCCAGCCAGCCAGCCAACAAGCCAACAACCATGGGGAAGAGAAAGCCTCTGCCATCTGCTGCCAGCCCTGGCAAGAGGGACAGGGCCACCATCCCACCCCCTGGCCCTGACTCTACTTCTTCTGGGGCTTCTGCTGCTGGGGCTGACTCTTCTGGTGCTGGAGCTTCTGCTGGCGCTGCTCCTGGTGCTGGGCTTCTGCTGGTGCTTACTCTGCTGGCACTGCTCCTGGTGCTGGGGCTTCTGCTGCTGGGGCTGACTCTTCTGGTGCTGGAGCTTCTGCTGGCGCTGCTCCTGGTGCTGGGGCTTCTGCTGGTGCTTACTCTGCTGGTGCTGCTCCTGGTCCTGCTGGTGCTCCTGGTCCTGCTGATGCTGCTGGTGCTTACTCTGCTGTTGCTGATCCTGGTGCTGCTGCTGCTGCTGCTGGTCCTGCTTTTGCTGCTACTGTTGTTGTTGCTGCTGCTGGTGGTGGTGGTGTGGAGGAGCAGCCCCTACAACTTCGAAGCCCCTCTGATGAGGGCCCATATGGCCCTGCCAGAGGGAGGAAGAGGCATACGCGTGAACGGGAGAGGCAATACTCCATTGAAGAGGAACATGAGGATGAGGTACTGGAATGGCTGAGGCAGAATGAGTATCTATGGCGGAAGGGACACAGGCTCTATTGAGACACCAAAAGGAAGCAGGCTGCTTGGAGAGAGAAGGCGGAGAGCCTGGGCTACACTTCGGAGGTGCTCCTCGGGTGGTGGAAGCACATGCACACCTGGTACGGGAAGCTGCACCTCAAGAAATCTGGCCAGGCCACGGTCAAGCTCACCGACCGGGAGACCTACGTGATGGCCAAGTGCAGCTTCTTGGAGGGTGAGATCTGCCACTGAGGAGCAGCCCCTCTCACAACCCTCTCTCTCAGGCAGCCCGCTGAGAGCCAGTCCTCTTCTGGCCAAGAGTCAGCTCCTGTGTCCAGGCAGGTATCTGTGGAGCGTGCCACGACAGAGAACCCCGACAGCTGCATGACCCGTGGTGGAGCGCGTGGAGAACCCCTGACACAGTGGGAGCAAGGAGAGGGCACCAATGCCACCCACGCCAAAGATGCCACCGACACCTCATCTCACTCAGCTGCAGACCAGACATACTCACTACACTGCTCCTTCCTCCACCCCACAGCCAAGCCCGGCCTCAGAACATCTGTCATCGGTCTTGGGACTGACACCCCATGTCCTGGAGGAAGGGGCTCTCAACATCACAGGACTGAGCCAGTTCTCTGAGACCTTCCTCCACACACTGTCCCCTGTTGTCCTCTCGGGGCCAGGCACCCCAATGACGCCTCAGACCAGCACTCCAGCAGCAGCCACCTCCACAGCACCTGGACCCTTCACCCCTGAGACTGGGCACGCCTGAGAGTGACCAAGAAGAGTGCCAGAGACTGGGTGGCTACCTGTTGACTTTATCTTTGCTTAAGACACTTGGGTCATTTTGCTTTTACAGTTTGTTATTATTAAAGATTATCTTTGCTTCACACACTTGCTTCATTTATTTTATAAAATAAAGTCTTCGTGGAAACTTTTAGAAATGGTTTAAGCCTTTGCATGCTTGTGGGATGGGTTAAGATAGCTGTGGGATGGGCAGGGATACCTTTGGGATGGGTAACAGCTGTGGGATGGGTTAGGATACCTGTGGGATGGGTAATAGCTGTGGGATGGGCAGGGATACCTGTGGAATGGGTAATAGCTGTGGGATAGATAAGCCTCCAGTGCAAGCATAGTGGGACTATATGGTCCACCCTCCCATGTGCCACACCTATGGCCCTTTATTATCAATAACAATGTAATCATTGATCCATACATTTCAATATAAACACAACTCTTTATTAAATGCCCTGTTCATTGTAGGGCCACTCAACATACATGGCCCAATCTCATCCGTGTGATGAGACAGGCTCAAGGAAGCATCCATTAAGCATCTATCATCCTGTTTTGCCACTCCCCTGCTCCAGCTGGGGAGTTGCACCAATGTTTCAGGAGGTTGCGCTGCTTCTTCCCTTCACGTGAAGCTCTGTTGGGGCCTTGCACATCCACAGTATCTATCAGGTTTCGCCCTTGCCTCCATTCACCAGGCTCCATGTCCCCATTGGCTTGTTAGAGGTCCACAAGCCTGTTCTGCAACACTGGGTAGCGGGTGCACATGAGACTGTGCAGGATGCAGCAAGCTTCCACGATGCTCCTCACGGTCTCTGGGCGATGCTGCATGGTGGTGAAAACTACCAGGAACCTGTTGGCCAGGATGCCAAAGGCATTCTCCACCACCCGCCTTGCCTTGGACAGCCTGTAGTTGAAGATCCTCTCTTCACGAGTGAGGCATCTTGAAGTGTAGGGCTTCATGAGGTAGGTTCTGAGGGAGAAGGCGTCATCCCCCACGATGAAGTAGGGCACATCTTGTGTGTCGTTGGGCAGGGGGTCTGGATCTGAGAAGCCCATGATGAGGTTGCTTTCCAGCCCCTCCTTGAGGTCACTGGCGTTGTATACCTGGGCATCTGAAGATGAGCCGTTGCCTGAAGCATCGATGTACATGAACTTGTAGTCAGCATCCACCATGGCGAAGAGGATGATGCTAAAGAAGCCCTTGTAGTTGAAATAAGTGGACCCTGACTTGGTTGGAGCTTTGCAGGCCACGTGCTTCCCATCTATGGCTCCAACGGTGTGGGGAAAGTTCCACTTCTGATACCACTGCTCTGCAACTTTCTTCCATCCTTCTTCAGTGGAGGGGCACTGGAGGAGCTCCTCCATGTATTCTTCGATGATGGCCTGCACCACTTCTCTGACCACAATGCTGATGGTGTTGTGTGGCACCCTCCAGCCGTACTGCATGCTCCTATACGTGGTCCCGGAGGCCAGGTGGCGCAGAGTCAGTGCCACCTTGAGTCCAGGGTCCAGGCTGGGCCGGAAGTTGGTGCTCTGCTTGGTCAACCTGGGTCTCAGCCGCTCCACAACTTCGTCAAACATGGCTGGAGGCATCTTCATGAAGTTCTGGAATGCACGAGTGTCTTCGTTCCTCAGCTCCACCATCAGCTTGTTGTACAGTCCGTACTCTGCTCTTCTGGCGATCCATCTTCGGACCCAGACACTTCTTGGCCGCCTCCTTTTCTTCGCATAGAACAGGTAAAAGAGCCTGTAGATGGCTTCGCACTGTTGTAGAATGATGGTAGCTACCAAAAGTAGTGTGTGATGATTCACGGTGGAGATGACTGGATGCTGTGGAAGAGCAAGAGCAAGAGCAAGAGCAAGAGCAAGAGCAAGAGCAAGAGCAAGAGCAAGAGCAAGAGCAAGAGCAAGGCTGAAGAGGTCTGCACTGCAGGGCTGCTGGACTGAAAGTGAGATCCAGGTGAGTTCCTCCCCCTTTTTATAGGAAATATAGGTTTTCCGCTGGATGTCCTTTTGCATCCTCTGGACATCCTGCAGACATGCTAAATATCTGAGATAGGTCCCCTCTGCGAACGTTTTTTCTGTTTTAATGCTTTGTATGCGAGCTGCATCCGCTTTCATCCTTTCTCCGTCCGTGCTACTAACGCTTTGTGTCTGTTCCACGTCCATTTCACTTCCTCCCTGTGTCCGTTTTCCGCTGGAGTGGATTTGAGTTGCACGGATGCGCAGCGGATGCCTAGCGGATATAGCGGATGCGTAATGGATGACGGATGTAGAACGGATGTTCCCCGTATGCGTTGCGGATGCAGAACGGACGCATTGGATACATTTTCCGCTCAAAAAGTTTTGTGCAGCTCAAAACTTTTTGAGCGGACGGAATCTCAGTCGACGGATGCTGGATGGATAGAGAGGATGAAAAACAGAGGCAGTGAGTACAGAATGGAAGCATCGCGTTAACCAATGGATGGCAAGTGTTTCTCTCCGTTTTACATCCTCTTTCCATCCATTGGTGCAGTGTGACATGGGCTTAAGACTTTACAGAATTTTCATCATGAAGCCTTTATACTCCAACTTTCTCACTGGCATACAAAATTGTTGAGGTAACATATTGTATTTATCCTATTTAATTTACAGCTTGCAATTAAACAAGTGATCATTAGTAATCATTTGCTGATGAAAGATTGTGCAAATGTATTACCATGTGCTTATTTAAATAAGGAAACTAGTAGTTTAGTTACAGATAAAACAGAAACTGGAATTCTCTCCCATATTCCAATTCAGTATACCTTAATATTATTCATCTTGAAGGTAGGAGGTAAAATTTCCACTGCACAAAGATATGCTAATAGATTTTGTAAAAACCAGGGGAAAAGACACATGTGGAAAAGCAATATTCCCTTCATGTTACTTTTCATTTTAGTGACAATGAAATTATCAGGGTTCTGGATTCAGCTTTTTGTGTTCGTTGCAATATGGCTTCTCTGGAAAAGGTTGGAAATTAGTTTTTGTTTCTGTACTGGCTTTTTAATAAAGAATTATCCTTTTCATTCAGGATCTCAAGGCAGTGTATACTACATAGTATTCCCTCTTGTGTTGGGCAACAACTTTGTGAGATGGATTAGACTGAAACTATTTCTGGTCCAAAGATACTCAATGAACTTCCTCTATTAAAGATGGACTTTGAAACCTGAATCTCCTTAGTGTCATTCCCAAGACCTTAACCACTACTTTACACTGACACATTATTATTTTTTAAAAAAATAGTCATTTCAATTGAGTCAATTTGCTATGGACTTCATGAACACATCTGTGTAGCATCATTGAGGAAGTTCTTACAGGAATTATTTGAGTTAATATGAGTAACATATTTTTGAGTAACATTGTCATTCCTTCTCAAATAAAATACATTTCACACTTTACAATGTTGTTTTAACAATAAGTGTACTCTGTTGTCACATTTTTTAATGAAAAATCAATATAGAAATTCTCCTGATTTGCATACTCTGAGGAAGCAAGTGAATTCTGGGTCTGTTATTATAGAGATTACTTGCAGTAAGACCACCTCATAGAATGTAGACAGAAGTGAGTGGTTTGATCTCCTAGCATTAATAATGAATGCTAATCATAAACTCTTTGAAAAATCAGTTCTGGTAGAAGTTCAAAATAATAAAAAAGAAGGAACTGAATAAAATATTTCCTGCAGGTCACCAGACAATACTTCCTAAAAACATGGATGACTACTAAATTTGCAGCAAATTAATGAAGCTGGAAAAAAATACATTCCAATATGTTACTCATATTAACTCAAATAATTCCTGTAAGAACTTCCTCAATGATGCTACACAGATGTGTTCATGAAGTCCATAGCAAATTGACTCAATTGAAATGACTATTTTTAAAAAAAAAAAATAATGTGTCAGTGTAAAGTAGTGGTTAAGGTCTTGGGAATGACACTAAGGAGATTCAGGTTCCAAAGTCCACCTTTAATAGAGGAAGTTCATTGAGTATCTTTGGACCAGAAATAGTTTCAGTCTAATCCATCTCACAAAGTTGTTGCCCAACACAAGAGGGAATACTAGTATACACTGCCTTGAGATCCTGAATGAAAAGGATAATTCTTTATTAAAAAGCCAGTACAGAAACAAAAACTAATTTCCAACCTTTTCCAGAGAAGCCATATTGCAACGAACACAAAAAGCTGAATCCAGAACCCTGATAATTTCATTGTCACTAAAATTGAAACGGGTTGATAGTCATTTTCTTGATTCCATTTTAAGAAAGCTTATTTTATCAGATTTTGAAATATTTTTACATTCTAAACATTAAAAAATGGAGTAATATTCAGTGTTTCTGTATGACTTTTAGTGATAAACTTTAAATGGAAATAAAATGCATTCCTATGTAGACAAAGATTGGATTAATTTTATATGCTACTCCATGAGCCTTGTTTTTTATTATTTTCCTTGCTTGTCTTTATTATAATCACTATAATGTGTGTCATTTTAAACCACACAAATCATGATTATATTTCACCAATATATTTTCAAAAAATTAAAATGTCAACTTCAGATTCTTCCTTTCTTTAAAGGTTGGGAAACCAGAGAAGCACTATATGGAAAATAGCCTGGATCACTGGCAACAATGCATATCCATCAGTAGGTACCATAAAGATTTACAAAAAGTTACCACTTAGACAAGTTCAATAATTAACATTTGTTTATCACACAGAACCACTAAGTAGACTAGAAAAATATCTACTCAGAGTCTGATTATTTACACAACATACTCATTCATGGGTTCTTTAATTAATAGATTTTTGTTTGATTTACAAGACACAATGATCCATAAGTATCACTGAGTTCACAAACAACATATAGTTGTGGTTCTAATGTGTTCTGTAAAAATAAAGACATCACTAAATTCAGGTAAATTGACTCTAAAATTGCCCACATCTGGAGGGACCCAGACTGGTATCTGGAAAGCAGCTCTAAGGATATCTCTCTCTCTCCTTCTCTCTCTCTAACTGCAAATACTAACTCTTCCAAACAATTTTTTAAATGTCAAAAATAATTTTAATAAAATATCTTTGGATATCGAGTGCACCAATATTAAGTAGCCAAACTCTTCAATTTACTCATTGTTTCAACTTCTTTGCTTCATTTGAACTCAAAAGGGTATGCCATTTCAAATCCTTTCAAATATCCCTCTGCCACCTTGCAAAATAAAGGGAGCCACATATATCCTTGCCAGGTTTCATACACAGTATGTCATTCTTAAGGTGGCCAGTATGCATCTATCACTTAAGTGCTTTGCAAGACAAGAAATTATGCTGGCCTAGATAGCTATTTCAGATTTTAATGAAAATACTGACAGCTTTATTGGTTATTATATTGCAAAAGAGATGTCAAAATTTAATGACAAACTTTACAAACTGCAAAATCCATAGAAATGAAGAAGCCTGGGCCAGATGATGCAATACCTACAATTAAGTACAATTCCATCTACTAAATCCCGGCTTCAGAAGGTAGGATTAAACCTCAAAAAAGTCTGGGCAAACCCAAATATGCTGCATTTTATTTTTATATATAAGTCAAGACAGGAAACACACGCAACACTTATTCCTCATCCTACTGTTTCCCCCCCCCCCCCCAACAATCACCCTGTGATTGGAGCGGCTGGCCCAAGGTCACCTCAATCAGTTTGCACGCCTTAAGGATGGACTTGAACTCAGGATTTTCCTGGTTATCACCTTATTCCTTCATAAACCCGAGACTCCTAGAGTCTAAAGTTAAACTGGCTCTCTCTCGTATGCTCGTTTTCAACTACCAAACTGATGAACAGAAAGCATTCCGCTCTCGTCCCTTTGGGTATCAAACAAACGGAGCCATTTCCCCAGGTCTTTCGGTGTTCTTGCCTTAAAGCCAAAAACTCATTGAGCGCCTTTCTCGGGCAACCAGCTCGCGGAAGGACCGGCGGAATCCAAGATAACGGCCAGGGACAGGCATTTTTTCTTTCTTTCTTTCTTTCTTTCTTTCTTTCTTTCTTTCTTTCTTTCTTTCTTTCTTTCTTTCTCTTTCTTTCTCTTTTCCCTATTCGCCTCTACGCCATTAGCTAAATGAGCAGGTTCCTCAGCTACCCCCGGATCCGCCTCATCCAAAGCGTCTACCCATTTCAAACGTACGGGAGTGCAGGGTGGGGGGGCAAGGTTCGGAAGAGAGGCGACCCACCTGTTCCTAGGTCGCTCGGGCAGCGGCTTCAACCCTTCACCCACCCACCCACCCACCCCAATTCTCCAGCACGCCAAATCCCCATCCAGTTCACAACCGCCTGCGCTCGGCTAAAACAGCCCACGCCAAAGCTGGGGAACGAAGGCAGGGAAACGAAGGCGGCTGGAAAGGTTCGCTCCCTTTGTCTGACAGCCCGCGACCACCGCCCTTCCCCCAACCCCCAACTCCCCCTTGCCGCGCCGTTTTCTTCGCTTGCACGCCCTTTACCAGCGAAAGGGAGCGGCCGAGGGCGAGCGTTTGGAGGAAGACGGCGCTGCTGCTGCTGCTGCTGCTGCTGTTGTCGTGGTGGTGGTGGTGGCAGAACGGGAGAAGTAGCGGCGGTGGTGGGAAGGCGGTTGACGAGCGGTCCCCTCCCTATCCTTCAACCCGAAGACACGGTGGCCATCTTAGCCTAGCTGCCGGCCAGGTCACGTGAGGCGCGAGCGCGCGTGCCCGCCCCCGAGCCGTCTTGCTCTCCCCCCCCCGCCCTCGAAGGAGGCCAAGGTTTTGGAGCACGCGCCGAGCTGGATTCCGCCCGACAACAACACCCCCCACCACCACCCCCACCACCCCCACCCTCCTATTCGCTATTATACGCCGCGCTCACGACCCCGGCGAGAGCCGAACGCTTTAAAAAAAAAAAGGGGGGGGGGGGGGGTGGGGGAAGGGGGAACAGGGTTCGAACGGCTCCGCGAGATCCAATTGGCTGATGGGCTCCTGCCGTTAATTGACCTGCCACGGCCCAACGGCGGTATGGAAAAGCCGTCAAGAAGTCTCGCAGCAACGGGAGGGGGGACTGAGGGGGGAAGGAGACGGAGACGTTTCTTGTTGCCCCAAATCCTGCTCAGCTCCGTCGGGCGTTTCCCCTTGCGGGATGTTATTTATAGGTGTGCACGGATACACAAACACGGAGGGCATTGGAAACAGTGGAGCCGAAACTGAGGTGGAAAGCAATCAAGTCTGTTTCAAAATCTGTTTCAAATAGGTGCCAAAAGGTGCTTTTTCCAAAAGGCAAGTGGTCTTCCTTGGAAACCTCACAAAAAAAGTAAAGTCCTACCCTTAGGCAAGAAAAACCAAAAGTGCACATATAGACTGGGTGAAACCAGGCTCAATAGCAGGAACTGTGAGAGGATCTTGGAGTCTTAGTGGACAACCAGCTAAATATGAGCCAGCAGGGTGCAACAGCTGCCAAAAAATCTAATGCAATCCTAAATTGTATTAACGGAGGGATACAATCAAGATCAAGGGAAGTACTAATACCACTCGATAAAGCCTATAAAGGTGTGGTAAGACACACCTAGAGTACTGCATCCAGTTTTGTTCACCACACTATAAAAAAGATGTTGAGACTCTAGAAAAATTACAGAGAAGAGCAAAACCAGGATGATTAGGTAACTGGAGGCTGAAACATACAATGAACGGTTGCAGGAACTGGGCTTGGCTAGTCTAGTGAAGAGAAGGACCAGGGGAGACATGATAAGCAGTCTTCCAATATTTGAGGGGCTGCCACAGGGAGGAAGGGGTCAAGCTATTTTCTAAAGCGCCCGAAGGCCAGACGAGGGATAATGGATGGAAACTGAACAAGGAGAGATTTAATCTGGAAATAAGGAGAAACTTTTTGACAGAACAATCAACCAATGGAACAGAAGTTGCCCTCTGAAGCTGTGGGAGCTTCATCACTGGAGGCTTTCAAGAAGAGAGATTGGACTGCCGTTTGTCAGAAATGCTTGGGCGGGGGGTTGGACTAGACTTCCAACTCTGATTATCTGTTATCAAAGTGTTCTCACTTCTCATCCAAGAAAACAGCAAGAAAGGCCAGTTGCCTTTTGGAAAAAGCAGCTTTGGGGACAGTCATGACCTGAATGCTTTATAGACAGGTTTCAAAAATGAGCATGCAGATGTTCAACAATGTGTAGAAGGTTTAGGTTTAAATACATGCTGTTAAAAGATTCAACAGGATACATAGTAAGGCTAGACTGGTCTAACATGCTTTACCTAACATGCTTTTCCATGTAATTATAAACTTTTTCAAATTCACCCTGAACTATTAACTACATTATTGGGAATTCATAACGTGCTGGAAGAAAATGTAGTCAGTTGTTTGTGAATGACAAGAATATGAACTGAGATCTCAGCTAGGGTATGAGGTGTTCCTTTTCTCCAAGAATCATATACTGTGTAAGCCTGAAGTCCAATTAGTAGTGTAGAAAGTTAGCACCCACCCCTCTCCTGGAAGAATGAAATATTCTAGGAAATATTAAAAAGGCAGAATATTATATTTCCCAGGATGAGAAAAGGAGAAATATGTTTTAAAGACAAAACAGCTTCCTGCAGCTCCCTGTCCCCGCTTCAGCTCCAGAGTGATGGGATTAAGACATGGCCCCAGTGGTGGGATTCAAAATTTTTAACAACTGGTTATGTGGGCGTGGCTTAGTTGGTGGGCATGGCTTGGTGGTCATGTGACTGAGTGGACGTGGTTTGGTGGTCATGTGACTGAGTGGACGTGGTTTGGTGGTCATGTTATTGGCTGGGTGTGGCCAACTCAATATCAATCACATCGAGGCACGCATCTCCTCCCCTGGCCTCTCATGACTGTGGGGATGCTACAACAGTTGTAAGAGTGAAAAATGGTCCTAAATCACTTTTTTCAGTGCCATTGTAACTTTGAATGGTCACTCCACACAAGCAAAGTACCAGCAAAGGAGGCGAAAAAAACTCCAGAGAAGTTCCTGAGACAGGAAGTCTAGTCCTGCCAAGAATGTAATAACGGTTAACGGAGAGTCAGTTTCTGTAAGCAAAACCAGAATGTTTCCTTCCTGCCTTCCTTACAGGATTAGGCCAGTAATTTCTTCTAACAACCGATTCTCCGAACTGCTTAGAATGTTAACAACCGGTTCTAGCGAATAGGTGTGAACTGGTAGAATCCCACCCCTGCATGGCCCTCAGGAAATGATAGGATTACCCATCTCACCACATGGCATCTGGGAAGATTGCATTAGCCAGCACTCAGGTGAAGCCATATGGTCCAGACAAAGTCTACAAAGTTAGCTAAAACCCCCACCCTGGGAGTCTGACAGCCAATGGGATACATTTCTTACACAGGAACAGGAAACACTAAGATGGGGCCCAATAGAGGGTGTAAAACCAAGGGATTCTCGGCATCTGTGCCTTTTTTGCCCAGGAACTCCAAGGCCTGTGGTCCCTTCCACCCTTAAACCATCTTCCCAAACAGCCTCCATGTTTCCAGTGTCTTTTTCCCCACTTGGAACTGAACCCAGAAGGATATTGCTTCCAACAGTAGCATCGAATTCATCTTTTGTATGTTAATTTTCAGAAGAATATGTACACTCAGTTCAAACTTTGAAGAGGGAGGATTAATTACCTTGCTAACTTGCCTGTCCTGATGGGTACTATTCCTAATGCAACTTTAGATAAGTTTCCATGCTGCTTTTCCACACAATGGCCTTACTTTATCAAATGTCATTGGCTCCAGATGATATTCATATCCATTTTGTCTCCTCTTCTGGAATAACTGCTGATATAGTCCAGTTGCTGAAATCAATATTCTGGTAATTGTCCAATATACTATAGTCAGGTGTGTCCAACTCATGGCCCACATTAACTATTGTATAGTATATATTTTATCCACTCATCATGGCCCAGGCAACCCAAAAGATTGGATAGTCGCCAACCGGTGGGCCATGAGAAAATTTTAGTGGGCCGCAGAGAAATCTCACCCCAGAGCAACCCCCCAAAACAGTTAATCCAGGCTGCGCAAAAACACAAGGCTGTGCAGCCGACATTGCCCGCGGGAACCCTTCCCACCCACTCACTCCTTACCTGGTAAACTTGCCTGCTAAATTGCTGTTTTTCCTTTTTCCGACCATCATCTGTTCTGCTGTGCCGGGAAATTTAGATTAGCTAGGATGCAGGAAATGGTTGGATTTCTTGATTTCTAGCTAGTCTTTAGATATTCAGCTCTGCTTTTAAGCACAGCCAAACCTCTCTTAGGACTGAAGGTTCTATTGTTCAGTGCAGACTCATGGCAAGCAAATTTTATGTGATAGACTGAGCTAGCTGATGGCAGATAGATAGATCTCTGAATGAATCTGTGATTCTGTGAGCAACTCAATCTACCTGCCTGCTTTGCCTGATTTGGGGTAAATGTTGCTCTTTTTTAAATAAAAAAATACAATATTTGTACAAATATTTATCATATTTACATACAAGCCATGCCCAGCCAGTCACATTACTACCAAGCCACACCCACAAATTAGGCCAGGCCCACAGAAATGGTTAGTGATCCCCGGGATTTAAAATTATGAGTTTGGTGGTCCCTGAGGTCCAAAAGGTTGTCAACCCCTGGTCTATAGTAGGCCTGTCAAACTGGCCACCCAAGGGGTAAATACGGCCGGTGGAGGCCACACCCACCCCAGCTCCGCAAAAGCAAAAAGCATCGCAATACATCACAATCCAGCCCGCTATGGGATCAAGTTTGACACCCTTGTTCTACAGTATGTCACTTGCCTCAACATGAGCATCAATAAAATTAACAAGCATATCATAAGAATTTATTTCTTCAATTTATTTCTTCAAAATACTAATCATCGTTTTGCCCAACAGTATCAGAACTCACACGAGGTTCAACATCCAGATCCAGGAAAGGTGTATGTGTATGCCTTTGAGTTAGTTTTTGACTCCAGTTGACTGCCTGGATTAGTCTCTGCAGCGTTTTGTCAAAAATTTTCAGAAGTGGTTTGTCCTTGCCTGCTTCCTAGGGCTGAAAGGAATTTACTAGCCCAAGATCACCTACCTACCTTTGTGCCTAGGTGAGGACTAGAACTCAGTGTCTCCCAATTTCTAACCTTAACCACCAGACCAAATTGGATCCATCTAGGAAAGAATTATTATTTTGAAAAGCTTCTATCTGGCCTTTAGATAGAGGAGCTGAGTTCATAACTTTAAGCATTAAAGGCAGGTTAACACAAGACATTAGCATGCTTTGCCCAAACATCATTGTTCTATATTAACATACTTGAAATATCCTTTTCTGATTGGTCCATAAATGCCACTTGCTGATTGGTTCAAAAGCACAAGCCTGATTGGTTCACATTGCCACCTTGTGATTGGCCCGCCAGATCGGCGGGAGATTCAAAGAGCCATCATTGGCCACGAATCACGAGCAGCCGCTATAAAAGAGGCTGCCGCATCTCCGCGGTCAGAACTGATGCAAGGAACCAAATAAAGAGCTGAAAGTCACATTGGTCTCGAGTCTCTTTTCCCTGCGATCTAACGCTAGCGACGAAGGTGGGATACTGAGACAAAGAAGACCAGTCGAGCATGTGGCAATGAGGATTGACCAACTGACGAGATGTCCGGCAGCAACTCGCTACCCACACCATTCAACCCAACGACAGAAGACTGGGAATCATACATCGACCGATCCCTCATGTTCCTCGAGAGCAATGATCTGCAAAGGATCTCCGATAAAAGGAAGAGAGCCGTGTTCCTGACACACTGTGGGTCCACAGTGTTCAAAATGGCCAAAGTATTGACCAAACCTCAGGACGTCAAACAGATGGCATGGCCAGAGTTGGACCAACTACTAAGAGCCCATTATGCACCAGGCGTCCCCAATCTCATCCAGAGACATGAATTTTATAAAAGAGACCAGAGAGAAGGTGAGAGTGTCAGGGAATTCGTAGCAGCTCTGAGGGACATTGGTGGTGCATGTGAGTTTCTCAATATGGATGAAGCCATGAGAGACCACGTGGTCCTGGGACTGAGGGATCTCACATTACAGAGTCGACTACTGACCCGGCCCAACATCACCGTTACTGAGGCCATTGCTGAGGCAACCACAGCTGAAGCCGCAAAGAAGTCAGCAGCAACCATGCAGAAAATGAATGTGGCGACCCAGCAAACACAGGCAGAAACAGGCCAACACCAAGAAAGGAAACCAGAGGAAAACCAAAAGACCACCATCACTACCGCACACCATGAGGACATCGAGTCCTTATCCGAGACCAACGATGAGGAGGAAGAGATACACAGACACCAGTCGGAACAGTACAGACAAGAAAAGAGAGAACACAAGTCAGGTTTCCAATGCGCTGGGTGTGGAGGAAACCACCCCCAATCCGAGTGCCGTTTTCTAGACACTATTTGCCGCCACTGCGAGAAACGGGGACACATTGCTAGGGTCTGCCGAAATAAAAAGAGCTACAGCTCTAGGCAACGAGACAGCACCCCCGCCCAGGACCAGAGACAGATGGACAGGGAACCGTTGGAGCCACGAAAGCAGAAATAAGCGGCTCAGAGAACCCTACCGAAAGGAAGAGACCCATCAAACAATTACCATTGGGCATTCAAGCGCGACAGATGCTCATAAAGTACATGTACAGGTCAGTATTGAAGGCCAACAATGTAACATGGGAGTGGACTCCGGATCATACCTGTCAATGGTATCCTGGAACACCATCAAACAACTAATCCCCAGCATACGAAGAAGACAACTAGAAAACCAAAGACTGACCTTGAAGAACTACCAGGGGAACAGGATCCCCGTAATTGGAGTTGGACATTTTCAAATAACCTTCAAGGAACACTCAGAAATCCTCCCATTGATGATAGTGGACAGGGATCACCCAAGCCTGCTGGGGCTAGAATGTTTTGCGCCTCTGGGGATCAAAGTGACTGGCATAAACAGCATCACCGAGGCAGACTGGGAGGAGAGCCTGATGAAAGACTTCCAGGACATTTTTCACGAGAAGCTAGGCAAGTACCGAGGGTCCCCTATTTCATTTAATTTGAACCCAAACAAAGCACCAATCCGGTTAAAAACACGGCGGGTTCAATTCACACTCAAACCAAAGATCGATGAGCAATTGGATAAGCTCATCGCACAGGGGGTACTGGAACAAATAGACCATGTGAGGTGGGAAACCCCAATTGTGACCCCAATAAAGCCAGATGGATCCGTATGAATCTGCGGAGACTATAAGGCCACCCTTAACCACGCGCTACAACAAAGTGCATACCCCGTCCCAGTGGTGCAACATCCATTACTAACACTGGGGGCAGGAAAAATCTTCACGAAGCTCAACCTGGCGCAGGCATACCAGTAATTGCCCGTTGATTCCGAAACAGTGGAGACACAAACCATTGTGACTCACAGGGGGGCATTTAAATGCAACAAGTTACAATTCGGAGTCAGCGTGGCCCCAGGGGTGTTCCAAAGCCTGATGGAACATCTTTTACAAGGAAGTAAAGGGGTGTTACCCTACTTCAATGACCTGCTGGTAGCCGCTAAGAACAAAAACCAATTGGAAAGCTGCCTCAGGGAAGTCCTAAAATTTAAAGAGGCGGGACTCAAGGTGAAAAAAGAAAAATGCCAGCTGGCCACCGAGAAAGTTGAATTCCTGGGGTACCTAATAGACAAAGGAGGAATTTACCCCACTGAAAAGAAAATAAAAGCCATAAAAGAAGCCCCCAGACCACAAAACAAAACAGAATTACAAGCATTTCCGGGACTCATTAATTTTTTAATGTCTTTTTGCCGCAGAAGGCAACAACGGCAGAGCCACTGCATAGACTACTCGATAAAACAGCTACCTGGACCTGGGGCCGACAGGAAGAAGCCGCATTCCAAGGAATAAAAGATCTGCTGACATCCGAATCGGTACTTATTAAATACAGCGAAACCCTACCTCTGACAGTGACATGTGACGCATCACCTTTCGGCGTCGGGGCCATACTCAGCCACACACTACCGGATGGGAGAGAAGCACCAATTGCTTTCTACTCCAAGACGTTGTCCAAGGCAGAGAGGAACTATAGCCAGCTGGGCAGAGAATCACTAGCAGCGATCACCGGAGTAAAGTGTTTCCACGAGTATCTCTATGGTAGGACTTTCTTATTCATTACCGACCACAAACCACTCCTGGGGATACTCACAGGGCACAAGGCCACCCCAAACATATTGTCACCATGGATGACAAGGTGGTCCGAATTCCTGGCCGCATATAACTACCAATTAATCCACCGGCCAGGGAAGAGCATATCACACGCAAACACCCTGAGCCGTTCCCCCCTGCCGGACCTGGAAGATGACCCGGCACCGACTACATCCACACTACAAATAGAGACCTTGCCAAACCTACCCATAACCGCGTCAGACATTGCAAAAGAGACCGCTAGAGACAGACAATTGGCGTGGATTTTTAACTGGGTAGGAAAAGTGTGGCCGGAAACCGATGATGGCGACATGTTTAAACCCTTCTGAACCCAACAAACTGAGCTATCAATATTGAAGGGATGAATACTGTGGGGGGATAGAATTGTTATTCCCAAAAAAATGCAGGAAAAAGTACTGTGCATGCTACATGAAGGACACCCGGGTATCGTCAAAATGAAATCCCTGGCCAGGAGTTATGTCTGGTGGCCCGGGATGGACAAAGACATTGAGACATGGGTGGGAATGTGCAACAAATGCCAAAAGTCCAGGCCTATCCCCCCTCCCGCACCTGCCCTCGAGTGGGAGACACTCAGGGGCCCCTGGTCGAGAATCCATATAGATTTTGCAGGACTCACAAAGGGATATACATTTTTAATAATTGTCGACACTTACTCCAACTGGTTGGAGGTCACAGTCATGCAGTCCACGACGACAAAAGCCGTCATCAAACAGCTAAGAAAACTATTTTCAACACATGGGTTACCGGATTTGTTAGTCTCAGACAATAGGCTCAGTTCACAGTGCTGTCATTTGAAAAATTCCTTGCTGAACTGGGTATACAACATGCCCTAACCATGCCCGCTTACCCGGCTACAAACGGATGGGCGGAACGCATGGTTCGGTATACTAAAGAGGCATTAAATAAAATAGACACGGGTGACATTCAAGACAGAATCAATAAAATGCTAACCATCCAACATATAACACCAAACACGTCAGCTAACAAGAGCCCAGCAGAACTCCTGATAGGCAGGAAACTACGCTCACACCTGGACAGATTACACCCAACATAAAACCTCGAAAAGCCACCAGACTCCTCCAGTAAATACTGCACATTCTCAACAGGGGATCTGGTATATGCAAAAAACCTTACGGGGGACCCACTTTGGATACCAGCTAGAATAACTCAAATAACGGGACCCTGGTAGACCGGGTGGGAGCGGCAGCGCTGACTCACCCTTCCAGGAGGTTCCACTGAGAAGAAGAGGAGAGACAGCAATATCGTCTGAACCAGCCGAAGACAACACCGCAACTGAGCTGCGCAGGTCAAGTAGAAACCATAGAAGCCCTGCCTACTTACGGGACTACGTAATGTAGGTCGGACTGAACCAAGAGGGGAGGGGTGTTCTATTTTAACATACTTGAAATACCCTTTTCTGATTGGTCCAGAAATGCCACTTGCTGATTGGTTCAAAAGCGTGAGCCTGATTGGTTCACATTGACACCTTGTGATTGGCCCACCATATCGGTGGGAGATTCAAAGAGCCGTCATTGGCCGCGAACCACGAGCAGCTGCTATAAAAGAGGCTGCCGTGGCTCCGCAATCAGAACTGATCCAAGGAACCAAATAAAGAGCTGAAAGTCACACTGGTCTCGAGTCTCTTTTTCCCACGATCTAACAATCATAGTATGATTTAACATGATGGTTCTCCTAGCATGGCTAAATTCCCACAACAGGCTGAGATACAAGATGTTTAATTCATTGAACTCCACTGTATTTGAACCTAATCTGAAAGCAGCCAGTGACGCTGCATTTATTGAATACTGATACTGTTTCCTGCAGTTGATGGATTTAGCCAAGGATTCTGGATTTCTGGTTTTGTACAGTGTACAAAGATGTTGATGTTGATGATGTTATCCATTCAGCCATGTCTGACTCTTGGCGATTCTATGCGCCAGGTCTCTCCCCATCAATGTACACAGAACACTACAGCAATTGGGTTATAGAACAAACTGAGGCAAGCTTGTTTGTAGCTTGTTGTGAAAGAATAGAATGATTATAAAAGAGATCGCTGCTGCTAAATCTTCCTTTTTTCCTGGTTGTTCTATACCCTGTGGGCACATAAAGAATGAACAAAAAATCATTGCAAGATTTTAAATTGTATAAGCATTACAATAAAGGATCACAAAAATTGAGTGCCAACTATAGCCATTACCACTTAGAAAATCTGAAATGGCACTAGGTTTGCAGGATCACTTAATCCAGGCAACTAAATATTTAACATGGTTTTTATCAGATGTGATGAAGCATGTCCTACAAATATTTTATCTGATAACTTCCTGAAATACTTCTGTTGTATGAAGGACTACACATCCAGGTGGAGATGGAACAAAGCATTTTTTAAAACCGGAACTCTATTATCCATAAAATTTTACTTACCTGATTTCAAAAAGCTAAGCAGAGTCAAACTTGGTTAGTAGTTTGGTGAATGATTACCAAGAAATCACAAGATTGTATCCTCGTCTGCGAAGTTGAAACAGGTCCCCCAAATAGGCAGGTTGAATTATTTCTATATTTCCTATGCTGTTGCCAAGAAGCTTACATGGGTGTGTTCGTTAAGTTCCCAGGAGGTGAACTCACCTTGAAGGAGACTTGACTTTATAAACAAGTTTTTAAAAGGGTACGGTTAACTGCTATCATCTCAAGCTGACGACAAGACTAAGAGTATATGTCACTTACATAGTCCCAGTGAGTCATCTGAAATGCTAACTGTAAAACCATGACTTAGTATTACTTCATTTTTATATACAATCAAATATACAAACATCTAATTTAAACTCTAGCAGTAAAAAAAATCTTTTGAGGCTAGATTCAAATCCTATAAAAAACAGTCAGCTTGGTCTAAGACTTAAGACTAGAAAACAAGAAACTTTGAAGTCCTGTATTTGGCATGAAAAACAGTTGAGTAACTTTGGGCCAGTCCCTCTCTCTCAGCCCAACACCCCTCACAGGGTTGTTGGAAAGTTGGAGAAACCTTGTAAAAACAATAAAGGTGGGATATAAATAAATCAAACAACAAATCATACAACAACAGACTATATTACTAGCAAACAGTACCATTAGGCAGGAATGTCACTTACAGCCCACAGGCCAGAAGTGTCACACACTGGCCAAGCCCACCCCTGTTTTAGCAAAGGGGGAAAAGTGATATGCCACATGATGACAATGTGATGACGCAAGTTTGACACCCCTGCCATTAGGTATTTTGACTCAGCATTATTTAAACCATGGTTCAATAAACTCTAAACAAACCTGTTATATGAATACACCACAAGCTTCTCCCATTCTTCCTCTACAGAAGGTAGATTTTGGTTCTTAAATGGCATCAGAATTTTATATACATCTGAATGAATCCGACTTCTAAATCAAATCAGTGATGCTAAATTACACAAGTCAAACTCCTCTCACACTAATTTTATTAGCTATTTTATAGTAATAGGAAAATACTTAAGATGGGTTAATTAGCTCCCTCACTTTTCTTATATTGGTATTAGTGAAGATGACAGAAAGTTTAACTAGCTGATGTTAATCTCCTTCTCAAGGGTTTTGCAAAATCTCCATAAACATGTGTTTTAGAGGAATTGATGCTGATTAACACAAACTATTTGTCAAACAGCTAGCAATCATTTGCCATAGTTAAATAAGAATTCAAACTACCTGCATAGCCAAAGTTTCAGGCAAGCAAACACAATAAAGTATTACAGGATTTTTTGAGCCATGTTTGTTGAGGTTTTAAAATAGATGAATATACCACAGTTCAGGAGATTTCAATAGAGATGGGGCACCTTTAAAACAAAAGGGCAGTCAAAACAAAAATTTGAGACAATTTTGAAAGTGACTAAAGTATCTGCCTTTTAATCATACAGAATACGTACATGCAACACAACTAACAAGAACTTTAAATTACATTGCACTGCATGAGACCTTTATCTAGAGATAAGGATATATGCAAATAAACAAGGAAAGTATGCAGTAATGCAAGGAAGTGAAAAGTATAGTTTGCATGTGACAATTTGGACCCTGTTTATGGCCCCAAAGGCATCTCCTGAGTGGACAAAAAATGCTGTTTTGTTTGGAAGAGGATTGTGAAGAAGGTTAAGGTAAGTAGAGAAGCTTAATGTGTTCATTTCAGTCCTTAACCTAGAATAACCAAGTAATCTGAATCTACAGTAGGCTCTGCATATTGTATAAAATCCTTAAAAGAACTTCAGCATCCTTGCTGTAATATGATTTAATTCCCAATTGTCATACACAATGTTTTTAAGGACTACTTAAATTGAAATTTCTAAATTACTGTCTGTAAAACATTAGCATATTCTAAGAAAATGTTCTCAACTCAGAAGGTGAACTCTCCAGCAAATGTAGTTATGCCCAGTCAACCAAACTCTTAGATCCATTTCTCTCAATGACTTTAATAATTACTCTATAATTAGAGTAAGCAAGAGCATGGTAAGAGGAAAGAGTACTATAGCAAGCCAATCCCCTTCCCGGTAATGCTTAGGATGATTATGGGAAGGTAAATTTCTCCTTCACTGAAATACAATTGTCAATCTTTTAGAATCTAGATGATGTCTGGCAAGGTTGGTTGGAGGATTAAAGAGGCTGATTATCTTCTTTTTCACTTTAACCAATTTGCTTACCAGGGCTGATTAATTAATCTGTGCTTACAACTTTCTATTTTTAAGAACTTCTTTTGCAAAACAAAACTTTTCAATTGTCTCTAAAATCTAATATTTCCACAGAATCTGCAAATATGCTTCCAGAGTCATCAAATTCTGCCCCCATAAATCATTATGGGCATTTTTCATTAAACAATCACAGTTTAAAGGATGCTAGTTCCAAACCTGTATTTCTAAAAGATGAAACTTGTGATCCCTTCAAAACTGTCTTATTCTAAACATTGAATCTCATTTTATTGAGAAAAGAAATGTTACATCTTTGTTGTTCCTGTATTATGCAATAGTACAACTCTAATCTCAAATTAGAGCTCTGAACCAAAGCAGGCTTTTTTAAAAAAACTGACTTGAAGTGAGCTCTTTTCAAAGTAACAAAATGATCCCTAAACTTAATCTTATGGCCAGTATGTACACCAGTTGTAGGAATGGTGAAGGAGAGCCATGCTTAGCATCTAAAATACCTTTTATAGTCCCATCAGGCAGAGAGAGGCATGGCAGAATTATGAGCCATTCATTGCTGCCCCAAAGGAAAGAAAAATTGCAGGTGTAGATCCTATTTTTAGAGTACAAATGCAAAATCTTCTTATTTTCAAGCTCACAAGTTTCAAATTAATGAAAGCTTCTTCCCTTATAAGTTTAAGATTAAGCTAAGATGTATTATATACAGGTAGCCCTTGACTTACAGCTACAACTGAGTCCAAAATTTCTGTTGCTGAGTGTAACATTCATTGAGTTTTGACCCATTTTATGACTTTTCTTGCCAAAGTTATGTGAATCTGGATTTCCCATTGACTTTGCTTGTCAGAAGATTGCAACAGGTAATCACATGAGCCTGGGATGTTGCAACCATCATAAATATGAGTCAGTTATAAAGTGGATGAATTTTGACCACAGGGATGCTGCAAAGATCATCTGAAAAAATAGTTATAAGACTCTTTTTTCAGTGCTGCTGTTAACTTCGTATGGTCACAAAATGAACTGTTGTAAGTCAAGGACTAACCTGTATTGTATCCAGCCATGTCAATTTCCCTACTTTTTCACTACTTTGGGAGGAATCAAGATTGCAAAGAAAACTGTTAGGAGTATGTATTTTAGAAGATTGTCCATCCCTAGACTAGCCATACAGTTTTGGGTCAAAATCTGATGCACATATATCACCTTTCTGTCTCCCTTTTTTTTTTTCCTGTCTCTCCCTTTCAACAAAGGACATAAATATTTCCATAGGCCAGAGTGTGTGGAAAATGCTTGCAATCTCATAATGCTCAGTACCACCCACAATCCTGCTTGCTGGCCAATGGGGAGTACAGAAAACTGCATCCAAACATCACTTTCTCTGATCCTCGTCCTTGCCTCCCTATTTGCACAAGAAAAAGGTTAATAAGAAAATAACAGTTGGAAAAGACTGTGAAGGTCTTCTACTCCAAACTGCTTGGTCAAACAGGAAACCCTGTACCATTCCAGGCAAATGGTTGTCCAATCTCTTCTTTAAAATCTCTAGTGATGGAGCACCCACAAGTTCTGGAGGAAAGCATTCCACAGGTTAATTGTTCTTTCAGGAAATTTCTCCTTATTTCTAAGTTGGATCTCTCCTTGATAGGTTTCCATCTTCTTATCCTGTCCTCGGGTGTTTTGGAGAAGTCCAGTGAACAGATAATAAGGCACAATGATGTGTTCACTTCAGCAATTTAATAATCCAGACAAAACATCAGCAAGATGCCCCAAATCTTTCTCCATCTTGCAATTTAGTTGTACAACTAAATGCAAGCTAAGCAGAGAGTTGCAAGCAGTCTAAAATCAACCCATGATGTCATAGCTAAGAATGAGAATACTGGGTCATCACAGCTTCCCTAATTTTAACATAGGTGTAGAAGAACATCCCAAGGAGCATCCCCCTCCGCCCGTTATCTGGGTCTCCTTCAGAAATTGCAGCTGGGGCTTTTATCTCTACCACTTATTTTGTGGAAAGAGTAAGTGCCAACAGCATTAAAATGGGATCTACACATCATAAAAATCAAGGTTGTAGGTTCAACCATCAAGTGCATACCCAATGTGCTGACCTCATAAAAACAAATCACAATGCATTACTTTGTAATCTTTATCCAGAAAAATATATGTATATATTTCTTTCCATTAAAAGTGTTTGAGCCAAGTTTTCAGTTTTCCACCCTATTTTTTAAATGATTTCACTGAAACATCTTGAATATCTGTTGTGCAACTTTGTTATTTGCTATAATCAAGCATAAGATTACCACTCCTTCCCATTTGGATTATTTTGGAAAGAGACCATTAAATGTGAAAGGATAATTTGTATGGAAACACCATCAAGCTTAAATGCTAATCTTTTTCACAATATATTCTTTTTCATCCACAGATCAGGATATAATACTTAAAACTAGAATCTGGTGTCTCAGTTGGAACCAAACCAATGTATTATTTATTAAATCCTAAATGTAAATTATCAATTTGTATTTCAGAACTATTTTTATGGAAAGCACATCTCAAAATTTTTATTTGAGGGGCATCATTCACTACATAGAGGTAATCCTTGATCTATGATTGCAATTGAGCCCAAACTTTCTGTTAAGTGACACAATTGTTAAGTCCTGTTTTACCTTTCTTGCCTCAGTTGTTAAGTGAATCACTGCAGTTGATATGTTAGCCCAGTTTTAAATGAATCTGGCTGTCAGGATTGACACTGGCTTTCCCATCACAAAAAGTGATAACATGACCCTAGGACATAGTAACAATCATAAATATGAACCAGTTGCCAAGCATCTGAATTTTGATCACATGATCTCTGGGGATGCTGCAAAGGTCACCTGTATTTCAGCAATATAGAAATTAAGAGATTTCTTTCTATTTTCTAGTGACTTATCAGTTAGACATTGTAGATTATTTGTAAGGCGTTATATTTAAATTAACATAACAATTAACAATTATGATAGAAAAAGCAAGACCTTTTTTGCTATTGTTTAATCAGATTTTAAATTTGAAAATTATAAAAAAATTTATAGATAAGTTAAAAACATAGCAGTATGCCACATAATTGTAGCATTTCCAAGACAAAACTAGAAATAAGTAATTATTAAAATATCACATCACAGTGTAAACTAACACAGTGGTATCTTAAATTATCATACACCAAGACCTAATTGTATGGATCTGTTGAAAAATAACATTTTTAAAAAAATATAGAGAGATTAGAATAATAAAAATGAAATCCATGGATAAGATTGATATATTTTGAATTGGAGAAGGCAATTTGAGGAAATACTGCAACTATCCACTTCTGAAGCATGTTTTCCTCTTAAAATGCAAATACTGGAGGGGAAAATACATAACTGTTTCATTCAACTAAGAGAAGTCCTTTTAATGTGTATCCAAAAGTGAACTGAATTTCACAATCATATTTTTACACTGATTAACATTTATTATAACTGTGTTATGTCCATGGTGTTACTAGTTTCCATTCAGTACCTGTAGAATATTTTTGCAGAGTTAGCAAACATATTTGAGGCTTGCTTTCAATAGTATTTTATGTACTACTGAATCTTTTTGCCATTGTTAAGATCATAGGTAGCAGAAAACTAGACAGAATCAACCATCATGAAAAGGAAAAGGACATTAAGTTATATTGCAGGACAAACGGAAAAGAAAAACAAATGTAGTGAAATGGTTCTCTTCCAAAACCTGATGAGTTTGAATGCAATTATGATATGCACTGTTCTAAACAATGTTTGAGACTTCTGCCATAGAGGGAGAGATTTTACAAGTATGTGCAATGGAAACAGAAAAGCCAGCATGAATGAAGCTGCCCATCAAATTGATACAGTGAACTAGACAATGAGTCCCAGGGACTTAACTTGAATCAATGCCTAAGGAAAAAATATTTTAAAAAAGAAGAAAACTGATGTAACAATAAGATTGAAATCTGTTAAAAACAAAGGGCAATAAAAGTTTCTAGTATTTTCAAGTTGGCCCAGAATGGAAATTACATGCTATAGAAAAAATAATTATTACAATTATTACAAATATCCAGGTTTATGAAAATTTGCACACCCAGGACTTGCTTGCTTGCTACTCTACATCCCAGGCCCTTTAGATTGGTTTCTTAGCAGAGGTTTTCAGAAACACATAGGAATTACTATAGAGCATACCAACATATTTTGTAATTGAACTTTGGCTAAAATAAAATGTTTTGCCTTGCAAAATTCTCATTTTTTCCTTTCACACAGGAGGTTGTTCTGATATGTGTGTAGAACAACACTGGATGAACCAGTATCCATAATGATTTTTTTCTAAAGTCAAGGGTTAGATATTTTTCTGCATTGGAGTCTTCTAACTGGAAGACCAAAGCGAAAATGTTATTTCCATTTAATATTCACTAACAAAATCATGTTGTTAATTTTTAATTGCAAAACGGGCACATTTTTGTAATGTGATTTTGGGTTTGGGGGTTTGAATAAGTTTGCATCTCAGAGGCTTTTTGTTTCTGCTCTGTATTTTCAAAAACTGCACTGCTGAATATCAGCCACTATGCCACAGAATTTGGTGGTAGAACCTCAAGGAACTAAGAGAGGATTTTCATAGGCTGGCCTCCAGTTCGTATAAAACACTTTATGCTATAGTTAATGTTGAGCATTTAAATTACTGACTTCAAAACATGACTTCAAAGGCTACTAAAGCAGCCATATAGTTTCTTTGGGAGTCCCAGTGGATATGTTTTGTCTCTGTCCATCTCTGTTTCTGTTTGTCTGTGTACAACCCCCGCCCCCCCCCATGGAAATAACTAGGGACAGCTTTCAAAGCAGCTGTGTGAACTTTGTAAAGGACACAACTCCTCTTATGCACCATCAAAAGGTGTTCCATTCCATCATAATATGTTCGGTAGTGCTAGTGCTTTGCATAGCTCTAATAATAAGTTTCCAAAAAGAGTCCAGAAAAAAAAGGAATTCCCCTTGTGGCCAAGAATAAAAACTCAAATATATGTAGTCCTTGACTTACAACCACAATTGAGCCTAAAATTTATGTTGCTATGTGAGACATTTTTACTCCATTTTACGACTTTCCTTGCCACAACTGTTATATGAATCATTGTAGTTGGTAACTTAATAACGCAGTTAAGTGAATCTGGTTTTCCCATTGACTTGGCTTGTCAGAAAGTTGAAAAGGTAAATGACATGATTCACGGACAATGCAACCGTCATAAATATGAACCAGTTACCATCCAAATTTTGATCATGTGATCACGGGGATGCTACAACAAGTGTGAAAAACAATCATAAGTCACTTTTTCAGTGCTGTTGTAACTTTGATCAGTCACTAAGTAAACTGTTGTATGTTGAGGACTACTGTACTTAAGTTCTCAAATAATAAATATTGAAAGATAAATTTATTTTGGGAAAATAACCAGTACCTTTCAAGGAACTTGGAAGTGTCAGATTTCTAAAATGTGTCAAAACTTACAAAAACTTATTTTTATCAGTTTCTTCGGAAGCTGAGAGCTTACTGTGAGGCTTATCAAGTTCATTTTATTTACAAAGAACTCTCTATTTGGAATTAACTTTAAAACTAAAAAAAAACCTTTTTTGTCCTCTAATCCCTGGTTTCAAGCCTACAAAAATAAGTTCGTGTCATTTCATCCCAGTTTTGCTTGTTACAACTTTAGTTGGATTAAGATCCTCAGTACTGACTGGATATATTCTAACTATATTTCCAGGAAAATTGATGTAACTATATTTTGCTGGTCTATAACAGTAAGAAAGATTTAACTATCAGTACGTTCATCTTCTATCACAGAGGAAAAAGTAAGTCTATTTTGACTATTTATTCTGAAGTAAATCAGATTATATTGTTACCTGCTTCCATGTAACTATGCACAAAGTTATAAATAATTAAGTTAATAAGTGAGTTCAATTGTTTGTGCCAGAGGAAAGAATTTGGCAAAATATTTAGATTGTACTCTGATAAGGGAATGTTAAAGAGAGCATAGGTTGCAAATTCTATTAATGTAAATATTGTACAAGTACGAAGCACATACATTGCATTAATTCAAATACTAATATTATAATCAATTGATAGGCAGGGGAAACTGCAGGGCTTGAATTTAGATGGCTGCTTTGCAAGAGCAGGCTAGGACTTGCTTTTGTTTATTAACAGATAAGCCAGAAAATGAAAATAACTCTTGATCCTTCATCTTCACTATCCCTGTGGAACTTGTTATTTATTCCCAAAATATTAAATGTAACTAGACACATTAGGGGAGGTAAAAGGTGGACAAAGCAGGTTTTTCAAGTTTTCAATGGTTTACATTGATTTCCAGGAGTAAAATCAATAGCTGCTTCTTCATACACCAAAAATGAGTTTCCTTGTAAATTCGGAAACTGAATATGTGTGTGAAAGACAAGGAGGGAGGGAGGAAGATGCTATTCATCTGGTACCTAAGAAGTAGCTTTTCTTGAAATAGCATTGAGCAAGGCTGTAGATAGGGAAAACTAATCTTCAGTAAATAGGAGCTACCTCTACTGATGTTGACATTTTTTTTGTACAGATAACAGATATAACATTGCAGAGAATGCACCAAAATATATTTATATCTTCCTCTTTACCATGAATAGCCATAGATATCTTTAATATAATGTTAACTGAAAAACTGGGCAGCCAGGTTCAGCCATTATAAAAAGTAGTTATAGCAAGGCTATATTATCCAACTTCATTGTATGTACCCAATGTAGTTTCTTCTCATACGGTGCAAATTTCTGCATAAAGAAGACTTCATATATTCAGCTCAAACTTCCATTATATATCTGAATTTGAGGGGGAGAGAAAAGTAATTTGGCACAAATAAAACCATGATAAACCTATTTGCATGTTGCTCCACCATGTTCTGCAATAAACTAAAGGAGTGTTTATGTTTACATCAGGAGATTCAGTAAACCTATTTCTCCTAATGATGTTTATTTTCATGAAAGCCCTTTTTAATATTCAATTACCTGCTCTCCATTTGCTAGGGAAATTATTCCTCCCACAAAATACATCTGTTTGTAGTTCTCTCTAAAATGAAGAGTTAAACAGAATCAACACCCCAAACAAGAAATATAGCCTACTCCTATCTGTCATTGAAAGATAAGATTGGGAAAAAGATTGTACACCAATACTTAAGAATTTGTATAAAAGAGAAGAGGCAGATAAAGAACAGATAAGGAAATACTTGAGAGAGGAAGGAGGCCCATTGATAGAAGATTTGAAGGAAAATTTAACTAAAGATATAACAATAGTAGAATTAAATTAGGCAATTAGAAATCAGAAAAATAATAAAACACAAGGGCCAGACAGGTCCCCCAAGGGAATTCTATAAAATGGAAGACTTATTAGAACCATTGATGCTCGAGGTTTTGATAGAAGCCAAGATCCTGGATACATGGAGGGATGCACTTATCTCGCTAATCCCGAAGGAGGGCAGGATACAAGACTAATCCAAAATTATAGACCAATATCATTATTAAATGCCAATTATAAAAATATTTACAACCATTATAGCGAATAGATTGAACGAATATATTCACTCAGACCAAAATGGATTTCTGTCAGGCAGACAAATTAGGAATAATTTGATACTAATAGATATTTTAGAATATTATGATGTCCACCCGGAGAAACAAGTATCACTTGTCTTTTTGGATGCACATAAAGCATTTGATAACCTGAATTGGCAATTCATGATACAACAAATTTATAATATGAATTTAGGAGCCAAATTTGAGCACATAATAACAATATATTCCAATCATAAGGCAAATATTACAGTGAATGGCGAAATTACTCAGAGTTTTGAAATAAGCAGTTAGACAAGGTTGTCCACTTTCTCCTCTACTTTTTATATTATCACTCGAAACCTTACTTAGATGAATTAGGCAAAATCCGGAAATAAAAGGACCAAAAGTTAGGAAAGAAGAATACAAATTGCAAAGCTTTCGCAGGTGATATGGTCTTTTTTATTGAAGATCCAATAGAAACAGGAAAGGAGATAATTAGTTAATTAAAAAGATATGGGGAAGTGGCAGGTCTGAAAATTAATAGACAGAAAATGAAACTTTTGTCTAAAAATTTAACAGAATTACAAAAAATGGGATTATAAAAGGCAACGAGATTACAAACAATAAAGAAAATTAAATATTTAGGTATAAGGCTGACCACACAATGTAAAACTATAAAGGAGAATAATTATGATAAATTATTACAACAAACCAAAAAAGATTTGGAACTATGGGCTAACTTGCAATTATCTTTACTGGGAAGAGGAGCAACTATAAAAATGTCAATTTTACCCAAATTTTTATATTTATTTCAAATGATCCCTATCAGACTAGAGAAATCCTTTTTTAATGAACTCAATAAAATTACGCTGAAATTTATCTGGTTAGGTAAAAAACCCAAAATAAAGATAAAATCTTTACAGGATATAAAAAGCAGAGGAGGATTTGGGCTACCAAATTGGGAGCTATATTATAGCACAGCAGCACTAATCTGGATGAAAGATTGAATCAATTTAACCAATACAAGAATATTAAGTCTGGAAGGCCATGACCTGCAAAGAGGATGACACACCTTTTTGTGGGAAACAGGAACTAGGAAGCAACAGTATTTTCACAGACATTTAATTAGGGACTCCTTTTTACAAAACTGGGCTAAAATGAAAAAGTCATTATAAGATACCAATTTTTACAATTGAGGCCATTATTCACCCAAACAATCTAGATTTAGCTAAGATGATAAAATATAAAGATGTACTAGATGCAGAAGGAAATTTGAAATTGATGCAAGACTTCCAAAAGCAAGGGATACATATTGACTGGTGGGCATTTCTTCAGTTACAAAGTAGGTACAAAAACGATATTAAGGATTTTGAAACATATTTGAATCCACAACACTGAGATAAAATGAGGCCCAGACCAAAAAAAATTCCAAAAAATTATAAGTACTTGTTGGAAGTGGAATTAGAGGAAGAGATTGTGAAGGGATGCATGATAGCTTGGGCTCAAAACATTGGGCGTAACATCAACTTGACAGAATGGGAAAGCATGTGGAATCGAAACTATAAGTTAACAAAATCCGCTGCATAAAAAGAGAATGCTTACAAGATGTTTTATAGATGGTATTTGCCTCCTTCGAGATTGGCAAAGATGTATCCTAATATGAATCCGACATGTTGGAAGTGCAAGAAGAAAAAAGGTACATTCTATCATACATGGTGGTCATGTCCGGAAACTCAAAAATATTGGCTAAAAATTTAAAAATAGTTGCAAGAGATTACTAAAGTACAAAAAGAATTAGAACTGGAATTATTTCTATATTTAAGATACTTTTACTTTTTGCTTGTTGTTTTTTAAAGTTATAAAAGATTAATAAAGTTTTAAAAAAAGAAAGACAAGATTGGAAGATCAAATTTATAATAGCTTGACATTTCTACTGAAATGTTTGTATCATTTCTTTCCTCGGTTCCTGACAATAGCCAGATGCTATTTCTCTCATTCTGGGTTCATTAAATATTTGGACATGTGATATATAACATTCATGTTTCAAAACAAAACAGGAATGAAAAGTCAGCTTATTTTAATAATAACCAAATGCCATTTTTCATTTCCTAGTGTGGGTCCCTTTCTATGTATTTTAAAGATAACATCTTTTCCATTCAGTAAAAAATCTAACAGATGCATAAGCAAGCAAATGAAAGTTATAGCCCTTTAGCACATTTCTTTACCAATTGTAACTTTTCATCAGCAAATTATCAAACTCATTATCAAATTGATAATTTATCAATTCCCTTGATATATTTCCAAGGTAAAATTATGAAACAAAAGAATTGGTTGGGAAAGTTTTATCAAATATAACATTATGATCCCCTTATGTTACATCCCGTTTTAATCTTTTTCTAAACCACAGGTACTGTGGTGTTGCAGAGTTTATGATGTTCAACTAGACAGTACCAATTTAACAATTTCACTCTTTGTTTAATATAAATTGAATTATAACCATAAGATAAAGTGGTCATCTTCTGCCAACATGGAGGCCGAGCTGGAGAGGCAGCTGGTCCAGGTGGAGCAGGAGTATCGGGATTCTTTATCTGCTCAGCCAAATCCAGCAAAAGGGGGAAGCTGAAAAAAGGCTGGAAACCTCAACTTCCAAATGGAAGCAGCAACTTTTGGAACACCTCCGATTCCAGGACAAAGAACTCCGAAAGCTGAAAGAGACGCTGGAGAAGAATCAGGAACTCTGCAAAGAGCTGGAAGCCCTCAAGCAGGTCCTGGAAGACAAAGTAGAGCTGAAGCCTTGACAGCCCCCCAGGGCAGCATCCCAGCTCATTCCAGCCCCCGGGACCCTCAGGGGGAGCCTGAGACATCCAGCCCACACTGAAGAAACATCAGAAGCGAAGTTTCTTCTCCAGCTGCACCCCGATCAAAGAGGACTTGATGGAAGGGAAGCCCCCACCACCACCACCACCTGTTTCCTTCTTTTTAAAAAAATATGTAAAATACTTTTTGTATGTATTTAATAAAGGTTAATAAAGGTTATGTATAGATTCATAATTAAAGGCTTGCTTAATAATAATAAAAAAGATAAAGTGGCCATCTTAAGCACCTTTTCACACGAATTCTATATCTGATCCATCCTTACTAGTGCCCCCTGTGAATGATTTCTATAGGATTAGAAGGAGAATTGTCATTGGAAAGTTGCAGCTTTAATGCATATTTTGTGAAGGTTGCTGCAAAGATTACTCACCCAAAGAGCAAAATTAAATTCAAAATATTTGGCTCTAGAAAGGATGACTTTTCATATTTTAAAAAAAGTTTTCAGAGGGCTTTCCTTTAACCACTGTTTTTAATCAGAGAAACCAACTATGATTTAGCATTAACAATTCTCTCCTGCACAAACCTGATATACTAAGAAAACTCTCCAGATAGTGAGGTGCTTATTGCTGTTCTTTCTTCTTTTCACTTCAGATAGTGGGATTTTCTGTTTCCATTTCTCATTTTGTCCCTCAGAATCCAAAGCTTACTTTTGAATTATGCTTTAAATATATTATACTAAACATGAAAATACTATTTAGAAACATTACTTTTCAGTAGATAGAGGGTTTAAGGCAATGCAAGATTTTTTCCTTCTGGCATTCCAGATTGACAACCGTTTCCCACCCCCATTGTGCCTAGGGATTTACAATGTACATTCAGCATAGAGGGCACGCCGATGACAAACGCTGTTGATCCTGAGTGCCCACTGAAATAATTGTAATATTTCCATATAAGGCGTGATCCATAGGAACGTGGCACGGGAGTGGTTAATTAGCTTTGCTTTCATCTTACTAGTATATTCCCTAGAGATATAGCATTCTTTTCTTACTAACCATTTTTTCAGACAAATACAACCCCCTTTTAAAAGGTGCTATAAATGGTCTTGAAAATATAAAATATAGCATCTATAACATCTGTAATCATTGTTTTGTTGCTGTATTTCTGGATGTGATGTCTCTTCTTTGATTGAAGCTATTTGCCACAGAATAACTATTATGTCCTGTAATTCTTTTTTCTTTTCCTTCTTCTTGCTGTTTGGACCATGAAGGCTGGATGCTTTCTTGCTCTTTATTTCCTTTTTGAGTTCTTTTCATTGGAAACATCAGCACTAAAATGCAGGCAATATGGAGGGAGAAATACCAGGAACTAAGCAAAGAGACAGAAATAGAGAGTTTTGATCATTACATGATAATATTCAACACTTCTATATTTACTTGTCAGAAAACCAGCGGTACAATGCAGTGCCTCTGCCTCTCTCTCTCCCTGTGTATGTGTTCGTGTGTGTATGTAAAACTATATGAAATTATTTCGCTATCTCAGATTATAGAAAATAAATAGCTTATTATCCTTCTCCTCTGTCAATCTTCCCATTCTGAGAAAGCCTGGCCATTTTCTAATGCCAGAAACACCATCATGTGGTTAGAATATACAAATGGAACAGTTGGAAAATATGTGGTTGAGAGGACTGAATTTGCCAACTGGAAACTCCTTATAGACTTTTTGAAAGTTCTTATTCCTCTAGTGTTTTTTCTGTTTTTGCACAGTCCTCCGCTACCATGATGAACAAAACATTTTCTTTGTTTGTGCATTCATTTTATTTAAAGGAAATCTATGATTCTGTGTTAATTTCCTAAATCTCAATTAGGCACCTAACATCACATAACATTTTCTAGAAATTGAAAAATGGATTACAGTATTGCTTTCTCAAATGTCAGCACATTAAATAACTTCCTTTCCATTTAAAATGGCATTTTTAAAAAGGATGAAGGATCAGCTTACCTATAAAATACGTAGGAGGGTTTTATAGAGAGAAGTACAAATGGCACAACTGTGTAACTTATTGCTATTTGAGTTGTGATCCATGTCATGATATCATAACATAATTTAATGGCTGGAGAATCAAGAAAATAATTTCTAATATTCTTTCTAATCTAAATTTAAAGAGAGATACATTTAATTAGTAAGTAAACATCTTAATAGAACAAGTAATATCTATATAGATCTTAAGCCCCTGTCACACTGCCCAACGGATGCAAAACATTTGTAAAAAGGACACAGCGGACGAGAAAAATGTTCCATCCATTGTTATCCACTCTCAAAAGGGGCAAAAATTTGCATAAACAGAGCGGATAACACGGAAAAGAACGGACGGGGGGAGGACGCAGAGAGGATGGAAAGCAGATGCAGAATGGAAGCATCCTTTTGTACCCTCTAGGCATCCTCTAGACATCCTTAATATCCGAGATAGGTCCCCTCTGCGAACGTTTTTCCCGTTTTAAATGCTTTCTTTGCGTGCTGCATCCGCTTTCATCCTTTCTCCGTCCCTGCTACGAACGCTGTGCATCCGTTCCGCTTCCTCCCTGCGTCCGTTTACCGCTGGAGCGGATTCGAGTTGCGCGGATGTGCAGCGGATGCCTAGCGGATTAGCGGATGCGTAACGGATGCAGAACGGGTGTCCCCTGTATGCCTAGCAGATGCAGAACGGACGCGTTGGATACATTTTCCGCTCAAAAGTTTTGAGCAGCTCAAAACCTTTTGAGCGGATGAAATGTCAACAGACGGATGCTGGACGGATAGAGAGGAAGCAAAACGGAGGCAGTGAGTACAGAACAGAAGCACTGCATTAACCAACGGATGGTAAGTGTTTTTCTCCGTTTTACATCCTCTTTCCATCCGTTGCTGCAGTGTGACAGAAGCTTTAGAAAAAGCTTTATCTAAATGTGGTTGGGAAATTATTTATTTATTGTTACCATCATTTTTGTAAAAAGTCGTTATGCCTTCCCTGTATAGCCTTCTAAATCCAGATAGTCCCAATCTATGTGTAAGATATTAAAGATCTTTTTTTTACTTGAGGCATGAACTCATTATTAAGGAATTAATCAGATAGATGTGTAAAGAGCTTTAGGTACAAAGTGTTGCTAGTTGTTTGATATCTTTGTTTAACTTGATATTAACTGTCCAGACTCAAGTTACATCTGTGACATCCATATAAACTGAATCTGTAAATAATCAAATACAGGTAATCTTCAACTCACAACAGTTCATTTAGGGACCATTCAAAGTTATAATGGTATTGAAAAAAGTGAACTGTTTTTCACACTTTAACTTCTTTAACATCCCTATGATCATGTGATCAAAATTCAGATGCTTGACAATTGACTCATACTTATGACCGCTGCTGTCTCTCAAGATCTTGTTGTGATTTTCTGCAACCTTTTGACAAGCAAAGCAATAGCGAAGCCAGATTCACTTATCAACTATATTACTAATTTATCAATTGTGATTGTGATTCACTTAACAATTGTAGCAAGAAAGGTCATAAAATGGGGCAAAACTTTGGGCTCAATTGTGGTCATAGGCCCAGGACTACCTGTAATGCCATAAAGCAATTCAATGATTAAAAAAATGATTATAAAGCAAGGCTTCTTATTGTTTTTATAAACAACTAATCTAAATTTTAAAAATAAACACTAAGTAAGTTTTGAATTCAAACCTCCAATTCAAAAAAAAGAGCACAACTACACTTTAACTGAAATATAAGGTATACTTACTGTTCGTGCTGCAAGTGTCATTAGTACCCCTGTTAAAAAAGTTAAATAATATCCAGGATATACCCCATGCCAAATGGCTGATAAGATAAAGGTTTGTATTGTTGGACTGAAAGAGGCTCGCTCATAGCATACTCTGAAAGTAAAAACAAACAAAGAAAAACAGATAAAGCATCATGTAGAAAGGCAAGGAGTGCATTTTTGGAATACCAAGGCCTGCCAGAAATAACATTTAAAAAAAAAATCCTTGAAAGTTCCAAGCAGTATGCAAAGGCAATCAATCCTATCAAATTTACAAATTATTAAGAAAACAGACCGAGTTATTATTCAAATTATAAAATCACTTTTAAGAAGTTATTTTCCACAACATAAAAATTATTGGAAATATTTGAAGTTAACTAGACAATCCATGCCCCAATGTGTCATCTTCCAAGAAATATTTGCGTATCTAAACAGAGAAACAGAATGACCATGAGTGGGCAAAAAAGCAGTGGGAGTGGAAGCAGCCATTGTCTTCCTCCAAGCTTCCCCACTGAGTTTCCTTGTGAGAACCTGACAAGGAGCATCAGAAATCTTCCTTCCTTCCTTCCTTCCTTCCTTCCTTCCTTCCTTCCTTCCTT
>BLBF01000007.1:14343507-14354426 GCA_015471245.1 Laticauda colubrina | reverse complement strand
TTCCTTCCTTCCTTCCTTCCTTCCTTCCTTCCTTCCTTCCTTCCTTCTTTCCTCCCTCCAATTTCTGCCCCCTTCTCAATTTACTGTGCTTCTGGGAAGCTTGCAGGGAGAAAGTCATCAGAAAAGTGGAAGGCCAAAAAAGGAGTGGGGTGGGGCAGGGCGCAAAGGAGTGTGCAGGTGTGTGGGTCAGGAATGGTATATATTGTGCGCAAGAGGTACTTGGGATGTATGTGTAGGTGTATGTAGACATGCTGCTTGAGGGAGGGTCCTTGGTAATGGCATTACTTAATAGGTGCTGCACAGTTTTTTGGGGGGAACAGTATAGGAACAGTGCATGGGAATGTTCAAGAGGTGCAGAGCAGCACTGGAGCAGCCATGACATCTCCAAATTTTACTCTCTCTGAACCACTGGTCCCAGATTTTATATATAGATAATTTATATCCCACTTTTACTATTTTTACAAAAACTCAGGGCAGCAAACATACCCAACACTCCTCCTCCTATTCTGAACACATCCTGTAAGGTTCACCCTTGGTTCAGAAATTGGTGTCCTATAATGCACTGTTTTGCCTAGTTAAAGCTCATAATTATAGTCGTATGTAGCTATAATACTAAGAGAATAATGATTGGTAGTAAACAATATCACCATGACTAAATAATGTCCTAGATGTTAAGGTAAGCAAAGTTCAGAATTTATCCCCATTTGTCTCTTTTGCACTCCCAAAATGCCACCCTAGAAAGTCAAATGGTTTGATGACCAAGATAGAATGAGATGCTGAGACTGCTGGGAGGAGACTTGTCCCAATCAAACTCATGTATCTACCCAACATTGTTAGGAAGGTTCCTTAACCACCAATAGATTGTTGAGTACAAGAAACTGCAGAATGCTGGAAGGAAAATAAAATATTTCTACTATACATTTAGGGTCTAAAACAATTATTCCAATGCAGAACTTTCAAAGCCAAGGAATCTGGAAAAATATGCTTCTTGAAAATGGCAGACACCCATTATAGCAACTATGTCATTAAGGAACTGGCACCCAAAAGGAGTTAGATCTGAGAGATTTCTAGAGATTCCAACTCTGATTTATAACCATATAACAGCCTTTGAAATTCGTATTCCTGAAGCAAAGGAAAAGGCCAATGGATAAGCAAACAGAATAGATTCAGGCTAAGCCTTTATTATTAGCAACACGATCATCCCAAAATCTTTGGGACAGCTTTGTAATACTGAATTATCAACAAGAGAATAATATATAAGCTTCTGAGAATAATTCTGATTACAGTGGGATGGACATCAATCAATCAATCAAGATACCTTTTGAGCCAAAGTGCTGTCTGTATATTCCAGTTATCAAGAAACATCTTGAAACTTGTTGAAAACTGTAACATGAATAAAACATTATATTATTTCAGAAAAGCAAATATAAACTCTGTATTGCAGTGAGATGGTCAGCATAGTAGTTTAATAAATAAATAAATAATATTCCAGGATCTTTGGCAGCTGATTTAAATCAGTATTTTAAAACAACATTCTTATAAAGTAAAAAGACTTGGTAACAACTGGACATTTCCCATCCTAAATCAAGTTATCCCCATTTATTATGGCAGAGATTTTTTTTTAGTTATTTCTTTCTAACAACTCTCCAGTGTTCCAGGGAGGATGCAGTAATAACAGAGGTTATCTCTACAGCTATCTACATAGGTACATTTTATATCTTTATCAGGCTATGAAGCAAACATGTATTGCATTCTTTCCAATAAAAGAGGTCACATTCAAATAGTATGTTGTATACTCTATGATATATCTATATAAATTATACAATATAGTTTGTAATTATAGGTAATATATTAGGTCTGAAATCTTGCCTAGTGTAGAACAGTGGAACATATGGTTGAGAAAACAATAAAGGCTAGAGAAGGTGACTGGTGGTAGGGCACAATCTGGACCATTAATAAGTGGATGTACTTATGTAGGTCAGGTTCGGTGGTTTCATACTAGGGTAATAAACCAAATAAATATTTTCAAGAGGCTATAGGCATTTTAGTTTTTAAAATTTTTATTTGTAAATAAACTCTATCTTCACAATGCCTTTAAATGTTTCTTTTTTAAAAAAGAAAATGAACTACACATTATTTTGAAAAATGTACTTCTGAAGTACTGAAGTACATAGCCTGATTTCTATGAGATTTTGCTTTTATGAGGTTCTGTTATTGGAGGAAGCAAATTTGCTTTTTCAAGTAATATAAATTCTGGCGAAAACACTGATTATACAGGTCTTCTGTAACATAAATTCTTCTGATGAGTCTACATTAATCATAAAATCTGTCTCCAACAGATTAGAAGCAGCTTGTCATAAGGAACGGGTTTCTTGTCTCCTACAAAAACAATAACAGTGTGCACATATATTGAAGGGAGAATTTTCTCCATTAATTTCAGTAAACATATGGTGCTTGCTGTATTCTTGTTGAGCAAGTGAAATTTAAAACCACAGAGAATTGGCCATACATTTTTTTAAAAAAAAGGAAACAAAGCAAAATGTAGTCAGTTTTAATTTGCCAGGAAACTGCAATTTTGTTGGAACAGATTAATGCAACTGTGCCTTTATACAGAGATATTCTGTATATAAATGTTACTCATTCTTTTCATAAGATAAAGGAAAAGGAAGAAAACTCAATTTCCTCTACTGTAGAAAAATAAGAATTATTATTTGTATTATTTATTTCTATGTGTATACAGTCCCTCTGTAATGAGAATAGATAGTATCTAAATCAAGGGAAGGAAGGAAGGAAGGAAGGAAGGAAGGAAGGAAGGAAGGAAGGAGATGATGACAAGGAGGTATAATGACTTTCTGGTCTTTTTTTTAATACAGGTTATCCTTGAATTATGATCACAATTGAGCTTAAAATGTAAAAGAGCTGAACTGGCTCAAACCAAAGGCCTATCTAAGTTTATTTTTATTTTAATAGTGTCCAGATGCTTATGAGAAACCAGTAACATAACTTTAATATAATAAGACCCTTCTGCTTATACTTTCTAACATCCGTGTTAAGAGGCATATTGAGACTCTATCAGAGTATACTGATGAACTAGAATAGAGCTTCGTAACAAGGTCAGCCAACAGAAGTTGAATTGAGGGCTGAAACTAAAAGAGAATCTGGGCACAGTTTATCTCTGTTCTGTGCTCGGCTCCAAAGTGAAAGAGAAGCTTGCTTGCTTGCTTGTTTGTCTGCTGAAGTCGAGTTGCTGCTCTGCTCTGAACCTATAACATGTCTGCTTCTGTTTGAGTTTCTTCCATGTTGGAAAAATTTACAACTGGTATTGTAAAATTTACTTTATATGTTTCTAAATAAGTTAAATGAAGCCTCAGTCATCTGTGTTTTCTTTTCTGGCATTGAATTTATGCTGTAATACTCTGAACAGACTCCAATTTGGGAGTGGAAATAATACAGGTAGTCATTGATTAACCATAATTGAAAAAATTTAATGAGACAGTTGTTAAGTGAATTTTGCCCCATTTTATTACATTTCTTGCCACCGTTGGTTTAAGTGACTTTGCTTGTCAGAAGGTCGCAAAGAGGATCACATGATCCCAGGACGTTGCAACCATCATAAATATGAGTTTTGTTCACATGAGCGTGGGGATGCTACAATAGTTGTAACTGTGAAAAATGGTCAGACCACTTTTTTCAGTGCTGCTGTCATTTGAATCATCACTAAATGAACTGTTGTAAATCAAGGACTATCTACAGTATACATTATTGCAATAAGGATCATGAAATTCTTACTCATGTTAAGTTCATTTCATCACTGTAACACATTGCAACAAAGCAGTACTATATACATTATGTAAATAATATCCCCATTTGGAAAGTTTTGAACTAACCTCTATGTGTAGAATTCGTAGATTTGAAATCAAATCCCAGTGTGGGACTCCATTTTTATCATAACCTCTAAAGCCAAATCCAGCTGCATTATTAATTGCTTCTGCTGCAAGGAAAAATAAGGAATTGTAGAAAACTATAAAAATATTATAAATGGTTGCACTGCTTTTCACAAAGAACTTTAAAGAAGTATATTTTGCAACTACTGCTGAAGCAATCACTAAACACCAAATCCTAGCATAACTACATTTCTCCCTATTTCTATAATATATAACACAAATTATGAAAAAATACATTTCAAATTGAATGTTTTAAAAACAACGTAACTGTTTCTTTTCCTAAATCTGAAGCCAGATTAGAATTCACACTTATATATTTTATAGGTTTCTCAGTACATTCTGGATGTTGGCAATATTTCATATTAAAAATAAATTGTAAAACTATTAAAGTAATTCTTTTCCTAAAAGTTACGATAATTGAAAGTGTTAAATCACATGATTCATATGACCACTAGATTTTTAAAAAGAAAAAAATACCCTTCAATTTTTTAAAATAATCATCAATGTTTACCCAATAGTAGAGTAGTGTAGCTTTTTTGTTTCTTTCTATGTTTTCTGTGTTTCCATGTTTCTGTATCAAATTAAGATACAGATAACTGAGAAAAACAGCAGGATTATTACTATTACCAGTGCTGAAATTAACTAGGATCCATTATAGCCTTTGATTCATTTGCCATTCCACAAATTGGATTTAAACTTAATTAAAAATGGATTTTAAAGTCAGATATAAAGAATTTCCTGCAATCTATTTAAAGGGCATATAAATTAACATTATCAAAACAATCTGGGATAAATTTAAACAAAACAAATACAACTTTTAATATTTCATTAACAATTAATAATTGGCTTACATCTTAAGATGGAAATCATCATTCCATCTAAGGCTCCCAAGCAATTCAAATAAAGAATGAATGAAATTGCATATTATGAGCAATCTTTCCTAAGACATTCTTAGCTACCACACTCACTTTTCATACTTTTATGTTTAAATCTGAGCTAAAAACACCTAATAAAACACTTTATAATTAGCCATTAAAAAAAACAGTGCTTCTAAAAGAATTCCTTTGAACATAGTTCTTCCTTGGCCCAGAAGAGGGCACTCTATTAAACATATTCTTCCAGTATTCTGTTATAAAACTTGTAAAATGAACACTCTTCCCCTTCCTTCCCTCCAAATTTCTTACCCAAAGTCCATGCAAAATAATACTTCGGCCTGGCAGCCATTAGTGACAGGTATAGGTAGATAATCTTTGTAGGAAATGATGCTGTTGCTCTGAATTGGTCATCAATGTTGTATTCTACAGGGAAAGTTTTGCTAACAGTCATATGAAATAATAAGGATAGTCCACACACTACAAGTTTCTGCGCCACAGCTATCTGAAACATGCAAGATATAAGACATTGTAAGCATCTTTTTTGCAGAAACCTTTTAAATAGAATTGTTTATGACTGATTTAATATATGAAGCATATTGCTCTTGCATGATTAAAATAAAATAGACTTTCAGGGATGGGGAACAATGGCCCTTTTATGACTTGTGGACTTCAACTCCCGGAATTTCTGAGTCAGCAACAGTCCACAAATCTTAAAGGGGCCATCATTTCCCACCTCTGCTTTAAACCCTACCTTTCCAATACCAAATTAAGACAGGGAGGGTGGACTAATTGGCTAAAAAGAAAAGAACATCTTTTGTCTAGCAAGAATGTCACAAGGAAAGAGACCAGAAGAAACAAAGGTCTGATCCTTCTGAAGACATGGCACTCAAGTGTGTGTGCCAATAGAAATAATGTAGCTTTCTTAGTTCTCTTCTAGATAAGCTTATATATAAAAACCCAGCTACCAAACAAAATGGAAATAAATATAATATTTAGCATCCTAACTGCCATGAAGGGTTGTTTGTTTGACGATTTTTTATTATTACTACCAGTATTATATCTAATCTTAATATAGGAGTTTCTGTTTTAAAAGGCCATTTTGGATTTCTTGTACATATCAGGGATACATAGCACTCACCTTTTCGGGAATGGGGCATTTTGTTATTGAATTGATTAGTTTTGTATATTCCTTAATCATATCACAAAACATACAGCGATGTAACATGCAACCAGAGATTATATTCTTCAACCTTTTAACACTAATTTATACCTTTAAAAAAAGTTCTGAGCTACACATGCAATATGAAAATATTTTATAGCCCACTATTTCTCAGCAATAGATAATCATTTTAACACATTTAATTTGGAATTGTGTGGCCATAAATTAGCATTCAGTCAATATAACCATGGAATAAAATTTAAAAAACAAGAATGGCCTATAGATACAGTACATCAATCTACATGATGTGCAACTTGGTAAATGTAATAATGATTTTAAAAAATATTTCTTACAATAAATGTACATATGCTAAAACTATAACTTTTACTCTGATATGCAGGATTTTATATAACTATATAAAACTATAAAACTATAACTTTATAAAACTATAACTTTTACTCCAATATACTCCATCACATATGTGATGTGTACCTTTTTGGAATTTTATTAGCATCCTGACCCTGGTTCTTTATTGTTATTATTTTTTCTCTTGCTACACTAATTCATTTTGCTATTGTTGATATTTCTGCATACCCATGTAGGTTGTGATTTGGTTAATTACTGTGTATGATTTTACCTCCTTATCTTGTGCAAACATCACGATGTAAGTTTAAGCATGTCTTGTCAAAAATGAATCTCAATTGCTTAGTCTAGTTTAATGCTAAATAGGTACACATGAAATTGCAATCTTAATATGGTTTAACTAGCAGCTTGCAATATGCTGTCAGACTCTGTTTTGAAATATATTAAGAGAAGTTTATGTGGCTTGGCTATATAACTGCAAAGAAAGCAATTTAAGGAAGAAACAAAACAACAAATCCCAAGGAGGGGAATCAAAGCCTGAAAATAGTATTTATTGAAATAATGAGAATCCTTAGTTTAAAAAGCCAAATAAACTTCAGTAGAGAATCTTTTTCAGAGGCAGTATATAATAAAACATAGTTTGGAAATAAAACCTCACTTCTCTGTCTCTGAAAAAACATTCTCATCAATATGCATTAGACTTCTTTTTAAAGAAATAGCTTTATGACAAGATAAAGCTTTGCTTTTCTCACTCTTAAAAATTAACCCACAGATGTCATTTCTCATTTCCTACATTTGCTTCTTTCAAAATTTCACACAATAACATCTAACACAAATTATAGGAAGACAATAACAACAGAAAGGGCATCCATTAATTACCAGTCACAGAGGGAAATGAAAGAGTATTTTAGAGTTTTAACACATTTAAGCTAAATAGGATGTCAAATAGTACGATATACATCAGCATTTAAATTCTGTGCTTTTAAATCATTGTTTATCTTTACCCACTCACCCCCATTTAAACTGCAAGGGATATTAATTAAAAAAACTTTATTTTGTTATTAAGGATTTTTATATCTAGGTCTAAAGCATAAAGAATTGCAATTTCCATATTACCCTTTTAAAATATGGAAGTAGTTCACCTTCTGGTAGAATTAATATGTCCAATTTGCTCATTTTAGTTAGGATGCTGAGAGTTCCCAACCAAGAAATGTGTTTTTCTGTGGTGGTCCTCGTATTGTGAAATAAGCTCCTGGGGATGGGGGGGGGAGGTAAGACTTGGATCATCAGTAAAAGTTACAGCTAGCACAAATATACAATCGTACTTCTAACAAGATACTCCTGACATGTGAGAATAATTGATATCTTTAAAGCGCGGCATTGGTTGCTAGATTTCCAGACCCAAACAAAAGGGTCCTTTAAGGCAGTGGTCTCCAACCTTTTTTGTACCAGGGACTAGTTTCACGCAGAAACACTTTTTCAAGGACCGGCAAAATAAATTCTTCCCCAATAGTAAAGGGATTCTTTACTATTTCTTTACTAAAAACATATATATATATATGTATGTATGTATGTATGTATGTATGTATGTGTGTATGTGTATGTATATGTATATGTATATGTATATATGTTTTCTTTGGCTTTCGCGGGTACTTTCATGTGTGCTGTTTAGCTTCCTTCGGGTATTATCCCACGTCATTGTAGTTCTGTTAAAGTTGTAGCAACGTTTCAGCAGAATCTCATCTGCCATCATCAGGCTTCTGTATAGAATTAGTTCTAAGTGTTTTCACTAATTACCAGAACCAAATGCCTGGCAGAAAAGACACATATAAAGACTGAACTAGGCACCCTGACTGAAGTATTGACAGCCAATGGCTTCCACAAAAACAAAATCACCAACTTGATCCACAAAAACACACCAAGACATAACAGAGACCTAGAAGATCAACAGATCTATGGAACAGCTGTCCTGCCCTACATAAGAGGTACCACAGATAAAATCAGTAAGATACTACACAGGCATCACATCAAGACTGCCTTCAAAACAGACAAAAAAATAGCAGCCATCCTGAGGAACCCCAAAGACAAAATTGACCTGGAAAACCAAGGCATATACGAAATTCCCTGTACATCATGCCCGGCCACATACATTGGACAGACCAATAGAAGAATAAGCACCCGCCTAGAGGAACACAAAAATGCAGTAAAAAAGCTGGAACACACCTCCTCACTAGTCCAACACATGAAAACCACAGGTCACAACATCAACTTCAATGGCACTAAAACCCTGGCCACTATAGAAAACCCCAGCCACAGAATCATCAGAGAAGCCATAGAGATTGAAAAAAGACCTGACAGCATGAATAGAAGAGATGATTCCACCAGACTGTCAATCATTTGGAAGCCTGCACTCTCAAATAGAAAGATCTCCACACCACAAGCCAGGCAAACACCTGGGCAAAAACAGACTCTCTCTGATAGCTCCAACCTAAACCCCCACCAGGCACCCAGGTGAAACCCAGCTTGCTAATGAATATCAGCTTGCTAATGAAGAGCAGCCGTCCCTTCACACGGAGCCAAGCTGCACTAAAAGCCTCCAACACAAGAACAGACTGTTGCCAGCCAATCAAAGCCACAAAACAGACAGAAGAAACCAGGAACACCAATCAATCAAACTCCAAGTCCAATGAAATAGGTCCAGGCTCCCAGCCAATCAGAATGAACCAGCCTCAAATTTAAAAACCAGGAGCTGTAAGACCCACATCCATACAGAAGCCTGATGATGGCAGATGAGATTCTGCTGAAACGTTGCTACAACTTTAACAGAACTACAATGACGTGGGATAATACCCGAAGGAAGCTGAACAGCACACATGTAAGTACCCGCGATAACTTAAAAAAACAAATATCTGACCTCTACGGGGAGGAAATAAACAGCCAGATCAGAAGCTATGAGAAGCTGGAAGTTAAAAGAGCAGGAATACTATGTGACCTAAAATTCCTATGCAGCTGCAGAGACAACAATGTAACACCAACCTGCTTCAAATTAACATTTCATAAAAACACAGCAGCTACCAAACGTATCCTGAAAAGGACAGAGATATCTCTACTCAGAAATGAAGTTCACAGTAAAAGATTCCAATTAGATCAGTTAAACAAAGATTTGCTAGCACTACACCTGGAATTGAGCAGCAAAATCCACCCTCTACTTTGGGATAAGATCAAACAACTTACAACTTGGAGAGCTGAAACTGAAAATACTTATAAAAATGATAAACTCTCAAAAAAACTGAAAAAATTAGAAAATGACAAGAAAATTCCCAATAACCCACAACAACACCTGAAACAACTAGTATACAACGTTTCCAACAGAGAACTCAACAAAACAGAAACAGATGTCCTATCCAAAGGATTCAATTATGCCATAGCACCCAAAAAAATCCCAACAGAATCCATCATATGTGCAGTAGAATCCAGCCTAACCAAATTAAATACAGATGAAGCTGAAAGAATAAGACACCAGGTTACTCACATCTTATGCACAACGAAACCACCCAAAAATAATTTGCAAAAAGATGAATTCAGAGCGTTACAAACCCTGAAAAATGATAATAATATCATAATACTCCCAGCAGACAAAGGAAATGCCACAGTAGTAATGGACAGAAAAGACTATGAAACAAAATTGACAGACCTACTCCAAGACTCCACATACAAACCTATAAACACAGACCCAACCACATATCTGGAAAAATTAACCAAGAAGAAAATTATAACCAGCCACATAAGCAAAGAAATCCAACAGACGATCATCCCAAGAGAAAAATCTTCTAGATGCCCCAAATTATACGGCCTCCCAAAAATACACAAAGAAGGCATACCTCTCAGACCCATAGTCAGCTCCATAGGAGCACCATTACAAAACCTAGCTAAATACTTAGCAAAACAACTACAGCCCCATGCTGAAACCGCAGCTTCATATGTAAAAAACTCATACCACTTCTTAGAAATGATCAAAGATCTACACGTAGAACAAGAAGATCTGCTTGTAAGTTTCGACGTGGTTTCACTATTCACTCAAGTCCCAATAAAAGAAACTCTTGAAATCATCAAAAATAAATACCAACCAGCCAAAGACCTCATGGAACTAAGAGAACACTGCCTAACCAACACATATTTCATATACAAAGGACAAAGATACAAGCAAATTGAAGGAGCCCCTATGGGATCACCACTCTCACCCGTCATTGCAAACCTGTTCATGGAAGAATTCGAATCCAGAGCCCTGGCTAATGCCACCCACAAACCCAAACTATGGCTAAGATACATCGATGACACATTTGTGATTTGGCCCCATGGAAAAGAAAACCTAAACAATTTCCTAACACACCTAAACAACACACACCCCAAAATCAAGTTCACCATGGAAACGGAAATAAACAAACAACTACCATTCCTAGATGTACTAATCTACAAAAGAACAGATGGCACACTGGGACACACCATATACCAAAAGAAAACACACACCAACCGCTACCTCAACGCCCAATCCCACCACCACCCAGCACAGATAAATTC
>BLBF01000007.1:14306412-14333507 GCA_015471245.1 Laticauda colubrina | reverse complement strand
TAATATAATATAATATAATATAATATAATATAATATAATATAATATACCAATATTAACACCACACAGTGATTGGTTTTAGATTAACTGTCTAGCTGACAGTAAACTTCATAGATAAAAAAATTGGGTTTCAAAACTAGTTGACTATTAAGATCTATTAAGACTATATGGTCTATTAGGAATCTTGTACTAGTCAAAAGATCAAGCAGGAATGGAAAATTTGTGGCCCAAATAAAGATTGCTGAATTAATCTTGATCAATTAATCTCAATCAATTTTAGCCAATTGTAGTTATGGGCCTACAGTTCTTCTTCCTTGGATATAACAGGCACAGCATGGTATGTGATTCATTAGGCAGGGGTGTTAAACTCAAGGCCCACAGGCCTGATTTCCACCTGTGGGGTGCTTAAATCTGGCTCACAGGGCTATCCTGGAAATAGCAAAGGACTGCCTCTGCGGTGCTTCTGGCAGCCAAAATGATGGGCTGCCTGCTCCCGTTTTGGCCGGCAGGGTACTGCAGATCGTCCAGGCCAAAAACAGGGCCCCTGCACCTTGTTTTGGCCAGCAGGATGCTGCAAGAGGCATCTGTCCTGTCTCCCCCTCCAACCAGCCCATGGAGAACTACTATGCTGATCCAGCCCTCGAAGAAATCCAGTCTGACACCCTTGCATTAGGCAATCTGATTTCTCGTTAATAGAGAAAATCCAGGAAGTCAGACTAATTCAGTAGCATGCTACTAGAAATTTACTTCAATAAAACAAGGACATTGGAGTCACACTCCAATAATAAAATGTAAATTGATCTTTCTTCAGTGTTAATACAGGTAGTTCTCGACTTACAACCATTGGTTTAGTGAGCTTCTGAAGTTATAGCAGCCTGAAGAAAGTAATTTACAATTGGTCCTTGCTCTTAGAACTGTCACATGATCAAAATGGCATATATTTACGATGCTTGCACTTTCCCAAGGTTCTGTCATTGAATTTTGCAACCTTCCCAGCCCTGCTCACAATAAGCAGAGTTAAGGGAAACCAGATTTGCTTAACGACCATTTGATTCACTTAACAAAGGCAGCAATCAGCTTAACAACTGCCTTGCTTAACAACAAAAATACTGGTCTCAGTTGTGGATGTAAGTCGACAACTACTTGTAGCACACCAGTTTATTTAGTTTGCCTTTATGCTGCTTTGTTTAGTTAGCCACAAAGCGCTTACAATGGCTTTCTTCATATTATTGTAAAAAAGATGGAAAATACCCAAATGCACAGAATCCAAATGCATCTATCCCCTGCAAAGCTGCTAAAAGGCTGACTGACATGGAATCTGAGGCAGCCGCTGACATTAAAACAGAGAAGCACTTACCTCACAGCTAAGCAACGCTGTGATGGCGACAGTTCCTCCTCCTTTCGGAACATTCCTGCACATGAGCAAGAAAGAAAATGGTAACCCATTGGGGCTGCTGAAAGAACCACAGACACATTTGAGCTGGAACAATTCATATTCATTCTCATTTTCTCTCTCTCTCTCTCTCTTTTGCAGGATAGTCATGAAGAGAAGTAACTGCAATCTGAGGCCATACAATAAGAGCAACTGATGCTAGCAGGTATTTGAGAGGACACATTTGAGAGGACACATTCTAATCCTCTTTTGTGATTAAACTAGGATGGGCACAGATTGGAACAGAATTATCAGTCTAGATTTCCTAATCAGTTTATTACATCCAGATGATTGAGATGGTTCAGAGTTTTGGTTCACTTTATGGGGAAAAGGCCATTCTGTGCATGGGCAGAAGCCACTGAATCATCAGGTTATTTTCTTCAAGGTCTAAATGCTATTTAAGTAAAAGATTGCCATTGTTCCTTGTTTTCATGTTCAGTTCAAGCAAGCTAATCAAAACATGCCACAACTACAGATCATAGCTAAGACGTACGCTTAACCATGATTGCTTCCATGATCTGTTTTCAGATGGTGAGCTAGGCCAAATCAAAACATGTTTCAGCATATCATGCGAAAGTGTTATTTCTTATATCTTTGGATCAGAAAGACCATGATTTAATCTTAAATAATTAAATGAAACAAAACAATGTCAAACTCCTAATGTACGTTTCTGTCCCACCTCAACTAATCGTATGTAATTTTAAGAATGTTATAATATAGGTTGACAGCCAGTTTGGTGTAGTGGTTTAAGGCCTCAAGTTAGAAACAGAGGCTGAGTCCTAGTCCCACTTTAAGCAAAGCCAGCTGGGTGGACTTGGGCCAGTCACTTTCTCTCTGCCCTAGGAAAGAGGCAGTGGCAAGCCACTTTAAAAAATCTTGCCAAGAAAAATAAAGGGACTTGTCCAGGCAGTTTCCAAGAATCAGACACAATGGAACAGAAGGGGAAAGAAAGCAAACAACTGGAAATGTAAACTGAAATTGATTTAAAACAGTGAACAGAGCCAACATACATGGCTCCATATAATCAGATGATTATTCACTGGGAGCAAAGAGTTATGAAAATCCTAATTCTCTGTTACTATCTAATGATTGTCCAGAATTTTGCAATAATGGATAGCTTTAAGTGGCAAGAGACTACTTTATTATAGGGCTGTGGAGAACTGAAAAATTATTTGAATGAAATGATTCAGATTTCACGAGAGCACAGCAACTTCCTGCTGTTCATTAAAGACTCCCAAATTCTTAATGCTTTTTCATGAGCTAAAAAACATATACACCTATTATAAGAAATTTGCTAAGTTAATGTTAATGCAACTTGGAAGAATGCCCACTGCTGCCTCTAATATTTCAGAGAGGGAGGGAGGGGAGGATGTAAGCATGAGGCTTACAACAACCTATTCACTTAATGCTAAACCATGATTAATGCTATATACTAATGTAGCCATTATCTCTGTTTATTCACAAATAAAATCAACAGACTTTTCTGGTCTAAAAGCATTCTCTTTTTAGATCTTCAGTTCTCTAAACTAAATACCTAATTATTGTTATTTATTTAGACTTGTAGGTATTTTCATAACTCTACAATTTTTACTACTTATTTTTTCCAACTTGTGGCTTAGTTTAATTTTCATCTACAATACTTTTGTATTCTATGGAGATTTTAAGATGTAAACTTCCTTGTATTAAGTCTAAAAAAAGTTGACTTTATTGATTTAATAAATAATACAGCAATACAATTTACCCATTTAAAAATAATTATACAAGCAAGAACTAAAAAAATGAAGTATTGGTTTTATGACATCATCACAAATACTGGTTCTATCAATAAAATTCTACTGGCTTTATAAAAAGGAATATATCATAAATTCAACCGATTGAATATCTGGTAATCGGATAGAAAATGAAAGGGTTTTTCAAGACTGCAAGTTAAAAGAACAGCTGGCCAAAACACATTGTTCTACCCACAATTTTAAATAAAAAAATTCTCCTCCCCAATTTGTGTTAAAAAATTGAAGAAGGAAGTCTTTTCTCACCCCCAATTCTTACCATCATGAATTTCATACGCCAAACTTGTAATTTTCTGAGTAATTATCATCATTGGGCTGTAACAAAGATGGAGAAAGGACAGCAAATTTATATTTATTTTATAAAATAGTACTTCTCTATGGCAAGATAAGGCTGAATGAGAAAGAATATTCATGTTTTTTAAAAAATATTTTGCCACTGAAAGGAATTTTTCAGTGATAGGCTCAGGCAGAGAGAAACAAAGAAACCAATGGCATTTACACTGACAGGAAATGATATATTTTCAAGGGCTGATTTTCTTGAGAAATCACAGAGCCTGTTCAAAAAATGAACACATTTCAGCTCAATTATTCCTCCCTCCATAAAGGAAGAAGCTTCTATCCTCACTTTGTCACAAAGCATTATTTGATTAAGTCCACAAAATGTCAAATGATGTTTCAAATGGGGATATCCTGATTTGAGGACAAAATTAACCACAAATTAAAAACAGGATATTTTAAGTTCTTTCCTTCAGGCACAAAAAGGAGAGAAGAAAGAGAAGCATGCACAAGCTTGACTTTCAGACATGTTTATTCTCATTATGTAGGTAGTCAGCTACATGCATATGCACCATTCCCCAGTATTGCTGCCTCCCTTTGACACATGAAAATCTAAAGGTTTTCAGTAAATTTGCTATTCAAACCGAAATAATACAATATCACTGAGCAGACAAAGAGGTAATAGAAAAAAATAACACTGGCCCTTGTAAATAATGGACCACTAAAATCTAACTTTATTTGCATTGCACATATATTTGCTCTATAAATATTAGAATATAATCAACCTCAAAAAACTGAACCACCAGTCTACAAGAAATACTTTGCCATTTTTACATCACACAGAAGATTTTCTTTTAGACACATATGTAATGGTAACAACAGAGAATGTAATGCAATGTAACAGAAATTCACCAATATCCTAGAGAATGCTGTTTCCCAATTACATAACTCAAAAGTAGAGAAATGAAGACACAGTCTTGCAATATAAATGATTTCTTCTAAAAGTAACTTTAGTGTCATGTTCCAAGAGGAGGGGAAGTAAATCTGTCAAGATTTTTTAGCTTTCCTTTCCTTCCCCAGTACAAAAAAAGATTAATTTGTGAACTCAAATACAAAACCAAATTTTTAAAAATGAGAGATGGGGAAGAAAGGGAAAAGGAACTGCAGAAAGGAAATCTCTCAATACTCATGATTGCTTTGGACGATTCCAGAGAGATATATAAAGGTTTTTAAAGTCTTTATGTTTTGAAAGATGCAATAAGGTACAGGTAGTCCTGGATTTATGTCCAATTACTTTACAAATATTTGAAGTGACTGACTTGAAAAAAGTTACTTACCACCACCCATCCTCAGAGTTATGATTGCCACACTATCCCCATAGTTACATCAATGCTTTTTGGGCGCTTGGCAAACAGCTCACATTTATGAACAGTTGCAACATTCTGCACTCATCTGAGATAGTGTTATGTGATTTTTTTGCTATTTTATGAAATGCTTAATGATCATCATAGACACAGTTGTAAAATTGACTGGTCATGTGGTAACAACTTACCACCAAAATTCTATTTTCAACTGTGTTCATAAGTCAAGAACTGCCTGTACATTTTAATCAAGAGATGACACAAGTGGTTTGATCTGAATTTCTTCTGGACTTGTAGCCCACAGAGTAATCATTCATAAATATCCTATTTAAGACATAGTTCTATTCTGAATTATATACTTATGAAGGAGCTACATAGAAAATTAGGATTTACCATATATATATGTACACATTTTCTCATGTTAAGTCACATCCCTGAGTTATATTACCTCATACTCTTCTCTAGAAGTAAACAAACAGGTAAAGAGCTCTAAAATGCATAAATTCTGATTTTTTAAATCTCTGAAATTTTCAGACATTTATGAAGTCTCAAATAAATTATACTTAATTCAGACTTAACTATATCTAGCTACAAAAATAATTGCTGTGAGTACTGAAAATAGTTATTCTTACCCAGAAAAATCAGCAGAATATTGTCCATAGTCAAATATATAAACTCTAGAAATTTGGCACACAGTGAGGTATCCCAAAGCAAAAACAAAACAATATCTGGAAAAGAAAACAAAGTCATTGGGTTATCTCTCACAGAGTCTATAAGTATTAACATACATTTAAATTATTTTTAGGGTAATTGTTTGAAAGGATAATGTAGTCCAAGACCTTTATATCACAAACACAGTATTTTCCCAAATGTGCTCACAGTGTCAACTAATTGACATTTCTTCTTTCTATCTGTCTGTCTGTCTGTCTGTCTGTCTGTCTGTCTGTCTGTCTGTCTGGGGTCCAAAAGCTATTAATCCGGCCCATGAGGAAACACGAGGCTGCCCCGCCCACATCACCCCATCTACCTGCCAGCTCCCACCCATCTTCTGGAGGCCAAAAATGGGACACAGAGGCCTCGGGAAGCCAAAAACTGGGCCATTTCAGCAGAATCTCAAGCCTGATGATGGCAGATGAGATTCTGCTGAAACGTCGCTACAACTTTAAAAGCACAACTATAATGACATGGGAAAATACCCGAACAAAGCTGAATACCATACATATATATATATATACACTGCTCAAAAAAATAAATAAACAACATAATGTAACTTCAAGTCAATCACACTTCTGCAAAATCAAACTGTCCACTTAGGTAGCAACACTGATTGACAATCAATTTCACAAAATGGAATAGACAACAGGTAGAAAGCATAGGCAGTTAGCAAGACATCCCCCATTAAGGAGTGGTTCTGCAGGTGCTGACCAGAGACCACTTCTTAGTTCCTTTGCTTTCTGGCTGATGGTTTGGTCACTTTTGAATGCTGGCGGTGCTTTCACTCTAGTGGTAGCATGATACGGAGTCTACAACCCACACAAGTGGCTCAGGTAGTGCAGCTCATCTAGGATGGCACATCAATGTGAGCTGTGGCAAGAAGGTTTGCTGTGTCTGTCAGCGTAGTGTCTAGAGCATGGAGGCGCTACCAGGAGACAGGTCAGTACATCAGGAGACATGGAGGAGGCCGTAGGAGGGCAACAACCCAGCATCAGAACCGCTACCTCCGCCTTTGTGCAAGGAGGGACAGGAGGAGCACTGCCAGAGCCCTGCAAAATGACCTCCAGCAGGCCACAAATGTGCATGTGGCTGCTCAAATGGTCAGCAACAGACTCCATGAGGATGGTATGAGGGTCCGACGTCCACAGGTGGGGGTTGTGCTTACAACCCTACACCATGCAGGATGTTTGGCATTTGCCAGAGAACACCAAGATTGGCAAATTCGCCACTGGCACCCTGTGCTCTTCACAGATGAAAGCAGGTTCACACTGAGCACATGTGACAGATGTGACAGGGTCTGGAGATGCCATGGAGAGCGTTCTGCTGCCTGCAACATCCTCCAGCATGACTAGTTTGGCAGTAGGTCAGTAATGGTGTGGGGTGACATTTCTTTAGGGGGCCGCACAGCCCTCCATGTACTTGCCAGAGGTAGCCTGATTGCCATTAGGAACCGAGATGAGACCCTCAAACCCCTTGTGAGACCATATGCTGGTGCGGTTGGCCCTGGGTTCCTCCTAATGCAAGACAATGCAAGACCTCATGTGACTGGAGTGTGTCAGCAGTTCCTGCAAGACGAAGGCATTGATGCTATGGACTGGCCCTCCCGTTCCCCAGACTTGAATCCAATTGAGCACATCTGGGACATCATGTCTCGCTCCATCCACCAATGCCACGTTGCACCATAGACTGTCCAGGAGTTGGGGGATGCTTTAGTCCAGGTGTGGAAGGAGATCCCTCAGGAGACCATCCGCCACCTCATCAGGAGCATGCCCAGGGAGGTGTATGTATGTAGGGAGGTCATACAGGCACGTGGAAGCCACACACACTACTGAGCCTCATTTTGACTTGTTTTAAGGACATTACATCAAAGTTGGATCAGCCTGTAGTGTTTTTTTCCACTTTAATTTTGAGTGTAACTCCAAATCCAGACCTCCATGGGTTGCTAAATTTAATTTCCATTGATAATTTTTGTGTGATTGTGTTGTCAGCACATTCAACTATGTAACAAACAAAGTATTTAATAAGAATATTTCATTCATTCAGATCTAGGATGTCTTATTTTTGTGTTGCCTTTATTTTTTTGAGCAGTGTATATACATGTGTGTGTGTGTGTGTGTTTGTATGTATGTATGTATGTATGGTATTTAGGTTTATTCGGGCGTTCTTCAGGTATTCTCCCACGTCTTAATATTTGTACTTTTAAAATTACAGCGACATTTCGGCAGAATCTGACACACGCTATTAAAAAGAATCCAATACACAAGACTGAGGATGGCAGATGAGATTCTGCCGAAACATTGCTATAATTTTAAAAGCACAAATATTAAGACATGGGAAAATACCATACATATAAATACCCGCGAAAACACACACACACACACATAACCACAGACAGCAAAAAAGCAGAGGAAGTAGGAGCAATTTCCAACTTTTTGCTGGCTTCCCCACTGAGTTGCTTCATAGTAAGCTGGCAGGGACTTGAAGCTGACTCACAGAACAGTCTTGACATTTTGCTACGGGAAGGGTGAAAAAAAGAAGGCATGGACCACAAGGAAAATTGCACCCCTTTTCCTTAACCCAGCACATCAAGGGGACCCTCCCTTCAGGGAGAAAGAGGCACTTTCATTGATTGCCGGGTCTCCTCAGCCAGCCATAGCTCGCCAGCAGATATCTGAATTGCTCCTTCATCCTTCCCTCACCAGCCATTGCCATTAAGAGAGTTCAAGTTTCAGTCTCTGGTCCAAAACGGCCAATCACCAGTTGCCAATTGTGCCTTGCCATCAGCCAATTAGATGCAGGGTTCATGGGCAGGCCGGAAAGAGGCTGGGGATATAGCCTTTCCATTTACCCCCCCCCTCCCGTGCCATGCAACCTACAGGTTTCTGGGAAGCATAGCCAGAAAATGTAGTGGTGCTGAAGTGGCATAAACTTTCCAAATGTAATTCCCAAAAAAGTCATGGGTCCCGGCATTTGGTAATTTATAATTAGTTTATGTTACTTTGGTTCAATTATTGTTGCCCTATACCTTCCAATTTTGTCCAACTGAAAGTTACAAACAGACACAAGAGTTGTAGTATATTCATACAATGGTAGTTAAAGACCAATTTTTTTCAATATCCACAAGCCAATCACTTTTTTTTAAAACTCTTCCCATTTAGCTACAACAGAATACACATTACAATTCTTGTAATTTTAAGCACATTTTTCATTGTCTATATAGATTCTCTTTAAAAAATATATATATATTCAATTTTTCCAAAACAAATAGAAATAAAAAAGCTTTTTTTGGTGTACAACATAATTCCGGATCACCACTTTTACATGCAGATATAACAATAATTATCTATTCATTTTCTACATTCATCTTCCTATCTTAGCCATTTTTAACTTAATTCTCCAACTTTTATATAAGAAAAGGAACAAACAAATTAATCCTATTCACTAATATTCTTTCATTCTAAATATCTTCTCAATTTATTTAATTTATTTCAAATATTTCTTAAACATTAACGTTTCTTTTAAACATGACCTTTTCCATAATACTCTTTTCTCATTTAAGTCACTAATAATTCCCATATCTTCATACTTGTTAACTTTTAATTCTTTTTCCCGTCAGGTTTGCAATTCCATCACATATTCTTTCCATAAATTCTAGATTTATACAAGCTTATACGCACAAAATAAAACATGGATTTCCCCTCCCCTTTTACTAATTTGGAAGTGTCATTTCAGAGGTATGACTATACCTTATTTCCCTCATTTTAATTCCCAATATACATTTTAATTATTTATAATAATAATTCCCTAAAAAAGAACTACATAACATTGTATTTTTCAGTCAGATTCCACAATTTATTTTCCTTTTTTACTTCCACAGGGTTTTATTTGTAATACCAAAAGAAAAATAGCAAAAAGAAAAGCAATTAATCCATTTGGCTAGTTCTGGTCATTGATATTAATTTCATTATAAAACATCCTTGCAGTTAATTTCAATTATTTCAATATATACATATATAATAAACATTAACCTTTCTTGTAACAATTTTTTTTAAAAAGAACATACATTCATCTATTAAAAAAAGGAAATATCAGTGCCCTTCCCCCTCTCAATGGTCTATATTCCCCTATTGCCTAAATACTTATAATTGCAAATACATTCTTATTACTCCTCATATCAATGTGGAATCCCCTTTCTTAATTCATTAACCATTGTCCCTATGTATTCTAAATAAACAATTTTTTCCATTATTTTAAAATTCCCAAATTTCTTTTTTTCCTGTTCCTGTTCCTTGTTACCTCTCTTCCCTTGTATTTTCCCAATCCTTTTGTCCCTCTGATTTATATCCCTCTCCCTCTTTATATCTTCCTTTCATTTATTTTTCTGCTGTTTCTTCCTTCTGCTACTTTTACGGGTATTCCCCTTTTTAGTTACTTTTTGGAATCTCCTATTTTTAACCCCCCTTCTTTTCCCTCCTCTTTGTTGTATTCATTGCATGAATTGTCTATTTAAAATGGCTTCTTCTTGATCTGACTCCTCTTTCTCTGAAGTTTCTTCTTCATGTTCTTCAATTGCCATTTCCATGGCTTTTAATACCGAGCAAAATGATTCACCTCTTGCAGCTATAGTTCTTTCATATTTTTAAGCATCATTTTTAATTCCCATAGTGATATCATCGTTGCACACTCTTGTATCTTATAATTTTAAATCCACAAAGTAGCTTCTCTTTTTCTTTTTTCTTCTTCAGGCTTTCTGAATTCACAACTATTCCAACACTGAATTTATACCAAAGTCACCAAATTAGTCAAACAGTTCATTTTTTCTTCAGCTTTCACTTTCTGGGGTACTTATATTATTGTTTCAATATTTCCTTTTCATTGTATCAAATCAAGTTCATAGAGAAACAGAAGTTTTTTCTTTATATTTTCCAGTTTAAATTTTTGTCCACAAGATGGCACTCCCCGTTATACAAAGTTCTCGCCCTTTTTTCCCTCCCCGTTTTGTTGTTAGGGGCTTTCCAAGCCTCAATATTCCAAAACAATCAGGTCTCCAATTTGATATTTCCCCCTTCTTTATAACACTCTTAAATCCAGCTTTTGTTGATGCCTGTTTATTGCCAATGTATTTTAATTCAGTTTAAGTTTCTTGTTCTGGCTTCTTCCTCTCCCGGTTCGAAGCCCTGTTCAGCTGTCAAAGTTAATTTTTCTCTTTTTTTCCCCTTCACTTTTTAATTCCGCCGCTTTCTTTTCTTTCTTAAAAATTCTTAAAGCACCAATCCTGGGGTACCTTTTATTTAGTTGTTGCGCCAAATTGTCCTGGTTCTTATATTGTCCACCTCCTTCTCCACTCCTGCACAAATTTTACTCCAGCTGAGTCGTCCTCTTCAGGGTGGCCAATTTGGACCATCACTCAGTTGTCTTCGGGAGGAAAAAATGCCAAGCCCAGAGGGGGGATATGCAGTTCCCCTCAACCTGGCTGGCGGCTTCCCCTTATTCCACCACCCTTTCGAGGCAGCTTCAGCCCCTAACCACAAGTATTGGGGCTCTCTGACGAAAGAGCACAGACTGAAGCCGTGGACAGTCGCAGTCCCCGGTTCATCGGCGAGGAGGGCTAAACACATCTATATAGATTCTCAATCACCTACACCAGCCGTGACTAACCTTTTTGGGCTCCTGTGCCAAAAAATTGTGCGTGTGCTTGCACACTTGTGCTCATGTGCCAGGACCCAGAAGGCAATGCATGCCTCCCCACGCCCTCTACGCATGCACACGCAATCCCACCCCACTCCCCCACCCCGCCACTGCCCCCTTACCTGCACTGTACCTCACAGCTGATTTTTGGCCAGTTAGAGGCCTTTTTTGGCCTCCCAAAGGCTTGAGGAAGGCTTCTTCAGGCTTCTACAAACTTTGTAGGCCGAAATCTAGCCCCGTTTCATCACTTCCGGTATTTTTGGAAAAACAGGAAGTCATGAAACGGGGTTAGATTTTCGCCTACAAAGCTTGTAGAAACCTTCCTCAAGCCTTTGGGAGGCAGAAAAAGTCCTCAAACTGGCTGAAAATCAGCTGTGAGGTGCACACATGGGCAGTGAGGTAAGTTTGCTGGCACAAATGTGCTGGCACAAATGGCTCTGCGTGCCACCTGTGGCACATGTGCCATAGGTTCGACCTAGAGTTCATGGTTGTCCCAATGGTGCTTTTCCAAAATGTAACTGGACTTTTTTTTTCTTTCCTTGAAAACACTGAACTGAAGCTTCTTGGATGAGAAGCAAAACATTTTCAGGGAAAAAATAAAACAAAAACGTCCAGTTGCCTTTTGAGGAAGCACCTTTCTTGTTATTTCTTTTAATTAAAGTTGCTTTGAAAAAAAAAAAAAAAGAAGTACCACAGCACTGTGAAAAAAGTTAACCTAATAATGGATAAAAAATACTTTCACAAATTGTTCAGTATTTTACTACCTGTTACAAATTCTGCAGAGATCTGTCATTAGAGCACACTATTTCTAAAATTTAAAGATATTATACATTATACATACACTGGATCCAGAAATTAGAAAGACAAGAGCTCAGCTACTATCGTGAGGCTTCTTCACCAGCCTGAAAGCTCAGAGAACATTCTGGAAAGACATCCAGCGTGGAAATTTGCCTCATGGCAGTGACAATCAATACAAGTAGCCCTCAACTTACAACAGTTCATTTAGTGACCATTCAAAGTTACAACGGCACTGAAAAAGGTGACTTATGACTGTTTTTCACACAACCATTGCAGCATCCCCATGGTCATGTGATCAAAATTCAGCCCCTAAGCAACTGGCTCATATTTATGATGGTTACAGTGTCCTGCGGTGATGCCATCCCCTTTTGCAATCTTCTGACAGGCAAAGTCAATGGGGAAGCCAGATTCACTTTACAACTGTATTACTAACTTAGCAACTGCAGTGATTCACCTAACAACTGTGGCAAGAAAAGTTATAAAATGGGGCAAAATTCACTTAACAATTTGTCTTGCTTAGCAACAGAAATTTTGGCCTCAATTGTGGTTGTAAATTGAGGACTATCTATACAAGTAAGAACTCTCTAAATCACCTCTCAATAAGATTTAAACTGTGGCTGTGCCTGTGCCTATAAGTCAAGGGATCCCCAAACCTGGCAACTTTAAGACTTTAAGCATAGCTGGATGGAGAATTCTGGGAGTTTAAGTCCACAAGTCTTAAAGTTGCCAAGTTTAGAGACCTCTGCTATAAGTTATAGTACTAATTTAAATTTCACTGAATCTTACACCCAAATAAGAATTCAGAGCAGCAATCTGCGAATTTGAAATTTTTATAAAATCATCGTTTTACAGAGATCTTATTAATGCATATAATCCCCCAAAATCCAACAAATATCATTTGCAAATTAAAAGATACATTTCTCTTTCTTTTTCTAATATGTAGACAGCAAACCTTAATTCTGCCTTAAAGAGCACTTATCAATTTTTCCCGCAAACTGATGCATTTGCTGAACAAAGAACAACCTTTCACATCCTTTTTTCTCCTATGAAACTTGAAAGCATTTTGCACTTGGATACCTGCCTCTTATATTTTATTACCATGACCAACTTATAATGACTGAATAACCACCCTTTAAATTAACTGTACAGAAATGAACCGACATTTCCCACATACACTTGCACATTCCGTTCATATATATCTTATTCCTCAGCAGTTAGTTCTGCTGTACTTCCCCAGAGGTATTGTCAGAAATGGGAAAGAGAAGCACAAATCATTTAATTGAAGTGGAGGGAGCAAAAGCCCCCATTAATCATCCATTTTCCTCATCTCACTAAGTAAAAGTTGTAACTGTTGTAACTGAGCAGGCTCCCAATTCAGACAATTCAGTCAGCAGCCTTGTGCCAGATAGTCAATCCTTCTCCATGAGTGAGACTAATAATGAGACTAATAATAATAATCAGAGGACAAGCCAGGAGCAAGGCCAGTCAAGAATGGAGGCTGACCATCTGTTCAGCAGCCTCTGAATGAAGTGGAGTTTCCCTAAATTGCTAGAGAAGATCTAAGTAAATTAAGCAAAAGAATCGTTGTTTTGGAAAAGCAGTAATTTTCCGAAGAGATATAAAAGTAGTCCTCGACTTACAACAGTTTATTTAGTGAGGATTCAAAGTTACAGCACAACTGACAAAAGCAACTTATGACCATTTTTCACAATTACAGCCTTTTCTACATCCCTGTGATCATGTGATACTTGACAACTGGTTCATATCTGTGACTGTTGTAGTGTCCCAGGATCATGTGATCACATTTTGCGACTTTCTGACAAGCAAAGTCAATGGGAAACGAGATTCACTTACTAACTTATCAACCCCAGTGATTCACTTAATAATTGAGGCAAGAAAGGTCATAAAATGGGGAAAAATTCACTTAAGGTGAATTCACTTTTTTCATATCTTTTCTTCTCCTATGAAACTTTAAAGCATTTTGCACTTGGATACATGCCTCTTATGTTATTTTATTACCATGACCAACTTATAATGACTGAATAACCACCCATTTAAATTGTTTTAACTGTACAGAAATCAATTGCCATTTCCCACATACACTTGCACATTCAATCCATATACATCATAAATGTTGGGCTCAATTGTGGTTGTAAGTCAAGGAGGACCTGTATAAAATCTAGCTATGTTCATTTTTTTTCTTGTATCTTTTCTGGGCAGAACTAAACCAAGTGTAATATTCTTATGTCACTGTTCAAATTTATAAAATTGGGCATTCAGCTTTGAATCAAACTAAGGTTTAACCTCAAGAAGGCTCAAATTATAATCCTCACTTAATATTCACTTAGCAACCATTCAAAGTTATAACAGAACTGAAAAATGTCCTCCAGGTTGAGGTTATCATAGCAGTATGCCTTCCTTTTAGAAGGAGCTTATTAGAAGATTATAAATATAATTAGAAAAGTCAGGAAAGGTCTGTAAAAACCGATTGTCTTATGCCAGTGATGGCTAACCTTTTTGGCACTGAGTGCCCAAAGTGCACACACATCCCCAAAATGCTATGCCCATGCGTCCCCCATGCATGCACATGTGACCCACCCCCACATGCACCCCACCCAGCCCGCATGAGTCCCACCCCGCATGAGTCCCACCCTGTGCATATACATGCACAAAGACCCAAAGACCAGCAGGCTGGTGGAAGGCATGTGCGCATGTGCGACAGAGCTGAGCTGGGTTGACAGCTTACGTGCCCACAGAGAAGGTTCTGTATGCCACTTATGGCACATGTGCCATAAGTTCGCCATCATGGTCTTAGGGCTAAGAGCTATTCTGTTACAGAAAATGTATGAAGAGCTTCAAAATAGCCTCCTCTAAACGAGAGCCAAAACACATCCTAACCTGTTTTGCCCATGAGCAAACTGGATGACTAGATCGTTCACTACCTCCCAGTTCTACTACATGATGGTGTGGTTCTTGTGAGAATAAAAAAACAAGGGGAGTTCCCCATGTGCACTGCAGTCCCATGAGGAAAATCAAAGTAAAAATGTAATATATGAACAAATGTCCACTCTATGATAAAATCTATAAAAAAATGCAACACACTAAGCTAAGAAGATATTTGCCACTACCTTTTACTACTGATATAGGACTTTAAGTGAAGCTCCTACCAAAAAAAAGTAGGATAGAATACATCCAAACAATCAAAATCAGTGATATTCAGAATTATTCTACTAGCAGAAACAAAATCCTCCTAAATAGCTCATTTTGACTTAGTCACCACACTTTGAAAAAAGATTGCTGCATCAAATCCAAAAACAAATACATTAGCTTATTATTAGTCATCACTTTCAATTGTGAGAAACCTAAATCCTTGCAGATTGAAGTTACTTCATAATAATTTCTATGTATCATTATTTATTGAAATATGATTGACTTGACTAAAATCAGCAGGATTTCATGTGTCTCAGAAAGGAAGGCATATGAAGTAAAAACAAAATGGAGTTCGCTAGGCTAAGATCAGTTCCCTACTCTGCAGTTGCTTTTCCTAAATCCCTTAGAGAAGCAATAAAAATGCTAGTACAAGCAGAAAAGTGCTTAAAAAGGAATGTTAGTAATAAAAATGGATACTTGTAATCAAAGAAAGCTATGTGAACCAAGGACAAGGGAAGATAACAGAAATAGAAACATTGAATAGAAAATATTATTCTAACAGGCAATCTCTATATTATTAATACAATCAGTATCTTTCTACTTCCACCTTCATTACATTATTATATCTGACCTCATGGATTACATGTATACTTTGTTTACAGAAACCTACGTAAAGCCCATTTTTAGATTTTCTATTGAAGCTCCAGTATCGAAATTAACTCACTCTATGCTTCTATTGATGAGTATTCTGGTTTCTATTATTAAAATAATTCATAAAGTAGACATTTCTCCTACGTATGCACTGCATAACATATTTGCAAGGCAAATAAATAGAGACGTATTAAGATACATAAGTGCAATTATTTCAATCTACAGCTGCAGCATCTCAGATGCAGATTGAAATGACTAAGATTTAGATATTAAGCACTCAAATCACATTACTGTCAACTCAGGACTCAACATGCCACAGATTAGAACAAATAAGCACAGTTCACTTAAAAATAGTGCTCTCACACATGTATTGGACTGTATATTTTACAAATTTTTGCATATGAATAGCAAAAGCACATATCAAATGATATCATACAGCCTGAAGCAATTTCAATAAAACAGAGCATGCAACTAAAATTAATCATAATGCGCCACTCTATTTTAACCAATTATTCTACCAAAAAATTAAGACATTCATCATTCAAATTCACATTCTGTATAATTAAACCAAAATAAAAAAGAAGCCATTTGCACTGTTTTTTATTACTCCAATACAAATGCCCCCCTCCCCCACCTCACTCTTATATTCTTGGCAGATAAATTACAAGAATAATGTGATGTATTAAGGGTTGGGGTATATGGAATGTGTCATTATAATTAAACATATGGACAACAAATATCCATTTTCTTCACCTGATCATTCTCCAGCAGTGAGCATCACAAAAATAAGGATACACAAATAATACCAAACAAAGAGCTCATATTTCAGCCTGTACTACAGTCATAAAGACAACTTTGCCTATAGTTAATTGGACATATCTTGGGAAGAATAAGCAGAACTGTGCTTGGATGTTTTTGCACATTTTGCTGATACAGGTGCTCCTTGATTTGCAACTATTTAATGACAGTTTGAAATTATAATAGCCTTGGAAAAAGTAACATATAGCCTATCCTCAAAGTTGCAACTGTCCTAACACCCCCACGGTCAAATTGCAATTTGGGCGCTTGGCATCCAGCTCACATCTATGACATTTGCAACATCTTGCAAACACATGGTTGTGATTCGCAACTTTCCCAGCCAGCAAAGTGAATTGGGGAAGCTGGATTCACAAGAACTGCATTATTTAATGGTCATGAGATTCACTGTGATGCTTTGCTTAACAACCAGGGTAAAATGGTTATAAAAATTGGGCCTGGTCATGTGATGGCTTGCTTAATGACCACACTGTTTAGAAATCAAAATTCTGGTCCCAACTGTGGTTGTAAGTCGAGGGCCACCTATCAAGCTGATACCTGCAAAGTTCTACCAGTAGTGGCTGGAATCTTGAGTGTAGCTGGGCAGCGTCTTACATGGTTATCTGGAATACTGTTCAGTTTGTGGCTCTGAAGGAAGTGCCAGGGCGCTCTCCAGCATGGCTCTATCATCTGCTGTCTAGATCCATGACCCTCCTCAGATACCTCAGGAAGGTTTGAGTGGTTAGGTCCAGCAAATGATCAATGCCTGTTTGGGGAAAGGAAATATGCCAGATGATTTTAAGGTGTTGGTGTGTCTTCTTATGAAGAAGACTTCCCTGGATTGAATTATTTGGACTGCTACCACCCTGCCTCCAACCTCACCCTTTGAGAGAATGATGTTCATGGTGTGGCTTCTTCAACTGCAAAATGCCCACAAAAAAAGTTTATCTCTATCCTTTTCAATCAGGGTTAAGACTCAGGCATGCAATATTGGCCTGGATGAAGGGAGTACACACTGTCTGATGGAGGTTAGGAACCTCTATTTTACATAAATCGTCCCCTTTCCTGAGCAGAAAAAATCTGATCAAAAGGAAAAATATTTTCCATGGAGAGTCCCATAAGGCATGATCGTTTTCTTCCTACACTTCCATATGTACTGTACATTTTACATCTTTATTTAATTGATATGTATCCTACCTTAATTTGTACAGTTCTAGGCGGTGAACATAATATCCTTGTCTGCTATTTTCTCCACAACAATTGTCAGGTGGCACATTGAAGTGAAATATTCACTGAGAGTGAATATTTTAGTTTATTTCTTCTATCTGGGCCCTGGCTACTTGGCTTTCAGGCCAAGTATCAGGCCAAATATTCACTGAGAGTGAATATTTGGCCTAAAGTTATCCAGCCAGCTTTTATACCAAAAAAACCAGGTAGGATTCATGGTCTCTAGCCAAGTACATTAACTGCTACACCAAAGTGCCTCTCAATGAACCTCTCACAAATGGGTATAATTGGTGAGATGCCATCAGCATGCCACTTACCATATATTACACATTGGGTCAAGCTGGAGATGCCATGGAAGACTTAATTTAGGGCAGGGTTAGCAAACTCACGTCATCATGGCGGCCTCATGTAATGTATTGGGACTTTTTTCTACTTGGCTAAATCAGGCATGGGTGTGGCCAGCATGTAACGCATCTGGCTCATAGCCCAAGAGTTTGACAGCCCTGACCGAGGGCCTGAAAGCCAAGTAGCCAGGGCCCAGATAGAAGAAATAAACTAAAATCAAATCCTAACAAAATGGAGGTATTTGTCCCCAAATGACTCAGTTTTCTGTAACAGTTGCAAGAGTGGATGGGTGGTTTTCCTCCTTAAATGATACATCTGTGACTGAGATTTCTTCATGGACTTATGGCTATTGCTATCTGGAGGCTACAACCACAGGAGGATCTTTGCCTAGCTTCAACTTCTATGTCAGCCGTAGCCATATCAGCCCTGAGGTGACATGGTGACATGAATTTATACCCTCATCACTATCAGGATAGATTTCTGCAACCAGTTAATTCTGAGGGCTACTCAGAAACTATGGTTAATGCAAATGCAGCTGCACGCATAGTGGTGAGATCAACTTCAATCATGTTACCTTAATATTGCACCGGTTGCTAGTAGTACTTTCAAGTAGGTTAAAGTCTTAGTTCTGACCTTGAAAGCCCTGCATGGTTTGGCTTCAGGAACACCTTATCCAGACAGAACCATCCTGCCCAGCAAACTCATCTCAAACTCAGCAAACTCAGGAGATGAGGTCATCTATTTTTATATGAAAGAGAAAAACGGAAATGCAAAACAGTATTTCTTGGTTACCACTCCCACTTTATCAAGTAGCCTTCCTCAGAGAATTGCTAGAATGGTACATTTATTTATTCATTTGATTTTTATTGATATATACTTTAACAGCAATCGAGCAAAGCGGTAAAAACTGAACTATTCCATATCCCCTTTATTATTTAAAACTACTTGTGTTAATAGTAGCTGAGCTGGTATACTTACTAAATCTCTGATGGCAAACCTATGATGCCACGCCATATTTTGGGGGATGTCACACACCAGATGTCACACACCAGGATGTCACACACCAGCATTCAACAAATCCAACAGCAGCAACTCTTGAAAGCACGTCCCATTCTTGCACAATTTTCAGAGGCTGCATGAGAACGGGGTGTGCTCTTACGCAATCTCCACAAGTCACACAAGAATGGGTTATGCTTCTGCATGGTTTTCAGAGGCTGCTGACACCATAAAAGAACATGCACCTTGAGGAACAGCACAAAGCCGCCTTATTAAGTACCAGTAGTGGTGCTGGGCCTGAAGTTGAGCACTGGGCCTCTAATTCAAGTCCAGCCTCAGGGTGGTCCAGATAGGGAAGATTTTAAAAAATGTTATTCATTTTTTTGTGGTGTGTGGGGAGACATACCAGTTGAGTCAAGTGGGGCATTTTCTAAATTTTTGACATGCCAAGCCCAGAAGGTCTGCCATCACTAACTTATCTTTGTTTTCTTGGATAATTGCAGTTTTAATTATTTTATTTTTCTGTACTGTGTCATGTTCTACTTTATTACTGTAAACTGAGACTCATACGATTTGACATTGCACAAAAAAAGCAACACATAGGTAAATCTTTTAAAGTGCATATAGTTTTATAAAGACATGAAAATATTAATTCATGAAATCTACCGAGTAATATGAAAAAGGAATTGCTAGTATTATCAGACAATATTTATTTATAAGATTGAAAAAACTGTTTTAATGATATTTCAATTTTGACATTCTTGGTAAACACAATGTGCATTGTGGATAATATAGGATAGTACCAGCTTTATTGTCTGCCAGTGACAATTTTTTATCAAATATTATAAACACTAATTGGAACTTTAACCAACCAGCTTTGAAATCTTTGAACACACTTGCATACAGAGGTTCTGTTTCAGTGACTCATTCTTTAGCAATGATACCGGGTAATAATTTTTTGATGAGGTCAAATCTTGACCTTCTTCAGGTATTAATGATATATTGGCCTCTATCCAACTGTCCTGTATCTTTCAGTCTGTAAAATAGAGTTCATCATGGATAGCAATGGTTGTATTAGCTCATCGTTAAAATGTTTATAATAAGAGATTGGTACACCATCTAGTCCAGGCGTTTTCCTCAATTTTTTTATAGCTTCACAAACTTTCCTTGTTGTTTCCTTGCCATTTATTGTTTGGTTTTCTTTAATCTACTCTCATAGAAATTGCTAATAAGTAATAATAATTGTTGATAAGTTAACCTTTATTGCTATATGTAAAATAATATTTCAGAGGTTAGGAGTTGTATTTTGACCTCTGAGCTTCTAGAAAATTATTGCACAACCTTCTGACAATCTCAGTGGGGACAATTTTTTTCCAATTTTTTTTCTCTTAGGTTTATTGGAGTGTGGATGAAGTTCAAAATAAAAGTACAAAACTTCTATGAGGCAAACTGCTCCATTGCCTATTCTTAACCTTCCATTAAACAAATAAAATAGCCTCAAATTGCACCAATGAGATTTAACATGACATTTTGGCAGAACAATCTGAGCAGCCATAAATTGGATGATGGAAGAGAAACAGCACATGGATTGCCCACCCTGATGTACATTAAATATAGCAATAGTACTTAAACTTATATACTGCTTCATAGTAGTCCACAACCTTCTCTAAGCAGTTTACAGAGTCAGCATATTGCTCCCAACAATCTGGGTCCTCATTTTACCAACCTCAGAAGGATGGAAGGCTGAGTCAATCTTGAGCTGGTGAGATTGAACTGATGGCTATGGGCAAAATCACCTGCAATACTGCATTCTAACCACTGCGCCACCACAGCTGTTTATAAAGCTCTTCATGTCATAGGACAAGGCTATTCGTGAGAATACTTTTCTCCAATAGTCTCTGATCCTCCAGAGATCCATAGCAAAAGAGAGGGAAAGCTGTATGTCCATAATGGCAAACCTATGGCAGGTGTGCCAGAAGTCGCATGCTGAGCCACTTCTGCCAGCACACGAGAAGTCGCCCAGAAGAGTTGGGCATGTACAAGTGCCTCTTGCCAGCCAGCTGATTGTCGGGTATCTGCTGCAAGATGTCACAAGATGCAAAGGAAAAAGGGTGTGGGTACTTACCTGATATGCCCGTTCTCTCTGAGCTACGACAAGCATCCAGAATGGGAGGTGCTTAGTCTCTGCTCGGATAGGCTGGGCTTAACTGTTAGGATGCTGTTGCTCCTCCCTGGCTCCTCCCTAGCATCCCCCAGTTTTGGCGAAAACGAGGTGATGCAATCCCCACCCTCTTCTGTGATTTAGTCATTCATTGGTTTCTGCATTCTGTCAGATTAGTCATTGGCCAGAACAGGATCCTGCCAGATGGATACTGGGTGGGGCTGGATGCTTGTTGCAGCTCACAAAGAACGGGCATATCAGGTAAGTACCAATGCCCTTTCTCCATTGTGCTGCTCCAAGCATACCAAAGCTTGGCATGTCCTATAGGAGGGTCTCCGTCTGGGCTGGAGCTTCCCCACTGTCCGAGTGGACTCGTTGTGACACCCTCCTGCCAAAGGAGGCTCAAGCGGATGCAAAGACATCAATTTTGTAATGTCTAATAAAGGGTGATGGAGAAACCCATGTCGCTGCTCTACATATTTCTGCTACAGGGGCTTGAGTGGCCCAGGCCGCTGAGGTTGCTGCGCTTCTTGCCGTGATGCTTCTAGGCACAGGTAATAATTGAGCCTCGTACACTTTGGTTATTGTGGCTTTCAACTATCTGCCTATAATTGAAGGTGAGACCTTATGCCCGAGTGGTTGCTGAAAAGATAGAAAAATGGCTGCAGTCTTCCTGAAGGGAGCTGTTCGATGTAAGTACGTACGAAGAGCTCTGCAGACATCCAGCCAGTGCCATTGATACTCAAGTTCTTGTGCAGGCCTGGGGCAAAAGTTTGGGAGAACCAGTTCTTGTGTCCTGTGGAAGGCCGAGTTGACCTTTGGTATGAAAGTGGGGTCTGGTCACAGAACAACCCTGTGTGAAAAATACAGAGATCCTTACTGGCCGATAGTGCCAATAGTTCTGAGATACGTTGTGCTGATGTTATAGCAACGAGGAAGACTACTTTGTATGTGAGAAAATGTAGGCTGGTAGTTTTCAGTGGTTCAAATGGGGCCTTCGAAGGTGCTGTGAATGCCTTGTTAAGGCCCCAGGTCGGGTAACGATGTACCACTGGCAGATATAGATTTGTGGCTCCCTGGAGAAAGCTCTTTATCTGAAGGTGGTGGGAGATGGACGTTAGACCCTGCCAGGTCACCACTAATGCAATAGCCTCAACCTGTCATCTTAAGGTGTTTGGTAAGAGACTGCTGTCGAGTCCGTCATGAAGAAACTCTAAAACTTGTGCCACTGATAGAGCAAAACGGTCTACTTTGGATTTTGAACACCATTTATAGAAAATGTTCCATGTGGCATTATAGATGCGGCTCATTGAGGGGCGCCAAGCTGCTTGAATGGTGTTGATCACCCTAGTTGAGAGGTTCTCCTTCCTTAGATGTCTCTGCTCAACCTCCAAACGGCTAGGTATAGCCACTGAAGGTCGGGGAGTTGGATCAGTCCCTGAGTGAGTAGAATTCTGTGTGGTGGAATTTTCCACAGGTCTTCTGTGGACCCCTCAGATCTGTGAACCACGGTCTCCTGGGCCAGAATGGTGCCACCAAGATCAGTTCCTCTTTCTCTTCCAGAATCTTTTGGACCACTTTGAGTATCAACAGAAGAGGGGGGAAGGCATATAGGAGTCCCTGAGGCCACTGGCCATGGAGGGCATTGACATTCTCCACTCAGTGGGAAGGGTATCTCGAAATGAATCTCAGGAGCTGCGCGTTCAGGGGACAAGCAAACAGATCTATAACTGGTAGTCTGAATCTCTGCACTGCCGCTTGAAACTATTCCGGGTGTAAGCACCACTCTGATTGGTCAATTGTGGCCCTGCTTAACTAATCTGCCTGTGTATTTGTGAGACCTGAGATATGTTCCGCTCTGATGGAACCCAAGTTCCTTTCCGCCCAAAGGCACATTCTCTCTGCTTCCCATATTAGTTGTTTCAAGTGGGTCCCCCCTTGTCTGTTGATGTGTGCTTTTGTAGTAATGTTGTCTGTGAGAATGAGGATGTGTTTCCTTCAAATGTGGAGAAGGAAACTGCGAAGGGCCAGGTGGACTGTCCTGAGCGCTAACTAATTTATGCTGTTAGACTGCTCTGCTGCTGCCCAACGCCCTTGTGTCGAGAGGGCTTGGAAATGTGCTCCCCATTCAAACAAACTGGCATCTGTAGTGACGGTGAGTCTGTGGGGCTCTTGCTGTGGATAACCCCTGTTGATGGGTGGAGCAGTCTACCAGTGCAGCGAGAGCAGGACTTTCATTGGAACCAATATTCAGGTCTTGGAGTTGCTTCGTCCCGCTCTTTGAAATGGAAGCAGGTACCATTGAAGTGATCTAGCATGGAACCGGGCCCAGGGAATAATGGAAATATAGGAAATTATTTTCCCCCAGTAATTTAGACAGATCGGCTAGAGGAACCTGTTTGAGGGATCTGATAAGCTAAGTTCTTAATGCTCTCCTGTCTCTCAGGGGATAGAAACACCTTTCCTTCAATTGTGTCTATTATCGAACCCAGGTGAGCTAGGCGTGTGCAGGGAGACAACTGACTCTATGCCCAATTAATGGAGAAACCGTGATGTTGCAGGGTTTGCAATGTAATTTGAGTATCCAATTCTGCCTACTTGGATGAAGAAGATAATATCAAGATGTCTTCCAGGTAGCACTGGAGTCTCACAGGAGCACTCCTAAGGTGAGCAGCTAGCAGCTAGGGCTGCCAGAACCTTTGTAAAAGTCCTGGGGGCAGATGACAACCCAAAGGGCAGAGCGATGTATTCAAAATGCTGGTTGTTGTAGCAGAACCTGAGAAATTTGGTGTGTGAAGGTCTGATTGGTATGTGTAAATAAGCCTCTGTTAAATCGATAGAAGTTAAAAAGTCACCCTTTCTTATGCTAAGCAGAATGGATTGTAACATACTCATTTTAAATTTGTGATAGACTAGAGTGTGGTTAAGTTGTTTTAAATCTAGGATTGCCCCCCATCCCCCCGAACTCTTAGGGACCACAAAAAGTAGTGAATAGAGCCCCTATCCCTGTTGATCCCAGGATACCAGTTCAATGGCTTTGATTTCCAGTAAGTAATAGATCGCTGTCTCCATCAGGTTCCGTTTAACGGGATTCCTGGAAATAGGGTATTTCATGAAAAAGTTTGGGGGTGTGGAGTGGAACTCGAGAGCTAAGCCAAATCTGATGGTCTTGCGCACCCAGGAATCTGATGTGGAAGATTCCCAATGGTCTGCAAAGAGTCTCAATCGTCCACCAATGGGAGTGATTTATTTATAATAAATCACTCCCATTGAGTGATAAATTTATTGTGGACGATGGAAATCTCTGTTTCCTGTCCCCCTAAAAGGTCTCTTCCCCTGTCCCCCCCTATGAGGTCTGTCAGAGAATTCCGATCTATTGGATTGCTGGGCGCCCCTATTTCCGGATACCCTCTGGAATCTAGGGGAGAATGGACCTTGATAATAGGGATGAAAGGAGCCTCTCCGAAAGGGCTGATAGTTCCTGCTGTCTGAGTAGCGGAGGGAGGGGAGAATTTTCTTCTTGCTTCTAGTCTCAATTAACAGCGGATCCAGGGCAGCATCAAATAATTTGTCACCTGAAATTAGGGAAGAAGCTAGCTTCCATTTTTGTTTGGAATCAGCTTGCCAATGTCTCAGCCAAAGCAAACAGCGGGCTGTAACCTGTGATGCCATGGCCCAGGATGAAAATTTGACCAAATAAAAAGTGACATCCGCCGAAAACTCTGCAGCTGCAATCAATTTGGCGATGTCCTGATGCACTCTAATATTAGAATTTGGTATAGTGTCCCTGAGATGGCAGAGCCATCTGAGGGATGTCCTAATGAACAACACGGCAGTTGCTACCCTTATGGCCCATGCATTGGATTGATGTGCCTTTTTGAGAGCAATCTCAGCTTTCTTCTTCTCTGGTTTAAAGGCCTCCTCTGCCTCAGTGGGAATAGCGGAGGAGGATGCCAAAACTACTACTGGCTCATCTACTTCCGGGGTACTCAGGGAATCAGAGAATTCCAAAGCTAAATTGAAGAATTTTTTATCGAAACTTGTAGGGGATGGATCAGATCTGAAAACATTTGTGGAACCGGAATAACCTCAACCTCGTTAATGGGCTGTGATAAAATCAGATCATCCGATTCTTCTAGAGATTCTGGTTGTGGAATAGAAGAAGACTTTTCAAGGCAAGCTGTGGTTTTTGTCTTAAAGAGGAGGGAGCTGAACAGCTGGGGGCAAAACAAAAAAGTAGGCTGGTCAGGTTTTTTATTTTATTTTATACATGCTATTGTGAACAATAGTCGACAAGGCGTGACACTAAGTATCAAGATCATGCATACAATGCTGTGCACTATACATGACAACCTCATGGCCTAATCAAGGGTTCACAGCAGTTTAAGAGAAGAATAATGACAAAAAGAAAAAAGTGGGGCCTAATAAATAATATACTATACAATCTGCAGAAGGTGGTTGCGTACGCGACTCTTGAATGACTGAGACCCTCTGTCACTAATCATGCCTACAATGTCTTCTGGTAAGGTTTGATGTCCTCATCATCAAACATGCCTCTTTCTAGGGGCCCTGCCTCCGGGGAGGCTTCATTATCATGAACTGAGACTGCCTCTAATTGATCCTCTCCTCCCTCCTCCTGTAATTTATGTGAATGTGCATTGGAAATCATAGAAAGCTCCCCTTGAGGAGGTACCTGAGGATAATGCAGGTCAGTTCTGCATAGAGATCTTACTGATTGTGAGTTGCATGCCGACCCTGGTCTCTGCCTGGCCATCATGGATTGTTGCACCCCCGCTGCGATTCCCCTGCAGATTGCCAGCTCCATCCATGTTTTCATTGTTTCTGGAATCTCGTCTGGCAGCAACTCCTACTGGCATAGGCCCACTGCTGTTGGGGTGAAAGTCACCTTGGGGGCTTGACATGAAACCTGAACTCCTGATGAGGCCTGGAAAAAAATTAGTAGGCCTAGCAGGCATGGACAGATCTAATGCTACTGGGGTGGGTTGAGGCAGAGGCAGTGGCGTTGGAGGGGGAGGCTGGGAATACCATTCAGCCTCTCTAGTGCGTTTATTAATTTGCCTTTCCAGTGCCGGGTAACACCTTTCTCTGCTGCCTTTGAAGGACCCTTAGCTTTTTTGGACTTATCATGGGTCTGTGCCTTAGCACCACCTCTGCTTGCCATTGTACTTCTTTAATTTCCTCAACAATGAGGAATCTGTAGTAGATTATAAATAGACAGATAGATATAGGTATAGGTGTGTGTGTGTGTGTGTGTGTGTGTGTGTGTGTGTGTATATACATGTGTGCTGTTCAGCTTCCTTCGGGTATTATCCCACGTCATTGTGGTGCTTTTAAAGTTGTAGCAACGTTTCAGCAGAATCTCATCTGCCATCATCAGGCTTCTGTACTGAGTTTGTATGTGGGTCAGGCTCTCACAGCCGTTGGTTTTAAATTTGAGGCTAGCCTATTGCTATGCCAGGATGTTTTTTTCTACATCCTGATTGGTTGGGAGTCTTGGTCTGTGTTTATTGGACTTGGAGTTTGTTTGATTGGTGTTTCTGGTTTCTTCTGTCTGTTTTGTGGCTTTTATTGGCTGGCAACACTGTGTTCCTGTATTGGAGGCTTTCAGTGCAGCTTGGCTTCGCGTGAAAGGATGGCTATTATCTATTAGGAAGCTAGGTTTCATCTGGGTGCCTGGTTGGGGTGTGTTTGAGCT
>BLBF01000007.1:14282248-14306402 GCA_015471245.1 Laticauda colubrina | reverse complement strand
TAACTGCACAGGGTGCTTAGAGGTGATTAAAGCCTCTCACAGGGTACTGGTGAACCAATGAATGGCCCCACCATGCAACGTGGAAAAATGGCGGTGTCCATTAAAAAGCGTGCCAAAAAGGTCTGCAGGCCCCTAAGGAAAATGGCGTTAGCCTTATTTATCTTTTTTAGGCACAAACACAGCAGCAGCCTCTGCTGCTCAGCCCATCTGATAAAAAAGCTACGGTGTGACTGAGTGGTGAGGAGGGGATAAGAGAGGCCTCGATGCCCCCACCCCCTGCGTTCTCCAAGGGGAGGAAATCACCACCAGCAAAATGAATTAGAGACAAATAAGCACGCTTCCTTAAAAGCAGCTTGCAGGTCGAATCACAATGGCAAGGCAAAAGCATTTGGCACAGAAATGTAAAAACAGCGCTCTCTATCAGAGGAGCAACTGCTGTGACCAGGGAAATCCCAAAACCCTGAGGCTGCTAAAGAGGCGATCTGCTTTCTGTCATTCCGACAGCTTTTCTTGCCAATTGCAGTTGGAACTTAGTAAATAGAAACCTAAATCTGGAAATCTGCTCTGATCAAACTAATTCAAACCTTTAAATCCTTCTCTGGCCAAGGATAAGCCGCCTATCATACCAAAGGCTGAGCAAAAACAGGGGGATGCTAGGGAGGAGCCATGGAGGAGCAACAGCGTCCTAACCATTAAGCCCAGCCTATTCAAGCAGAGACTAAGCACCTTCCACTCTCTGGATGCTCGGAGTGGCTCAATGGAGAAAAGGAAAATTGGGTTTACCTGATTTGAAATTGAATTTTGCATCTTGCTATTTGGTCTCAATGGAAGAATAGATGTTGGTTTTTCTCCAGAGCAGCCGCACTACATGGTATGGGATCCCAGGGCTGTTATCCTCCATAGTACAACCTTACTTGCCCACACTCCATAATGGCCCCCACCAACCCATCCACAGTCCTTACAGCTCACCTATACTTAGTAGCTCCCACTGGCAGCATTCATCTACCCATTTAAGCTCTTGCCTGTTGGCTTGCTTACCCAGAACTCTAGTCTCTGGGTTACAACAACTACCAGGACTGCTGGAATTACTGTACTAAATAATACAATCATGTGACACCATGTTTTATGATTACATCACCTAGTGGACTTCCTGTGTCCACAATAATTGGGTGCACAGAACTTCACACAATTATTAAAATTCCTTTACTAGAGATTCTATCATGTAAATTAATATGGACATGTTGCTTTCCATAAAAAAAACCAGCTATCGCAGTTCCAATATAATGCCTATTATAATTATTAATAAGCTATATTAATTACAATCCTTGTTTATCGTGAACTATTTCAACAATAAAACAATAGCATGACTAGCCGTCCCTCAGTGATTATACATTTGAGAAATTATCACCATCCAGACTGATTAAGAATGAAACAAAGAAAAAGAAAGGAAAGAAAGAACATCCTTTGTCAACAGAACTGTGGCTATCTTAAAAGTGTACACAACTGTACCTTATGCAAAGGGACTCCATTCACTTACTACAATGCCGCAGCCATACTAGTTCAATCTGAATGTTAAAAGGTTTTTTTTGTGTGCGGTGCACATGAACCGAGCCTTCTTTGCACCAGAGTGAACTAACCACTTCACTGAGTTGGCCCACTTGAATGCCTTTTATTCATACAAATCGGGTAAAATGTATTTATTATAAAAATGAACACCAATGCAAGCCAGTATTAAAACCCAAATTAGAAAAGACTTGTTAGCTGTAACATAGAATATTCTTTTCCCATCCATTTACAGTATTATGAAATATCTTATATCGGGGTATGGAATTTGCAGCCTGTGGGCTTGATGTGTCACACACTGGCCAGACCCTCCCCCCATTTAGCAAAGGGGGAAAAGTCACAATATGTCACGTGATGACATGATGCTGAGTTTGTCACCCCTGCCTTATATAATCACTTTACTAAAAAAAAAAAAAAAAAAGAGAAAAGAAAACCAGAGTAAAGCCCATGTCACACTGAACCAACGGATGCAAAGAGGATGTAAAAAAAACCTTGCCATCCGTTCGAAAACGTGATGTACTCACTGCCTCCGTTTTGCTTCCTCTCTATCCATCCAGCATCCGTTTATTGACGTTTCATCCGCTCCAAAAGTTTTGGGCTGCCCAAAACTTTTGCATGGAAAATGTATCCAGTTCGTCCGTTCTGCATCCGCTACGCATCCGTTACGCATCCGCTATATCCGCTTGGCATCTGCTACGCATCCGTTACACATCCGTTACGCATCCGCTATATCCGCTGGGTATCCGCGTAACTCCATCCGCCCAGACGCAGGGAGGAAGCGGAACGGATGCAGAACGGAAACAAAGTGTTTAAAACGGAAAAAACGTTCGCAGAGGGGACCTATCTCAGATATTAAGGATGTCTACAGGATGCCTAGAGGATGCAAAGGGACACCTATACTGCCTATAAAAAGTGGAAGCAACTCGCCTGCATCTCACTTTCAGAACAGCAGCCCAGCTGTGCAGACCTCTGCAGCCTTCATCTGGCTCTTCCTCTTCCACAGCATCCAGTCATGTCCACCGTGGATGTAACAAAGTCATTTCGGCAGCCACCATTGTTCTGCAACAGTGCAAAGCCATCTGCAGGCTCTGTGAACTCTACTGTGAGAAGAAAAGGAGCCACCCAAAAAGAGTCTGGATCCGAAGATGGTTCACCAGAAGAGCAGAGAACGGACTGTACAACAAGCTGATGATGGAGCTCAGGAACGAAGACACTCGGGTGTTCCAGAACTTCATGAGGATGCCTCCAGCCATGTTTGACAAAGTTGTGCAGTGGCTGACACCCAGGTTGACCAAGGCAAACACCAGCTTCCGGCCCAGCCTGGAACCTGGGCTCAAGGTGGCACTCACTCTGCGCCACCTGGCCTCAGGGACCTCCTACAGGAGCATGCAGTACGGCTGGAGGGTGCCATCCAACACCATCAGCACTGTGGTCAGAGAGCTGGAAGGCAACCTCATCGTGGGCTTCCCAGATCCAGAACCCCAACCCAACGACACACAAGATGTGCCCTACTTCATCGTGGGGGATGACGCCTTCTCCCTCACAACCTACCTCATGAAGCCCTACACTTCCAGACTCCTCACCCATGAAGAGAGGATCTCCAACTACAGGCTGTCCAGGGCAAGGCGGGTGGTGGAGAACGCCTTTGGCATCCTGGCCAACAGGTTCCAGGTACTTCTCACCACCATGCAGAGACCGTGAGGAGGATCGTGGAAGCTTGCTGCATCCTGTACAATCTCATGCGCACCCGCTACCCAGTCTTGCAGAACAGGCTCGTGGACCTCCAGCAAGGCAATGAGGGAATGGAGTCTGGGGAATGGAGGCAAGGGTGAAACCTGATCGACATTGAGGATGTGCAAGGCCACAACAGAGCCTCACATGAAGCGAAGCAGCAGCGCAACCTCCTGAGACAATGGTGCAACTCCCCAGCTGGAGCAGTGGAGTGGCAAGACAGGATGGTAGATGCTTAATGGATGCTTCCTTCAGCCTGTCTCATCACACGGATGAGATTGGGCCATGTATGTTTGGTTGGCCTACAATGAACAGGGCGTTTAATAAAGAGTTGTGTTTATGTTGACATGTGTGGATAATTATTACATTATTATTGATAATAAAGGGCCGTAGGTGTGGCACCTGGGAGGGTGGACCATACAGTCCCACTATGCTTGCACTGGAGGTTTATCTATCCCACAGCTATTATCCATCCCAAAGGTATCCCTGCCCATTCCACAGCTATCTCAACCCATCCCACTGCTATCTTAACCCATCCCACAAGCATGCAAAGGCTTAAACCATTTCTAAAAGTTTCCAGCAAGACTTTATTAAAAAAAAGAAATGAAGCAAGTGTGTGAATCATAAATAGACTTTATTAACAACAAGCTATAAGACAAAAATTAGTCTCTGGTACTCCTCTTGGTCGCTCAGTCTCAGGGGTGAAGGGTGCAGGTGCTGTGGAGGTGGCTGGTGCTGGAGTGCTTGTCATCAGCTCCTCCAGAAGCAGAAGCAGCAGAAGCGCCAGCCCCAGAAGAGCGAGCCAGTGCTGCAGAAGCCCCAGGAGAACCAGAGTGAGGGCCAGGGGGCGGGATGGTAGCCCTGTCCCTCTTGCCAGGGCTGGCAGCAGATGGCTGAGGCTTGCTGTGCTTCCGCATGGTTATGGGGTTGCTGGCTGGCAGGGAGGCTGGCAGGAACCAAGGCTGGCAGGAAGGCTGGCAGGGAGGCTGGCAGGAAGGCTTGCAGGCAGGCAGGCACCAAGGCTGGCAGGCAGGCAGACAGCAAGGCTGGCAGGAAGGTTGGCAGGAAAGCTGGCACCAAGGCAGGCACCAAGGCTGGCAGGAAGGCTGGCAGGCAGGCAGACACCAAGGCTGGCAGGCAGACATGAACCAAGGCTGGCAGGAAGGCAGGCAGCAAGGCTGGCAGGGAGGCTGGCAGGGAGGCTGGCAGCAAGGCTGGCAGGCAGACATGCAGGCAGGGAAGGCAAGGTAGCCAATCCGTCCGGCAGCAGGTCTTTCCTCTGAATGGCGACCTGCTTCCAAACTGCTTCTGTTATATCCGCGGGGCTGACGCAATGCATCCCCCCCGCATGCGCAATTAACGCCAGGCATCCGCTAGGCTTCCGCTGTGCATCCGCTGTGCATCCGCTGTGCATCCGCTTCATCCGTTCCGCGTCTGCTGTGCATCCGCTTCATCCGTTCCGCGTCCGCTTTGCTGCGCCCCCCCCGGAAGCCTAGTGGACGTGCCATCCGCTCCCATCCGCTGGGCTTCCGTTCCGCATCCGCTTTGCATCCGCCCTGCGTCCTCCACGCATCCGTGTTATCCGCTCCAGTTATGCAAATTTTTGCCCCTTTTGAGAGCGGATAACAACGGATGGAACATTTTGCTCGTTCGCTGTGTCCTTTTTGCATCCATTGGGCAATATGACATGGGCTTAACATCAGAAGAGAATCACAGATTGGAAAGCATGTTGGCTCCTGTTAATTGTAGAATGCCTGTCCAAATTATTTCAGAGATAAGCATGCCTCCTGCATTAGTCTGAGAGAGGGGAAAACAGAAGCATTTAGCAAGTTTCCGGTGAATTTATTAGCCTGGCCATAAATCAGTTGACAGTATTGGTAGAGCTGAATGATGTAACTTAATTAGATAATGTTATGCAAAGAAAGTACCCCTCGCCTGTAATTCACAGCTGTAACTTAACCAAGAAAAGCAGTTCCATCAGCATGGATGCAAATGTCCAACCTGGGCTTTGTAAGATAAAGATCTGTTTGCAAGGCAAGGAATGAGGAGAAACCAAGAGAGCACTGAAGAATGCTGGTTTACTAGTAGGAAGTAAGTTTCCCACAAGGAAGGGGAGCCTTAGATAGCCTACAGTGTGTGTAACCTTCCCTATAAAAGCTGACACTGCTTCTTCTCCACTGAGATTGCACCCCTCAGCCCATATTAGCTGATTGTTTATTTTAACACTTGACAATCTCTCAAGTTCAGCATCTGAGTCCTTGTTTTCTAAATCAGCGGGTACCAGCATTGGGTCTGAGTCATTGTTTTCAAGTGGCTCACAGCTTGTTGACTCCCATAATACAAGATGAGGGTCTGCCAGGATTTTTTCCACCATTAAAATCAATATCTCATCTTCCCTGATCCACTTCAAGTGTAGAAACTTTCTCTTCCAGTCCCTCCACTTTCTCCTTCAGGTTACACTTGAGGAAGGAATAGTGTGACTCCTCTTCAGGTTGAAAGGCAATAAATTACATGTCATCTGCTAGTCACAATCATGCTTCCTTTGCTGTTCCTGTTGCTTGAAAAGCTTTCTCTGCAAATTTCCTAGCCAAATTTCTATACCAATCTTCCTAGTTAGTTTGCTGTTGCCTTTCTGGACAAGAACTAATCTGGAATGAAAGAAGATGGGAGGAAAAATGGGACAGAAAAAGAGGTGTTCCCCTGACTTCCTGAGTGGCCGGCCATTCATTCATTCATTCACCTTGCAATCTGAAAATTGGTTCCATACTCTCTATGTGCTCTTGAGTTGCCTATTGATCAGTAGCAGCTAGCAAACAATCAGCAGGTACAGTCTGCAATCTCTCTTCTCCTTGGCTTTCCTTTCTATTCTGTCTCTTCTTTGCCACACTGTTTGGTGTCCCTGCAGTTCACTCAATCTTTTCTCCCAAATATTTATTTCTTTTTACAACTGGCCTCTCAGAAGCAAACAAGAAATGATTTCTATAAGGAGTTCAGCATTAAATCAAAAACCAGGAGTCACAAACAACTAAGCTGAAAAAATGTAGTACCCTTATTGTCTCCCAAGCATGGCATCTTGCTTTCAATAGGAACTGCATCAGAATATCCCTTGCTTTCTATTGCTATATTCCACCTATATTCCACTGGAAGTAATGCAATAAGGTTCTATGAGAGTTTAATCACATACATTTGAGATCTTGAAAATTAACAGCAGCAAAAACAGAGTCTTTTGCATGCTGTGTGGCAAGACAGAGTTACCCTTTTCTTTTTCGCCATTTAAAGGGAAGAATGCTGTTTTGCCATACTGAGTTTTGCCATACTGAGGCCCTTCTGTTGGTTCTGTACTCTCTGGGAACACAAAGCTACCAGCAAGTTGGTCAAAAGAAAAGAATGAAACCAAGCCAACTTTTGAAAAGTAACAGACATTGCCCCCATAACCCCAAAATATAATTTTGTGGCTGATGAGGGTATCTTTGTTATAGCAGGGATCTGCCAGAGATTTTGCTCTCTAAAATAATTAATATGTATACATACATGTGTGTGTGTGTGTGTGCAATCTCTCTAACTGTTATCTCAACTTTAGGGTGGGGCATCTCTAAGCAATAAACAGCTGGGAAGGTAAAGAAAATTTGACACATTAGAAAACAGCCCATTTTACTTGGGAAAGGCGGGGATATCATTGATGCATAGGAAAAATCAAATCACAGAAAATCCTGTGACATGAAGGTTAACTAACATCTTACAGAATAAATTTGTATAGACTAAATCCCACTTCATTAGTGATGCTATGGGGTTTCAGAGAACAATATATTAGTACAAATAGTTGTTTGGAATTCTCTCATTGAAAAAGGATCAGATGTCGTTCTATGTTTACACATGTAATGGACTCTTCCTTCCATCCCAGCCTCTTCTCATCTTTCATTTCCATGTGTTTCAAGATGTCTGCAATTTGGCCCCAGGATGGCAGCACATAAAACAGCTGGCTCATACTTTGAAAGCTTCTGGAACATTAAAGAAAGCAGCTAAACAGATCATTGGCTATAACATAATGCAGAGAATGCACACTACCTCTAAATATACTTTCTGAAGGAACTGAATCAGTTAGTGCCATCAATGTTAAAGTAGTTCTTCCTATTTTGTTTTAAAGATATGAACAGAATATAAACTCTTATCGTTACATTTTACTTCTCTTTGATGATGTCCTCTGGTCAACATTCTCTTTTTACATTTTAAGGACCATTTCATATTATCTGAACATCTTCAAACATTTTTCAGTTATTTATTTCTGGGTAAGGAAAAAGCATGGCTCTTAATCAAATATAATCATCATCTCCACATGAAAAATATTTCAGGTTACCTTGTAAAAAACTGGTTTTATTATTAGACATGAATTTTAAAGCAGTTTCTAAGCATTGCTGTATTTTTGCAAGTTTGTTCAGTGTACGCTGTCACAAAATGAAACTGGGAAAAAAGAGGTGGGAAAAGAGAAAGGAGCCAAAAGAAAAAAAAAAGAATGAACTCACATTCTCTTTGTGGGAAAAAAAGAATGGGAAAAAACCTGATACATTTAGGAAATGCAGAGCCATTTCTGCAAATAAAGAGCATTTCATTATTACCTTTGGAAATGTTCTTCTTGGTTTTGTGAGGGATTGGCACAGCAGTCATTAATACTGTTTTGGTAATTTGAGCCAAACTTTCGTTCTCTGAACTCTTTTGAAAATGTGAAGCCAAAAATATAACAATAATGAGTAAAATAGGACAGGAGACAGTCCTATCAAGGTTCACACTGCCTACCAGCAGTGGCTGAAACAAAACTAAATTCTGAACTGGAATTATTTCAGATTAGGAGATGTAGAGTTCAACAAGGGTGAGCTGGAATTATTTTTGATGTCAATAATGCTACAATCATGCCACAGCTCTTAAACAATTGCTTGAAAATATCAAATTAGTCAGTCTTCCAGGGAAGCATGGTGAACTGAATTTCTTTGCACAAACGTAGCTGTGTGGAAAATAGAAGCCACTGTATAAATCGGCTCCCCAGAATCCTTTCCTGATTAAGGAGAGGAGCTGGGATCACCCATAATGCTTCATAGAAATACTCCTAAACAACAAGATCATAAACAGTGGTTTCTAGAGGGTTTTAGAGCACTGGGAGCTGGGAGAATTGGCTTTGACCAAGCCACATTTCAAAGATATTCATTGATTGATTTTTGGCTACTAAGAACCTTCAGAAGGATAAATTTTATTACATAGGGTGATTTCTTCCAATCCTCGGTGGAAGAGTGTTCATTAAATTTCAGAACTTAAAAAAAACTTTGTTATTTGGAAATGAGTAGCACAACAGTAACTAGAACATTAATTTTAGAAAGTTTTTTAAATGGATTACGGGGCCAGATTAACTGGACATAAGATTATGAAATAATTAGAATAATTCCTGTACTTTTAAAATCCTATTAAAAATGCATGAATATTTTGAATGTAAGTTAAACAATCTTTCTCTAGGAAAACGTTGCAGATGAGAAAAACATGGTAATTTGAAAGCTAGAAGAACTAAAACTAAAAACTAGAAGAAGCCAGCAAAAATTTAAAATTATACAAAATAGAGAAAACTATGCCATCTCTGGAAGAATTCAAGGATATTTATCAATAATTTACTCAGAACTTTCAGTTCAGATTGTCCTTTGAAAATGGATTCAAAAGAAGACATAGAAGAAAAAACAAGAGTAAATCAGGCTGTTTTGGATATGGATTTAAAATTGACAGGATACAGGAATGTTATTGATAAAGATGCTCTACAGGCTTTACAAATGAAACTGATGGAAGTTTTATAGCTTAAAAGGACACACAAATAATGAGTCAGAAGAGTGACTTGGACAACTTTCTCACTTGGCACTTACAAAAGAGATGTGTTATACTCACAAAGGAGTTCCTGAGAAAAGATCAAGGAAGAATGAAAATAAATTAGCTTCTGGGACACTACTGTAAAAGAATAAATACCCAGACTTTTAAAAGTGAAAAGCAGATTTATAAAGTTATTTTTTTTTAACCAAGGTTACAACATGTATGATTTTCTTTTCTAAGCAGCTTTGCTTTTTTTTCAATACAACTGAATAATGAGGCTTTAAAGATTTGTTATTAGATAAGATGCAGGAAGAGAATTTTTGTGTTATTTTTATTTTTATTATTTTTTAAAACCTTTATTGAGATTTGAAACATTAAAATACAAATAAATCTAAAAAATAACTTTGTACAATTCTCCATCTTCTTTGACATTACTAAAAAATCTTAATTATATTCATACATTTCCATACATTTCTAATTAATCACATACATATATATATTTATATCTTATTCTAATCTATATATTTCATATTCCTCCTATCTATCCATTTATACCTATTATCCCAAACTGAGTAATATTCTGAGTCTTCCTTACTGTTTAATTCTATAGTGAGTTTGTTCATTTCTGCACAATCAAAAAAATTTGGATTACTAAACAATCTGTTAGTATAGTAGCCATTTTCCAAGATTTAGTGAGTACAATTCTTGCTGCTGTGGTGATATGTAAAATCAAATATTTTATCTTTTTGGGATACTTTTTGTGTTATTTTTAGAAAAGATGATAAACAACTGTATAGTACAGGTAGACTTCAACTTATGACCACAATGTGGATCAGAATTTCCATGGTTAAGCAAGGCAGTTTTTAAATGAGTCGCGCCCAATATAACAGCCTTTTTTGCCATGATTCTTAAGTATATCACACAAATGATATAAGCAAATCCAGCTTCCTCTATTGATTTTGCTTGTTGGGAATCAGCTGGGAAGATCACAAATGATCACATGACCCTGAGATGCTGCAACCATCCTAAATGCATGCTGGTTCCCAAGCACCTACATTTTGATCACCTGACTATGGAAGCTAAGTTGGTCTTGGGCTGACTAAAATCTTAGTCAATTAATCAAGATATGCATATAAAATATCAGCATTCAAACCTAAAATATTTTAAAAGGCAGGAATTAGCATAATGTCTAAACCAAATTTTAGAAAGTGTTCTAGAAGTTGTATTTATGAGCCACGGTGGCACAGTGGTTAGAGTGCAGCACTGAAGGCTACTTCTGCTGACTGCTGGCTGACTGCAAATTTAAATCTCACCAGGCTCAAAGTTGACCCAATCTTTGATTCTTCCAAGGTGGGTAAAATGAGGACTCAAACTGTTGGGGGCAATATGCTGACTTTGTAAACCGCTTAGAGAGAACTGTAAAGTACTGTAAAGCGGTATATAAATCTAAGTGCTAGTACTATTTATTAAATGCCATGTTTTTATGTCATATTACACACATTTTACCTTTCTTCCCCAACTGAGATCTTCTAAAGATTCACGCAAGAGCATTTCTATTCCAGTACCATACTTGTAGAAACTGTATTAGCTGAATGACCCACACTTGTTTTGTTAAGCTAGCCCCAAGCATAATGTATCACGCAAAACAATATTTTAAGAACTATTTACAACTTTTGTCTCAGCAAGTATCATGTGTCTCAAAACACATGAAGCCTTCTTAACAAAGATTATCTCAGTTAAGGAATCAATATTTCAAAGAAGTGTCAGGTCTGTTCATTACACACAGAGCAACTTTCACAAATAACTCTCAATTTTATTTCACAAACAACTTTGTACGCCATGATTAGTATGAACAGGAATGTAGGCTTCCACTTTTTACCTAAATACCTGAATCCTGTCTTTTTAGAGTCTGATTTAGCTCACAGAATCCTTGTTTAAAAAGCATACATATAACCTAGATTTCATTTGCGATCAAAAACATTTCACAGCACAAGTGATAAAAGCACTATAGAAACTGAACAGTAAGGGGGGAAAGCCACAAAAAAATTATTTCTCGAGTTCTTATTTACTTGCCAAACTAAATCATTACAAAAAACTGAATCCTAACATTTTCCTCAAATAATAATGGAACTTGTTCCACAAGATAAGAGATGAGATGGTTCCAGATGGTAGTCAATGCCACTTTGAAAGAGGGAGATGTTCCAACCATTTTGAAGAAGCATCTATTTATTCTTCAAGAAGAAAGGTATAGATCCAACAGGACTTAGATAACTACTCTTTCATCTCAAGCCTCCTTTTTTTGGAGGAAGGTTGTTGAGAAAGAGTATAAGAGATAATAAAGGGTTATAAGTTTATCTGGACTTGCAATCTGGATTCAGATCTGTATATGAAACAGTAACTGCACCAATCACATTCATGATTGATGGTTGGAGAAGCTTGGATGACAGAAACACACTACTAGGGTGCTGCTGAACCTCTCAACAGCCTTCATTTTTGCCAACCATAATATGTTCTAGAATGCCTCCAAGGGCTGGGAATTGTATGGAATGCAGGGCTTATTCTTCTTCCCAATTCTGTTTAACATCACCAGGGATATGCTAGGAGGGTTATTGGTTCAAGGTCAAATACATTTGATATGCTAATGATATTCTATTGCACATCTCCACCCTAGGCCAAAAAGGATATAAGGCAGTTAAAACCCAATGCCTGGAGACGATCTGAATGAGGAGAAAGATTCAGATTCATCTCAAGCAAGATGGAAAGACTGCTGATTCAAAAGTCTTCAAGGGATTATCAATATTGATTTTTGATGGGGTTATACTTCCCAGGGAGAGCATGCTTGAAAGCTGGGGATCTGTTGGGACAGATTCCTCCTTGAAGACAATCTTTTGTTTTGTGCTTTTGTCATTTCTTACATTGATTACAGTGAATTATTTTCTATGGTGTTTCACCTGGGACTACCCAAAAAATACAGCTAGTGTAAAATTCCAAAAGCTGGAGGACAATGGTGGGTATTCTCTACTGAGGCTCTCCACCTCTGGAACAACATACCTAATGAGGCAAAGGTAGCTCCATGGTCTTACAGAAACCTATAAAGATCTGGTCTTTAAAACACAGCTTTGGGACTGATTACTTAAGGCGTGTATGTCAGAGTGTTTTTACAACTGTTTTAATTTATAAATTAAATTTTAACTTTTGCTTTAGTTTATTGTATTACTGTTTTATTATAATTTGAATGTGCACTTTGTCTAGAGGTTACCAGATCTGAGGCACTGGATAAATTTCATAAATAAAAATAAAATTCTTCTAGTCTTCCATCTACAGTCAAGTACTGGCTTAATTTTTTAATGTTTGGCATATCCTCTAAAACCAACTCATCTCACAATTCATTAGCTATTCTCTTTTTAAATTAGTCAAATAAAACCTGTTCTATATGTAAAGTGGGTGACTCCAAATCTGCAAACCTGATTGGTCAAATAAAATAAGCATTGGATTGGTTCACTAGGAACCAATCCAAAGAGCTGCTAAAAGGCGGCAAATTTAAACAACTGCCATTGGCTGCAAGCAGGCAAGCTAGCCTGTATAAAAGGCTGGCCTCGGCTTCAGCCAAGTGTTCCTATTTACTAACTAGTTGAAGAATAAAGTATTTGTTGTTGGAACCCGGTCTACCTCGTGTGTTTTCCGAACAAAACACTGGCGACGAAGGTGGGATCGTCCTGAACGGAAAAAACCTGCACGCAGTTATAAGAAGTCCAGATTACAACCAAGATGTCTGGAAACAACGCACCGCCCGCACCCTTCAATCCCAACGAAGAGGATTGGGATTCCTATGCTGATCGCTTCCAAATGTATTTGGAGAGCAATGAAATGGAAGACATTTCAGAGCAACGCAAGAGAGCTGTATTCCTGACGCACTGCGGGCCCACAGTTTTCAAGATGGCAAAGGCCCTTGCGAAGCCCCGGGACGAAGCAATGAGGGATCGCGTGGTGTTGGGCTGAGAGACTCGACCACACAGAGTAAATTACTCAACAAGCCCAACATCACCGTTACCGAAGCCATCGCGGAAGCCACAGCTGCTGAAGCCGTGAAAAAATCTGCCGTAGCCATGAAAAAGATGAACACACACAGCGAAGAAACACCAACCAAAGACAGAAAGCAGCCTGCCACCACAACCCACTACGAAGAGTCGGGCGAAACAGTTGAATCGAGCGAAGAAGACGACGAGGTCCACCGTTTGCTCACGAACAGAAAAGAGCGCGAAAGAAGAAATCGGCGGGAATGCGCTGGCTGCGGAGGAAACCATCCCCGAGCCGAATGCAGATTTCTCGATGCCATCTGCCGGCATTGCAAGAAACGTGGGCACATCGAGAAGGTCTGCAGGAACAAAAAATACTACAGCCCGACGAGACGCAGAAATTCCCCAACACGAGCTGAGCCTAAATGAGCCGAGAGAAAGTGGCAATAAGAGAAGCGAGCCAATACACACCAAACTGTCATTATACAGAGCGCTCAGACGGAAAGTGGAAAAAAAATTAAAGTCATCATGAAAATCGAAGGAAAACACTGCAAGATGGAAGTGGACTCGGGGTCCTTCCTCTCCATGGTATCGTGGGACACAATAAAACAGCTAGTCCCAGGTATCAAACCCAAAGAATTGAAGAAGCAGCACCTAACCCTCAAGGACTATCAGGGAAACCAAATCCCTGTGGTAGGCATGGGACAATTCCGAGTCGCCTACAAACATCACGTCAAGGTGCTTCCGCTGACCATAGTCGACCAAGACAGACCAAGCCTCCTGGGCATCGAATGGTTCGCGCCATTGGGCATCGGGATGACCGGGGTCGATCGAGTGACTACAACCGGCTGGGAAGACGACCTCATCCGAGAATTCCAGGACGTTTTTGACGGCTCACTTGGCAAGTATCGGGGAAATCCCATTTCTTTCAATCTAAACCCCCAAATAGCCCCACGAAGAATAAAAGCCAGGCGAGTTCCTTTTGCACTAAAGGCAAAAATAGAGGAACAGCTGGACAAATTAATAGCCCAAGGGGTGTTAGAACCTGTGGACCATGCCAAGTGGGAAACGCCTATTGTCACACCAATAAAACCTGATGGGTCCATTAGAATCTGTGGTGACTATAAGGCTACCCTGAACCACGCATTACAACCAAGCACATACCCGGTGCCAGTAGTCCAGCATTTGCTTCATTCCCTGGGAAAAGGCAAAGTTTTCGCCAAACTCGACTTGGCACAAGCCTATCAACAACTCCCAGTGGACCCAGAAACAGCAGAAGCACAGACTATAGTCACCCATAAGGGCGCATTCAAATGTCACCGGCTCAAATTTGGAGTAAGCGTGGCCCCTGGCGTTTTCCAGAGTCTGATGGAATGCCTTCTAAATGGCATACAAGGAGACGTTCCCTATTTTGACGACGTCCTAATCTCGGCCAGAGATGAAACTCAATTAAGGAAAAGATTCAAAGAAGTATTAACTAAGTTTAGGGAATCTGGCCTCAAGGTAAAAAGAGAAAAGTGCTGTTTAATTAAGAATAGCGTCGAATTCCTGGGCTACTCAATAGACGGAGAGGGTATCCACCCTACAGACAAAAAAGTTAAAGCAATCAAAGACGCTCCTGAACCAAGAAATAAAACCGAACTACAAGCATTTTTAGGACTAATTAATTTTTATAACGTGTTCCTGCCAAACAAGGCCACCATAGCAGAACCATTACACCGTCTGCTAGACAAAAAGGCAACTTGGACTTGGGGTTACAAAGATAAAAAAGCCTTCCAAAATATTAAAAGCTTGCTAACATCAACAAACGTTCTCATCCAATTTAGCAACACACTGCCATTAAGAGTGACCTGCGACGCCTCACCATACGGAGTAGGTGCCATCCTGAGCCACCAACTACCTGATGGCAGAGAAGCACCCGTCGCATATAACTCTAGGACTCTATCAAAAACCGAGCGGAATTACAGCCAATTGGACAGGGAAGCTCTAGCAATTGTCGCTGGAGTAAAACGCTTCCACGAATACTTATATGGGCGGACTTTTCAAATCATAACAGATCACAAACCACTAATGGGGATTTTGGCGGGAAACAAGCCAACACCTAATATACTGTCCCCAAGAATGACTAGATGGTCAGAGTTCCTAGCAGCTTATTCCTACACTCTGACACATCGGCCAGGGAAACAAATTTCCCATGCGGACGCTCTGAGCAGAGCACCCTTACCAGCAACCGACGAAGACCCGGCATCAGCGATGACAACGCTACAAATTGAGACTTGCCCCGATCTACCCATATCAGCTTATGATGTCGCCAGAGCCACCGCGAAAGACTCATTGACTGCCCGCGTTCTTAGCTGGGTAGGTAAAGGCTGGCCGGAGAATCAAAAAACTGAAAACTTTAAACCTTTCCGGTCCAGACAGACTGAACTTTCAATCCAAAAGGGGTGTTTGTTGTGGGGTGATCGGGTGGTAATACCTGCCAAATTACAACCCAGGGTACTTAGGTTGTTACATGAAGGGCACCCGGGAATGGTTAAGATGAAAAGCCTTGCTAGAAGTTATGTTTGGTGGCCGGGTATTGATAAGGACATAGAGTATTGGGTAAGCTCATGCCACAAATGCCAGGCAATTAGACCGTCCCCACCAAAAGCACCCGTTAAGGACTGGGAAACCCCTCGGGGAGCTTGGTCAAGAATACACATTGATTTCGCGGGTCCTACCAAGGGACATACCTTTCTGATTGTCGTTGATGCCTATTCGAATTGGCTTGAAGTAAAAGTTATGCCATCAACGACAACAGAAACTGTAATTAAAAAGCTGGACAAACTTTTTGCCACCCATGGCATACCGGACGTTCTTGTCTCAGATAATGGGCCACAGCTAACAAGCATACAATTTGAGCAATACCTAGCCTCCCTAGGTATAAGACATGCCCTAACCGCGCCGGCTCACCCGGCTGCGAACGGCAGGGCTGAGAGAATGGTCCGGTTTACTAAAGAAGGTTTAGAAAGAATGGACGCTGGAGATGTCCAACAGAAAGTAAACCGTTTGCTCACACTCCAGCACATAACGCCCAGTACCATAACCAACAAGTCCCCAGCAGAACTACTTATGGGGCGAATGTTAAGATCTCACCTTGATAGGTTACACCCAAATTTTACCCCAGAAAACCCCCCTGACTCCTCTACACGGTTTAGACAATTCGAAATAGGCGATTTGGTATACGCTAAAAACTTCACCGGGGACCCGGTATGGCTACCAGGACAGATTACCCAAATCACAGGCCCCAAATCCTACCGATTAAAAATAGAGGATGGCAGGGAATGGAAGCGGCACATAGACCAGCTTTGTTCCCGAATTATAGAGAGAACCACAGACTGACAAACCTTCACCGAAAAAACCGGCGAATTGCAAACCAAGGTGGGGGGGGAAAGGCGAGAAATAAATAAAGAACTGTTTAAAACCAAACCCAATGAAACATATGAACAAAAAGAGCAAATAAAAGACTCACTGTTTGGAGAGACTTGCGTGAAGAGCCCATCAGAAGGGGCCAGCCAGGCCAGCTTGACCTGCCCGGAGGAAACGGGAGGGAGCGGCAAAACCGCCAGTCTAAGAAACTCAGGCGGCGGTAAAATGGCTGACTCACCCTTCCAGACGGTTCCAAGGAGAAGAACGGACGACACAGCAGCCCCATCCGAACCGGTCGAAGTCTGCACTAAGAATGAACCACGCAAGTCAAGTCGAGTCCGGAAAAGCCCCGCCTACCTGCGAGACTACGTCACCACGTAGGACTGAACTAAGGGGGGAGGGGTGTTCTATATGTAAAGTGGGTGACTCCAAATCTGCAAACCTGATTGGTCAAATAAAATAAGCATTGGATTGGTTCCTAGTGAAAGAGCTGCTAAAAGGCGGCAAATTTAAACAACTGCCATTGGCTGCAAGTAGGCAAGCCAGCCTGTATAAAAGGCTGGCCTCAGCTTCAGCCAAGTGTTCCTATTTACTAACTAGTTGAAGAATAAAGTATTTGTTGTTGGAACCCGGTCTACCTCGTGTGTTTTCCGAACAAAACAAAACCAGTTCATTACACTCCATTCCAAGCAAAAATATTGGAAATCAACAATAAATGTCCATACTTTGTAAGTGTAATTTCATCAATAGATATTGCCATTCTGGCAGAGTCACCAAAGGCAGATGCACATTTAAGTAAAACGCTGATAAAACTATCCAGAACAGGATTATTTTCTAGATTTAGAATGGCCATTTGGAAGATTTATCAAAGGATAAATCTCATCCAAGAATGATCTGGAAAAAAAACCCAGAATTTTAAAGAATACATATAATTCAGTATTTTTGAATGATGAATACTTTGAATTTTTCTGGACATCTGATGTATTTATCAGACACGAAATGAAGAGACTGAAGTCACAATTGTGATAGACAGTATAACAATAAGTGGCAGCTGAGTCATCTGGTTGATTGCTTGAGTCAAATGGCTAATCCGAGCATTTACCCAATTCTGGCACAGGTTCACTCAATTCTTATATTATTAGAAGGTATTAGAGACCAGCTCAGCACTCAACAGCATCGCAAGAGGATCAGTTGCCACACTCTAAGAACTTGAAGCACTTATGCCTCCCTTATAGATAAAGTCTCATTGGAATTAGTCACACTATCTTCAATCAGCCTGGGCTGGAAATAGTGTGTTCAACATTATTGATTGGTAATATTTAATAAAGAACCAGTTTGGTGCAGTGGTTACCAGGCTAGAAACTGAGAGGCTACAAGTTCTAGTGAGTCTCCTTAGGCACAAAGCCATCTGGGTGACTTTGGGCCACTCTCTCTAAGTCCTAACAAGAAGGGAATGGAAAGCAACTTCTGAAAAGCTTGCCAAGAAAAATGCAGACTAATCCAGGCAGTTGGTAGGAGTCATGACTAACTTGAAGGTGCATAGGCATGTAAAATTCTTGTCCATTTTGTATTGTAAAGGTGGGAGAATATTTGTTTCAGAATTGCACGTCTTTTTATCAGTGTGCAAAGAAATTCTCACATTTTTATCGGTGTGCAAAGAAATTCTCACATTTTTCATCTGCATGTACAGTATGTATAATAAAAATACCAATCATGTAATTCCCTTTCAGAAGCAAAAAAAAATAAAACTCAAAGAAATTTAAGTCTGAGAAAGGAAGGGGAAGGGGAAGGGGAAGGGGAAGGGAAGTAATTCTAATTTATACCAACAGCACTTACTACACAGAGTCTCTCATTATCAGTCTAGCCTTCCATATCACACTGTCTTCCAGCATGTTTGCACAGGCCTTCATGCACTGCCTTTTGTTCTTTAAACATTTCTCTCTCTCTCTTTTTTTTTTTTTGAGGTTTCATCAACTGATCCAATCAAAACTTTCTCGTGTTTTTCTTCCTCTCAACCCATTCATTCTTCAATGTATTTTGCAATTTTATCCTCAATTATTGATGCTATATGACCAAACCACCTCAAATATTTTTTTTCATACTAGTCACTCATTTATTTAGTACTCTTTCATTCAATACCAATTCTTTGTAGAACCACCCTCTTCTTCATTCGCTACAAAAATTTCATTAAATTCCCAACATACTTTTTTGTTTGTCCTTATGTAATTAATCATCAACAAAAGTGACATATACCCATTATTTCCTGCCAGTGGTTGCATGTTTTATTATTTCTTCACCCAGTCCCCATTTTTAGTAAACATTCCATTAAAGATAAAGGTTTCCCCTGTCCAGTCTTGTCCGAATTTAGGGGTTGGTGCTGCTTCTTAGCAACCAGCATTGTCCAAAGACATTTCTGCAGTCATGTGGGCAGCATGACCATATGCTGAACTGCACGGAATGCTGTTCCCCTCCCACCAAAGTGGTACCTATTAATCTACTTGCATTTGCATGCTTTCAAACTGTTAGGTGGGCAGGAGCTGGGGCAAGTAACAGTCACCCCATCCTATGTCACTCTGGTCTTGAACCCAGGCTATCAGCTCTGCTGCTGACAAGCTCAACATCTTTAACCACTGAACCATTTCCCCTCCAAATATTCCATTAACAACATATAAAATTCCATCTAGTTTTTTTCTTTTTGTAGATAATGTATATTTTCTAGTCATTCACTCACTTTTTGCTCTTGTTTTTTAATTTTCAAATTCACATATCTCATTGCCTTACACTTTCTACCCAAAGTTTTCTGCAAATCACTTGGTTATCAGTCAATCACATGGCATCATCTGTATTTAAAATAGATGGGACATTTTCATATTTTCCATTTGTGTAATTACACTTTTGTGTCACTCTGTAATATGACACCTTTTCATTGTTTTCCAAAAGGCTTCTGCATCCTATCTCTTTGCCTAGTTTTCTTTCATTCTGTTGGGAGAATAATCTATCTTGTAATATTTTTCATGCAAGACCTGGACACACATTTTTACCATTTACTCTCTCCATTTCAAAATTCAGTTTTCTATGGATCTGGTGATCACCACAGAGATTTTCCAATACCGATATTCACCACTCATCATGACTGGTTTTCTAGTTTTTCACATACAGAAATACTTTTTAGTGAGACATAGAAAGTAGAATCTAATGTATTAGCCTCAGCCACACCCAGATCATACAGAGCATTACTCTGCTGCTAAGTCAGCAATGATCAGTTTTAACACAACCAAAGTCCAGGTTACCCCAAGCATGCTCACATGCATGCAAGCTAGAATGTCTAATGTGGAGACCATCTTGCAAGCCAAAACATTGGCCCACATCCCACCAACTAGAGCATGTATTAACACACTCAGTGTATCTATCTCCCATTGTTTTAAGTTTATATTTATTCTTCTTGTATGCTGGTGCTGGCTGAACGTCATAAAGTACATTGGTTCAATTTAGATGCTAAGAACCTGTTTCAGTACTGTCAATTTATTTTTTAAAAAATCTGAAACAAGATAGATTGGGCAGCTCAACTGAAAATAATATTTGAACAAGGTAAAATATAAATTACTAAGCTTGTTATATTTAATAATGCAATCTTCTCCCAAGGAAATGTTGAATAATTTGCTCTAGCCAATTATACAAACAACCTGAAATTATATTTCTTTTCATTTTAACATTTTATTTGTTTATAGAATAGAATAAAAATACAAAATCAAATAGTAAGACACAGAGGGGAGGGGAAGCGGAAAAGAGAAGTGAAGAAGAGAGAGGAAAAGAGAGTTGACTTCCGACTCCTCTGTTGCAGTAGAATAAAGCAACATCAAACCTCAACTTTTTACTTTTCCATAATAGTATAAACTACCTATTTCTATCATGGCAATTCAATCTAATCAGTAAAATCCGAAATTTCAAAGTTTCATTTTTTTTTCACCTCAAGCACAAAGTCCAGAAGTGGTCTTAAAGTAGAATTGAAATTATATTTCCAATTTGATCTTATTTTGTTCTATGCAGGTTTTTGTATAATAGCCAACTTTTCAAAAATATATACCTCTACTACTATCAAATACCTGCCATCCCAGATCCTTAATAAGTGGATAAAAATGCCAAATCCACATTAAACATCTGGCTGACTCTGTAATCAACCATAACAATAACAGCAGCAGCTATAACAATGCATTAAATTTTTTATTCATGATGCCTAACTCTCAAAGACTTTGAGCAACTCCCATCAATCAAATGAAGAAATTAAAATAAAATCAATAAAAGATGGCAAGGGCAATGAAGTGAGGGGTCTGACTCTCCCTTGCCAACGGAGAATGGATGAAGATCCAGGTCTTGTCTGCTCTTCTGAACTACAGCAGAGGGAGAGCCATCCAGAGGCAGAATCGTTCCAAAGGACAGGTCATGCTACAGAAAAGGGGTGCTTCTGGGGCCCTGACTAATGGCCCTGTTTAATCAAAGAAGCCCAGAGAGCACCAACCCTACAGGATTGAATTGGCTAGACAGATACTATGTGAGATAGGTAGTTGCTCAAGCAACCAGGCCCTAGGCCATGTAAGGCTTTATAGGTAACAACCTTGAATCACACCCAAAGGCAAACTGGTAGCCAGTGCAGTGTTATATAGGCACACTAAGCCAGGCCCATTATTTTCACGCTATCGCACTCTTGGACCAGTTGAAGCTTCCAGATGGTCTTCAGGACAGTTCCCCATAAAGAGCATTGTAGTAGTCAAGCCTCAAGAGTCTAGAAAAAGACACAACTGGCACACCAATTCTGCACAGCCCTTCCTAGCCAGGAAAATGTGCCTCACGAAAATGTGCCTCAGAATTGCTTATAACAGCTTTTCAGAACCAACACAGCTTACATTTGAGAGTACTGCAGGAGGCAAAAACCTACATGTTACAATACCAATTCATGTAGAAACATGATGATTTTGTACTATGCTTAATTGGTACTTAATTATATATATGAATTGAGGTTATTATAACCAGTAATTCTACTACCATAATTACAAGAATACACCAAAAAAAATCACTATATTTTTTTCTGCTACATAAATTCTATATGCTAACACTGGAGCACTGAATTCTCATCTTAATTTGAGAATAAAGCTGAACATGCATGAATATTGCCAGTACTTTTACCAAAGGCCACAAATTCCCCATCAGATGCTTTCCAAATATATTGGGATTAACATTCTTTCAATACCAGCCCAGAATAACTGGGGAATTTCAGGAGGTGAAGTCTTATTGTATCCAGAACAAAAAAAAAAGACAGAAATCTAGAGAAGACTCTTCTGAATTTTAACAGCCCATAAAATTTTAATTTTTTAAACCATTGTTTACAGTTTCACTAGTCAATGAAGGACTGGCTTCCCAATTGAATCTGTGTTGCACAATTAATTTTTAACACAATTCACAAAAATATCACATTTTTACGCCAAGATGGGAATAAAATGAATACATGGGCCAGGTTCAATATTTTTCAACTTACTGTGATAACTGTATCACATAGGTTTGAATGTGGCACATTCTATGGCACAACTACAGACCTCCATCCGGTTTAATATCTATACCTCAAGAAGATTCATATTTTTGAGAACTAAAGCTTACAAATGCAATTGTGATTTGCCTTGATTTGTGTTTTATCAGACACATAATAAACATACATTGCTACAATAATGCTTATTATAGTAATTCAAATTAAGAAGACAAGGGAGCAATATGCAGCATGTATTATGCAACTGGCAATGAAGAGACAACCAGAAAATTCCCAGACTTAAATCAAATCATGCCATTTATGCTTATTCATGGATATAAATACTGTGCCTTTTTCTTTCTTTAAAACTAATGAACGAAAACTCAAATTTCTTTACAATCTCAATTGTCACAGATTTTGTACTTAGATGGAATAAGAATGTGGGAGTCAGAGCTGACGATGAAGCAATGAAAACATGTCGGCAACTCAGTACAAAGAATTACAGCATCCCTCCAGAGTTTCTGTCTGCAAACAGTAGGTGTGATAAGTTTCTGGCACTTTAGACAGCAGGCAAGGTGTGCAATACACAAGGTGGGTGATAAACAAGGTACTTGAGGGTGAGTCTAGGCACTGAAAGTGATTCTAAAATACTATAAGACAATGTATATTAAAGATATGGAATGCACTAAGATGGGACGTGTTTACTTCATAACATCTATAACATTTCACCTAAAATCCCATTCACACCTGCAAATTGTATCACCCTCTACACTTCACTTAAGGATATATGAATGGCTCAATACTTACTTGTGCATATTTTCCACTCCTATAATGATCATGATATAGTATGAAATTCCACTTTGTATAACAAAATGTAAGGCATACCTAGGAAGGAAATATTATGATAATGTCTTATTAATCTAAGTACCAATTCAGTTTTATGTAATAGAGAGAAATAAAACATTGCCTGATCTGCTCCTTTGTTGATAAACTGTTATCTATTCGAATTAAATTAGAATTTCAGAGACATGGAAATTATTCTAAAGCCATTTTCACCCATTGTATCCAAGTTTAATACATGGGTCCTGTCACAATCCCTTTCTTTTGAGAATACACTTACTGATGTTTCGAGAATAAAATCCAGCACTCTAATATTAACTCTAGGAAATAAAAGCACTGAAATGAAAAATTGAGCTACTTACCATCCAAAACAAAAAAGTGCAAGATAAAGGCCCAATAATGTGGCAACAACATGCCTTACGAACGGACTAGTTTTGCTTGAATGAAGGTAAGTTCGAAACCACAGAGCAGCCAGCAAGGCAAAAAGTTGGCACACTACGAAGTTGACCTGTGGAGAAGAGACAATGATTATTAAAAACATTAATATTCATATAATTATGTGTTGAGTTTGATTTTCTGTTTATGTTAACAAAAAGAACAGTGGCAAACTTTTAAAAAATCAGACTTAATAGTCTTAAGAACTGTTGAAGAAACTGGTGGGATGCCAAGTAATCATTTCATCAACAATATGAGTAACGAACAATAATTAAAGTACTTTATCAACTACAAATACAAAAAGTTAACTATTAACTAACATCATTATTTTTATTGAATTATATTTAAATATATAGGGCAGGGGTGTCAAACTCAAGGAAACACTCATTAGATCTGGCCTGTAGGGCCTGTCTGGAAACAGCAAAGAAGCGGCCCACAGTGCCTCTGCTAACAAAAATGGAGCCTGGTACCCCGTTTTTGACCATTACAGCCTCCTGCAAACCTCTGCCAGTGAAAACCCGAGTTCCACGTTCATTGGCAGTGGGCTATCAAAACAAACTAAAAACAAAAAAAAGGAGAAATGTTTCCCCTTTTGTATTTGAGCATGCAAGAAGGGACAGGAAAGGAGAAAGGGAAAGAGGAAAGGCAAAGAAAAAGAAGTGAAGATGGAAAGAGAACAAGGAAGGAAAAATAAAGAAAGAGGGGAAGAGGAAAAGAGAATGAAGAGAGGAAGGAAGGGAGGGAGGGAGGGAGGGGAGGGGGGAAGGAAGGAAGGAAGGAAGGAAGGAAGGAAGGAAGGAAGGAAGGA
>BLBF01000007.1:14234857-14282238 GCA_015471245.1 Laticauda colubrina | reverse complement strand
AAGGAAGGAAGGAAGGAAGGAAGGAAGGAAGGAAGGAAGGAAGGAAGAAAGGAAGGAAGATTGTAATGAGAATGAAGGAGGGTCTCAGGAAAGTCCAGCCTTAGTACTTGGCCACTACAGGTGCCCCCGACATGAGTTCTGTGTCATGCCCACCATGGTAATGGCCACTCCCCCTGGCCCTCTGAAGTCAAACACAACCCTGATGTGGCACTCAGTTAAATAGAGTTTGACACCCCGGTATAGGGTGAAACTCATGTAAGAAAAGACTTGTTAGTGGTATGTAAGAACTGTATTGCCTGATATTTTTCACTGAACTAAGATGGAAAAATACATGTTATAAATAGTTATAAATTAAGTTCAGTGTAGGTAAATAACTGACTCATTTCTGTGTCTGTATAGTGCATTATTTATAGCCGTACAGGTAGTCATCAACTTAAAATCACATTTGAGACTGAAATTCCATCACTAAGCGATGTGGTTGTTAAGTGACCCTTTTTTGCCACAGTCGTTAAATGAATCATACAGTTGTTAAGAGGATCCAGCTTCCCCCATTGACTTTGCTTGTTAGAAGCCACCTAGGAAGGTGGCGAATGTCAATCATGTGACCCTGGACGCTGCAATTGTCATATATGCATGCTGGTTGCCAAGCACCAAAATTCTGATCATGTGACTGTGGGGAAACCACGACAGTCACAAGTGGAAGAGCTGATCATAATCACTTTTTTCAGCATTGTAACTTCAAATAGTCATTAAGCAAATTGTCATAAATCGAGGACTATCAGTAAACATCATAACATATTTTCCAGGATAAAAAAGGAAACTGTGGAGCACAGGACATATATGCAGCACACAGTAGAGCTAATCAATCAAAGGAAACAGATGCAAACAACTCCCTTCCTCCAAAATGTGGATTTCTTTTATCTATTTTATTGTGTTATTATCCTATAGCATTATGAAGAATCAGGAGAACAGTGAGAAGAACTTATTGAAATTTACTGTATTTATTGTTGTTTCAAGCAGGGTTGGGATTGGGGTTTAGCTCACACTTTCACAACAAAAGTTCCAAAACTGTTTTTCTTTTAATCCCCAATTTGCATTATTGTTCATACACACAGAAAAAAAGGAAATCTTTACTGTGTTTGGACTGTAAAGAGGGTGAGCTTCTTCAGTGAAATAGATGGCAGGGGAACTGTCTGTGTTCTAAAAAAATGGTATTAACAATTTATTCCAGAATCTTGTACTCTGTAGATATTGCAACGGCAACTATAGCTTTTAGAAAAGCTGAAGAGTTAAAGTCGAGTTAAGAGGGATTCCTTTCTCAGAACAAGTCCCAAAGCAGATAGCTAATACCTGAAGATATTGCTCAGCAGCCTTTTAACAGTTTCAAGTGCTAAAAATTTAAAGCAGGGAGAAGACAATGAAGAAAAGGAGAACAATGTTTAAAGCCTCGCTGCCATAGATAAAAATGCAACGTTGGTAAGGGCATATTTAGTAACCACATGCATTGTTAATCCATGCAAAAGGAGCTCCAAACATTATTGGAAAGAAATGTGGAAGGTGCATGTAGCACCAGATGTCCATTTCTGACTTAGCAGAAGTGGCAACACACAGAAATTGCAGAGCAATCTTAGAAGTAAGGTGAAGAAAAACCAAAGGGAGTCTAATTCCCTTTTATTAAATCAAACACCATATTGAGTTTCAACAGGCCTTCTAGGTTTTTAGAAAGCCTTAAAAGCTTGTACAACTAGTTAGTTAAACCTGTCAGGAGCTATCAACTTGCTATTGTTCGGTGTTGTCCTTGATTGCTATTACGTGTTTTTTATATTGTTTATTTTGTATCCATAGTTTTTAAATTCTGTTAGCATACCTAAAATTGCTATTGCAAGTTGGGCAACCATATAAATGGTTTAAATAAAAAAATATAGACAATAAAATTTTGTGCCAAGAATGGGCAGCGTGCTCATGTTACAAAGCATCTAATTTATCCCGAATGTTTGTTTAAACCATGACTCAGTTTCAAAATTTGTTTACAGCAGATGCCATCACTGTACAGTAAAATGGCAGCACATGTCCTGTAGCTGCCATTTGGTGTTTTGGTAAATAGGATTTTTTTTTCTTATATGATTACTGCTTTTTTTAGCTTTGTTGAATTTGATTTAAGTTTTAACTGTTAATTAGTGTAGATAGCCAGGGGTTTTGTGAGTTGTGTAATTTCTAAATACAGGTAGTCTTTGATCATATTTTAGTGACTATTAGAAGTATAACAACATTGAAAAAAGTGACTGACGGCCGTGTTTCAAACTTATAACTGTAAGTCACATGATCAGAATTTGGGCATTTGGCAGTTTGCAGACTGCAGTATCCTGGGCTCATGTGATCACCATTTGTAACCTTTCCAGCCAGCTTCCAAAAAGCAAAGTCAATGAGGAAAGATGGTTTGCTTAATGACCACATGATTCACTTATCTACTGCAGTGATTCACTTAATAACAATGACAAAACTGATCATCAAATTTGGTGTGGCTTCATTTAACAACTGAACACTATGCAAACTAAAACCATCTCTATCTACTAGTCCTGATGGATTATGTGCATACTTCTTAAAAAAGTTTTCCACTACCATAGCCGAACCACTAAGCACAATCTACGAGATATCTTTTAGATCCAGCATTTTGCCCGACCTATGATCATTAGCCACGGTTATTCCTATCTTCAAAAAGGGAGACTCCAGCCTAGTTTAAAATTACAGACCAATCTCATTATGTTGCGTTGCCTGCAAAGTCATGGAATCAATCGTCAACCAATCCATTATCCTCCACTTAGAGATAAACAAACAACTCTCTAACAAACAGTTTTGTTTCAGGAAAAAATTGTCCTGTAATCTACAACTCCTAAACTGCAAAAATATTTGGACTATACAACTCGACCAGGGTAAAGCAATAGATGCCATTGACATAGACTTCTGCAAAGCCTTTGATTCAGTGGTAGACAACAAACTACTGTTAAAACTAAGCTCTTACGGCACTTCTGGATCACTGCACAAATGAATAGCTACATTCCTGTCAAACAGGCAACAAGTAGTCAAAATAAGGAGTGCCCTATCAAACCCAGCACCAGTTTACAGCAGTGTCCCCCAAGGCAGAGTTCTAGGACCCTCTCTCTTTCTAATTTACATAAATTACCTTTGCGATCATATTAAAAGCAACTGTGTCCTCTTCGCTGATATGTAAAACTATTTAACACCACTGACAATACTGTTACCCTAACAAAGCAACTTTGACTCTGTATCAGAATGGTCGAACAATTGGCAACTTCAAATCTCAACCAACCAATGCTCTGTCTTACACATTGGCAACAAAAATCAGAACAATAAATACAAACTGGGAGCATATGACCTCCTAGATGATCCTCACTCTGTCAAAGACAAAGGAGTATTCATTTCAAAAGATTCAAAAGTAAGCTCCAGAGCTCACTGTAACAGCATTGCCAAAAAGGCATTAAGAGTTGTTAACCTAATTTTGCAAAGCTTTTTCTCTGAGAACACTGAACTGCAAACCAGGGCATACAAAACCTTTGCCAGACCAATTATTGAATACACCTCATCTGCATAGAATCCACTCTGTATAATGGACATTAATACAACTGAATGAGTCCAAAGGTATTTCATGAGAAGAGTACTTCACTCCTCAGTTCACAATAGAATACCTTATGCCACCAGGCTTGAAATTTTGGACCTAGACAACTTAAAACTATGCCACCTACGGTCTGACCTAAGCTTAGGACACAAAATTGTCTGCTACAACATCCTATTTTTCAATGACTACTTCAGCTTCAACCACAATAACACACGGGCAAACAATAGATACAAACTCAAAGTAAACTACTCCAAACTCAATTGCAGAAAATATGACTTCAGCAACAGAGTGGTCAATGCCTGGATCTCACTACCTGACTCTATTGTTACATCCTCAAATCCCCAAAACTTTAACCTTAAACTGGACCTCGCTTGATTCCTAAGAGGTCTGTAAGGGGCATGCATAAGCACACCAGCTTGCCTAGCATTCCTGTCCGACTGTTCCCTTTATTTGCACTCATTTATTATGTAAATACTTATATCCATTTAAACTGATATTTTTACGTTATGTTCATACTTATACTTGTTTTCTCATACATGCTTGACAAACATACATACATACATACATACATCAATAAATAAATAAATAAATCTGCCTTCTTAGCAAAGGAAATTCTAGTCCTAGTTATAATCATAAATCAAGGGCCACCTGTTGCTAATTTATCACTATCCTTAATTTAAAAAAGGAAGTGTGAACAAAGGATTCATAAGAAGGCCCACCCAAGATGGCAACTAGGCCTGAGGGAAAAGCTATTTGAAGAATACTGTCTGAGCCTTGAGCATATACAAAATAACACCAGAACACTGTTTCAGTGCAGAATTGATATTGGCACTTCTTTATAAGGGCAAGTGTGGGGACAGAATGAAGGAATGGCTTTAACTACTCGTTCTCCAACAGATATTGTGCCAAGCCAGGCTCCAAAGTAAGAAACAAACTCAGTCACAGAGAAAATATCCTTGGATAGAGAGGTAGAAGAAAAAGAATTTGGATCCAAATCCCATTTCATCCCCCCCGCCCCCCGCCCCAGCCATTAATGTTATTTCGGTAAGCTCGTTATATCTATTTGCCATTCTCAAGTATATCCACAAAACAAGTTTCATCCTCTCTCAGATCTCTGCCCAGCTATAAAGTAATTTTAGACATTTCCCCTTTTTTTTTGAGGTGTTTGTTTAACATGTAAATAGAGCAAATTAGGCTGCAATTCTCAAAAGAATCAGGGTAGATCCATAGTCACCTTTGGCACAGCATGGTAGATTTGCCAAGGCTTAAGAATCTGTGTACTGAATGGAATATTTCTCAGAGATTTCTATCCAAGCCATTTTTCTCTTATGTCTAGCTACAGAAAATAAGGAAAGCTGTTCAGCATCCCAACACCATTTCACTTGGTTGCACCATTGCAGCATCTGAACAAACAATCTTATGTCCGGAATGCGTGGCCATTAAACTATTTAAGACACAATGCTTCTTACTGTGTCTTCTTTACAGAAATATCCAGGATGGGGGTGGGATGGGAAGGGAATCAAATTCCCTACTTTCCAAACTCAGGAAGGCTTTTGAAACAGTTCTTGCAAAGCTTGAAATACTAAGGCTGGCTCAACCTCACTGTAGTGATGTAAGCTACTATTCAAAGACACTGCAACTTACAAGAGACCCAATGAATTCTTAAAGAGAATCCACATTAAAACTGAGAAGCCCAAATTCTCTAGTGATCAAAACTAAGAATAGGCTCTTGATTTGTAAAATATACCATGCATTAGATTATACTACAGCTAATAAACTCCATCTCACCCGACATACAACCAATGAAGTTTTGCTTTATATAAAAGCAAAGAATGATTTAGAAAGCCTATGATAAACCTGGGGTTATGGCTTTACAAAATTAAATGACTGTTTCAAATTTCCATTTACACTTTTTTTTACAGCATCACCAGGCCATACAAAAAAATGTATCATTTGTTCTAATAAACACAAGAAACGGTCAAACATTTCTTAGACTCATGATCATTTGTAGTTGCCTACAATTAATCCTTCTCTAGGAGAATTTAGGCACTCCCCCCCCCCCATTTTTTTGACATAAAATAGTCCTCAATACAGCATATTGTGTCTGTGGGCATGTGTGTTTCATATCAGTGAAAAATGCAAAAAGCAAAGATGAAAGTCTATAGAAGAGGCAAAAATCCCATTAAGTGCACTAAATAATGCATCTAGAAGACCAGTGAAACTGCAGGAAAATATTACTTGAGAATTAGACTTACCCAAACTAGGTGGCAATAAAAGGAGTATTGTACTAAAAGTTGATACCTTTTCTAAAAGGGGATCTTTCATTATGTCTTTTTACTATCAACTATGTCAAATCCTCTTCCCTTCCTTTGTCTTTGACAAGCTCCCCAAGATTCACTTTGCAATGCAAGTGGGGAACTTGTAACTTTCCAGGTATTGCTAAACTACAATTTTCAGAATCCTTCCTTACGGATGTGTTTTTCAATAATATTTTGGTCACAGGTTCTTCACTCAACTCTCACCTAAAAACATTTCACTCTGCTTTCACTTTATGCTTTTCCTTTAAAACACCTTGTGCTCTAAGAATTTGCTGGTCCTTCGGCTCTGAAATTCACTGTCAGGCAATATTTCCCTTTTTTAAAAAGAAAGATACTTGAGTATATCCTGCCACTTCACCCACTGTTTGTTCATTACTTCATCAGATGACTCTATGGGACTGGAATCAATCACTTTAGTGTCTTCCAAACTCTGAGCCCTTCCCTTTATGGCCAGTTAGGTTTAGGAAGCAGAAGCTTCTGGAACTTTCAAATAATTATCCTCTCCTATGCCCTCCAGGATCTATGGGTCCTGGTTCTATATCAGTCCAAAAAAGTAGAAGATCAGTAGAGGAGGGACAGGAAAAGGTACAGGATGAAGCAGGAAAGAGGCCCTTTGTTATTTGATTATGTAACAACCCCCTCCCCGGTGTCCATCAACTGTTTTAGTCTAGTTTTGAAGCGGGGGGCTGGAAGACCTATACAAGGACACTAAGGTAGGTTCAACAGAAGCCTCAACCCAAGTTAAGTGCTCTTTCAAAAGGGCAATTTTCCATCTTTCAAAGTAACCAGAAAACAGTTGATAGATGTTGTATATTGGGATCTACCAGTTTAACCCTATCTCAAAACTTGCCTCCTGGTCAGTCCCAACTCAGTTAAGAAAGTGATTGGTGGATGTTTTCCACTTGCTAATGACATTTGTGGAAGTGGAAGCCGGGGTGGGATTTGGCATTTCGCCAAACCAGCCATAACATTAGCTATGGGTCCGCCCGAACCTGGGCAAACCTGTAGCAGCCCACCACTGAAGTCAAAGACTACTTATACTAACTTAGACCCGAAGCGAATGCTGAAAAAGAGATAGCAAAGATGTTTTTGATAATTTAAAAAAATAACAGTAGAATTGGGGCAGAGAACCAACACAGATAACCATCTAAAATAATCACACGTAATAATAGACTGTAGACATCATTAAAAAATATGAAACATTACAAATTTCTATTTGAAACATATTTCTATTGAAATATTTGAAGGAGAAATAATATAATGAGAAGAAGAAAATATAAAAGTTAATTAACAATAGGTTAAGGAAATTGTGTGTTTGTGTGTGTGTGTATGCGTGTATAACATTTCATCAAACATTCTTTGTTCTGAGTTACTTCCCTAGCAGATTATATAAATTATGCCTAACAAATATTCAGGATTATGAATTATAAATTTTTAAAATTCTATCAAATTACTCAATTTGTTTAATTTTGTTTCTGTAATTGCTTTGCTGCTATCCTGCTTATGTATTTGAAGGTACTGAAACCAATTAAATATGGAATAGGACTGTGAAGCAAAAGACTGGAAAGATCTTAATTTTTCCTGTTAATAATAAAGTTTTATATTCTAAACAAATTACTGACTTCCCATTAACTTACCAAATATTTTAACATCTCGTGAAAATTGCTTAATTTTGTGTGTATCAACCCCAATATGGAGTTCCATAGATGTGGAACTCCTCTTCCATAGATGTGAAGAAAATATTATAAACCTTTCTGAAATCCATTTTAAGCAGCTAGCACGACAGTGAAGTCTGAGATTTAGAACTGCTAAATCATCTCATTCTTTTGAATTCTACAAGGTCCTAAATGTAATAGTTGGTCTTTTATTACACCATATATAATTTAGTACTTCAGTGAATACCTTATTTTCAATAAAGATTAAAGACTCTAAAATAGAATATTTAGTTCAATAAAATATTCATTTTTCCCACTCCAATTCTGAACCAAGACAGGTTTAATTTCTTCCATCTAGAAATATATGTTTGTGTTTCCAGGCTGATGAATGAACATTTTTGAAGAGATCTCTGTTCCTTTTTGTCAAGAAAAACTCATAATTATTTGACCTTTAATATTAAAGCCTATTAGTTGATACAAATTATTTTCATCCTGCAAAATTCCAAAGTCCCCGAGTTTTTCCTCTGTTAAACCTGACACCAACCATATTGTTATATATTCCATCAGCATGTTTAAGGAGACTGTAGATTGACCAATTTGTTAGTCAAATATCATTAGCAAATAGTTCCAATTCATGTTCTTGTGCAGCTAATTTCACTGATGGAATTTTATTTTCTGATGGAATTTTATTTTCTTGACATATTTGAATTGCCAATCATTCTAATGATTGTAAAAAATAAATAGGGAGAGACAGGACACCTTTGTCTTATTCCCTTTAATATAGTGCACTAGCTGTATATCGGTGCTTTGCTACGAAACTAGCTTAGTTTTTAGGGAGGAAAATAAGGGGAAAAAATTGTGCCTCTGCCTACCACATCCATCTGTATTCATCTGACTAGCATCCTGTCAGTGTGTGAGAGAGTTGAGGGCTGTTTGGAAACTGAAGCAGTATTTGTTGTGTGAGCAAGGAGACAGCAAGGAGCCTGGGTGTGGCTTAGCTCAACTGTTGTGTACTGAAGCTGCTTGGTGCTGTGTAACTAAAACTGAAACTGAACTTCCTCTCTTGTGCTTGTGTTTTACATTTGGAATAGATCTGTTTTCAGGCGGAGAGGGGGAGTAGAACTCCTTAGCATCAAAGCATGTTAATAATAATATATGAAATATTAATGCTCTGATGGTCATTTTGAAAAATCCTTTCTTACTTTTTATCCTTTAGAAATATTCCATATCCATGTAAAAAAATAAGGCCATGGTCTCCTTGCTTGCTTTTTTTGAGGGGGGAGGGGGGTTAGGGAGAAGAGATATGCGAAAAATTGTAAATGAGTTCTTAGGGCAATTTTTAGATGGTATCAATTTTTAAGCTGGTACAGTTTTTTACTGATTGAAGGACTAATGCATAGCACATTATTTTAATTCTCTCACTGAAAATAAAGGAACATTAAATCCCTGTGGTCATCATTAAAAGGACCCCATTCAAGTATATAAACCTATAATATATGAAATACATAACATAAACATATACTAAGAAAGCCTTCTTAAAGACTATTTTATAATCAGGTAGCAACAGCTAAGAGGGACATCTTATTAGTAAAAATTTGCCTTTATATTAATCAAGGGCACCCAGAAGGGAATTTCTGATGTAAATGAATTTCCAAGCCAATAAATACAAGAGGAAACATTCTATTACAGTGATGGCTAACCTTTTTTGGCTCCTTTGCCAAAAATTCTGTGTGTAGTTGCACGCTCATGCTCATGTACCAGCACCCAGAAGGCAATGTGCACCCCCCCTGCGCCCTACGTATCCGTGCACAATCCCTACCCACCCAGCCACACACACCCGGCCACTTCCTTACCTGCACTGCACCTCACAGCTGATTTTCTGCCTGTTTGAGGCCTTTTTCAGCCTCCCAGAGGCTTCAGGAAGGCTTCTGCAGGCTTTGCAGGCCGAAAAATCGCCCTGTTTTGTCAGTTCCTGTATTTTCAGAAAAACAGGAAGTGATGAAACGGGCCTAGTTTTCAACCTGCAAAGCCTGCAGAAGCCTGAAGAAGCCTTCCTCAAGCCTTTGGAATGCCGAAAAAGGCCTCAAGCCAGCTGAAAATCAGCTGTGAGGAGCATGTATGTGCAGTGAGGTAAGTTTGCCTGCAGCTTGTGTGCCAGCACAACTGGCTCTGCATGCCATCTGTGGCACATGTGCCATAGGTTCGCCATCACGGTTCTATTAGATACTTTTAATGCAAGCTATTATGATTTTCAGTGTCTCTTAGAACTGAAGTAAGCAGTGGACTATAAACCACTCATAACCACTACACTAACGTTTTAAAAAAATAAAAAGACATACAAAAAAGAAATAACCTTGAATTATTTTAAATCTCACTCAAAGAATTTAAAAGTATTCTTAATTTTCTCCCTGAAATTAAAGGGATACAAAGAACCTGTCGGCAGAGGATTGTTTTTTAAAAAATCCTGAAATGTTTCATTTCTAAAATGAATGGATAAGAAGATAACAATAACAAGTTGGATAAGAAAAGGCATTTGAACACATTTGATTCACCAACTTTGACCTAGCAAATTCTCAAAGGAAAAAGGTTAATGTTTATAGACAAAAACAGATATTTTTCCTCTGTTTCTGGTTAAGAGGAAATGGCCCCAGTTTTTCTTTAAGATAACCTACAACATAATGTTGTATGAATTGACATCTTCACTTAAAATGTTAGCTATTAATTCATTGTTCATATATGTCAATTTTAATTCAATTTCCTTTTCATTGAACTTTATTTCATACTTGTAAAGAAACTTATACCCCAATAACCCTGTGAACAATACTGTTGACACTACAATATATAGATTTTGGGTCAACCATAGCAAGTAAGCCACAGACATAGACTAAATATGATCTATTTAGGAGTAGGAAATTTAGCACCAGGACAATGAATGTATCAGTGTATCATGAGCTCAAGGAGGCCAGAGAAAGAACATGCTGCAGCTCGGGCATTTCTTGGCACATCACAGCTCTGGGACTGCCACCCCAATTACAGCCACAGCAGTGCAGCACAAAAACCACAGGAGCCAACACAAAACCACCACACCACAGGAAGACCCAACAGTGCGGCACAAGGAATGTCCCAGGAAGTGCAATGGAGTTACTTGGTGCACTGTGGTTCTCTGTCTGCTAGAACACTGAGCTATAACAGTGTAAAACCCAGCCCAGCCTAGGCCAGCAATGCAGTGAAAGGGGCTACTTGATGCACTGGGAAGCCATAACCCACCCACCCCCCAGCCTACTCACAGCAGCCACAGTCACCCTACACTCCGAGGCCTCTGCCACCCTGCACTCTGCCACCCCAACTGACCTACAAAGGTTATAAATGCAAGGATTGGTTGTAAAGTTATCTTTTCATTACATCGTAACTATGAACATTCTCTAAAATGAGACAAACACTAAATGAGGAATACCTGAAAGTGGCTCATTGAATGCTGTCTATAATTCTAAACTCTGTAATTATTGAATCCAATTCTTGTGTGACACTTCTCAAATAAGATTTAAATGGAGCTTCAAAGTTTTGCAAATTACTGGCAAAAGTAACAGAACGATGAAACGATGGTCGGGCAATTCAAAAGCAAGTATTATCGAACTAAAAAATTCAGTAGAGGTATCTTGATTCTGCTCCTGCCTTTCAGAGGCTCACACACACTTTCACTCTCTTTCTCATTTTCTCACATATGTGGGAACACAAACAAAACAGCAACATTCAGACTAAATACTTATAAAGGAGATAGTGAGACACCTACAGAGTTCATTGCTTAGATGAAGTTTGGGTTTAGCACTTTACACACCAAAGAACAAGATGTAAAGTTACATTTGTACATTATTTGTAAATGCCGTTACAAATGCAAAAGTAAAGAAATTACCACGCTACCTAATTGGTTTTTTATTTGTACATATAAACAATTTTCAAGTTTTAAAAGCATTGATTAAAAATTCTCCATCCTGCATTACTTTTGCATGTGTTATGTACAGAATGATGACATTGTAGTTTTTCAATTTACAACAATTAAAATACCTCAGTCAGTACACATGCCAGATGCTTTTTCCATTACAGATTTAAGTTACTAATGCAGGACTTACTAGGGTAGCATTTGACCTAATTTTTTTTAGTAATATCTAGGGAGATAGATCACACTCTAAAAAAGAATACAAACTGATTGCAGTATCTTTTTCAAAGGGGAGGATCCCCTCATATTCTATCTAGCATTAAAAGGGGCCATTGTTAAGGCTATGATTCAGAAATGAATAGCCATATAAAGGCTTGATGAATGCCTGCCTAATCATATATAAACAAGAATGGGCCAAACCGATGGGGAAATGTGTACTTTTCCCATCTGGTGAAATGGTTACTAAGGCAAACGGGATCGATTTTCTTTTCCTCCCACCTCTTGAAGGTGGGTAGTGATGAAAGAAATGCAGGCAGAATTTCCTCTGAAAGAAAGATCACCTGCTTTCAAATGCAATCTTCATTTTGCACTAGACTAGAGGATGAGGTAACTATACTCTGCAAAGTATTTTAGACTGGATTTTTCATTTTAATTTTTTAATTCATCATTTTATTGCATCGCCTACCTTTCTATACAACAGTGTTAAGTAAAGCAACTTAAAAAATAAATAAATTACCAGGGTCATATAATCACCATTTGTAACCTTCTCAGTCAGCTTCTAACTAGCAAAGTCATTGGGGGAAGTCAGATTTGCTTAATGACTGAATGATTCACTTAACAACTGCTCTGATTTGCTGAACAACTGTGGCAGAAAGATTGCAAAATGGGAAAACTCATTTAACAACAATCTTGCTTCGCAACATAAATTTTGGACTCAATTGTGATTGTAAATTGAGGATTATAAGAAATGTTACTGCTCTTTTAATAACCATGTAATAATCATCACCACCATTAAATCACCTTTAATATTATTTTATATTACAAAATGATGAAAACACTTGAAATCTTTAACCATATTCGTTATCTTACAAAGGGCAAAAGAGAACAAAGGTTTGGAGCAATAGGAAAAAAATAGGCATGGGGGAGGATGCCAAGTTATTCATTCTAGAGACAATTTTTCAACAACAGTTGTTCCACTGGATTTTTCAAACCCTAACCAAAAAGGGAACTCAAGATCCAAATAAGCAAATGGAAGAAGATTGACAAGAGTTTGAAATCACATCCAATATATTTTGCAGTCCTAACAGGGTCGCTAAAAAGGGATTATCTTTGGAATTCCCAGCAGGATGCCCAAGGTTGCCAAAATACCTACTGATATCTCTTTTGGTACACTCCAAGAGGCCAACCACAGAGAAAACTGCTAGCTTCCTTACAGCACAGTAGTAGGTAGACCTATCTAAAAATAATTATGGCATACTAATATTTTATTCTCAAATATGTCCTTCCTCTCGTTGCCAACATTTTGTAAATGGGAAAGCCTTTTCCCAGAGCTATTTGAAAATTCAGTTTGTTAGGTTTATATCCTGCCTTTCCTGTGAAGCTCAGCATTCCAAACATGCATTCAAGTGAAAGCAGGCAGGACATAAATTGAATGAATGAATGAATGAATGAATGAATGAATGAATGAATAAACAAACAGATCTCACATTAAGCCATCACCAATATTAAACAGCATGTGAATTCATTCCTAGTCTTTGTCTAACTTGTTTTTTTGTGAGATGGTAAATCAGGGGTCTTCAAACGTGACAGCTTTAAGACTTGTGGACTTCAACTCCCAGAATTCCTAGCTAACATAACTAGAGGAGGAATTCTGGGAGTTGAAGTCCACAAGTCTTAAAGCTGTCAAGTTTGAAGACCCCTGTGTTAAATAGTTAAGTCAAAGAGCGAGCCTACCAGTGAACTCTGGTAGTGATCTTCATTTGAATAAAGATAAAACATTGAACATAATAACTCCACCACATATTCTACTTTCAGATGAGAAAACTGTATATAGGTGATTATAAAGGTGGCAAGATTCTTGTTTATTTTCTCAAGTTTTTTTCAGTATAAAAGAGACAAGATTTTGTTTTGTGAAAACAGTGCAGGCTTCAACTGTTGACAAGTCTGAAAACAGCTATTGCACTACATTTCTAATGAAAATGAGAATTAATTCTTTACAATTTGGTATGAAATGCCAACCCAAGGCTACTTGTTTACAGAAAGGGACAAGAAGTTCAGAAAAGAAAACAAAGCTTTCACATGAAGGAACTATTTAAAACAATCACAGGGGGCTGGAATTTGGGGCCAGTTTCTATTAATTACATAAACATGAAAAGCCTATCTCTCTCTGCTTTATTGGCTGTGGAATTCTGGAATAGATTCCATGAAACACTGAAGAGAGTGGAATTATAACAGTCCTTTTTGAACTACAAGGCCAAAGACTGGATCAAGAAAACCACCATAGGATTGCCCAAATCTTCCAGTTCTATTTCTTCCCATATATGTGATCATTCATCTGTCAGAAATGGTCTTGGGCAATGGTGAGTAGCTGCCAATTTGGGCAGTTCCAATGATCAGCTGGCCCCGCCCACCCTTCCCTGTCCTATCCTGTCCTACATTTCTGTCTTTTTCAGCTCAGCTGATTCACACAGTACAGTGGATTTCATGCGCCTCAACTGTTCTATTTAATGGTTCAAATTGGTGTTTTTTGAACGTTGCGCATGCGCTCACAGCACCGATGTTAAACTGGTTGCAGCCCACCACTGATGAATGGTCTCCTGCTTGGGCAATGGATTGAACTAGAACTACAAGGTCCCTTCCAATTCTATTATTCTGTTTCCCCAAGCCAGAAAAGATTATTTCAAAATATTCCAACGGTTTCCACTGACACGAAAATTCTCCTTGCCTACGATTTCTTGCATACTAAAGATACATATTGATCAAAACCAAATGCTGCCATTCATAAAATATTTAAGTAACCCATTTCAAAAGCATGACAGTCATACAGGTAGTCCTCACTTAAGTGTTTCAGGGACCATTCAAAATTACTACAGTGCTGAATAAAGAGATTTATGATCCATGCCCGAAGTACAGTTAGTCCTTGACTTACGGCCACATGAGCCCAACATTTATGAGCCCATAAATGTTATGGGCTGACAGTTATGTTAAGTGAGACATTTGTTAAGTGAATTTTGCCCCATTTTAAAACCTTTCTTGACACAGTAGTTAAGCAAATCACTGCAGCTGATAAATTAGTAAGCTGGTTGTTAAATGAATCTGGCTTCCCCACTGATTTTGCTTGTCAGAATGCTGCAAAATATGATCACATGACCTTAGAACACAGCAACGATAATAAGTATGAACCAGTCTGAATTTTGATCACATGATTATGGGGATGGTCATCAGTGTGAAAAACTCATAGGTCAATTCTTTCAGTGCCGTTGTAATTTTGAATGGTCAGTAAATGAACTGGTGCTTGCAGTTTGTTCATCCTAAAACCACAGGGTGCTAAAACTTCTTCCACTCGCCTATTTATCTCCCATGCACCCAGCCCACCAGTGCATGCAAAGCTGCTGCAGCCCAGCCTGTTCTCTCTCCAGGAGGCCACACTGTGAAAGTCCACCAGAGCCTGCAAAGACCCCTAGTAAAAGGGTGTTGGTACTTACCTGACACGCCCGTTCTCTTTGAGCTGTGAAGAACATCCAGTAGTGGGAGGTGCTTCAGTCTCCACATTCATAGGCTGAGCTCCTCCTCCTCGTGACTCCTCCTCAGCGTCCCCCAGTTTTGGTGAAGACGAGAGAAATAAGTACTCTCATATCCTCACGTTCTAAAAAATTCATTGGCCAAAACAGGACCCCACCATACAGAAAAAAGGGTGGGGCTGGATGCTCTTCACAGCTCAAAGAGAATGGGCATGTCAGGTAAGTACCAACACCCTTTCTCCTATGAGCTGTTCAGAGCAATCAGTAGTGGGACATACAAAAGCTTGGCCTGTCCTACAGGAGGGACTACGTCTGGTCTGGAATCTCCTCCTGGTCTCTGTGGACCCATTGCAGAACTCTTCTGCCAAAGGAAGCCTCAGCAGAAGCAAACATCAATTTTGTATTGTCTAATGAAGGGCGATGGGGAAGCCCAAGCCGCGGCCCGACAGATTTCAGTTATTGATGCCTGTGTGGCCCATGCTGCCGAAGTTGCTGCACTCCTTGTTGAATGAGCTGCTATGCCCCTAGGCACCTGCAGAGATTGGGTCTGGTATGTTTTTGCTATTGCCGCCCGTATCCGATGGTGAAGCCTTGTAACCCTGAGAATTGGGCTGAAAGGACACGAATAAAGCCTCTGATTTCCTGAAAGCCGCTGTACGCTTGATACAGATTCGCAGAGCATGCCTCACATCAAGCTTATGCCATTGTCTTTCCATCCCCTGTGATGGTCTGTGGCAAAAATTTGGAAGAATAAGCTCTTGTACTCTGTGAAAGGCCGAATTTACCTTGGGCATAAAAGTGGGATTGGGACGAAGGACCACACGATCAGCATGAAAAACGCAGAGAGCTTGTCTGACAGACAAGGCTGCAATTTCCGAGATACGATGAGCGGAAGTGATTGCTACCAGGAAAATTACTTTGTACGTGAGAAATTGGAGACTTGACGTTTTCAAAGGTTCGAAAGGACCTTTAGTGAGAGCAACAAGGACCTTTTTAAGGTCCCAGGTGGGATAACGGTACACTGCTGGAGTGCGCAAATTGGTGGCTCCCCAAAGGAAAGATCTTATGCATGGGTGATGTGAAAGAGAACTGAGACCCTCGTGAGTGAGAACTGATGTCAAGGCCGCCACCTGCCTTTTTAACGTATTAGATGACAACCCCTTATCAAGTCCCTCCTGTAAAAACTCTAGAATCTGGGTGACAGAGGGAGAGGCAGGATCAATTTGAAGCTTAGTACACCATTTGTAGAAGGTGGACCATGTGGCGTTGTAAATGCGAATTGTTGAGGGGCGTCTGGCGGCTAGGATAGTGTCAATAACTACGCTCAACCTCCAAACGGTCAATTGTAACCATTGAGGGTCCAGATGTTGAAGGGGCCCCTGAGTTAATGAGATTCTGTCTGACGGGATTCTCCAAGGGGGGCTACCGAGAGACTGCAGAGGTCTGTGAACCATGGATGTCTGGGCCAATAAGGCGTTACTAGAAGTTATTCCGCTCTCTTGTCTAGTAACTTCTCGATGACTTTGGGAACCAGTGGAAGTGGAGGGAATGCATATAGGAGCCCAAAGGACCAATGACAGCGGAGCGAATTGAAATTCTCCGTCCCTTGGGATGGGTACCTGGAAAAAAATCTCGTGAGCTGAGTGTTGAGAGGGGAAGCAAATAGGTCCACCACCGGCTGACCAAATGTCTGTGCCGCTTCTTGGAACAGGGATGAGTGGAGGCGACACTCTGATTGATCTATGGTGGCCCTGCTTAGCCAGTCTGCTTGTGTATTTGACAGACCTGAAATGTGTTCTGCTTTGATAGAAAGTATGTTGTTCTCCACCCAGCGATGCAGGCACTTCGCTTCCCGCATTAGCTGCTTCGATTGTGTGCCCCCCTGCTTGTTTATGTGAGCTTTAGCTGTTACATTGTCAGTATCATTATGTGCTGACCATGTACCTGGGGGAAGAAGTTGCGAAGGGCCAGGTGTACTGTGCGAAGTTCCAGCCAGTTTATACTGCATGACTGTTCTATGTCGGACCATTGGCTTTGGGTTGTGAGCGACTGGACGTGAGCTCCCCATCCGAACAGACTGGCATCTGTGGTGATGGTGAGCCTTTGTGGTTCCTTGAAGAGACAGCCTCGATTGATAACCGGTTTGGACCACCAGAGGAGAGATTTGAGAACCTTGGGCGGAACCCTTTGTGTTTGGAGTTGCTTCGGCCGGATCGCTGGTACGGTAGCAGGAACCACTGGAGGGATCTAGTGTGAAGGCGGGCCCAAGGAATAATAGAAATACATGAAATCATTTTGCCCAACAATTTTGATAAGTCCATTAAGGACACCCTCTTAAGCGCCCTGATCTCCTTAACCAATTTTTGAATGCTATTTAGTCTATCTGGTGACAGATAAACCTTGCCTTCCACCATATCTATGACTGCCCCTAAATGAATTAACCGACTCGAAGGTGTTAATTGACTTTTCTTCCAATTTATTAAGAAGGCATGCTCTAGTAGGGATAATAATGTGTTCTGAGTGTCTATGACTGCCTGATGGGCGGAAGGAGATAAAATCAAAACATCATCAAGATAACACTGGAGGTGTACCGGGATGTTCCTGAGGTGGGCAGCTAGCGCTGCAAGGACCTTGATGAAGGTCCTGGGGGCAGAGGCTAATCCGAATGGAAGGGCCACATATTCAAAATGGTGGTTATTGTAGCAGAATCTCAGAAACCTTTAATGGGAGGGCCGAATAGCAATGTGCAGGTACACCTCCATCAAATCTATGGATGTGAGCATGTCCCCTTTCCCGATGCCCAGTAATATTGATTGGAGGGTATGCATTTTAAATTTGCGATATACTAAGAAACGGTTGAGACGTTTCAAATCTAATATCGCTCTCCACCCCCCACCCCCCCGATTTTTTTGGCACAACGAAAAGATGTGAATAAAAACCTTGTCCTTATTGGTTGGTCGCTACTGGTTGGATGGCTCGCATATCCAGTAGATGTTGGATAGCGGAAACCATGAGATTACGCTTGACCGGGTCTCTGGAAGGAGGGTATGACATGAAGGAATTTGGGGGAGTGGATCTAAACTCCAGCACGAGGCCAAATCTAACCGTATCTCTGACCCAGGCATCGGAGGTAGAGGAGTCCCATTGGTCAGTGAATAACTTAAGACGTCCACCAATGGGAATTGGGTCCCGGGAGTTATCTCGGTCACTGGAAGGGCCTGTTCCCTGTTCCCTGAAAGGATCTTTTGGATTGGCCACCCCTTCTACTTCTATCCACTGAGTTGGACCTATCTGGTTGTTGTCCTGGTCTAACTGCTGGGGATCTCTGGTATCTGGAAGAGAAGGATTCTTGATAGAAAGATCAAAAGGATCCCCTCCAAAAGGACTGGGGGCTTCTGGGATCTGACTTCCGAAAAAGGGAAGGGAGAGTTTTCTTCTTGTTGCGTGTTTCAATTAGTAGCGGATCCAGGGAAGGGCCAAACAATCTATCTCCCGCAATGAGGGATGAGGTCAGCTTGGATTTGTGTTGGAAGTCGGCTTGCCAGTGTCTTAACCATAGCAAGCGACGTGCTGTGACATGTGAGGTAATGGCCCTTGCTGAAAACTTGACTGCGTGATAGGTAGCAGCTGCTGTAAGTTTGGAAATATCTTGGTGCGCCCTGATGTTAGAAGAAGGAACGTGTTGTTTCAAAAGATGAAGCCATTTAAGAGACTACCGCATGAAGAAGGAGGTGGCCGTGGCTGATCTGATAGCCCATGCGTCAGACTGATGAGTTCTACGTAGGGCGAGCTCAACCCGTTTTTTCCTCTGGCTTTAAGGCCTCCAGTACCTCTCTGGGAACAGAGGGGGATGCTAAAGCCACTAAAGGCTCGTCTACCTTGGGGGTAACCCAGTAATTTTGCAAAATCAGGGTCCAAGTTGAAATATTTCCTATCATGTCCAGTTGGAGAGGTATAAACTGCTGCAGAAGCCCACTGATTCTGCACCAGGTCCGAAAATATGGGTGGAACTGGAATTACCTCTGCTTCAACTACCGGTTGGTTGAAGAGCATGTCCTCTGGTCCCTCCCCTGAAGGGTCAGGTGTGTCAGATGGTTTTGGCTTGTTTAGGCCTGCAATGTTCTTTGCCTTAAACAAGAGAGATTTGAAAAGCTATGACCAAAATAAGCCTGTAAAAGCAGGCTGGTCAGGAATAAGACCTTCATCCTCAGACATTTCCCCTTCTAAGGGGTCTGCCTCTGACAGGGGCTCGCTATCGTGCATTGATCCCACTTCAGACTTGGCCATTTGAAAGATTAGATCTTCTTCCTCCTCCTCCTCCTCTGGTCCTTGGAGCGGGGGGTCTCCCCCTGTAAATGTACCTGGGTCTGGTGTTGCTCCGACCTGGTCAGTGACCTCAGTGGTTGGGGCTCTTGGTCAGTAGCCATAGGGTAAGGGCTGGACATTACAGCATGTTGGAGCCCCGCTGCAATCCCTTGGCGAATAGCCATCTCCATCCAGGCTTTCATCCTTTCTGGGACCTCCTCAATGAAACTGTCACCCTGGTGAGGACCAGCGGCTGTCTGAGTGAATGTGGCTTCAGGGGCCCATCTGGTTGGTGTTCCAGACACTTGGACCTGTTGTCCTTGTGGAATCAAGCTGCGCCTGGAGGAAAGGGAGAGATCTAGGGGAGGAGGAGGGTGTGAAGAAACTGATGGACTGGAAGAGGAGGCACCCTGAGATACAGCGTGGACCTCTCGAGTATGCCTGTCTATTTGCTTTTGTAAGGCCTTATAGTGCCTTAAGGTGTCCCTTTCTGAGGCTTTAGAATTTCCACTGTGTTTTGATTTGGCTTTTGCAAGGGGCCTGAGAGGTGCTATCATCTGCCATTTTGATTAAAATTAGAATAACAGTAATTGAATATAATTTATGTACAGGGTGGTTGGCATGCCCAGGGTCCGATCTGAGTCAAGAACAGTTGCCCTGATAAGGTTCTTATTGCCCCCTTTTATTTTATTTTTATTTTACTGGTTTCTATATACATATAAAATGAGTCGTATCTCAGTAATAATATTTTATTGAAATTAAAATATTATACTGTCAAATAGTTCGTTACCATGAGTGATTATTAAGATTGTGATAATTATTATATTATTGCTATAATTGCTTTGTGATTTCTCCTATGAGTAGTGATATATAGATATATATATATATATTCCAATATTAATAAGAGAACAACCAAGATTAATGCGTTATCCAATTAGCCAAACAGCGAACGCCTAAGGGCCGGATTGATGATTGAAAGGGCCTTCAGCAGCTTCCATGCACAGGCGGACATTGGCCTAGGTGCTTGCTGCTGTGCCACTGAGAATAAGGCTGTGAGGGTTAAGAGCCAATGATTTTTAAAGCGAATTAATTATCCTCGAGTGCAGGTAGCCAAAACGAGGGTAAAATTGCTCTCAGAATCCTGGAGGGATTCTGCTGCTTTGAGCAGAAAATACCTCACACAGCTCAGGAAAGACAGACAAGGCGCGCAGCCTCGAGGTGGCACTCAAGATGGCCTCCAGCAGTTAAAGTTTTTCGCGCGCTTCTCAGCAGCAGCTTCCCGCCTTACAAATGAAGCCAGAGCTCAAACAAAGCCTGAGTTCTCAAATCAACAGAACAGCAGAGAAGAAAGGGGAATTAATACTAATTAACTTCCCCACTGAAGAAACGGCGTTCGGAGGGGGGATAAAGGTGATACGACTTTTAAAAATGAAATATCAAGCCGCTAGCAAGGAAACGGAATTAAAGACACAGCAGCAATCAAACTGGCAGAGGTAAGGAAATTTTGGCTATGGGGAGGTGGTGCAGAGCAGCTCCAAAAGCCTCCCGCCACCTCTTTTTTTTGGGGGGGGGGCGGTGCAAACAGCACTTCCCTTAAACAGGACTCTCAGGTTGATAAAGGATTGGGAGAAGGCTAAAGACAAAAAAACCAAAGGGAACCGAATTGCAATCAAACCTGCTAATATTCCTGTTTCGGTCAAAGAAGCATCCAAAACATTGCCTGTCTGGCACGAGGCTGAGCAAAAACTGGGAAACACTGATGAGGAGTCACGTGGAGGAGGAGGAGCGTTCCACAAATCAAGCTCAGCCTATGAATGAGGAGACTGAAGCACCTCCCACTACTGGATGCTCTGAACAGCTCATAGGAGAACCTCACTCTTTCTCCGCAGCTGCTGACATGCAATTTCTGCATGGAGTCTGCATTCTCCAATCATTCGGACACCTCCTTCTAGCCTTCTGAAGGATTGTGAGAGTGGCGCCTGCTTTCGTGATAATTCAGAAGCCTCCTTCTAAGAAGGCAACCTCCAAAGGAGGCTTCGAAAGCACCACAAGAGCAGGCATCATTCTCCCAATCCTTCAGAATTTGGCTTCTGAGATTCCAGCCCATTATAGCATTAAGGAATACATGTATTGCAGTGGTGGCTAAACTTTTGGGTCTCCTGTGCTAAAAACTGTACGCGCGTTTACACACTTGCGCTCGCGTACCAGCGTCAAGAAGGGAATGTGCATCCCCCACACCCCCTACACATGCACGCACAATCCCAATCCACCCACCCGCCCCTGCCACCCTCTTACCTGCACTGTGCCTCACAGCTGATTTTTGGCCAGTTTGAGGCCTTTTTCGGCCTCCCAAAGGCTTGAAGAAGGCTTCTGCAGGCTTTGCAGGCCAAAATCTAGCCCCGTTTCGTCACTTCCAGTATTTTTGGAAAAACAGGAAGTGATGAAATGGGGCTAGTTTTCAGCTGCAAAGCCTGAAGAAGCCTTCCTCACGCCTTTGGGAGGCCGAAAAAGGCCTCAAACTGGCCGAAAATCAGCTGTGAGGCAGACGCATGCAGAGTGAAGTAAGTTTTCCTGCAGCTCATGTGCCGCCACAAATGGCTCTGCATGCCACCTGTGGCACACATGCCATAGGTTTGCCATCACGGCTGTATGATGATGATAATAACCTTTAAAATCCTTTTTGTGGCCTCTGGAGTTCTTGAGGAACCTGCTGCCAACATTCAGAAGCACAAATAACGACAGCATAATTTCCTGCTGATTTGGGACAAAAAACAAAATACAGTACAGTTGATGAGCTCTCACTTTGAAAGCTTTAAACTTATTTTTAAAAAATCTTTCCCACCCCAAAAAAGGAAAATTCCATCCTTTCTTATTTGCCACCCCATCACCTGCTGCTCTTGGTATGCCAAATAATAATTCTGTTAGAAAGTACAGCCCTGCCCAGAGAAAGCAAACACTCACTGTTGAACAAAGTGACTCAAACTGTTGCTATCTATTAACTTTATTAATTTACTGATTAAAATGACAGAGTTCCCAAAATGGCACTATCCTAAAGAGACATATTTCATGCTTTCTTGCCCTCATTTTAAGATGCAATTTTCCTCCTGTTTAAACAAATATATGGAAGTTCATATTATTTTACAGTTTTAAGTTTCGTATTCTTCAGTATTTAGGTGTTCTTGCTTGACAATTTGTTCATGTCTTTAGATTCTTTCAAATAAAAGCATTTTATTGCATTTTGTTGTATAATCATATCACATACTTTAGTTTCTAAAACGAACAGTCCAACTGATTAAAAAAGTAATCTTAACTTGAATTATCAAGAACTAAAGCCCAAATATTGACATGCAAATTTGGTGTCCAATACAGATCTATTCAAGCAAAATTGAAGCTCATCTCTGCCAGGTTATACAGGAACATGACAAAAATGTTGTTTCATTTCACACAGCTGATCTGAGAAAGATAAGGGACTGAGAGCAATACTCCCTAGCAATCAGCAGAGCTTTCAAAAGATATCTAATTGCCTTCAATTCTGGCAATTTCCCTTATACTTTAAGTGACTTTAAATTTTAACTGACTGGCTAAATGCATAAAATACCACTGCTATTTATTTGTACCCTTATCTCTGCCTAAGAATATAGACAATACACAATAACTTCTTAGAATATTTATTTCTATAATCAGCTTACCATTTATATGTTAGAAGTGGCATGTTTTAAACACAAGCCTATCTATCATAAGGCTAACATCTTACAAGAGGTCTTCCCATTTGTAACTTGTGCCAGTGAAAGTTGAAGCATTAAAACTATTGAAAAAAGGGGGGAAATATCCCTTTGAATTGCAGTGCTATAGAAAAATGATTAAAACTACGTAGGACAGCAAGAAGAACAAACCTCAACATTAGATTCTGGAAGCACTTAATAATGAAGCAAAAGCTTAAACATTCTGGACACATAATATGACAGAAAAAGACACCGGAAAAGACCCAGAAATTTATAAAAATTGAAGACAATCAAAAATAGGTCAAAAGAAAACTGAACTGTTTAGACCCAATTAATGATTGACAATCAATGATCTTCATCAGATCACAAAGATGACAATGAACAAATAAATGAACAAAACGCGTCTGTCCTCCCAAGTTATGATTCTTAAAAAAATACTTATTTAGTGGTTATGAGGATCATAATTATTGCAAGATAATTTTTTAAATGGCCACTTTAATGAACTTTGGACCCTGCTAAATTCTTCCATTGAATCTTGCAAATATGAACATAATTCTGCTCTCACTTAAAAAGAAATAGTATTTGGACTTAAAACATTTCACAGTGTTTTACAAGCCCCTCTAAGCAGTTCACAGAGTCAGCATATGGCCCCCAACAATCTGGGTCTTCAAAAGGATAGAAAGGTGAGCCAAACTTGAACTGGTCAAGATCAAACTCATGACAGTGGGCAGAGTTAGCCTGTAATACTGCATTCTAATCATGGCTCACTTGAATTTGGTAATGATTTCCTCATCAGAATTATTCTGAAAATTAATAAAAGAAATTAGAAGGAGTATGACAGCCATCAGCATTGAAGTTGCCTATCTTACAGAATGGATAAAAATGGCTGTAATTATACTTAATGAAAGCCAAGGAAGCAGAGATCACAATCATGTAAGTGTGTTAACCTAGCATTAGACCAGGCAAAAATTCAATATGTCATCTGAAAAAAAAGATATTTGAATACCTTAAATATTTTGAATACCAAAAAAAGATATTGAATACTACTCCCTCATCTTTTAAAAAATTGTATTTTACACTACATTGCAAATTTGAACATGATATTAACTGTTCTTACCTTGCATAGCTTGCTGTAATCCATATTTCATTCAAAAATATGGAGAAAGGAGTAGAATATACATTTATACATTCCTAACAGAACCCATTTTAAGCACTCAAATAATTTTAAAACACTCCCAACTTTAGTAGCAGGAACAGAGATACATTTCTCCCTTTTGAGTTCTCTAAAATGAGATGCCTCAGTTCAACAACAACAAAAAACATAACTACCGCTAGAATTTAGTGAGACTACTTAATTAGAAATATAATGGTGAGCTGTGTTTGTACATAAAACATGTTTTAAATAAAGTTGTCAGTGCTAGGTTTGTATCATTTGATTCAGCTGTTTGTTTTAAAAACCATATGGTGATTTTTCTTTGCTCACAATATAAAACCAACATATTAATTCAAAGTCTGCCTTTCCAACCTGGAGGGGAAAAGATGAAGAGCCATAAACACAAAACTCTTGAGATGTATTTTGCCAATTGAATCCTTAAAAACCTCAGAAATTCATACATATGTGATACACACAGAGGCAGGCAGGTGCGCGCGCGCACACACACGCACACACACACAGAATACATCTCCACTTTTAGACAACTGCTATAGAAGGAAAAGCCAGCAAGTATACTGATTCTGTTACTCCCCTTCCAGACAAGAAGTGGACTTTAGATTGCCCAAAAGTTGCTCCTCGAAAGGAGTTCACAAGACAACAAGCTCTGGGAAGCAAGCAAATGGCCATCTTGTCTTGGTCCAAGCACTATTGGCACTGTGCTGTTTGTATACAGTTTGGTATACTGTACTTCCTTTTAGAAATAGTTTGTTAATCGCTTTTCAGCTATTAGGAACCAACATGTTTTGGGTCCAACGTGTTTTGCAGCAACAGTGAGGGTTACTTCAATTCTTAGTGAAGATAAACTTTTAACAGAAGTTCAAGGACTTTAAAAAATCTGGAATAAAGAGCCAAAAGGTGACCAAAATATTGATTTTTTACAAAGTAAAAATATTAAATGTTGATTTTTTTTAACAAGCTAAAGGTATACAATTTAGGAATTATAAGAATCCCTCTTTTCTTGTACTTTGCATTACTCTAATTGTATCACAGGGTCCACTGAATTTAAGAACCCTTCCTGTGGGAAAATACTTTTGTTTTTAATTCTTTGAAAATATTCATAGGACATGACTTTGAAAGCTGGATACTACAGGGAACCAGAAGCAACTTAAGACTACAGTTAAAGGAAAAAGAACACTTAAATTTCATTTACTGACAAACACACAATGAAGCAAAAATATTTTAACAATGGATGTATTCCAGAATAGTTTTGAACAATGGACCCAGAAATTAATTTTAGGAGTGTTTGCCTCTACAGAAAAGTTGTGTTTAAAAGTTGCAATGGAATTTTACAGGGCAAGTTTGAGACTGATCTGAAAGTGAACGAAAAAAATGACAAGCTCCAAGAATAATATAGAAAAAGATATTAAACTGGGCATACAAAAGAAACTGATGTCTTACGAGATAAAAGAGATATATAAATAACAAACCAACATAGTGATCTGGATTTGGTTTCTGGCAAAAAAAAAAAAAAAAAAGCCATTCAAATGAATAGATTTGTTCAGTGATGGCTAACCTTTTTGGCACAAAGTCCCAAAGCACGTGTACTTACATCCCCAAAATGCAATGCACATGCCCTGCACATGCGCCCCAACCCCCACACATGCGTGCATGACCTGTCTCATGAACAAGTCAGTCCTCAATTTTTTTTAAAAAAAATAATTTTTATTTTTTAAAAAAAACACATTAATTTTTAATGAAAAATTAAAACATACAAACATTTTGAGGATCAGCTTAGGTTGAGTATATATGGCATTCTGTTTTTCTAGGATTGCCCTCATATCTGAGAGAGATCAAGAACATATATTTAGAGGGCAACATCTACTTATCAAACAACCAAAATGGAATATATTAATTATTTATCAATAGTTTTTTTTCCTTCCATCATAAACTGGTCTTGTGGCTGCCCATTATGACACAAGCTCATTTTGTGTATAAGCTCCTCCACAGTAGCCATTTTGTGTCAGCACCTACAATAAACTCTCAATTTTCTACAACTGCCTATGACCCAAAGATTTGCTTGATCCCAGTTTGAATTCAGCTGCTAGCTCTCCATTCATTCAGTGTTTAAATTCTCATTTCTTTGTTCCCTAAACATCTACTGACACCCATATTTCTAAAATCAAAATATTTATATGTTTTTCTACAGCATTGGAAGTTATTTGAAGTACAGCCTATAGCTAAGCAAACAACGGTATATAACAACAGGTAGTTGTTGATTTACAACCACTTATTTAGTGACCATTCAAAGTTACAATAGCAATGAAAAAAATATTTATAACTGGTCCTCACATTGTACAACTGTTGGAGTGTCCCCATTGCCAGGTGATCAAAATTTGGGTACTCGGCAACTAGCACGTAGGAGAAAAGAAGGCAGAGCCAAGAGAGGACTCCCCCTACAATTATTAGGTTCCCACAAAGAGTCCAAGTTCAGTCTTCCTTGAATTCCATTCATTCTTATCTAACAACACCAATTTAATGATGATTGTTAGTTGACCAGATTCTTGGTATAGGTTTGAGCCATAATCTTAGTCAAAGGACAAAGCAGTATTCTCATATATTCTATCAGACCTTAAAGCAATCCTGTATTACTATTATTTAAATCAGAAAGATCCCAGGTTATAACAGAAACTTCTAACTAGACGATTTCTACAATATCAGCCTTGCCAATTCAAAAGGCTGACATGCACAAGTTAACTAGGAGTCTTGTTAAATTGCTCCTGCCAATAAACGGCGCAAATTAGCCTTATTATATCAAATCTCTGTTGCTAAATTAGCCTTATTATATCAAATCTCTGTTGCTAACATTTGCCTATTTCTCACATGTTTTCTTCAGGTACCATTAGTGCTATAGCAGGTGAAGGGTAAAACTGCTATACGAGCACAGAATAGATTATTCACCTTCACAGGAGATAAACACATGTGTTCCATTGAAGCATATGCTTCAATCCAAAATGAAACAATATCAAATTTTTTGTGGTAGCCTATGTTGTATATATGTTATTATAAAAGGAATGCTTATTATTATTAAGCATTCCTTTATGGTGAAGCTAATAATTCTTTTTGTACCCGCTCATTTTAATACAAATAATGTAATCCTTTTCTTAGGCCAAGTATATTTATTCCCCACAGCCAGAAACACAATAAGTGATTCTATTAAGCCTGATTATTCCTCACAGCTCACTTTTATAGCTGTAGGTAATTTTGGCTTAGAACTCTTAATGCCTTCACAAACTAAGTTCAAAACTTGTTCTCAGTTTGAGATGGAAGATTTTAGATAGTGTTTGCCCTGATTTCTAGAATCTAGAATAATGACTTTTGCCTGCCATCATGAGATTAGCAGCTGTAGGGAACCTCTTGTCTATCAGAGCAACCCATTTCTATGGCAACACCAAAAAAAATAATAAAAAAATCCAGCAATTGCAGAAGACACTTCTGCCTGCTACAATCACTGGGATCAGACCAAACAAAGACAAAACATAGGCCTACCGACCCTTGGAGCAAAGAAAATCTTCATACAACAAGGACAAGACAGGTGATAATAAAAATTAGAATTTCTCAAGGGTGAGAATTATCCCTGAAGACAGTTGGGATCTTTCACAATTAATAACAAACAGGTTAGACCACAACTCATCTGACACATGAGTCACAAGGTTAGATTCTTCATTTCTTTTTTCATACTTCAGGTGAAAAATCCAACTCCAAATAAATGAAACACACCAGCATTTTGTACAACTATCTAACAACGTACCAATAAATTGCCACAACAACATTGGAAATTAAGTATTTTAGATAATTTTACAATGCAGCTTATTGTCTCTACTTTGTCCACCTTCAAAGACTATGAAGCAGAAGACATTTTTATTATTTCATTCAAAGAGATTTATCTGGGCGCCACTGTTCAAGAGAAATACAAACGTTCCCTCCCCCCGAATTGTTTCAAGCAAGAATGAAGCACTATTAATCAGGTTCTTCTACCAAGCTGCATCCATAATATTACTCTACACCAGAGGTCTCCAAACTTGGCAACTTTAAGACTTGTGGACTTTAACTCACAGAATTCTCCAGCCAGCTATGCTAGACCACAAGTCTTAAAGTTGCCAAGTTTCGGGACCCCTGGTCTACACACTGCACAGGAGAAAAGCAGTATATAAGACAGAGACAATTTAGAGTAGTGTTAAGGCACCAGGCTAGAACCAAGTGATTTGTGTAAATTAGTTGTGCCTTAGGCAAAAAAAAAAAAAACAGCCTGTGACCCTCAGGTAGTTACTCTCTCTCAGCCCTAGGGAAGAGGCAATGGCAAACCACTTTTAAAAGTGCCATTAAAAATGCAGGAACATGCCCAGGGTCAAGACTGGTTTGAAAGCACCAAGAAAAAAACAAGATAATAAAGGAATAGATCTAGAAACCAGTTAACAAGAATCTTTTACAATGTTGAAAAACTGTATCACTGATAAGCATGTATCATGTGTCTGTCCATGAACTCTCCCATGTGTCTTTTGAACTAATTTCAGCAAGAAAATACTGTATTGTTTCTGCCTAGTTCTATTGCCTACAGTTCCATAAGGAAAATCACGAACAAGCATATTCTTAATAAAGAGTTAAGCTTTCTCCATTGCTATAGCCAGGTTGCATTAGAAAGAGAACCTTAATTAAGATGGCATTCCAAAGCATAGTTGATCTATATTAAAAAAGTTAATCACTCACAGGATTCTGAGCTTCCTTGTTTTTCTCATGTGGTACTGTAGTTTCAGAATTTCTTGCTCAGTTAAGATAAGATGCTTCTTTAGCTTCCCATCTTTCTTGCAGATTTATTTTATGTCATGAAAAATCATTCTAAATCACCTTTCTGGTTCTTGTTAAAATAATGTATTCAATTCAAATAATCACATAGTAGGGCAAGGCAATATATTATGAAAACATTAAAACCAAATAACCATTTAGGGGATACATTCAAAAAGATACAACTGGGCATTATTTCAGAAAGTAATAAGAGTAGCAACTAATCAGAATTCCAAACAGAATTCCATTGAGTGAGGGCAATTTACGTTTATATATATTTTTCCCACATGCCTGCATCTCCTGTAAATCTTAAATGACTGCATAGGTTTATAAGGGTTTTGCAAATGGCAAACATACTACAGTAACTTTTCCTTAGTATACCCCACAACATGCTCTTAAAATATTAAATATTAAAATTTGGGGATACAAAACACAGGACATAAAATAGCCCTATAGAATACCATAAGGCAAACAAACCATGGTGCCAAACAGATAATCTCTCCTTCTAACCACAATCCAGTAGAAAAAGCATGTGCAATTGAAATACAATGTTCCAAAACTTAATTCTGCAGGTTGACCAGAAAGACGCTATGGCCATCAAATCTGCCAGCGAAGGTAATAAAACTGCAGCTTCTTCAGGTTTCCAATGTAGACCATCTACATTTGTGATCAAAGTAGTGACAGTTCTATACCCTAAGCAAAATTTGATTTAACTTGCAAGATAATTGTTAGCCTAACAAAGAACTTGAATTATAATACTGATACAGTACTCTATAACATTAGCACATTAATACTAAGCAAAGCATAGCTTATTTTGTTGCCCAAAAAGATAAAGTATGCTTAGCATACATCCTTCAAATCATTAAAAAAAAGAACCAAACCAGATGTTCAGCTTCTACTTTAAAGGCAGGGATAAGCCCTTGATTGCAGTTTTAGATATCAAATAAATTGCAAAACGGAGAAGTATACTTCAACTGAACCGGAGAACTTTTTTTAGCAAATAGAGAATAAAATCACTGCGTTTTATATCAAAGATAAAAGTAAGTCATCACTGCTCATTCTCAGTGCCATCCAAAGATATTAATTTATTTCTGGACTTCCCTCTTTATGGCACTGCAAGTCATTCCATCTACTCTGATTTTGATTCACTCTTTGCAGTTTCAAAATGAACAAAATTCAAACAAAGCCATATCCCCATAGTTACAGTATTACAACTATAGACTTACTGCCATCCCAAACATGGCAATATAAATCTTTATTAGTTTTCATAATTGGATTGAACATGAGTAGCTATTCCCCAAATTAGTAAATGGAAGAGACAGCTTAGGTTACAATACAATTATTTGTCCTTTAAATCTTTACCTTGTTGTTGCTGCTGCTGCTTAAAACAATGGAGAAATAAAGATATAAAGGAAGCAGGAATTCAAGGTAACAAGTATAGGAAATGAAGAAATAACAAATCATATGTATCCAAAGTCAGCAATAAGGGATGTTATTGCACAATTGCCTATTAAAATTGGCCCCAAAGGTAGCCAAGGATACAGATGAAACAATGTACAGTATATGAATTAAAGGGTTCAGTACATGAAAATGTACACATGGGGTACATAGATGATATAAATAATATCAGCTTCCAACTCAAATGTTTGAAAAATAGCCCTAAAGGGGTTCTATTTATAGTGACATCTGCATGTGCATATAAGATGTGTTTTGTGCAGAGGAGCATCACAAATGTATGTTCAACTAGGACTTGCTGAGACTTCTCTAATGAAAGTTTTAAATAAGTTCTTGGACAGTAAATAAAGCTGTTAATTTTGGACAGTTTAAATACTGTACTCAGCATAACTGTTAATTATATTTCAACAGTCATTGGAGATGAAGAATTATCATACGGTTACTTATTAGTCCACCGTAAGAGAATTTTAGAAAACATTTTAATATATTTATCACAAAATTTAGAAGTAATCCACCAACAGTGTTGACATAAAATACTGAATAAGCAGGGCTACTGGATCTAGGCAGCAAAAATCTAGATGAGGAGCAGTAGATGGTAGCAAAGAGGTACAAAAAAATTCTAACTCCTGCCTTCCATCTAGTGGTCATGCAAATATTTGCAAACCAGATCTGTTACTCCTACTTTCAATGGCTTTTTGAATAGTGATATTTCTGCAACAGATTATATGCTTAGTTCTTACTACTGAGAATGTTATTTTCCACATCTGCTTTGTTATAAGAAATAGCAATAAGATAGGTGTAGGAATGATATATAGTCCCTGAATGCTCAGCAAGTATTAGTAACATCCATACTGTCTGCAAAAAAGAAGTATTAGTCACATAATGCTAACGCTTGCACTGAATGGTCCTGTAAATTACAGCATGAAGCGTCTTTGACAAGACAGCCAATTGTTTGAATACCAGTCCTATTAGTAATGTGGGGAGTAAATCTAAACTATATAAATGCAACCTATCTCAAGTTAAGCGAGCAGTATATAATGTTGCTCAAACATTTTCAATATAAAAAAATTAATACAATGCCTAACATTCATCTAAGCTAAGGAGTTTGTGGCTCTACTGGTCTCTGTAAAACTCTCTTCCAATGAAATTAATGGGATTTAAATACCCTAATGTTTCATAGCATCCCTCAGCAACATTCTCTTGTGGGAAACCAACCCACAAGCTCAGAGAAGGAACCTCCACCCTCATCCGACACCCAAGTTAGATATTCGCCACTGTTGCAAACATTCCCTTATGTATACAGAGTGTGATTTTCTTCCAATGTCTTATTTTGGGGGTTTCATGCTTTCAAAAATATTTTTTTTCTGTTAACGAGAAGCCAATGATCTAGCTATCTACTTGTAAATAAAATGGCAGCTGAATTTGAAAGTGATTCAGTCCTACTTTATTCAAATCATATGATAGGAATCTTGTGTTAATGTATAAATACTACTCAAAAAATATTGCAAAAAACGTGTTATCTCCCTATTGTTCCTACTCTTATTCTTCATTACAAGTGGTTTTGTTTAAAATGTTGCTTGGTAAATGCTTGGTATCAGAAACAGTTTGGGGTGAAAAGAAAGTTACATTTTCCGTTTAACTTTTCTTAATAAGTTCCCATCCATATTGGACCATTGTAAACATTTTTTAATACAATGAAAAACCTAAAGAAGTTTTCACAGCGATCATTTCTGCACTGTGTGACAAAATGTACCGCTTTCAGTAAGATGTAAACTTTTTAAAAATACATACTAATTTTGCTGTGAATTTTAATCATCCCAAGTAGGTGTGCCTCTGTTTCTGGGAAATAACTAACCGGTGACATTTATGAACTTCACAGGCACCTAACAATGCATCTTTTCCTACAAAGCATAGTTACCAGGATAGTATCCCTCTGCAAACATCAGAATACACTGCAGTTATTTAAAGATACCAAATAAGCAGGTGCCATCCATACAACGTTGTCCATTTGTTAACCACAAATTGTTAAAGCCCTGCAAGTATCTAGCATCACATAGCCAGGCAGATGAAAGGTGCCTCTATATACTCCTTAAGGCCAAACCGATCCCTATGAAATCCTAACCCTCACCAGGAGGATCAACAGTAATCTTACCCCAGGTTTTAAAGGATCCTGAATTTCTCACCACTTTATATTTTTTTTTAAAAAAAAAAAATACAAGTCAAAACCTTTGGGCTCCAAGCATATCCATTTTCAAGACTGTGGTAATTTCCCTGCCTACAAAGACTTTTAAGTAGGCGTTTTAACTTCCACGTTTTTCTCCGCATTTGAGCAAACAAGCCAGGTTTCCCAGGTTAGCTATTTAACTCCGGGGGAAAAGGCTGAACCTGTAGGCAGGCAAGCAAATAAATATACACACCCTGGGCACAGGACTCCACGCATACAAAAGGACGAAGGCGCCCATAAATCACGACCTCCTCCATCCCTTAACACACCCCAACACCAGACCTTCGCGCACCAACGGGCACCGAAAAGGAAGAGCTTTTGCAAGCCGTCCTCGATGCATTTCGAAAAGGCTGCTTATACTTCGGGATGCGGGCAACGCGGGGTGCAACTGCGAGGCAGCGGGCGGGGGAGGCGAAGGCTCGGAGATGGCGAGGGGGATGGGGCGAGGGGCTCCATCCTTCGGGCCGGTTCGCCCCGCACCCCCAACCCACCCCACCCGCTTTCGAAAGGAGCCGCTTTCCCTGCGCGCACCCGGGGCTCCTCACCTGGTCTATGGGGAGCCGAAAGGCGTTGCTGAGAGGCTGCAGCAGCGTGGAGCCTGTGGTGCTGGTGGCCATGGCGGAGAAGGCGCTCCCCCACCCCACCCCACCCCCAAGCCAAGATGATAGAAGAGGGAGGGGGAGAGAGAGAGAGAGAGGAAACGGGAGAAGCTCCAGCGGCCGCTACCTCTCCCCTCCCTTCTGCCTCAGAACATCGAGAGGAGGAGGAGGAGGAGGAGGAGGAGGAGGAGGAGGAGGAGGAGGAGGAGGAGGAGGAGGAGGGCAGCGACAGCGCGCAAAAACGCCCCAACCCCGAGTGGCGGCGGCGGCGGCGGCGTGACAAGAAGAGGGCAGCAAAACTCGCCCGGGCAAATGACGGCTTCCTTGACCAATCCCGAGGCAGCTCCGGCCCCAATCGATCGAGAAGAGGCGGGACCGATTGACACTCACCCACCCGCCCCCCTCCCCACACCCACTCCCACCCACCCCCACACACACACGCCGCCGACCGACCGAGGCGGGGCCCGACGGCTGCTAAGTGACAGTGCCGGGGCTCAATACTTGCACTACCCTGGCGCTGCGTGATGGGGGGAAGGGGTAAAAAAGCGCCCAATGGCCGGCTAGCCGAGGTAGGACCAGGCAGCCTTGGCCTCGCCCGCCTTCCTTAGCAAGACGGCGAGGACGACGACGACGACGACGACGCTCCTCGCGGAGGCGGGTCAGGCCCGCTTGGCTGAGGCGGCCCACCCTCTCCCACTTTGGAATAGCACGGATTGAATGGGAGGCTCCTCGGCTGGGAGGGCAGCAACGCCTGTTGTTTTAAGGAAAGAGGAGAGGGGGGTATATCATTTCAACAGGAATGTCCCCATTGATAATATGTGGATACAGGAACAAACAAGAAGGCGTGGAGTGTGTGTGTGTGGGGGGGGGGGGAGCGCAGTGGCGAATTCAAATGCAAGGATGGGTGGGCTTGTTAATATTATGCTTCGTCAAGCAGTCAGCCAGATGTTCAGCCTGAAGGTGTCATTTATATCTGCCTATCAAGTCCTTCCCAAGGATTTCGGATAGACAGATGTTCTTATTTGAACATAGTCGAAACTATGGTTTTCCCAACAGTAATGTATGGCGATGAGAGTTGGACCCCAAAGGAAGGCTGAGCTTGGAAGAATTGATGCTTTTGAGCTGTAGTGTTGGAGAACACACTTCAGAGTCCCTCGGCTACAATCCGAAAGGAAATCAACCTCCAGTGTCCTTTGGAAGGAGAAAAACTGGATCTGAAGCTCAAAGACTTTGGCCCTCTAATGAGAAGAGGTCGGAAAGACCCTGAAGTCGAGAAAGATTGAAGGTAAAAGAGGAAGGGGACAGCAGCAGAGGATGAGATGATTAGATGGTGTCATCAACTCAATGAAAGGAATTTGAGCAAACTGGCCGATAGTCGAACCCTCACAGCTCAACCATCCTTGCGTACAGGGATGGGGATCCGACCAGGATAACTACCGGTTCTGTTGCTGTACGTCGTGCGAGTGCAATTTACGACCTGCTGAGCTGCCCGGACAGCTGAAAAGCGCTGCACGCAGGTGCACAGCTGTTGGAAAAACCCTTTTTTTCTGCTTTTTCAACTGCAGCTGTGCCACGCAAAGCAGCTACGGTTGAAAAAACAGGAAATAAAGGACAGGTAAGAGCCCAGGCAGGCGGGTGGGCCAAAACATCAGCAGACACAGAACCAGTTCTGCATCTGCTGCTCTTCAAAGCTACCAATTCTGTAGAGCTGGACAGAACTGGTAGAATCCCATCCCTGCTTGTGTATGAAATTAGTCAGGAGACAGTGGAAGACAAGTGCCTGGCATGCTCTGGTCCATAGGGTTGTGAAAAGTCAGACACAACAACTGAACAACAACAACAAAAGATGTCATTGCAGGGTGTGTAAACTGTTGCAAGGAGAGCTGCTTTTGGAAATTGAATGAGAGTGATTCTGTAATGTTTTGGGGTTGCATTCCAGGCACCTATTATTATTGGCACTGTCTTTGCTTCCTTTTGCAATAGTCGTTAAGTATTAAGTATTATTATTATTAAGTATTCTACTTAAGTATACTTAAGTAGAAGTATTTTGCAAATATTTCTATTTGCAAGTCTTTGTATTTTATAATTTTCTCCAGTTCTTTCTCTACTCTTCTGTTATCTCCAGGTACTGCAATACCACTATCCAGACTTTGTCTTTCTTAACAATTGTTAAGTCTGAGGTGTTAGGTGACAGGTGCTTTTCTATTTGAATTATAAAATCCTAGACCATTTTAGCTTGTCAGCCTTCAAGATTTTCTCCCTTTGCTTTGCATCTTTCGGCTGTCATAAGTAACGGGGGGAGGAGGGGGGAATGGTTATGAGAAGTGAGATGGCGGTGTTACGAACCAGAGCTGTAAAAACTGGGGTGGGGGTACATTCTTGCTTAGATTTCTATTCTATGCTATGCGCAGCTGCAACTCTTTATCAAACTATGTCAAGGTCAACGGACAGAGGCCTCATCACCACCTGGAGATGCCCACATGATGATATACACAACTTTTAATTGGATGAGCCAACTGAACTATTGGGGGTGGGAACGTTGCCATTACTTTGTATATGTGATTTACGCGCCCATTTTGTCAGATTCAGAATTCTTTTGTTGCTACCACTTGATTTCCAGTAAAAGATATCTTTTCTCTGATTAAAGGAGTCTAAGTATTTCTTTCTTGGATTTTGAATGGAGCAGCAGCTGACATTATTCTGAATCTCCACATTACCAGCCCACCTGGAGAATTAATAAATCTTCTTCTGTGGGGGTCTGAACATAATGTCAAATCCAGCCAGTGACCAAGAAGACTTGGGAGCAACTGGAGGACAAGATTCTCTGCTGCTAGAGGAAGCAGGGGAAGCCGACTTGTAAGCAGAATTAAATCTTGGGGAAAAACCAGCTGTAAAACCCAAATGGTCCCTGGGAGTCAGTTGGAAGGATCCTGAGGAAAAGCCGCCTCCAGGAGTGACCACTACCCGTGGCGTGGAAGAGAGGAGCCATGGCAGGAGAAGGAAAGAAATTTTTTTTTTACTAACTCAAGCCATGCATCTTCTAAATGAAGCTATCGGAGAACTTCAAACTGAACAAAGATATGAGGGAGAGGAGGGGGAGGCAGCCCCAGCCAGAAGAATCAGAGCAGCCACCCCCATAAATCAACCTGGGCTTGCGCAACAGGCAGCAGCAGCCCAGGGGCCTCCAGCGGGGGGGGGGGGGTAATTGCCAGAAGACGTAGAACTCCAAAGGTGCCTCCATTGGAAGTAAAATATGGGAGGGGATCCCAAGGAGTTAGGATTCTTCCTGGCACAAGTCTGGAGCCATATGGAGGAATATGGGCAGGATTTTCCCTCAGAAGCAGCCAAAGTTAGATGTGTTACCAGGGCTCTGGAGGGAACAGCTGCAAAGTGGATGGTGACTTTGCATAATGATAATGCCCCTCAGCTGATGAATTATGACCTGCTCATGACTGCGCTGCGGGCCAGGTTTGAAGACCCACTTGCTGAACGTAAGGCCAGAATTAGGATGAAGACCATAAATCGGGCGGAGATCAGTGGCCGACTACACCCAGGAATTTAGAGAGCTGGCGTGTCATATTCGAGGCTGGTCCCAAGGAGCCATGATAGAAGCTTTTAAAGATGGGTTGAATGAAGATGTATATCAAAGCTGTATTGCCAGAAGAGACCCCAATGAGCTGCAGCTGTGGTATGTGCTGGCGGCAGAGGTGGAAATTGATCTGACCCAAAACAAACGCCGGGGGGAGGGTTGGTTGGAGCAAATCCTCCCCCACCAGCCCTTGAGAAGCCTTAAAACCTCAAAAGGGAGGAATGGCAGCAAAACCCAAGACCACTGCTTGCTTCCAATGTGGGAAGGAAGGTCACCGGGCTGCCGTGCCAAGCTAGAACCAAAGGGGGCACCAGGAAAAGATATTCCAATGGAGAAAGCTGAAAAAAACCCAGCAAAGCCTTGCGAAACGGCGCTTAAAGCAGAGGAGGTTGTAGAAATTGCCCCTCCGAAAGGAGAGGAGCTGGGAACTCCAACCTCTTCTGAAGAGAGTGAATCCGAATCGGAAGATGACTCACTGGTAAGTCCAAACAAGGGCCCTATGACCATTCCAGTGGGATTAAGGGTATCCGCGACAGGAGCCAAAGGGGAAATGCTGGCCTTGTTAGACTCTGGGTGCACAAGGTGTGTAATCAGCTCAGAGGTAGTGGAGAAAATGGGCTTAAGGCTGAAGACTTTAAAAATGCCCATAGCCTTTTGCCAATTGGATGGATCGGTAGCTGGGGGCGGCCCTGCACATTTCATATCGGAACCAATAGAAATGATGATGGGGAAGCAAAGAGAGACTGTGTTTTATTGTGGCTTCTGGGATGGAGCAGCCCCTAATACTTGGGTTGCCTCAGTTCCGGAAATGAAACCCCCACGTTGATTGGAGGAGAGGGTCATTGCACATACATACTGACCAGTGCCCAGAAGGGGAGGGGCAATCTCAACTGAAACTCAAGAATCCCACTGAACTGGCCTCCATTGACACCAAGAACCTGAAAGGGGAGGAGAAAATTCTGGACAAATATTGGGACTTAAAGGAGGTATTCAGTGAAAAGGCCTTGGATGAGCTTCCCCCCCCCCCCCAGATTGCAGTATTGAAATTCTACCCAGGGTGAAACTCTCAAAACTGAAACTCTACTCGAGACCGTGAGAACTAGAAGAGCTGTGGTCATTTATCTATAAGAAATTGGAATGTGGTTTCATCCAACCCGCTAGACCCTGGGTAGCAGCCCCAGTCTTGTTCCGTGAAAAGAAAGATGGCTCCCTTCATTTATGTGTTGACTATAGAAACCTGAATGCTATTTCAGTGGAGAACGTGTACCCCTTCCCCTTGATGAAGGATATGTTGACCCACTTGTCCAAAGGGAAATTTTTTACAAAACTCGATTTGAGAGAAGCATACTACCGGGTTCGAATTCAGGAAGGGGATGAATGGAAAACTGCTTTTAACTGCCCAATGGGTTGTTTCCAATTCAACCTTCTTCCATTTGGCCTACAAGGGCCCCTGCAGTATTCATGTAAATGATTGATCAGGTGTTACATGAACAAGGGGTATTGGTTTATCTTGATGATATCCTTGTCTACACGGAGATTCATGATGAACATGTGAAACTAGTGCGGTCAGTTCTGGAAAAACTTCTGCTGAGCTGTATGCAAAGTTGTCCAAGTGTGAATTCCAGTTGGAAAAAATTGACTATTTAGGTTATCGCATGATGGCATAGAAATGGATCCGGGGAAGGTTCATGCTGTTTTGGAATGGGCCCCTTCCTGCACCAGGAAACAACTTCAAAGTTTCTTGGGATTCGCTAGTTTTTACCGTCCATTTATCCCTGCTTTTGTGAAGATTGCAATGCCCATCACAAATCTCCTAAAAACCAAAGGGGAGGTGAAACCAAAGCCTAGTAAACCCCTGGAGTGGTCCATGGAATGTCAAGCCGCTTTTGAGAAGCTGAAACGACTGTTTGCTGCTGAACCAGTAGTCAAGCACCCGGACATGGACGCTCCTTTTGTAATCCAAGCCAATGTGAGTGACGTAGCAGTCAGGGCAGTGTTACTACAAGCAAACGAGACGGGGACTCTGCAACTGTGTGCATATACTTCCTGAAACTAACTGAATAAACTAACTGAAACCGAAAGAAGATGGGCCATCTGGGAAAAAGAAGCTTTTGCAGTTCGCTGGGCTCTGTTAACCTGGAGGCATTTCTTAGAATGGGCAAAACATCCATGTGAGGTGTGGATGGATCATAAAAATTTGGAGGTTTTGAAAACACCTCGGAAGCTGTCTCCCAAGCAAGTTCGCTGGGTTAAGCGCTTTAATTTTTCATTGAAATACATTCCAGGGGGGAAGAACTTCATGGTGGATGCTTTATCTAGATTACCTCAATGTAATCGTGCTCACCAAGAAGTGGTACGGTCAATTGTTCCAACCAAACAGTTGGCAGCTCCAGTGGTTACCAGAGTCCAGAAAAAGAAGGAGGTTGATTTATCAAATGATTTGACTGCACAGTTAAGAGATGCTCTAAAACTTGATGATTGGTTCCTTGCTCACTCAAATAACTGTCCGGTTAGAGATGGATTGGCATGGGTGGAGGCCAAATTATATGTGCCAGCGAAGCTGAGAAACCAAATATTACAGCAAGCTCATGACTCTGAAGCCGCTGGTCATTTTGGATTCGTGAAAACCTTACACTTAGTTAAAAGGCAATTTTGGTGGCCTACCTTGAAAAAGGACATTGAGACTTATGTAGCTAGTTGTCCTATTTATGCCTCAGCCACACGGCCTCCTGGTAAACCAGCAGGCTTACTACAAAATGTGGCTAGACCAACGGCTCCATGGAAGGAAATCTCTATGGATTTTATAGTGGAATTACCTGAAAGGGGGAATACAGTTATTGGGTAGTAACCGATTTGTTTTCCAAACAGGTACATTTCATACCTTGTCCAAAAATCTAAACTGTTTATTTTACATATCTACAGGTTACGTGGAGTTCCTGAACACATAATCTCAGACAGGGGTGTCCAGTTTACCTCAAACTTTTGGAAGGAGTTCCTGAAGTTATTGGGCTCCACCCAGGGCTTAAGCTCCACCCATCACCCACAAACCAATGGGGCTTGTGAGAGAACTAACTCAGTATTGGAACAGTATCTTCGATGTTATATAAATTACCAGCAAGATAATTGGGCTGACCTATTGCCATTTGCTGAGGTGGCATATAATAATTTGGTACATAGTAGTACTGGGTTTACTCAGTTTAAAGTTGCTTCAGGACAAGACTTTGTACCCGCACCCGAGCTTCCACGGGAGAAACCTAACATTCAGTCATTAGATGAACAGATAACACAGCTCCAGCTTACCTGGCCAGTTACCCATAAAGCATTAGATGATGCTCATCAAGCTCATAAAAAAATTGCAGATAAAAAGAGAACTCCACAAAAACCATATCAAGTGGGTGACAGGGTCTTTTTATCCACCAGATATTTGCAGACTACACAAAAGTCAAAAAAACTTGGACCTTAGTATGTTGGACCTTTCTCAATTGAACGAATTGTGAACCCTGTGGCAGTCCAACTAAAATTACCAAAAACTCTTCAACAGATCCACCCTGTTTTCCATATTCGTTTGTTAAAACCTGAACATACCTCCGACTTGAGATCAGCTCAGGTTGATCCTCCTGTACCATTTGCTAATTGAAGGTGAACAATTTTGAAGTTGAAGAAATTTTGGATTCTCAAAAACGAAGGGGTCAAAGATGACATAGCTTCTCCGTTTTCTGTTACTATTTTTATTTTGTAGTCCCACCAGTTCTTGCTTGCAGGCAAATATTTTTCTTGCAAATCTTCCAATGCACCATTGTTGCTACTTTACTGCTGTTGCTTGTAGTCAGTTTATGTCAGGGGTGTCAAACCCAATTTCATTGAGGGCTGCGTCAGGGTTGTATTTGACCTTGGGGGGGTCAGGGGGGCATGGCCAGCTCGATGCCACTCATGTCACTCCTGTGGTGGCCCGAGTGCTCTGTCAGTGAAAATGGGCTCCCCAGCTCCATTTCTGGCTGCAATGGCCTCTTGAAACCCTCTGCACACAGCCTTCCTGAGCTCCATTTTCACTGCCAGAGGCACTGTGGGCCAGTCTTCCGCTGTTTCCAGGGCAGCCCCACAGGCCAGATCTAAGCATCCTGAGGGCCGGATCTGGCCTGCAGGCCTTGAGTTTGACACCTCTGAAACAGTGGACCATCTTGTGGCAGCTAATCAGATGGTCCACTGTTTCTTGAGCTTCTTTGTTGTCTTCTCAGTTCTACATTTGTTGTCTTCTCAATTTTGACTTTGTATGCATTTGTTCTTAAGGCTTGGTTTTGCACAGCCAGAATTAGTCTCTCTCTGTCTCTTCAATTTTTTTGCTTTCTGCTTTGTCTGCTATTTTTAATGTACCTACCCTGTAATGTTTTACTTTGCTGTGTCTCTTGTCTATTCTTCATTTGGTCTTTTTTGTTGGCCCATTTGGACTCTCCAGAAGTTAGTAAGCCTTCATGGTATAGTTTCAGTGCATCTTCTTCACTGTCCTCAAGATATACTTCCAATGCCCTTTTTTCCTTTTTCAACTATCCGGTATACATGCAACATTCCATGCCCATCTATTTTCCACATCAGTGCATGGATGAAGGGCATGATTCATTATTTTCCAGGTCTTCCTATCCATGGCCTTTAATTCTGCTTGAGTTCAGTCCACTGTTCCAGCTTTGCATCTTATGACTGGAATTGCCAAGGTGCTGATTTCCTTGATGATATTTCCTCCACTGAGTTTGGACTTGAGGAACTTCTTCACTCTCTTGATATATTCACTTCCAACCTTTTCCTTGACTTCAGTGTGCTTGACATTGTCAGCTTGAAAGATGCCCAGATATTTGTCATTATCATCTTTATTCAGACCCTTGATTTTATTTCCATAGGGCCAGTGGTGGGATTCAAATATTTTTGCCACCAGTTCAATGGGCGTGGCTTGGTCGGTGCACTTTGCATGCATACACACACTTTGCGTGCACATGCACACCAAACACGCACTTTGCACAGGCACAGAGGCGTTTGTGCAGGCGCAGAGGTGTTCTCACTCACCTCCTGCAAGCCTGCAGGATCCCAGTCACAAGTGCAGCTGCCGTGCGGCACTATTCTATGCCACACAAAGCAGCTGTGCTTCAAATTCACCAGATAAAAGTGAGTATGGAAGCCCGGGCTGGCGGGTGAGCCCAATAGCAGAGCAGTGGAGAAAACTGGTTTGGTCTCCACTGCTCATCGCTGCTACTGGCTCGCCAGAACCAGGCCGAACCACCACTGCATAGGGCATCTTGATTCCTTGAGTTTTCACTATTTTTCCCTGTTTGATGGTGAGGATGGTACATTTGTCCAGTTGAAATTCCATTGCAATATCTTGGCTATATATTTGGATAATATTGAGCAGTAACACTATTTCAGATGGTGTTTTTCCATGCAGCTTAAAATCATCCATGTAAATTATTATCATTGCTCGTGATGGTCAGTCCAATATAAATTATGTTCTCAGTCACATGAATTTGTCAAAAGCATCCTTTCTAATTCCAAGAATTGTTACCAATATGAAGAACTGATTATTACAGCTCATGATCCAAAATGCATGCATGAGAGCACAAAACATGCTGTCTGTTTATTGCAACAATCAAATAAATCACCTCAGTGCCATGATCAAGCATAAACCTTTCTGTGTTGATTGATTGGCCAAGAGGGGGAAAGGGGATGTTTGTGAGCTTGACCATTTCTCATGTAGTCTAGCATTTTTAAAAGATTCTCAATATTCTGTAGAATTTATGCTCCAAAAAAAGCAAGCATCAACTGTTTTTTTTCTGGTTTGTTTTGCATTTTTCCATAAGGGACCAGAACTATTACTAACATTTTTGGTCTGCTTCTTAAACTATTGATAAATTTCCTGTTACATATTTTGGATAAAAATTATTGTCAGAATTTTATCTGCTCTGTTAATAATTCCTAATAATATTAATTCCCAGGAATAGATGATAGTTGTCGATAACTGTATAATGCCCATTCCAGAAAGAAATTGCTGAACTCCTTTGGAATTCCTTCTTAACCAGATAAAAAAGATAACACATTTTTCAGATGTGTCTTTGTATGCAAACTGAAGCCATCTGTATACAAACTGAAGCGATTATTAGATGAATATATAGTTTGGTTATAAAATACACCCTCTGAAGATTTCAAAATGATGTTTGTAAAATTAGCTATGGTACTCCTGTGGGTTATTTGTTTTCAGGGCATAATATAACCAGCATAATCCAGCTTGGTTCAAAAGAGCTTACTCCCAAAGAGCTTGGCATCGGATAGACAGTTTTAAGTCAAAACATTGCAATTTGAAAACAGAGTGATGGGCAGAGTTTTAACTGGAATAGTTTACATGGCATCCACCCAACAAATTTCATAATATTCACCTATCTAGAGCAGTGGTCGCCAACCAGTGGGCTGGGGGCCACTGGTGGTCCGTGAGAAAATTTTGGTGATTCGCAGAGAAATGTCATCCCCAAAGTACCCCCCAAAGCAATTAATCCAAGCTGTGTGGGAACACAAGGATGTGCTGCCCACATGGCTCTTGGGAATACAAAGCTTGTGTTGTTTGCATTACAAACAACACAAGGTAGTGAGGGGAGGGGGAAAGGGCAGAGGGGGGTAACTTGCCCCATTTGCCCCACGCACCTCGCCTGGCCACCAGGCTGCTTCTTTTCATTTCTTTCTTCTGCTTTTGGCTGCACGCAAGAAAAGCAGTTAAAGTCTTTCTTTTTCTCCCCCAAATTCTACCAGAAATGGGTCTTTGGGACCCTGCAAGGCATCCTGCTCCAAGAGGCTGTGCCATTCTAGCGGAGTTTGGGGGAGAGAAAGAAAGACTTCTGCTTCTGCTGCTTTCCTTGCATGAAGCCAAAAGTCTCTCTCTCTCTCTCCCACAGAGAATGGAGCTGGAGACGGTATCCTGCAATCCCAAATAAAAAATGATTGGTAGGAAAACGGGGTGGAGAATTGTCCTACAGACTTTTTTTGGGATGTTCCCAAGATCTCTGGTCCGCAGAATTTAAAATTATGAATTTGGTGGTCCCTGAGGTCCAAAAGGTTGGTGACCCCTGATCTAGAGGAATTGTACAAAGCCAACAGAACAGTAAAGGCTGAAGAAGCTTCTGTGCTATCTAATCCCATTCCATTCCAAGATCACACTCCAACCAGAATGCCAAGTTATGCTTGGTTAAGGAGTATGGCTAAAGTTTGGTGTAATGATTAAGGTACAGGCTGGAAACTGGGAGAGTGTGAATTCAAGACCTGCTTCAGCATAAAACCAGCTGGGTGATGTTGAGCCAATCCCTCTCAGTCCCAGGAAGGGGGCAATGACAAACTTGCCAAGAAGGATGCAGGGACTTGTCCAGGCAGTCACGAAGAATCAATACTGATTCAAAGGCACAAATCAAAAGACTAAAGTAAAAAAGAAAATGCCACATCAATACCTCATTCTATACTACTCTGGAAAGCTCAGAATACAATCACAGCACACAACAAATTATATACTGGTCGTCCTCCCTTAGCTGCTAAGCTAAGCAAAACATTGTGTGATGCAACTTTCAATTTTACTACCAGTTTCTCGACTGTCAGAAGTCAGTTGCTGAATGCCCATGTGTTGATCATCTCACCATGAGATCAACATGCAATGGGCGTAAATGTGAGGACTGGTAAAATTATTTTCTCCGAATCTTTTTAACTTTGAAAGTTCATTAAACAGAGCAGTGATTAAGTAAGGTCTATCTGTATAAGCCCCAGAGCAACAGGTTGTTCCTTGGATAACAGGCTGTGGGATATATTTATCTGGTGTCATTTCGTACACGAGAATGGAAGTTTGTAACAGTGAACTTTGATGATGGAAACCAAGAGAAACAGCACATATGATTCTGTCATTTTAAAAAAATCTTCACATCATAAAACTGCCCTGATAATTTAGTTTTATAGGTTAACCTATCTAGGGATTATCTAACCATGAACATCAAACACTATTTGCCAGTAGCACACCCAAATAATACACCAAAAGGAGGAAGCAGCTGATATAATTGATTAAATTTTCTTTCCCATCCTCACTCTTGTGGCAAGATCATATGCCAATTTGGAAAGGGAAGGGATGACAGAGTGACAGCTGCAAGTTCCTTATTTCTAATGGCTACAACTACTCTTTAAAATTTTCTAAAATATCTGGTCCCAGTTATATTAAAGTAACATTCTTCCTTCTATTAACATGCAAGCATAGGCTTCAAATGTACAGAAATGTAAATCTCACCCCATTTCTATAATATTTTTATCATTTCAGTATCTGGACACCAGTTTGTGACTCTGGAGAATCATACAGGATTAAAATACGACAAACAATTGACATTTATACACTTTTAACATTTTTAATTTTTAAACTTTCTAAAAATTACTTATATTGATATTGTATTTTTAAAATGTTCCTATGGGGGGGGAAAAAAGATTCCACAATTAACAATAGCGAAGGCAACGATAGGTTTATACAACCTTCCATCCCTCAAAAAACAGCCAGATCTTTAAAGTTCTCTTGCAGAACAGTAGGCTGTACAACTTCAGGGCAAACTACTGTTTCAGGGGGTACGTGCAACCATTGAGAAGACATGCATCTTGGGTCTTATAAGATGGAATTATTTAATAGGCCGCAATCGTGCCAGTCCTGTCACATCAGTTGTTATGTGGATGTATTATGGGACTCTTCTGATGTATTTTAGACCACTATAACTTCCAAGAGATAATCTGGACACGAGAGATTATAAGCAGAAACTCCCAGTTCACAAAAGAACATCCTGGCTGGGGAATTCTGGGAGTTGAAGTCCACCTGTCTTAAAGTTGTCAAGGTTGGACATGCCTGATGTGGGAGTTAAATAGGAGTGCATGGGAACCCGAGGAACCTTGCAAACCAGAAATCTCAGCTTGTTAAGAATAAGATGTCCCCACTACCAATCACCGGGGCTGGACCTAGTGAAAAAGTGCATTTTCCCATAAGATACCAAAGCATTTTCCCATAAATGTGCTGCGATTTGCCACAGCAAGATGGGAAAAAACTCTTTAAGATTTTATAAAGTATGTGTCTGCTCATTGGTTTATCATAGTATTTTTCAAACTCATAACTTTGTAGATTTCAAATGCCAAAATTCTCCAGGAATTCTGGAAGTTGAAGTCAACATGTCTTAAAACCACTGAGGTAAGAAAACATTGTTTACCACATAGCCTTTGGTTTGAATTACCTGGGGGAGATTGAAGCTGGCAAGATTGTTCTGAGGAGCCCCACAAGGCAACAGTTCTTATTTCCAACATTTGAAAAGTCCCCAAAGGGGAATTATTCCTGGATAATCTCCTAATACATCTTCTCATAATCTTCTAAATCTAAATAATTTTCTGGGTGTGCATGTGGACTTGCTGTTCTCAATGTGCTAAGCTAAAGTGTGGTTAACATGCAAGTTTGGTGTGTTGTGCAAAATCCAGCTGCTGTCATTGTTAAAGTATTGAAACAAGAAATGTTACTGTTGTTTTAAAAACATATTTTCATGAAGCACTGATTGAAAAAACTAATCTTTCATGTCACCACAAATATATTAAATATATATAATTCTGTTCTAGTAAAAGACATAAGGTTATAGCATTTCAATAAACCAGCTTTTAAAAGAAAATAATATGAAAACATTGCATTGATTTCTTAAAAATCTTGCATGCTTTATCAAGTTACAGGAGGTTAACTTTATTCTATATTTGATTTCTTTTTGAAAAAATAGTGCCATATTCATTTTAATAAATACATTTTGATGCATTTAAGTTATTTCTAGTAATAGGAATAAATCAGAAAGGTGAAGCTTTTTATTTCCTGTGTCATGTTTCTGAGCCAGTGACAATATTTGTCATTATGCAAGCAGTCTTCTAATTTAGTTTCAAAGATTAAGCAATGCACCTCTAAATATACATGGTGTTGCACTGAAACTATGAATGACACATATCTTTCCTTCCCTGGCAGGCTTCATAAATTCCCCACCCTCTGTTATTTGCTATGTATTTATTGCTTTATTCCTCCTGCAGACAGAAACTCTTAGCAGATATACATACATCCATACATACGTACGTACGTACATATGTACATATATACTCTTATGAGTTCTATCTATCTATCTATCTATCTATCTATCTATCTATCTATCTATCTATCT
>BLBF01000007.1:14209155-14222026 GCA_015471245.1 Laticauda colubrina | reverse complement strand
CACAACCTAGCACAACCTAGCCCCCACCTGAACAGAACCCAACCAATCAGGATGAAGAAAAAAGCATTCTGCCTGAACAGTAGGCTAGCCTCAAATTTAAAACTAAACAGCTGTGATAGCCTGACTCGCAGACGAACTCAATACAGAAGCCTGATGATGGCAGATGAGATTCTGCTGAAACGTTGCTACAACTTTAAAAGCACTACAATGACGTGGGATAATACCCAAAGGAAGCTGAACTGCATTTATACACACACACACACACACACACACACACACACACACACACACACACATATATATATATATATATATATATATATATATATATATATATATATATATTCAAAATCTATACATTTGCTCTTTTTCCTCACAAATCTGTGTGCAACTGAGAAAAGGTGTACCTTCTTGACCTGTCAGTAAGATTTATCTTTTCTCACAAATGTTCTTCAACAGGTAGCTATTCTGAAGAACATGCGGTGCTAAACGAAGAAACGGTGGGCCCATAGTCACAACAATGTTTTGTTACAAAGGCTCCACATGCTTTACTAGTAGTACTTGTTTGTATGGATAATAAAAAAATGAGAATGCTGCACTATGTCTTTTTCCTCTTTCTCCTCAAGAAAGAACACAAACTGTTTTTTAAGCTGTGAACACTGTCTCCTGGCTTTGTAGAGTTTTCCAGTGTTGTCATTATTCCTCTAATCCACCTCCCAGCTTGTATGTTTATCATGTTTAGTGAGATAAACATTTATTATTTTGCAATCTCTCTTTTTATCCATCATTTGTAAACCTTTTTTAAGGGAAAAACTAAAATTCTAATATTTGGAAATAAAGGCTTTTCCTTACATGTAAAACAACTGCTGGGTCATTTTCACATAAGAAAATCAGATCACTCGAGTGCAGGGGTGGGATTTAAATTTTGTAACAACCAGTTCTGTGAGTGTGGCTAGCGATCGTGGCTCGGGGCGTGGCTATGTGATTGGGTGGACATGGCTTTTTTTTTTGCTTTTTTTTTGCAGCACCCCCCTGCACTCCATTTTGGGGCCTCCTGCACCTCAGGGAAGCCTCCTGGGCGAAGCAGTAAGTAAGTAAGGGGAATCCTGGCACAGCCGATCATAGGAACAGCTGATCGTCGGGAGGGTGGGAAAAAGAAATACCTTAAGGAGTGACTGGGTGGGGAAAAATGCAGCAATGTTGGGCATGTGATAAGGACTGACTGGGTGGGGAGGGGAGGGATTGAGCCAGCCAGGGGCACGATTTGCTGGTTCTCCGAACTGCACAGAATCCTAACAACCGGTTCTATAGAACCTGTACAAACTGGTAGAATCTCACCCCTGGTCAATTGTTGATGTTGGATAAAATAATTATTGATGGATTCTGCTGACAAACACCCTTCTGTCCTGTTTAAAGGGGAAGAGAAATTTTCTGGTATTACATTGCAGAATCTTAGAATATGTGTCTTGTGGGATTTCAGTATCCCAGTTGGAATCACACTAGGAGCTACTATTAGGATTTTTTAGTGGCTATATGCACACACTAGTCTTAAAATCTGATCATGTTCTACAAGTTCTACTTTTGACCCAAAGTTGCGCTAAGAATTTTTTGTTTAGTTCTATGGCTAGTAACTTGAAGAGTTCTGAAAGATTCCCTGTGTTTGTAATTCATTTTTAATATCTGTATGCTAAGTGTTGCAGAAGTGGTAAGGCAACAATGCAAAACAATCACAATTTACTCTAAATAAGATCAGAAGAAACAGCCAGTAGTCAAGCATGAGAATCTGGACAATACAGAAAGCAAACCAATTGAGTCAGAAGCCATAAAACGATCCAAGGTGAAGACTATCCTAGTTAAGGATTCAGCCCAAATTGAATTGTCAATAGTAACCATGTACCATGGTTGTGTCTTACAAACAACGTATCTTTTACACGGTGACATTTGGGTTGTATAATATTTCATAATAAAATGTTTCATTTGTTGTGTTATTTTCCAGGTGTTGATTTAGAAATATTGGCCAGTAGTATTAGAAATATAAATGCTGAATCTGTTGGCTGAAAGTAAATAAAAATTGGGGTGTAGTCTAAGGAGTTGCTAAGGAATGTTTAGGAAAATCAGAAGATTGAAGGTAAGGAAGAACTCTTGCCTGACCTCTTCCATCCCAATTGTTTTTATGAGCCCAGGGAAGGGTTCAGCTGTGTTTGCACTACATTCAAGTATGTTGACAGTTAAAACAGGGTCAAATAAAAAAAAAAAAAATTGAAAAAAATGTTTAAACTAACATGAACTAAACTAACATTTAATACACTATCGGTTTGTGTTTCATCTCCAGTGTCCATCAATATTTTATATATTTTAAACTGTTGATATAAATGATAAGTCAGAAGAATTCACATTGTTTTTAAGAATTGCCAGCTGTATTCTCACTCTACCCACAGACGTGTGGTAAAGGTGGCAAGGATGCTGTGGGAATCCTAAGTACAGGGGTGGGATCCAACAGGGTTAATTACCAGTTCGAGGTTCGGTGACTTACAATGTGCTTCCTCCCAACACTTGCCTGTAAACTGTCATCAGCACGCTTTGTGCAGAGAAGCAGCCTTTCAAAAAGCCATTTTTCCTGCTTTTTTAACTGCAGCTGTGCCTCGCACGGCAGCTGAAGTTGAAAAAAATCTGGAAATAAAGGTCAGGCAAAAGCTTGGGTGGGTGGGTAGGCAAAAACATCAGCAGATATAGAACCGGTTCTATGCCTGCTGCTCTTCAGAGCTACCAGTTCTACAGAAGTGGACAGAACCGGTAGAAACCCACCCCTGCCTAAGCATGCTATAAAACAGGGAGGAATAGACTCTGCTTTCTTTCTTACCATCTACTAAGATATTCTGCATTGATCACGAGACTCCAGTTTCTTTAATACCAAGCTTTGTCTTTATCAAACAGCTACAACCTGGCCTATTTCCTGAATGGAAGGATGGATTATCTTTGAAACAGATATCAGCAAGGCAAGTTGTCAGGTTTTGTGATACCATAACATCACATCTGATACATGAATTGTGCAACCCTCTCAAAAATCTAATGATTTCAATCAAAATAAGTTGGACAAGAACAACGGTAATTATAATACATCTCTCAAGATACATAACTTTCATGAAACTTTCTTGACTAGGCTAACTGTTATTAATAGAGTAATACCAGTAGCTTATCCTTCTTTTGCTTTTTTCTTGCCACTCAAAAAATTATTTTCCATTTTGAAAAAAGTTAAATAATAAATAAAAATACCAAACTTCACTAATACTGGTCTCTGTTTTGACAATCTTGTTCCTGACAATATTGGTGAAGAATATCTGGAACATATTGTTTTCTTTATCTCTACCCCAAATTTAGGTCTATATGAATATCGTTAATTTCAACGGGATTGGAAATTGTTCATCTAGCTAAGGAAAATAATTCTTAGTAGACTATATATATTCAAAAAGTTTTACCTCATGAATTAATGTTACATCTGGTTATCTCTGCTCATGATGAACCAATCAAGTTTTCTAGCCCATCTCTGAGGCAGGGATGTATTTGGCTAATGCTTCAGAAAATCAGAATAGTTCTTTCTGGGTCGTGACAGAAAATAAGGAATTATGAAATATATCATGAATGAATTGTTGTTGCCTTTGAACCATTGCTGTTCCAATTATACAGCAATTAAGCTGTTACTATACAATTATTTTTTGAGAATTAGTGCTCACGGCTCTTATAATTTGTAATTATAGAATGTTAGAACATTTATTGGGAATAAGTATTTTCTGTCACACCAGTGGTCATTCACACTAAAAAATGTCATCTTGTTTCCTATTTTAAAAGCAAAATTGTTCATTCATTCAAAATAAATCTAAGATATCGGTGGCTTAATATCTTAGACAAGAGCACAATATTAAATGCACAGATAATTTGGATATTAAAATCTTTTCCCCCTCCAAATTAAATATCATCATATAAGATTTATGTCTTCTGTAGGTTAAAAGTAAGCAATCAATTCAAATTTGAATTAGTAACTTAATTTTAAAAATTTTGGGAAAGGAGGAGAGAAAAACAATTATCACTCTCCTTTTTTTAAAAAAGAATATTTTTAAATTTTTTTGCCTAAAACCTAAAGAAGAATTTAAGGATTAAGAATTATTCCCATTGACGAGATAGTTTTGCTTTGCTGAATTTACCAGGCTATAGATTTTGCTTAGCATTTGCTCCCAGGATAATTTCACTCCTTAAATCTCTGCAGTCCATTAAAACAACTAAGCTAAAAATACTGGTTTTGCTAATTGGGAGTGGGGGGGGGGGGAGGCTTGGATTCTCAGAACCATGTAAAGAATAATGGAAAGGAAAATATGATCCACTTTCCCATACATGATGGAGTTTGGGAGATATAATCATACCCGCCTGGCACTTAGCAATCAACTTGGATTAAGAATCTGCCACTGTAGCTTAATTCTGCTAGCAGATTTATTGAGTGAGCACAGAGTCATCCTCAGTTGCAATGATGTTGAATAATTCCCCCTTAAGTCCGTGGTAACCAATGGAAAATGCAGAGTGCATTAACTCTGATAATCCTCACTGCCTATGCTCTCAAGGTACATCAAGTGATAACAGAAGCAGGACCAGGTTGGTATCTATTCAGTACTTCAAGCTAATCCAGGCAATGCCCTCTCCCATCTAGGCTCCAGGTAGTTTCTTCTACTACCATTATTTTTCTTCAGATACAACACGCACACACACAGTCATGTGCATGCACACACACACACACACACACACACACACACTGTGGTGGTGACAGGGTTTAAAAGAACCATTCCTTCTTGAAAGCAGGAGAACAGGACATATTTAAAACACAAACTTCTAAAAACCCACTAAACCGCAAGTGATGTCAGATTTTGAAAGCACCATGCCCTCCTGAGAACATCCAAGCTGCAGAATTTTGAAAGAATAATAAGCCAAAAATATTTGGCATGCCAAAGTGGAAAGTGGGACAAGCCACTTGCCAAAAGTCACCAGTTTCCCACATTTGCTGAAGCCATAGAAGGCTTGCGGAGTTGATGACTCGATCCGCCATCTCCTAATTTGCTCTGCTCAACGAAGCAGGAGAGGAAAGCCACACCACTGGCAGAAATAGTTTCCACCTCTTCCTCACATGGCAAATGATTTCCCTCTAGCTGGTGACATTCTAAAAAGCAAAGGACAACAAAATCACCAGGCTTAAGAAACTGCTTGCTTAACATGGTTTGCATAAAATCAGAATATCAGTGTTCATTCCAAAGGTCAAACCAGAAGCAATAGATGGAGAATAAGGATATAAAGAATGGTTGCTGGGACTGGATATGTCTAGTCTGATGAAAAGAAGGACTAGGGGAGACAGGATAGCAGTGTTCCGATATCCTAGGGGCGGCCACAAAGAAGAGGGAATCAAGCTATTCTCCAAAGCACCTGAGGGCAGGACAAGAAGCAGCAGATGGAAACTAATCAAGGAGAGAAGCAACTTAGAACTAAGGAGAAATTTCCTGACAGTTAGAACAATTAATCAGTGGAACGACTTGCCTCCAGAAGTTGTGACTGTTCCAACACTGGAAGTTTTTAAGAAGAGATTGGACAACCATTTGTCTGAAGTGGTGTAGGGTTTCTTGCCTAAGCAGAGGGTTGAACTAGAAGACCTCCAATGTCCCTTCCAACTCTGTTATTCTATTCTAATCTAAGGCACCCGGAAGAGTAAATGTTAAGGCATTGTTACTTTCTGACAACTCAGGAACAGGCAGTTAGCATTTAAACTCAACTGTGGGGAAAATCCCTAAGCTCTAATTTGGGCATCAAGTCAGACTAAAGTCTGATCTTCAGTCTTCAAACAGATCCCTGTTTGAATCCCTTGCCAGATTTCTTGTTTCCTGACGAGGAAATTTTTTTTTAATGAGAACGATATTCCTTGAGAAACCAATATGTTCTGTGTCCAAAGTACATCTTGCACCACGGTGCTTTTGGTTTGTTCTCTGAACTTGTGTTTCAGTTCATTTATTTGCTTATTCTAGCTGCCCACAATGTAAGAATAACCCTTATAAGCCATACATAATGCCAAGGTTCCTAGCCCGGTGTGCCATCTACCAAACAGGATCCATGCTGCAAAGGTAGATTGATATCTCTTTATTTATGCCTAAGTAAAAGCTATGTCTTTAGAAACACCCTTTAAAAAAGGAAAACACCACTTTATATTCAAACATAGTGGGTTTGGAATGTGTTCTCTCATTTGGCTCCTATCATTTGAGTCATAAAGTAACAAGAGAGCATTCCCAGCAACTATATGTTCCCTGTAACAATTCATAGTATCACATAATATTCTTAGCATGATCTTGCTAATGATGAATTGAATATTCAAGTGGTATGAATTTTTTCATTAGAATGAGCTTCTGAGTTCACTTTATGAACAATACTCAGTTCTCATCAGAGTGCAGATTCTTGCCATCAAAATCCATATTCTTACTTTGTGTACTTCAAAGAAATAGAAACATTAATTAAAGGTGCCCCTTGTTGCTAAAAATATTACCTGGCAAGCGCCAAGGAAATCAGGAGATTCAGCCAGTTCAAATGAGTGTAAAGATTTATTGCAAGCTTAAACTGTTTACAAGAATCTGACCAACTAGTGGCCAAGGGAAATGAGCAGACATAAGAGAGGCATTCAAAGTGGGCTGGAGTTACATCTCTTGTGGATCACAGGGACTCATGACTTATGACATGTTTGATCCCTCCCTCAGGCTCAGCCTGGTCATCTACATTACCCAAAGAGACCCCTTTTTTGCTCCCATCATTCTGACTAGTTCAAACAGAAAAATATGCAATCAAAATACCAACTCATGATGGGACAAGACTCTCCCCCTATCAACATACCAGCTTGTTGGACTCCATCATCATCCAAAACTTGTGGGAAATGACAGTTTTTCAAGGACTTCTGGAAAGCAAGGATTGTGAAGGCCTGACAGATCTCTAATGGAAGATGTTTCATTCATCATTCATTCATTGACCTTATTTGCCACCCATCTCACCAGAGGCAGCTATAAGCAGCTTACAGACAGGCAATTAAAATACACTGTAAAACATTAAAACAATAAACAGGGATCTTAAAATTCAGTTAAAATAAACTTGACCTGGATGGAGAGAGAAGAAACAGAGTATGCCGAGAGAGGAGGTGTGGTGTTCTCTACTCCATTAGCCACTTCCAAAATGCTCTACCCCATTGGGACCTCAGGCTAGTTGGCATAACTATGTCTTCAAGGCCTTTCAGAAGGCCACAAAAGGCAAGGGCAGAAGTGAGGCTTCCTAGATCCCACCAGTTTATATTATTTAAGGGAAAGCATCTGAAGTGTGTTCACCCTATTTTACTTGATGTGACAGGCAGATACCTTGAGAAATAAGTGATCACATACATAACTTGATCTTCTCCATGTAGGGTTTAAAGGTGATAAGGAGTAGGAAATGTGATTATTCTTCAGGGACATTCAGTAGTTTCCTTGATCAGATGCACATGATTTGAAAAGATATTATTTATTGGGAAAATATGTACAACAGCATTGAACACTACAATATTTAGAGTTAGTGGAAGCTTTCCTTCAAGATTTTGCCAAAGGGCTCTTCTTTAACTTTTGGGTTATTGTGAAGCTGAAGTTCAGTCATACATATAACTGTTCAGAAGTAAGCTCTCTTGAGTTGGGATAATATCTGACTTCAGGTAACTGAAGTCTGTAGTAGGAACAGGGAACTTGTCGGTGTTTAGAAGTTGCTGCATTGTGTTATCTAGTAGCCCAGTAGACATGAAGAGGAATACTGGAAGATGTAATGACCCCTAGAAGGCCAGGGATTCTTCTCATCTTTTGAATTTAGCTAGGCTAAGCAACATGTTGACTCGTAGATGTTCCTAAACTTCAACTTTCATGCATCTAGCAAATGTGAGCAACGAGATTTCTTGGCTTGTTGTTGGTACATAAATTTGCAGCTTGACTTCCAAACCAGAGCTTTATTTACAAGTTTTACTTGTGAACCAGAAGAAAAAAAAGAGAATGATGAAACATTAGAACATTGTAATACTAAAATGAGGCCACAAATAAATATATTTATTTATTGAATTCATATGCTGCTCATCTCCCCAGTAAGATGATTCTGGACAACTTGTGGTTTATAAAAAGATAAGTAGAAAAGTATTAAATTTTTAAGACTATGTAAATTAAAATGTTAAAAACTAAACCAAAAAACCCCAGAGATGGACAGAACAGGGATGAGGTCTTTTTACTTCATCAACCACTTCCAGTGGTGAGTGGTCTATGTCGATTCCCCCTCTGCAAGGATTCCAAACTACCCACTTTCTTAACTCCAGCCCCAACTCTAGCTGCAGAGTTAGTTCTTCATGATTTTTTTCCCTTCCCTTTATGGTCCATAAAGACAAGGGAGTTCAGTAAAGCCTCCTTGCCACAGAGTTCACCCTACCTCTGCCAGTATACCTCCATTCCACCCTTGTATCCTTGTGAGTGTCCTCTGACTTCTTAACTAGCATAGGTGAACTACATTCTTCTTTCCAATTTTGTGCCTAGCCATCCTGGTACTGAAATTGCTTATTTTCCTCCTCCCCCTCTTTTAGATTAATTTTAACTTACAATGCTGGCATTTTGGAATGAACTTACAAAGTTTCAAGAAATGCTACTGTATTGCTTCTATGAAGCTTAACCATCAGTTCTTTGTTGGTTGTAACAAACTTTCTCTGCCCTTCAGTGGAATGAAGGAATAATGTGTTCCCTTTGCTTTAATCATTATAGCATCAAAAAGTTAAAGAAAGGAGGGAAAGAAGATCTATGTTAGTGTCACATAAGAAAATGTGGGTGTCATGGCTCAGGCCCAGGATTCTGATTTTGAAGAAGCTGCTCCTGCTGGACCAATGAAATGTCACAAAACACCAAGCCAAGAATCACCTGAGGCTGATCAAACCATCAGAACAGCTGGAACAGTCATATTTTGATAATATATGGCCTCCTTGCACTTTGCTCCTACAGCAGAGAACAGAGCAAAAACCTTCAATGTGGGTCCTTGCCAAGCAAGAGAGTACATTTTTTTGACAAAAGATAACCAGCTGCAATCTAATTTAAGAGGCAGCCCTGACCTGTGTTTTTCTGCTGGAAGGACCTGCCTTATCTCTTACCTTTTGTGTTCCTGTGATTCTGTTTGTGATTCCTGAAACCTGGCCTCTGGATTGACTGACAAACCTGTCTTGACTCACTGAACTTGGGACTGGATTTGACTAATTTGCTGCACACTCCTATTGAAAGCAAAACTACCCAAGCAAACTTGTTTGTTACAGACTCTATTTTGATTTACCTTCCTTTTGTTGTTTTCTGTTATCTACTCAGCCTTGAGTAAAATATTTTCACCTAGCAACTGAGTGTATGTGAACCTGAAACCCAAAACAGGACAGCAGGAAAGGGATAGGGAGGTATCCACCACATGTGTGAAAACCCAGAATGAGAACTAATGAGGAGGTCTTTAAAGAAAATGACAGACATTGGTACACTTCCCCAGAGCTTAACTAAATTATTTAAATTTCTACTACCTTCTTGATACAGATAATCCATGTTTAATGACCACAATTAACACCAGGAACTTGGTTGTTAAGCAAAGCTGTTGCTAAGCGAAACTACAACTGTGCTTATGATCTTATTTCAATTTTGCATCACTTTACAGGTCTGCAAAGGTCATAAATGTGAAGACTGGCCACAATGTTACTTTTTCATCACTAATATAATTGCCAACAGTTGCTAAATGAGGCAGTCACTAAACAAGGACTATAATGCACAAACGCATCCCTATTCGCTTCTTCTACCTCCTGCATTTATTTCTATACAGGTTTAGGGACACTAACAGTGTGTCTCCTTAATATTTTCTTGCACATTTATCCAGGACTTGAGCCATGGGGAGGTCTTTTTTGCCATCACCTGTAGTCCAGGTGTGCATTTTCTTTCTGAAGGTACTTTTTTGACTGCCGATGCTTCAGGTACCTTCCTGGTTTCTCTCCCTGGTCTTGGATTGTCTGGCTTCTGCCCTTGCCCCCACCCCAACTGTTGCTCCCTATGTTCTGTGCCGTGACAAGTCATCTCTCATTCCAGCAGCATCTCCTGTCAAACGTAGGAGACACCTCTCCTCTTCTGTTTACTTGTTGTGGATTTTTTCACAGTAACCTACATGCCAGTTTGCAGGTGAATCTGAGGGATGTTACATTCCCCATCCCTTCTTTCCCTGCAAGTTTAATCAGTTTGGTCTAAGGAACCAGGCTAGAAACCAGGAGAGGGTGAGTTGTAGTCCTGCCTTAGGCATGAAAGCTGATTGGATGACTTGGGGTCAATCATCTAGCTCAGCCCAACCCACCTCAGGAAGATGATAGATGGAGTTGTCCTTCTTTATCAACAAGCTACCACACCTAGGAAAAAAACACAGAAACCAAGTCAGTGTTTTGGATTTCACAACCCAATTAAATCATATGTTTTGAAAGAGGAAAGTTGATTCTGATTGTCTCAGATGGAAATTCTTCTGGATGTATAGTCTTGCAAAGATGCTTATTGTATTAGTCACTTAATTCCTTCTTTGCCGTTGTGTCAAGTTGTAAAAAAAACGGTTAAAAATATTTAAGTAATATTGGAATAATGGATGGAAACTGATCAAGGAGAGATTCAACCTGGAAATAAGAAAATAAATATATATATAAAATAAAATAAATTAAAAAATTAGACTGCCTCCTGTTGATCTCACCCCATTCCTAAGAGATCTTTAAGGGGTGTGCATAAGTGCACCAACGTGCCTACTGTCCCTATCCTAATGCTCCCTATTAATACATTTCATTTATTAATAATCATGTTTATACTTATGTCTGTTATCTAACACATGCTCGACAAAAAAAATAAATTAAAAATAAATAAATAAAATAAGGAAATTTTTCTGACAGTGAGAACAATAAACCAGTGGAACCAGAGGTGGTATTCAGCAGGTTCTGATCAGTTCTGGAGAAACCGGTAGTGGAAATTTTGAGCAGTGCGGAGAACCGGCAAATCCCACCTCTGACTGGAGATTTTGCAGTATCCTTCCACTGCCATGCCCACCAAGCCATGCCCACACAACCAGTAGTAAAAAAAAATTGAATCCCACCACTCAGTGGAACAGTTTGTCTTCAGAAGTTGCAGGAGCAGAAATGTTGTAGGATCTCCTGCTTGGGTGGGGGGTTGGACCAGATGACCTACAAGGTCCCTTCCAACTCTGTTAATTTGTAATCTGAAAAATCTCGGGAGGAACAATTTTATTCCTGATCCTAGTATCTATGGGCTTGAAAGCCTGACTAATGAGAATAGGTTTCCCTCCCCCCCTTGATGTAGAGGCATTAATGCTTTCTGAGTACAGTTAGCTGAGTAGTTGTGGTTGTACTTTGCCACACTTTTTATTAAAGGACAATGTCATGTAGAACAGGGTTCCCCAATCCCTGGTCTGCAACACAGTGCCAGATCACAGCCATTCGGAACTGGGTCACGGAAATGGTGGGTGAACAGCAGTGGTAGGACTCAAAAAAAATTTATTACCAGTTCTGTGGGCGTGGCTTGGTGGGCGTGGCAGGGGACGGATACTGTAAAATCTCCAGTCAGAGGTGGGATTTGCCGGTTCTCCGGACTACTCAAAATTTCTGCTACTGATTCTGCAGAACTGGTCAGAACCTGCTGAATACCCACCTCTGGTGAACATGTGAGAAACCATCCCCTCTCCCTGCCCTGCCACCATCACTTCTACTGCCTTCTGCTTCTACTTGCCGGTCTGCCAAGCTGAAAAGGCTGGAGATTACTGGTATAAAACCTTGTAAAGGTTTTGTTCAGAGGTGGGTATTCAGCAGGTTCTGGCCAGTTCTGGAGAACCAATAGCAGAAATTTTGAGTAGTTTGGAGAAATGGCAAACATCACTTCTGACTGGATATTTCATAAGATCCTTCCCCTGCCATGCCCTCCAAACCATGTCCACAGAAGCAGTAGTCAAAAAATTTGAATCCCACCACTGCTTTTACTACTGTTAAGTTAGAATAATTTTCTTTATTCACGAGAATAATGATTTTGCTAAAGAAGCAGAGGGTGACATTTGTTCCTCTTTACAATATTGTCTTTCATGTGCTGACAAATGGCCTGGTGTCATTCCCACTAGGTAAACCAGACCAGGAAATCAAATTCACAGGAAGGCTAAAGCCATTGTTTAGATTGGCAACAATAAACAGTTTCTTGCAAGCCTGATTGTGCAGTATGTCCTCCCTTCCTTATACTCCTTTGACAGGTGATGTGGTCTATATTTGTTATTCTTCAGTCTTCTGACATTGCTCTGGTTTTCCAGGACTCCTCAAAGATAATTAACAGAGGCCTAAGCAACTTTTCAGTCACTTCCTTCATTATTCTATGATGCATTCTTCTAGCCGGAATATCAAAATTGCTGGGCATCTCCAGTTTATACCTCCTGGAAGCAGTTTTAAAAGAAATCCCTAAATTGGTACCTTTATGTAAAGATGCATTTCTTTATGCATGCATCCATTTATATAGTTTCCCAATTCTACCTATGTGATTCTGGGACAGTGTAGAAAGAAACCAAAAAAGAAAATCATAATTAACTAACACAAAACCACACAGCTAATTAAAAACAGCACACCAAGCTATAGAAATAGAAGATGCAGAATTACTTTCCACCACCAAGTGGCACTGCTACACAACATCTGATATATATATCAGTGCCATAACAGAGACCTAGAAGACCAACAGATCCATGGAACAGCTGTCCTGCCCTACATAAGAGGTACCAC
>BLBF01000007.1:14196016-14208755 GCA_015471245.1 Laticauda colubrina | reverse complement strand
TGTGTGTGTGTGTGTGTGTGTGTGTGTGTGTGTGTGTGTGTGTGTGTATGTATATGTATATGTATATGTATATGTATATATATATGTATATGTATATGTATATGTATATATATATGACCTCATTATAGTTTATACATTCATAAGAGGGAGGAAATAAGATTTTATATTACACAAACTGAAACTAGTTCCAATATAAAGAAGGAATTTATTTGGTGTCAAATGATTACTATTCTTTGTAGCACCATGATTGAATTCAAGTGTGTGTGTATATATTTATTATATTAAAAACCACTGAGGGGGGAAAAGTAGAATTAATTGAAACACAATAAAATAAAAAAGGAATGGTGACAAATAATTAATGCATCTATGCCTTTCCATTGTTTCATTCAGAAACTGCAAATTTATGGAAATTTCATAAGCATTCCTGGTTGATTAATCCCTGTTTACAAGGGATTGTGCATAATATTCAAAAGAGGCAATTGAGACTTTTCAAATCACTAAAGCGGCTACATATTGTGTACATCTCACTTCACTACAGTGCAGAAATAACAAGAATTAACTTTTGAAGTAGATTCACAAAATTTGCAAAAGCCACAAGTGCTGTGACAATTTAGAAAAGGGTGCTCCAAATATTCCCCTACTCTTTGTGAAACACCTGTTTCAAACATTCTACTGTACATAGACCCCTTCCTTTACATCATTAAACACTAAAAATTGATATTGCAAACAGAATTATGTGATGAAATCTCTGATACTTTTGAGCCAGTTTGTTTAAAACACTTTACTAACATGTTTAACTTTATGAGTTCTGCCAATAGCAACAGCACTTAGACATATATACTGCTTTATAGTGCTTTACAGCCCTCTCCAAGTGTCTTACAGAGTTAGCCTCTTGCCTCCAACAATCTGGGTCTTCATTTTATCCACCTCAGAAGGATGGAATGGATGGAAGGATGGATCAACCTTGAGCCAGTCAGGATCGAACTCTTTGACAGTGGAGTGCAGAGTTTGCCTGCAACACTGCATTCTAATCGCTGCGCCACCACAGCTCATGGTAAATAGTATGTTGCCTTGTTTGCTTATTATGTTTAGATCCATCATACTGAGAAAAACGGGCCTCCTGGAAGTTCAGGAATACTTTTATGCAAGGGTGGGCACAGCCATAGTGGGTGTAGCCTAGTCGGCCTCTGGCACTATGACGGGAGGGTGTTTTTGCCCTCACCAGGCTCTGGAGGCTCTCTGGAGGCTGGAAACAGGCCTGGGGAGGGCAAAAACACCCTCCCGTCATAGTGCAGGAGGCTGACAAGGCCACACCCACCATGGCCATGCCCACCCTTGCATAAAAGTATTCTCACAATGACCAGAGCTCTCCTCAGCTGATCAATGATCAAAAACCAGGTTCCATCTAACATCCTACTCTCTCCCCACATCCTTATTGTTTCATTGCTGCATTTATTTTTACTGAGAAAGATCAGTCACTCAATTGAAAAAGCATGGTGAAACAATGGGTGGGCACCTGCAGGGTTACTGAGGAACCAGAATGAGAAAGACATTTTCCCCAAAGGATAAGTCCCTATTTTGTAGCTTCAGCATTGCAACTACAGACTTGTCATTTCCAATGCCAAGACAGAGCTGGAAATTAACTCTTTGTTGTCAGAGTATAATGTGTACATTGAGATTGGTTGAGCCTCCCTTCATGCACCCCCCCCCCCCACAACTCACAGTGAGGACAGAAGTCCCTAATCCAGACCCAATCCTATAACCAGGGGTGGGATTCTACCAGTTTACACCTATTCGCTAGAACCAGTTGTTAACATTCTAAGCAGTTCGGAGAATCGGTTGTTAGAAGAAATTATTGGCCTAATCCTGTAAGGAAGGCAGGAAGGAAACATTCTGGTATTGCTCACATAAACTGCCTCTCCATTAACCCTTATTATATTCTTGGCAGGCCTAGACTTCCTGTCTCAGGAACTTCTCTGGAGTTTTTTTTCCCCTCCTTTGCTGATACTTTGCTCGTGTGGAGTGACCATTGAAAAAAGTGACTTATGACCATTTTTCATCCTTACAACTGTTGCAGTATCCCCACAGTCACGAAAGGCCAGGCAAGGAGATGCATGCCTCGATGTGAGTGATGTTCAGTTGGCCATGATCAGCCAGTAACATGACCACCAAGCCATGTCCACAAAGTCACATGACCACCAAGCCACACCCACCAACACCCACACCTACCATGCCCACAGAACCGGTTGTTTAAAAATTTGAATCCCATCCGTGCTTATACCCCTATGTGACCTTGTTGCACAACGCCTCAGCCCCGCAAGTCTGTCATACTATGTCATACTAACTCACTTAACTGGAGAAGAGTTGTGGAAGCCAAATATATGGTAATAAATGAAGGCCTGGCCCTTGGCTAAGACCACAGCAAATGCCACTTGTGGATGAGCCTTCTTCCATGCATGCAGCATCCAGGGGTTAACTTGGGGCATATGCATCCATTTATCCTACTTTAGATTCCAGTGGGAGTCCAGAGAGAATCATAGCTCATTGCTACACAACACAAAATGTTAGGATGCCCTCAGGTTGAGCTCAACCTTTGCTGGCAAGATGGCATAAACATGTAGTTGTCTTATTGTTGGAATGATATCTGGGAATGACCTTGGGGGATAGGCAGTGAGACACAGGAGGGAACGATCAGATAAAATACAGCTTAGCCCTTAACAGGAATGTGGGTGGGGCAACAGATATCCCCCAAAAAACCCCTTCTTAATTTCTTGGGCTGTTAAAGGGATATTGGAATAATAGTACTTTCAGGTTTTGCAATGTCAGTGTGACCTTACAATAAAGTAGAATTAACTCAGCTGGACATGCTTCCTGACTGGTCTACCTCATAAGGCTGACAGATGCTTTTTTTGATTTTCCAGTCTATCTTGGAATTCCCTGATCATTTCCCATCTCTATATCTATTTAAGTCCTTAATAAAACCTGCTCTTGCTTCACTGGAAGGTTGGCCATTCTGCTGTGTTGAGGCAAGGAAGGACAGTTATCCAATTCAAATTTAATAGATTTTAAAGGCTGCCATAGTGCTATACACTGGGCAACTAAATTCACACCTTGAAATAAAATACAACTGCTTGTTGAAAGAGACAGATGATCTGACAAAAATCTGTAGAAAATAGCTAAGGTAGCAATGCCTCCTACTATGCAGGGAGTTGACTGCTATATCAATAGCAGTTGGAAAATTCTTTTTGAAGACGACTTTAATCCAAAGGACTGTCCAATCATATCACCATTATACATTCAGATAGCAAACAGAATCCACACACAAGCTACCTATCGTATACCAAGCTATGGCGAGATTTATTTCTATTGACTTTATCATAAATTATTTCTACATTTGCATTTAAGTATATTGATATTTGTGTAAACATGCTCATGTTATCTAGACCTGCAGTGCTTTTTGTGATAAGGGATCATTAACAATTAAGGATGCCAATCTATATTTGAAGTACAAGGAGTTACTAGCTCACAGATGTTGATGGTTCGAAGCAAAGGAAGCACTGCAGAACAGAATGGCAAATCAACCAGTATAAAGAGGAAGATGAAATAGAAAGCCAAATGTAGAAGGGCCGAGTAAGAGAATTAGTAAAATTAATCAAATTTGTTTTCTTTCTTCTTTTGCATTTTTAAAAAAGATTTTTAAGGTTGATCATTTTTTATTAATTGAGTGTGGATCAGAGGTGGGCTGCTGCAAGTTTGCACTGGTTCAGGTAAACCAGTAGTTAAGATTCTGCACAGTTTGTGCAGATTTGACGGCAACCCGGCAACCCGGCAACCACAATTTGCCAGAAACCCGGCAAATCCCATCGCTGGCTGGCCCTGCCCCCACCTGTTTTCTGGCCTGTTTTCTGGCCATTTTTAGGACGTTTTTTTCAGCACAAAAAATGGTCTGCAAAACAGCCCAATAAATGCCCCCCAAAATGGCCAAAAAACAGGCTGAAAAATGGGCAGGGGCGGGGCCAGCCAGTGATGGGATTAGCCCCAACCAACTGAATCCTACCTCTGCCTTTGAGACGAGTAGCCAGGAAGTGGGGCTGGGTGTGATGAGTGACATCACCCACCCAGTCACATGACTCAACTGGCCATGCCTACACATCCAAAGAAACGGTTGTTAAGTTATTCAAATCACACCACACACACACTGTTTCGTGTGTGTGTGTATTGCTTTTATGAAAAAAAAGAATGCTGCTGGCTCAATTGGATGAAAAAGTAAAGCTGAAGTTCTTGTAAGCTTGGCCCATAATGAAATTTTAAAAGATATAATATCAGCTCTAGGCATAGATTTTAGATTGGGAATGCTAAATAAGATAATTTGTCACAGAACCAGAAGTGGAGATCAGTAACAGATGCTGAATCTTAACATGAAAAAAGTTATTCCAATTTAATTCCATTACTTTAGTTTATTTCAGAAGTCTACAGTAAGACATATGTGGGGACTTTAAATAAAACATGAAACAAATGTGCATAGTCATCACTCAAGAATAAATAATTCCTGAGAGATTGTTGGAATAAGTTGGTTCAGGCCCAGCAGTGTGACTAGGCCAAAGGCCAGCACATGAACCAGGGACCTAGTAAAATGGAAAGTACCTCTGCAAAAAGTACCTGGGGAAAATATCTAAAGTTGCCACTGTTTAGTCAGCACGTAACGCGACATACGCAAGTAGGGAACTGTGACCATAAAAGGTTAAAAGCTATATGTTAACCAATAAAGTTGCTTAAAGCATTGCAGCAAAATGTACCCAATGATACTGTTACACCGCAAACTTCCTGCCTTTGATGCTCAATAAAAGGGTGGCTCAGAACACGCTCTGGGCTTGCTCTCCTTGAGGAAAACCCATGTGTTTGTCTTCACTCTCGCCTGTCGAGACCCCATGGGCAGCCCACCCAGCTGCAGAGCATCGGCATCTCTGCAAGAGATGACTGTGTGCATTTGTTTAATGTTATCAAAGTCTGCTAATCTAGAGAAACATTTTAATCTAAAGCACATACCAACACAAGACAGGGCCTACAGGCCCGGTCCCACTGGCCGACGGACCCAAAACGTATGCATAAAGGACACAGCGGACGAGCAAAATTTCGGGGGTGGCTCGATCCATTGTCATCTGCTCCAAAAAGTGGTGAAAATTTGCATAAACAGAACGGAAAAGAACGGACGTGGGTAGTATGTAGCGGGGATGTTAAATAGATGTTCATCGGAAGCCTAGCAGATGAAAGTGGATGGAAGGGGATGACACCTCTGAAGGGGTTCCAGGGAATAATTTTGAAGTGGACACATAGCGGATGAAGCGGATGTATCACCTACGCCTAAAGGAAAGAAAGGGGATGCCGCGCAGATGTATATTGGATGCAAACTTCACTGCGCATCCTTTCTATTTCTGTGCTACTAACGCTGTGTAGACGTTCCATGAACCTTTTGTTTCCTCCCTCTTTCCGTTTTCAGCTGCAGTGGATGCGAGTTGCGAGGATGCCCAGAGGATGCAGAGAGGATACAGCAGACATTTAACGGATGATAAACAGACATAGAACGTTTGTTGCTTGTATGTCGCGGATTTACATCATACACGGCGGAAAGTTCATCCGTTCACAAAGTTTTGTGCAGCTCAAAACTTCTTGTGCAGATGAAATTGCAGTGGACGGATGCTGGAGGGATAGAGCATATGAAACACGTATGCAATGAGTACACAACGGATGCATAGCATTTTCCAACGGATGGCAAGCTTTTTTTAACGTTTTACATCCTCTTTGCATCCGTTGGTGCAGTGGGACCGGGCCTTAACTTAATTAAGTTGTGTAATATCTGTATAAGCCAATATTTTATATAGATGTGTTACAATACACAAATATACAATACACAAATAAACAAACTGTACAGTAGGACACATTATTCAAGCTGTATCATAATTAAGAAGAACTTTACAAGGTAAAATTTCCTGAAAGGCAGAATCATAAACTGCATATTTTCAACTTTGTTATCTTAAAGATTTATGTCTTTGTCAATAAAAAGCGTTTGGTCTAAAGAGTTTTCGATATTAATTAACTGATGATTTGAAGACTGCATTAGTAAGCCTCTTGAACACCCCAGGAGAGTTAGCTAGAACCACATTGTTCTGTTGTAAAATTAATTGTATCTATCTTCTACTTATGTTATTCCCCTTTATTTTAACAGTTGGTAAATAATAATATAGTAGAATGCATTTTGAAAGAAAATCCTCAAATATGTTTCTTCCTCTGTTTTACAAACCAGATTATCAGATTTCTGAAACAATATTGAATTAAGTTGAAGAGGAATATTTATATCAGCTTTTTCCAATCTTGTGCTCTACAAAAGTGTTTAAATTTCTCTGATCTCCAAAAGCCATCTAAATCAGAATAAAGCTTCATTTGTAAGTTTTGACATTTTTGCTGATTCTTATTTAGATGAATTGCTTCCTTATAACATTTTTTTCAGTATGCCAAATAATCTCCTGTTCTTCCTACTTAAATAATCAAATTATTCTATGCACAAAATGACAGTGATATTACATAGGGATGTGGGGGGTGGGTGGGAAACCCTGCATCTCATAAATGTGATCAAATGCCAATAATCAGCTTCAGCAATTACCTGAGAGGATCATTTTTTGAATTAAAAGAAACATGAAAGACAACAATTACTGTGCTTTTCCAATATTTGACAAGGCTGATTTGAGCAAGGTTGGAAGCAGTGGTGGATTAATTCATTGATCCAATTCATTGGATTCATTGTTGCCCTAAGCACTGACAAATCTTGGTGTCCCCTTTCTTGATACATACAAGATTTTTTTACAAATCTTCATTGGGTTTTTTTCTTTCTCAACTTTGTGGTGCCCCCTTTGGGCCTGGTGCCCTAAGCATGTGCTTAGTCTGCTTAATGGTTAATACACCACTGATTGAAAGCAAAGATTCTGAGATCAAGCTAAACCATTATTAATAGAATATACATGTATCAAAAATATTGTTTCTCCTACGTAAAAGTGAAAAATTCTCAGCCTGTTTGGCCCTCAGGTGGGAGAATGCTATCGTTTTATCTGAAACAGAGATAGATATGCTGGCTGAGGAATCCTGGGAGTTGAATTAAAGTTGCTAAGGTTGAGAAACATTGAGATAGACCATCAACCTGATGAGGCAACAAGCAATCAGATGCATGCTACAACTTCAGGAGATCCGAATGAGAAAGTCCAAATTCAGACAATGACAGTCCAGGTTCCAGCAGGATAGAAACTGGCAGCGAGTAAGAATTGAGCAAAGACAATCAACTCATCTCCTTTAGGGGACAGAGCAGCAACCTCCTTAATCAAGCCATGTCATAACCTGGGGTTATATAAGGCTAGTCTTCAGGCCATCTGTTGGAAACAAGTCCCTGGATCTGCATTGCTGTCACACTTGCGTTTTCCTCTTTATTCAGACCATAAGTGTGATTTTAAGGCAGGTTTAATTAATTATCTGGCATTGAGAAAGATAAACACGAATACAAATATAAAGGAAGAAGAAAAAGAAAACATATAAACATAGCTAAGAGTGCAAAAAAGTAAAAGTTAAATAGAAAAATAAAGAAATACAAAGTGAGTTCTGATCTTCTTTACAGCAGCTGTAAATGCACTTATAAATTTACCTCTTACTGCAAGGTTGGAACACAATTATCTTTTTTCAATAATCTATTCTTTCTAATCATCAAAACCATAAATTATAAGTTTGCTTTTTTTTTGTTTTAAGCAAAAAGTCCATAAGGGGTTTCAAACAACAGTAGATACTGTTTTTCCCTAATCAAAGGAATCAATTTGGCCCTCTTGGTGGCTTCTGTCATCTTCATCAACCATTTCCCCTTTGTGGGTAATGCCAAATCTTTCCATCTTTATGCATAAAATAATCTCACTGCAGTTATCAGGTTTTGAGACCTTGCCAACCACAGTATCTATCTTATAATAAGGAGAACTGAATTATGTTGTCCCAAAGAATAGATCTAATCTAAACAATGTGTGAATTAATTGTGAGTGACCCCTGGAACTTGAAATATAAGGGAAAGTCCAAATAGAATCAGAGGAGCTCATGGTAATCCAAAGGTAATAAGCTACAATACTTGGTTACAATGTCCAAGCCTAGGAATTGGCCATTAATAATTTTAAGCAAACTTGAAAGGTAAGTAGGCTTAATAAATAGAGAGTATTTGCATGCAATGGGTAAATCAGTAAAATTGCATATTGTATCAGAATACATTTATTAAAGTCTGCGAATAGAGTCTGGTATAAGCCCAGATTTCATTGGACAACAAAGACTTGCTTCCCTAACATTTTTGAATATAGCTTATAAATTTTGGGCTGTGAATCATGAAAATAACCTATAATTTAATTACCAATTACTGTTTGATAGAAATTGTCTTTTTGCACAACAGCACTGAACTGTGCATCTTTTTAATACCTTTTGGTTATGATGATGATGTTCGTCCATTGTTTTCGAAGAGGACTTTGACATCTAACGAGTTTTGGGCTGTCCACCATGTGTCTGCAGGTGGCTGGTAAGCAGTGGTGCGATTCAACTGCTGTAACAACCAGTTCGGCGTGCACTCTATGTTTTAAAAAGCTAATTTTCAGCTTTAATACTTAACTTCAATTGCAGCCCCTGTGAGGAAAACAGCTGAGGTACAGCAAACTGTTCTGCTGCATGAATCAGCTGTGCTCTAAAACAAAGGAAATAAAGCACAGGAAAGAGCAGGGGTGGGTAGGCTGGTCCACATGCTTGTCAGAGCGAACTGGTTCAGAGCCAGCTGATCTAGGAACTAGGGGTTTGCCCAAACCGGTCCAAACCAGGAGAACCCCACCTCTGCTGGTAAGGCCTATACGGGCATGGAATGTTCTGCCACATGTTAGGTAGACATATTTGGGCACCACTATTGCAGCATTTATAGCTCTGGCTTTGCAGAGTGCTCGCTTCTCTTGTGCTATGGTTATCCTTTTGTCTTCAAATGTTTGGTAGCCTTGGTGAATCAATGTGCACCATGTCGATCGATCATGTGCCAGAGTTTCCCAGGAGGTAGTATTCAGGGTCTTGAGAGAAGCTTTCAGTGTGTCTTTGTATCGCTTGCTTTTCCCCCCATGCAATCGCTTTCCTTGAGACAGCTCACCATAAAGGACCTCTTTGGGGATGCGTTGGTCTGGCATCCTTGCAACATAACCTTTTGGTTATGCTGCACACATGAAAGGAACATACAAAAACAGGGAATTGTTGTTGAAGTACAACTGCAGTATCTATGCAAATCTAAAAGTAGTGGCTTTGCTGCTTAGAATGCAGCTCAGATATGCTAAGCATTGTTATTACATGCCTGATGGGACACCCATGCAAAAGAGTAGCATTACATTAAAAGGAAAGACCCACTCCAAAGGAATTTGGTTCCATGGTTAAAAAAAACAAAACACATCACATGGACCACTTATTGACCCAACAAGGATATTTTTGCACCTGCTTCACATAAAACTCAGGCCAATAAAATTTTTGTGAAAGTGGTGAGCAAGGATGGTTAAGGAAGTCATAATTTGAGACAGATGTCTCCAAGAGTAATAGATGCCAAGATTAAGGAAGACATTTTTCTTTGTCCATCGATCAAATACATTATCAATAACAGGTGGTTCAAAGATCTGTTAGTGAAGTCAGAGAAAATCACCTGGAAAATATTCAAGAATGTTGTTAAGAATTCTCTTGGCAACTACAGAGCACCAAACTACATTCATCCAGTTGACAAATTTCTTACATTACAGCATAGAAGACCATGAAGTGCAACATGTCATTAAATATTATTTTTCTGCATTCACACTTGGACTTCTTTCCCAAAAATCTAGGCTCCTAGTCAGTGACAAACATGGTGAAAGTTTTCACCAGGACATTGTCACAATGGAAAAATAGTATCAGGGCAACTAGAATCTATCAATACTGGCTGACTATTGTTGGACCCTGCAGAGATACTAAGACCAAACAAAAATCAGCAGCAAAATATTTTTAACCTATTTGAATTTATACAGCATGTTGTTGGAAACATTATATGATCAAACACATTAGAATCCATCCTTAAAAGTTAATTTCATTAAGATAATGAAAAGTTAATTTTGTTAATTTCTCAAAATTCTTTTGTGATGCAGTCATTCTCAAATATGTTTACTGTGAAGAGCTCTGTCATAATGGCCAACAACTTTCCAGGAAGCAGAACTTTTGGGGACTGTCTACTATTGACCTCACCCCTTTCCTATGAGGTCTGTAAGGGATGTGTATAAGCGCACTAACGTGCCTACCATCCCTGTCCTATTGTTTCTTTTATTTTTCTTATATGTATCCATGTATTCATAACGATATTTTTAGTTATACCTATTATTTTTTTATTGACAGGAATGCTTCTGTCCAGTTATGCAGTTGTCCAGAGATTCCATAAGATTTTAGTTTTAGAAGTAGTTTGTCGTGTACCACTGAATCAAAGGCTTTACAGAAATCTATGTAGATTGTGTCTATTGTTTTATTATTTTTATTTTATTATTGTTTTTTTATCTTGTAAGCAATTGACAAACTAAATAAAATAAATATAAAATAAAATAAACTGTTGTCCAATGCTTCCAGTCCAAATAAGAGTGAGTTGCTCTGTGAAATAGCAGTGAGTTGCTCTGTAAATTTAGACCCGGATTAGTTTTTGATTGTTGAAGTCCTTGATGGAAGCCTTGGGTAATTGCCTGACAAGACTCCCATCCAGAACCAAGTAGGGCACTTATAGACAAAATGTTCCCTTCCTGTAAAATTTTAGCACCTCGTTTCAGATATGGATTTACTGGCCAATCCCATGCAAAGTGGACAACACTTCTGATCAGAGAACAGAATCCAGTTTGACTGGGTTCAGCTTTAACCTCTATGAGGAGAAAGGAATAAAACTGACTGGAAGTATCCTCCCTTTCTATTGTGCAGCCTTACCTCAATGGCCAGGACAGATTTACATTAATGTAATCATCATGTCAATGGTGCCCAAAACTAGTAGCTCATCTCATATTTAATTCCTCTTGAAACTGTTCTGTTGGGCTTGTTCCATGTTTTGCACCAGCAGCTGGAACTCAGTAACTTACTCTTATACTGAATACTTAACCATATTTACCAATTAGCAGCATGAACCCAAATATATATTTAGTTCTAGTTAATTTAATTCCAACCTTTGGAAGCTGCAGAGAATTATATTAGACTTTCTGCATAGAGTAGCTTTACCATAAATGATTGATGTTTCCTTCAATAACATCATTTCACCGCATCTTAATTTTACAATATTTTTTGTTCCTAACACTTTATGTTAATAATACTTGACACATAGCTGAATTATGCTATCACCATGACAAAATGCTTTGAGATTTTAATTTTTTTTACAGATACTGCTCATGAGAGCCATGCAGCTTTAGATATGCAATAAAAATGCTTGTTTACACTCTCATCTGTTACAGAAGAAAGTTCTGTCAGTATGATAAAAATAATTTTTGGTTCAGTTGTTGAATCAATTTCATACCATAAATATAACACTAATGGACTGTTTGTTAATGGTTGATGCTTCATCAGTTATGACGCATAACTGTGTTTTTGTTAGTCATTTTTCTGAACAAACTTGTTTTCTAAAACAAAATACATTCAAAATACATGAATGCAAATATTTTTATTGTGCAATTTGGAGATGATTTGTCATATCCTTTTTTGTATTAATGCCATCAAGGATGGAACAAGTCTTTTTTATTTTTCTAAAATATTCATAATTTTTCAATGTAAATTTTTTCTAGTTTTTCCTTAAAGTTGTCTTCTGACATTCTTAGATTTTCCATTTGAATTTCCAAACACTGGACAGATGTTTCTGGATGAAAACCATGAATGTTTGATAATACATTTCAGCCTAAATATTTATTTTTAACAATGAATAATTTATATTCTCTCCTGAAATATTTTGTCTGGATTTGAGATAATGATCTGAAATTTCACATGAGCTGATTGTTGGAATGCATGACTCTTCTGCTTTATCACCAGCAGCCATCTGTTCTTCAATGATAGATGGATCAGTTTTGTTTGGTTTCATTTCAAGAAACAAAAACATGCTTTGTCTATTCGTTTTCACAAGGGCTAGCAAAATGTATTATAAAACCAAGATCAAGGTTATTTCTTTTAAATTTTGTCTTTTTTTAAGGGTTTGGATAATCCCTCAAGACTTCTTCCAACGGCCCATGGGATCTTATTCAACCTACTCAGGTGTGGGATTCAGTTTTTTAATAACCTGTTCTATGGGCGTGGCTTAGTTGGTGGGTGTAGCTTGGTGGTCATGTGACTGGGTGGGCATGGCCTACTCGACATCACTCATTTCAAGGGGCGCTTCTCCTCACCTAGCCTCTCATGACAATGGGAATGCTATAATGGTCATAAGTGTGAAAAATGGTCATAAGTCACTTTTTTCAGTGCCATTGTAACTTTGAATGATCACTAAATGAACTGTTGAAAGTCAAGGATTACCTGTACAAAAATACAAAAAGCTTCTTTGCTTGCAAAAAGCTGCCCTAAACTTACTATAGCACACTTGTGCTCCTGCCTCACCAGTTTCAACATTTTTCATATATGCATATTTTTGCCAGTCTTCTTCTTCTTCTTCTTCTTCTTCTTCTTCTTCTTCTTCTTCTTC
>BLBF01000007.1:14110591-14196006 GCA_015471245.1 Laticauda colubrina | reverse complement strand
TCTTCTTCTTCTTCTTCTTCTTCTTCTTCTTCTTCTTCTTCTTCTTCCTCCTCCTCCTCTTATTGGTTCAGGTGTTGAGAGAGATACAAAGTTTTGGTTCTTCCTGTTTTTGTATGTAATTTAGGATTAGTTCTATTCTTTCTCTTATGGTTTCATTTCTCATTTTATTTCTTCTGGTCACTCCAGCAGCTTTTCTGAACTATCTTATTTCCATGGTGACTAACTTTTGTTTCTATTTTATTGTTAGTGGTCACATTTGGCTCTGGTAACATAGGGTGAAGATGAATATGCTTTGTATGACATGCTTTTTTATGCTGATTGGTACTGCTTTATGTCGTAGGAGTGGAGCTAGCTACTGCTACTAGCTACTAATACTGTTAGTACTCTACATTCTACAGTACTCCTGAAAATTTCAGGACCTTGTCACCCACAGTCCCTCAAAGAGGAGGTATGTTTGGGCCTGTAAAAGTAAACCTGTGATGGTCTTTCCCAACCCCCTCCCCCCTTTTATCTACAGTGGAAACAACTCTACAGTGTTAGATAGCATTCAGCAGCAAGTGGGTTTTTGCAGCTGGTCGGTGGGCAGGCTACTGACTATGCAATCACAGAAAATTTATGAGATGGTTGGTTATGTAAGATGTGTGCTTGCTTGCTTGCTAAGCTGCAGTTGACTCATGATCAAATGATTCGGTAGTGGGTGCCATCACATTTCTCAGAAAACCGCTCAGTTCCAGCCAGTAACATTTATAAAGAGGGGAGACTGTTGGGAGATTGTGAACAGCAAGGCAAACAGAAACAAAGAAGTTATGTAAGAGAGGCAATGGGTGGAATCCCATTTTTCAAAGAATAAAAAGTTGACTTTTTTAGGAAGCCTGGCTTGCAGACTCTGTAAAGTATAATAGGGTGGATGACAACTCCCCTCCTGATAGGAAGACTGGGAGGCTTGGCATCTGACCCAAGCCCAGAGATGAGACAGTGAAATCCAATCAGGTCCAGTCCAGTGGTGGGATTCAATTTTTTTTACTACCAGTTCTGTGGCATGGCTTGGTGGGTATGGCTGGGGAAGGATACTGTAAAATCTCCAGTCAGAGGTGGGATTTGCTGGTTCTCTGAACTGCTCAAAATTTCTGCTACCGGTTCTCCAAAACTGGTCAGAACCTGCTGAATACCACCTCTGGTCCAGTCCTTTACTGACTTACTTCTAATGGACACAATCTTGCCAAATTAAAGCTATTACCTTTCAACATGCTAGATCTATCTTGAAAGATTCAGACAAGACTACCCTGAATCTCTTCCCTGTTCCCCCATCCAGCTTGGCAATTCCTGAAGACTGAATGCCACCCAGGGATGGGGAAGCCATGCCTCCAAACACCAGTTGCTTTAGAACGAACATGGGAAAAGAGATATATCTCCCTATATTCGGTAGATAAGTTGAGTCCCCAGAAATACCAAATTAGCTACTGCAAGATAAAGCTTGGCTTGATCCAGTATGTTCTCATGCTCACCAACTTATAAAAAGGATGAGTTATACAGTATATTGAAATAAATTAGTATAAATATATCTAAAAATAGATTACTAAATAAACATAATTATATTTTTTTTCATGTGAAGAATTCTGTTAACTGGTGTATCAACATAAGTAGATATTAAATGTAACCTTTAAATCTTGCCAACAAATTGGGACATGAGGCCTGTAAGTGCCACCTTCTCCAGTCTGATTGTGTCATGTTTACAATTAAAGATCCTTCTCTAGGTTCTGCCATCCATACAAATTAAGCAAGTGCAATCATTACAAAAAAAAAAAGAAAAGATGTTTGCCCCGTCCTTAGGAAGATTTGTCAACAATCATTGCTTTTTGGCATCATGCAAAACCTTTTATTTACTCTCGACATTTTGTCACAAATGTTTAAACAAAGGTAAATCTTGCCATGCCAACATTCATTGAGCTGTAATGTTTTATTTCGTATCTTTGGCATTTCCTTTAATTAAATGATTATTTGTTCACCATTTAGAATAGTTTTCCTATTTGTTACACAATAGTTTGCTGCCAGGGAGGGGCCCTTTTTCAGTTGAAGGAGTTAATAATTTAACTTCATTTGGCTAATTAAAGCTACAGTCCTAAACACACTAAGCTGAGAGCCGTTCCCTTGAATTTATTATAATTAATTTTTCATGGGTGTTCCATTATAAGATGATGAAGGCATTATCTCTGACTATTGAGTTATTTTAGGACAAACTTGAGAGGAAGACACAATAAATAGATATGTGAGAATAAACACAAACATACTTCTTTCTATTACCTGTTCGGCTCAGGAGACAGGAAAGTGCCACTTAAAATGGGAAAATGGCATCTAGAGATTCTCTTCCTACCTTATTTTGTCTCAGATCTAAATTGGGGATCCTGTGGGTTCAGGGGCCTTTAAAACAAGCATGGCTTGTCTTATTAAAGATCTTTTAGCAGATCCAAGAGTGGCTTATTTTTAATTATTTTTAGTGCCTTTGAGTCAGTATTGATTCCTGGAGATTGCCCGAACTAAAAGGAGTTCAGAAGTGATTTGCCATGGCATCCTTCCTGGGGACACGGGAGAGCGTGTGTTATATATTTAAAGTGGGTGACTCCAAATCTGCAAACCTGATTGGTCAAATAAACTAAGGATTGGATTGGTTCACTAGGAACCAATCCAAAGAGCTGCTGAAAGGCGGCAAATTTAAGCAACTGCCATTGGCTGCAAGCAGGCAAGCCAGCCTGTATAAAAGGCTGGCCTCGGCTTCAGCCAAGTGTTCCTATTTACTGACTAGTTAAAGAATAAAGTATTTGTTGTTGGAACCCGGTCTACCTCGTGTGTTTTCTGAACAAAACACTGGCGACGAGGATGGGATCGTCCTAAACGAAAAAACCTGCACGCGGTGATAAGAAGTCCAGATGACAACCAAGATGCCTGGAAACAACGCACCGCCCGCACCCTTCAATCCCAACGAAGAGGATTGGGATTCCTATGCAGATCGCTTCCAAATGTATTTGGAGAGCAATGAAATGGAAGACATTTCAGAGCAACGCAAGAGAGCTGTGTTCCTGACTCACTGCGGGCCAATGGTTTTCAAGATGGCAAAGGCCCTTGCGAAGCCGCGAGATGTTAAACAACTAACGTGGCCAGAATTGCAGAGAATCCTCAAAGCACACTATGCTCCGATGGTGTCAAACTTAATAAAGCGACACGAATTTTACCACAGAGACCAGAGAGAGGGAGAGTTCATCGCCAATTTCATTGCTGCCCTTAGACAACTAGGGGGTGAGTGTGATTTTTTTAACATTGACGAAGCAATGAGGGATCGCGTGGTGTTGGGTCTGAGAGACTCGACCACACAGAGTAAATTACTCAACAAGCTCAACATCACCGTAACCGAAGCCCTCACGGAAGCCACAGCCGCTGAAGCCGCGAAAAAATCTGCCGTAGCCATGAAAAAGATGAACACACACAGCGAAGAAACACCAAACAAAGACAGAAAGCAGCCTGCCACAACAACCCACTACAAAGAGTCGGGCGAAACAATTGAATCGAGCGAAGAAGACGACGAAGTCCACCGTTTGCTCACGAACAGAAAAGAGCGCGAAAGAAGGAATTGGCGGGAGTGCGCTGGCTGTGGAGGAAACCATCCCCGAGCCGAATGCAGATTTCTCAATGCCATCTGCCAGCATTGCAAGAAACGAGGGCACATCGAGAAGGTCTGCAGGAACAAAAAATGCTACAGCCCAACGAGACGCAGAAATTCCCCAACACGAGCTGAGCCTAAACAAGCTGAGAGAAAGTGGCAACAAAAGAAGCGAGCCAATACACACCAAACTGTCATTATAAAGAATGCTCAGACGGAAAGCGGGAAGAAAATTAAAGTCATTGTAAAAATCGTAGGAAAACACTGCAAGATGGAAGTGGACTCGGGGTCCTTCCTCTCCATGGTATCGTGGGACACAATAAAACAGCTAGTCCCAGGTATCAAACCCAAAGAATTGAAGAAGCAGCACCTAACTCTCAAGGACTATCAGGGAAACCAAATCCCTGTAGTCGGCATGGGACAATTCTGAGTCGCCTACAAACAACACGTCAAGGTGCTACCGCTGACCATAGCCGACCAAGACAGACCAAGCCTCCTGGGCATCGAATGGTTCGCGCCATTGGGCATCGGGATGACCGGGATCGATCGAGTGACTACAACCGGCTGGGAAGACGACCTCATTCGAGAATTCCAGGATGTTTTTGACGGCTCACTTGGCAAGTATCGGGGAAATCCCATTTCTTTCAGTCTAAACCCCCAAATAGCCCCACGAAGAATAAAAGCCAGGCGAGTTCCTTTTGCACTAAAGGCAAAAATAGAGGAACAGCTGGACAAATTAATAGCCCAAGGGGTGTTAGAACCTGTGGACCATGCCAAGTGGGAAACACCTATAGTCACACCGGTCAAACCCGACGGGTCCGTTAGAATCTGTGGTGACTATAAGGCTACCTGAACCACGCATTACAACCAAGCGCATACCCGGTGCCTGTAGTCCAGCATTTGCTTCACTCCCTGGGAAAAGGAAAAGTTTTTGCTAAACTTGACTTAGATCAAGCCTATCAACAGCTCCCAGTGGACCCAGAAACTGCTGAAGCACAGACTATAGTCACACATAAGGGCGCATTCAAATGTCACCGACTCCAATTTGGAGTGAGTGTGGCCCCAGGCGTCTTCCAGAGTCTAATGGAATGCCTCCTAAATGGCATACAAGGAGTCGTGCCATATTTCGACGACGTCCTGATCTCAGCCAAAGATGAAACCCAATTAAAAAACAGACTCAAAGAAGTACTAACTAAATTCAGGGAATCTGGCTTCAAAGTAAAAAGAGAAAAGTGTTGCCTAATTAAGAATAGCGTCAAATTCCTGGGCTATTTAATAGACGGAGAGGGTATACACCCTACAGACAAAAAGATTAAAGCGATTAAAAACGCACCAGAACCAAAAAACAAGACCGAATTACAAGCCTTTTTAGGACTAATTAACTTCTAGAATGTATTCCTGCCAAATAAGGCCACTATAGCAGAACCATTGCACCGTCTTTTAGACAAAAAAGCAATTTGGACTTGGGGTTACAGAGAAAAGCAAGCCTTCCAAAAAATTAAAAGCTTGCTAACATCCTCAAACGTTTTCATTCAATTTAGCAACACACTGCCCTTAAGAGTGACCTGCGACGCCTCCCCATTCGGAGTAGGTGCCATCCTAAGCCACCAACTACTGGATGGCAGAGAAGCGCCCGTCGCATATTATTCGAGGACTTTATCTAAAACCGAGCAGAATTACAGCCAATTGGACAGAGAGGCACTAGCAATTGTTGCAGGAGTGAAACGTTTCCACGAGTACCTATACGGGCGGACTTTTCAAATTATAACAGACCACAAACCGCTAATAGGAATTTTGGCGGGAAACAAACCTACACCAAATATCCTCTCCCCAAGAATGACGAGATGGTCAGAGTTCCTAGCAGCCTACTCATACAGTCTGACACACCAACTGGGGAAACAGATTTCACACGCGGACGCTTTAAGCAGAGCACCCTTGCCAGCGACTGAAGAAGACCCGGCACCAGCGATGACAGCACTACAAATAGAGACTTGCCCCGATCTACCCATATCAGCATATGATGTTGCCAGAGCCACCGCAAAAGACTCTTTGATTGCCCGTGTTCTTAACTGGGTAGGTAAAGGCTGGCCGGAAAATCAAAAAACTGAAAACTTTAAACCTTTCCGGACCAGACAAACCAAACTTTCTATTCAAAAAGGGTGTTTACTGTGGGGTGATCGGGTGGTTATTCCTAACAAACTACAACCTAGGGTACTTAGTATGCTACACGAAGGTCACCCGGGGATTGTAAAAATGAAAAGCCTTGCTAGAAGTTATGTCTGGTGGCCGGGTATTGATAGGGACAAAGAATACTGGGTAACCTCGTGTAACAAATGTCAAAAAATTAGACCATCCCCACCCAAAGCACCCATTAGAGATGGGAAATTCCATGGGGCCCCTGGTCATGAATCCACATCGATTTCGCTGGTCCAACTAAAGGACATACCTTTCTGATTGTTGTGGACGCCTATTCTAACTGGTTAGAAGTAAAAATTATGCCATCAACAACAACTGAATTAGTAATAAAACAACTGGACACCCTTTTTGCCACCCATGGCATTCCAGACGTCCTCGTGTCCGATAATGGACCACAACTAACCAGCCTACACTTTGAACAATACCTAGCCTCCCTAGGTATTAGACATGCCCTAACCACGCCGGCCCATCTGGCTGCAACGGTAGGGCAGAGAGAATGGTCTGATTTACAAAGGAAGGGTTAGAAAAAATGGACACTGGAGATGTACAGCAAAAAATTAACCGATTGCTCACACTCCAGCACATAACACCCAGTACCACAACCAACAAGTCCCCAGCAGAACTACTCATGGGGAGAAAACTAAGGTCACACCTTGATAGACTGCACCCAGAATTCACGCCAGAAAACCCCCCCGACTCCTCTACACGGTTTAGAAAATTTGGAATTGGTGATTTAGTCTACGCCAAAAACTTCACTGGGGACCCAGCATGGCTACCAGGACAAATTACCCAAATAACAGGCCCCAAATCCTACCGGTTAACAGTAGATGATGGCAGGGATTGGAAGCGGCACATAGACCAGCTTCGATCCCGAAATATAGAAAGAACCACAGACATACAACCATTCGTCGAAAAAAACGACGAATTGCCAACTAAGGTGGGGGGGGAATCGCAAGAATTAAATAAAGAACCGTTAAAAAATAAAACCAATGAAACATATGAACAAGAAGAGCAAATAAAAGACTCACTGTTTGGAGAGACTTGCGTGAAGAGCCCATCGGAAGGGGCCAGCCAGGCCAGCTCGACCTGCCCGGAGGAAACGGGAGGGAGCGGCAAAACCGCCAGCCTAAGAGACTCAGGCGGCAGTAAAATGGCTGACTCACCCTTCCAGACGGTTCCAGGGAGAAGAACGGACGACACAGCAGCCCCATCCGAACCGGTCGAAGTCTTCACTAAGAATGAACTGCGCAAGTCAAGTCGAGTCCGGAAAAGCCCCACCTACCTTGCAGACTACGTCACCACGTAGGACTGAACTAAGAGGGGAGGGGTGTTCTATATGTAAAGTGGGTGACTCCAAATCTGCAAACCTGATTGGTCAAATAAACTAAGGATTGGATTGGTTCACTAGGAACCAATCCAAAGAGCTGCTGAAAGGCGGCAAATTTAAGCAACTGCCATTGGCTGCAAGCAGGCAAGCCAGCCTGTATAAAAGGCTGGCCTCGGCTTCAGCCAAGGGTTCCTATTTACTGACTAGTTAAAGAATAAAGTATTTGTTGTTGGAACCCGGTCTACCTCATGTGTTTTCCGAACAAAACAGCGTGACTGGCCCAAAGACACCTAGCTGGCTTTGTGCCCAAGGCAGGACTAGAATTCACAGTTTCCCAGTTTCTAGCCTGGAACTTTAAGTGCTCCAGCAAATTGGCTCTCAACTTATTTATACTCTACAGCAGGAGTCCCTAAACTTGGCAAGTCCACAAGTCTTAAAGTTGTTGTTTTGTTCGGAAAACACACGAGGTAGACCGGGTTCCAACAACAAGTACTTTTATTATTAACAGTTAGTAACGGAACGCCGGCTGAAGCCGGGGCCAGCCCTTTTATACAGGCTGGCTTGCCTGCTTGCAGCCAATGGCAGCTATTTAGATTTGCCGCCTTTTTGGTATCTCTTTGGATTGGTTCCTAGTGAACCAATCCACTTGTCTTTTCCTTAGCCAATCAGAATGGTAGATTTGGAGTCATCCACTTTACATACAGAACAGTTGTCAAGTTTAGAGACCTCTGCTCTACAGTATATGTGCCTAAACTGGGGCTGTGGCAAGTGCCACATGGGCTTGTGCTTTCTCACTGTAGTGAGCTAATGCCCACACAATTATACTAATAGAGCCAGAGCTTCAATTTTTTTCCTACCAAAACTCTCTCTTTAGACTTTATTTGTGTCTTAATAATTGGGTCCTGTAGTCCACACATTTTGTTCTCTCTCTTCTGAACAAATTTATTTGCACTTTCCTCTTTTTGAAAACAAATGTTTTTAAAATGAAACAAGAAGAGGTGATGAATCTGAACCAACTCTTTCCCTGCGTTTGCCCCAGACTTTTAATATGTGGTTGACTGTAGAACAATCTCGTATAAATTGTCTGTCTGTTTGAATTAATTCAAAGAAATGTATGAAAACTGCTCCCTTAGTACAATTCCTCATATAGAAAGGAGGATGAATCTCATGGTGTGAATATCCCTCAATATTTTATATAACTTTCTGTTTGAGAAACAGAATTGACTCAGAATTTAATTCAGCAAAGAAACCATTTTTAGACTATATTTTCATACATGAGTTTGTGCTACATTTGAAATTTGAATTTCCTTTAACATGAGGTCTTAATATTTTAGTCCTCAATGACCTGTTAAATAGGTATAGAACTTTTATTGGGTGAGGGTCATTAAAATGTACTGTAAATATTTTGCTTCACATTTTACATTATGTTTATTACTATTATTGATTCTCGCCTACTAATTTGAGTTTAATAATGACCTGCCATTTTGAAAACAACATGAGATACAGTTAGTGAAAACCAAAATAGTGCCACATCGAAAATTCTTATCTTCAGATTGTTCAGTTTTACAATGTTTGTACATTTCTTGTTTAGTTATTACAGGTATTCCTTGTTTAATGACCAACATTGGGACCAGCAATTCAGTCACTAAGTGCTGTAGTAGCTGAATTGAAAATCAGGTGTTTGGGATGGGCTTATGACTTTACTTCTTATTTGGTCACTATACATAGCAATGTGGTCACTAACCAGAACATCGCATGATCGCAACTTATAGTTTTACTTCTGTGATTCTCTAGAATCCTTGCTTGTCACAAGTCAGTTGCGAAGCAGACGGATGGTGGTCCTGTGACCATGGAAAACTGTGATGGTTGGGGTTTTATTTACACCATCCTACTTTAAAATGATTGGTAATTGAAGTATTAGGCAAGAAAGGATTACCTATGAGCCATGGTGACACAGTGGTTAGAATGCAGTATTGCAGGTTAACTCTGCCCACAGTATGGAGTTCGATCTAGACTGGTTCAAGGTTGACTCACCCTTCCATCTTTCCAAGGTTGGTAAAAGAGGACAGATTGTTGGGGGCAATAGGCTGACTCTGTAAACCGCTTAGAGAGGGCTGTATAAGCACTGTGAAGTGGTATATAAGTCAAAGCGCTATTGCTATTCTCTTCCTCCTCCTCTTCTTCTGCTTCTTTATCCTTCATGTACACACACACATACCTCCAGAAGTGGCATTCAGCAGGTTCTGACCAGTTCTGGAGAACCAGTAGCGGATATTTTGAGTAGTTTGGAGAACCAGCAAATGCCCCCTCTGACTATCCTTCCCCAGCCACACTCATCAAGCCACAACCACAGAGTCGGTAGTAAAAAAAAATTAATCCCATCATTGATACAGCCCTACACATTATTTCAAATATTTAATGAAAAAACTTCCTTTCTTCTATCATCCAGTATAATCTAATCATTGTCTGACAACCGAAGGGACCCCAGCTAGAACACTTAGCAATGACTTATTTTAGAAAACCTTTTTAAGTGCCTTTTCCCTCCCTGTTCATTTTATGCTGTACTGAGATATCCTGGTAGTAACCCTGCCCATGTTTAAATTGTATGGTCATTTTCGATTTGAAGAGCCAAAACCTTGTTCTCAGACCCTTCTGCCAAAGTTTATGCAGCTGCAACGGAGCATGAGTCAAGCGAATCTTAGTCCCTGGAGGCGAAAAAGACTGAAAATGTTCATAACATTCTTTTTGTATTGCCAAATGTCATGAAACATAAAGTGACTTAATTCAGAGATGGAACTGAATAATAAACAAACTTGCGTCCCTTGGGAAACTGGATGCCTTTCTGGTAATTGTTCTTCTTATTTAAAAATATAGATTTATCCTTCTTATTTTTAACTAGAAATTCTGCGTATATTTCTCTCTCACATGGGAATTTAGTTTGAGGTATATTGTCATCCCTTTATGTATGCATGGCTCTCTTTTCGGATAGGCTTCTTTTGTTAATCAAATCTTATAGTAGCTACAAGGGTGGCCTAAGGAATTATGGGAATCCATTCTGAATCATTTCAAAGTCCTGGCCTGTTCCTAGTTTTCATCTGCTTGCCTCACTCGATAAATAACTCCATTTTCTCTTGACATTTTTTCATTTCAGTTTTCATTGGCTTGGTGGACATAATGGAGCTAAATGATCTAAGCTTTCGAATTAGCCCTTAATATAAGCAGGTGAGAAGGGGACATTGCCAAAAATAGCTTTAGCCAGGGATGGGATCCGACCGGTATAACTACTGGTTCTGTTGCTCTGCATTGCGCACACATGCGTGAGTCACACGAGTGCAATTTACAACCTGCTGAGCTGCCCGGACAGCGAAGCAGCGCTGCGTGCAAGTGTGCAGCGATTGGAAAAGCCCTTTTTTCCTGCTTTTTCAATCACAGCTGGTGCCGTGCAAAACAGCTGCGGTTGAAAATGCAGGAAATAAAGGTCCGCTAAGAGCCCGGGCAGGTGGGCAGATGGGCGGAAACAGCAGCAGACATAGAACTGGTTCTATACATTCTATGTATGCTCTCTGTTTGCTGCTTTTCAGAGCAACCGGTTCTACAGAAGTGGACAGAACCAGTAGAATCGCACCCTTGGCTCTAGCCTTGTTCCATTGGTGTCTATCTTCTAGAACAGGATTTGCTCCTCTTCTGATCTTTCTATTAAACCAATATGCAACAGCTAAGATTTATTGCCAACTCCTATCTGAAACTACCTTTTCATTACAGTCCCATGAATAAACAGGATGACTAGAGAGGAACAGTTCTGCATATAGAATGAATGTAAGCAGGAGATTATGTACAAAACCATAAGCTTCCATTAAAACTTTATATCATTTCTAATCCATAATGAATGCTCTCATTGATGCCTAGCTCTCTGATAAGGTGTATTGCTGTGTTGATGTCTGCCCTGCAAACACAGAACTGCCCCTGTTGCTCTGAAGCTTTTTGTCTTGGACATCTTGGAATCAGTATTTCAGCTTCCTATCATGTTCCTTAAACCCGGCCAGAGATAAATGGCTTCTCTTGCCATTTCTGCCACTGAGCCAGTTAAATCCAGTTATATCAGGGAAATCCGGAGAGGGTATTTGTCCCAAGGCATCTTCAAAGTAGGCTGGCCTTGTATGACAACATGCCAACTGAGTGAAGTGTGTAACAATTGGATTGAACAAGCAGTATGTTCAAATGCAAGGTGGAACATCCTTTTCCATGGATGTGCATGCTATCTGTTTCTTTCTGCTACCAATAAAAGGGGTCCTGGAGTTTGGGAAGTAAGGGAGTGTAGGGGTAAGAATGGGATGCAAATATTTTTACTACCAATTCTATGGGCATGGCTAGGTGGGAGTGGCTAAGTGCCTCCCCTGCGCAGCCCTTTTTGCCTTCTGGGCCTCAGGGAAGCCTCCTGGGTGAAGCAGTAAGACAGCGAGGGAATCCTGGAACAGCTAATCATCAGAACAGCTTATTGTCAGGATGGAAAAATAAAAAACAAATACCTTAAGGAGTGACTGGGTGGGGGAGATTGCAGTCAGCAATGTTGGGCATGCATGCAATGTCCCACATGCATGATAAGGACCAGGGGCACAATTTGCCAGTTCTCCAAATTGCACAGAATTGTAACAACCAGTTCTATAGAACCGATCCAAACCAGTAAAATCCCACCCCTGGGCAGGTGGGTTGGCGCAGAGCAACTGTCTCACTTTGCACCAGCAGAAATGTTTTCACCAAAATCATCATTGGGTGCCTGTTTAGGAAGCTGTTGTTTAGCACCTGGGCATACAGTACACAACAAACCATAATGTAGTCTATGGAGATTCTCAGTCATCCAGGTCATAGTTGTCCCATAGTTGTGGTTTTTTAGGAAGCAATTGGACTTTCTTGTTTTGTTTTTTTTTTTTTGAAGATGTTTTGCTTCTCATTCAAGAAGCTTCTTCAGCTCTGACCTATGATTATAAATCTTCCATAAAATATAAATAAATCTTATTATATATTAAATCTATAAAACTAGTATAAATCCTTCCACTTCCCACCATCCAGTCAGAACTAAAGAAGCTTCTTGGATGAAAAGTGAAACATCTTCAAAGAAAAAATAAGGAAGTCCAGTTGCCTCCTGAGAAAAGCACCTATGGGAAAACTATAGTGTAATTTTCTTGGCTTTGTTTTAAGATGTTGTATGAAGCTATACACATGGTTTGTATGGCATGGTTTATCTTAACATCAGTGAACCATGTCAATTATGACGTTATAAAATAAATGATAGCTAAGCAAATTGTGCTTTCATGCTATCTAAGAACCCAGTCACTGCTTGGGTTCACAGTTGTGCACAAAGTGAGCTACATACTCACGGTCCACATTTTAGCCAAGCATGTCTTGTGAATGTAGCCCATATTGTTCATTTACAGTTCAGTGTGATTTGGTAAACTATGATGAAATTAATCCTGGATAAGCAAGTTGAAGGAACATAGCGACTGGATAATCCTTAGACATCATGATTTCAGTACTGCTCCAGGGTTTCAGTTAATTCTCTTCAAACTCTACTTGAAGATACTGAGAACTGAAACTAGGATCTTTTTTATTTTTTATTTTGCTTGCAAAGCACATGATCTTCCACGAACAAGCTCTTTCTGGATATTTATTTATTTATTTACTTATAGCTTGGCTGCCTTTGCAAAATTTCAGAATAGTCAAGCGCCATGACATTTAATCCCAGATTGCTCATGTCTGGCTTAATGAGAATCAGTTTTTCTGGGTCCACTTAAAACTTAATGTTGCTCTGCCTGATGGGATATTCCTGTTATGGGAATTGCTTCCCTTCCTCTGAATCTCTCAGGCCACTGGAGTTTGGAAAATTCCTAAGAATACTTGCATCTAAGATCCATTATCTGTTTATGAAAAACAACAAAAAATATGATTGGTTTGAGTCTGGATGCTGATTAAATTTGGAGTCACATAAAAATCTGCCTCTGGGATACAGAATGTTATTTTAAAAAAAGATTCTTTGAAGAAAACATTGCTAGAATTCAAGGTCAATAAATTTCAGTAGCTGCTAGACAGTCTTATAGAAATAAATGCTTTGCATCACAGTAAAACACCACTCTCAGCAATTCCATTTGGACATTATTGTAATTAGTTTATTTGCAACCTATCCCTAAAGATATCTGATTGCTTCCCAGAAGCACACTTGAATATATAATCAGATACAGGTTTCTTAATGGGCAGAGCACTTCTATAAAGCCACTACTTTGTTAAAGGTATGACCACCATATCTAATATATTTTTTAAAAAATCTTTCCATTTGGATAAGGCCAAATTTTGGCAAAAAAAATGGCATAATGCCTTGTATATCCATGAAGGAATTGCCATCATTAATCAGGGCCCTTGATAGTAATGCCATCCATCCATATGTTGCTCACACATGGTTAGTGTCAATGAGCCCAGTAAAGTTATGCCTTAAGGATATAAAAGTTAACCACAATGCAGTTTTGAGGGGAGGGCGGGGCTACCATTATACATAAAGTAACATCAAAATCTTTCTGTTCCATAGCCTTTAATAGTATGATACAGTGCCCCAGCTTAGCCATTGTGTTAGACACAGGCAAATATAAAGTCATTTTTCTGCAGCCTTTGGAACCATTTCTGACTATTGTGGCTATTGTGTTGGAAATGATAACATAAACACTAAAACAGGTATATTCAGATCAAACCAGGTATCTTTATTATGATATTAGACCAGCCTTTAGAATTTTTAAAAAAGTACACCTACTTGCTACTGGGAAAGGGAAAGAAATAATAAGGCAATAAATAACATATTTAACACATTAACACCATGGTGGTGCAGTGGTTAGAATGTATACTGCAGGCTAATTCTGCTGCCTGTCGGCTGCCTGCAGTTTGGAAGTTCAAATCTCACCAGCCTCAAGGTTGTTGGGGGCAATAGGCTGACTCTGTAAATCACTTAGAGATAGCTGTAAAGTACTGTGGAGCAGTATACAAGCTTAAGTGCTATTGCTATTGCTAATTAACAGTCCTGTGCAGTTTTACAACTTGGTGAAGATGTTTGGCTACCTGATGTGTGAGCATGGGGGTAGCACCCTTTAAAAATTAATAAACATAACATTATTTTGTGACTGTCTCATTTAGAAATGATTGGGGGTGATCAGAACACATTTTGGAGCCTCATAGAAAGGTCACCGTATGAGGACATTTGCGGGAGGATTCACCTCCTTAGTTCCAGAAGAGCAAAATCTTTGCAGATAAGGAGTCTTGTGAAATTTTCCCACCAGTAAAATGAATGGGAAGGTATCAAAGTGAACTTTGGAAAAGGCCCATCAAAATAGGCACATTGTACAGGTAGTCCTTGACTTATGGCCACAAATAAGCCCAAAATTTATGTTGTTCAGTGAGAAATTTGTTAAGTGAGTTTTGCCTTTAAGTGAATCTCTGTAGTTGTTAAATGAGTAACATGCTTGTTAAGTGAATCTGGCTTCCCCATTGGCTTAGCTTATCAGAAGGTTGCAAAGGGGGATCACATGGCCCCAGGAGTACTACAACAATCATAAATATGAGCCAGTTGCCTAGAATTCGAATCTTGATCATGGGATTATGGGGATGCTACGATGGTTACAAGTGTGAAAAATATCATACGTCACTTTCTTCAGTGACATTGTAACTTCAAACAGCTACTACATGAACTGTTGTAAGTCGAGGACTACATATATAACAAACAAAGAAAACTTCCCTTCAAAATCTAGTCCCACCCAATACAGTGGAACCTTCGGTCATTATCATAATCTGTTCCAGGACTTTGGTCACAACCCAATTTGGTCATGACCAGAAGCAAGACTGACTGCACATTTGTGGACAACAAAATATGCACAGCAGGGGAAATTGCCGCGGCTGTGTTTGATCGCCACCCGAGGATGTGTTCGTGACCACTGAAACATTTAGCTGATTTTTTTGGTCAGCACGTGATCAGAAGTGTTCGTGGCCCGAGGTTCCACTGTATATTGGGAGCCACCTACCTTATTGCTCTTCACCTTGCATGAAAATGATAACTGTGGCCTTTTGCACCCTCCTCCCCATAAATGCTGCCCATCTCTACCTTATGTTAAAAGCAAAGCAATGCATGGCTTCTCCTCGCTATCCAGGTAAAATGTATCCAGTTTCACAAGATAATATTTAAAAATCATCCAAATCACCCAACATATTTTCACAGATCAGGCAGACAACCTCAAAGTTACATTCCCACCCATAACTGTTTACATGACTAATCATTTGCTGTACTTTCATGGTACTGAAAAACTTCAGCCTGAAGTAAATCATCTCACTCTGCATCATGACAGATCTCCAAGCAGCACAGTGACAACTCCTATATGATCAACCCAGTGGTGTTTTACACCCAGTGGTGTAAAAAAACCCAATTTTTTTTGCTACTCGTTCTGTGGGCATGATGTGGCGTGTTGGGCATGGCTTGGTGAGTGTGGCTTGGTGGATGTGGCAGGGGAAGGATACTGTAAAATCTCCATTCCCTCCCCACTCCAGGGGAAGAATCCCCACTCCAGGGGAAGAATACCCTATTCCCTCCCCACCCCACTAACCTGCTTTCCAGCTCCGTTTTCCTGTGCAGGGCAACAAAGGAAGACCCAGCCGATCAGCTGGGACTCAGGAGGCAGGGAATAGGTGGGAATGGGGGCAGTCAGAGGTGGGATTTGCTGGTTCTCTGAACTACTCAAAATTTCCACTACGGGTTCTCCCGAACTGGTCAGAACCTACTGAATACCACCTCTGGAATACTACCTCTGGGTTAAAGACTTCCTGGGAGGAAGAAAAATCTGACACATGTTGCACTGAAGTGTCGAATTCAACCCCGCCCCAATTACTAATTGCTTTAAAGAAGATCTTCTCGTCTCTCTGGGGTTCTTTCAATACTTTGCCATTTTCATTCTAGACTCACAAAGTCATGACTGTAATACAAAGTAACAAGGTTAATATATATGAAATATCTGAATGTGTTTTTTGACAGGTAGGAACATTTTGGAATCATATGTTAAGAACTATGGATATATCTGCTAGGAAAAATGGCAAAGAAAAAAACTGTTCAGTATTGGGAAGTCGGGATTATTTCTGACATAAGGTCTTGGATTACAGATATGTGTTCAATTTTCATGTATGTATTGGCACTTAATTGATGCAATAGAAACACTACTGAATACTGTTCTGTATAGTCAAACTAATGGTTTATTTAAAAACTGGTTGAAAGGTTTATTATTTTTGGCATGAGGATGTGTCATATAGTACATCTTCTTTCCCTAGACTGGTTTTTCTTTCCATTTCTTTTCTTTTTATGATAAATGGATTGTAGTTATATGGTTGTACAAGTCAATTCTTAATATTTGTGCATTTTAAATATGTGATGTAAGTTCATGGCATAATATATATTGCAAAAACTATATTTGAATCTAAAAGCAAAACAGGAATGCAAAGAAATATAAAGGTTGTTGTGGGACTAAATCCAAAGATGCCCCAGAATTAATATGTTAATCTTGTTTTTGCTGCAACAGATGTCATGGCTACAATTTTTCATTAAGAATCCAGAAGGAAAAAATAAATCCTCAAAGTGCAATAATGATGATTTTGATTGGAATAATCCACTGGAAGTCTTGAAATGATTTAAAAGGGGGGAAGAAATAAATCCTAAGAACTAGCAATTATGCCTTCTACTGGAATTGTTATTTTGTTATTTGGATTGTAGAGCTAGCATGTGGCACCAATTATAGTGAAAAGTTAATAAAACTTTTGATTGATATTTTCAATGCCAAAAATAATTGCTATGCCTCTCTGTATGTTTAACTCTTATTTGGTGGTATGAGCCTCACAATGAAACGTGAGTTATAATACTGCAATTTTTCATCTTATATGAGCTTTAATGAATGACTTATTTTCTGGGAATTTACAAGATGCTTAGTCTGTCTTATTCCCTACTATCCTCCTGCTTGGAATTTACAAGTCCCTCCTCCTTAGTTCCTTTTATTCCAGCGGTTGCCAACATTTTAAGCACCAAGTGCCAGTTCTGTGGAGGGTGGTTGCTCCATGGACTGCAGGACATGGTTTCATGCACTATCTGGATCTCATGCATGTGCGGATGGGGCTTCACTCGCTTATGTGGCCCAACTCCTGGCAGGCTGCGGACCAGTACCAGTCCATAGCCCAGGGGTTGGGAATCCTTGTCTTATCCTATGCAGGCTATGTGCTCCAAAAGAAGTATGAAAAGAATTGTCACAATACTCATCAGCATAGTGAAAGGAAAGTCATTTCATGATCAAAATTTATGTCTTATTGCCATTGGAGAGAATTAGTATAATATATGCTAAAGGAGTGTGTGGGTGTGGCTGTTTGTAGAGACTCAGTTTGATGTAGTGACTTCTAGTCCCATTTTAGGCACAAAGCCAACTAAGTGACCTTGGGCCAGTCATTTGTTCTCAACTCTAGGAAGGAGGCAATGGCAATTTTTTTCTGAAAAACCTTGCTAACAAACTGCAGAGGCTTGTCAAGATACTCTCCAAGAATTGAAAATAATTGAACAGAAGAATGCATGCGGTCACTATCCAAGACTGTTTGGGGTTGCATTCTTCCAAATCTCTTGTTATTGAACAAACTGAGATCCAAAAAAATCTTATACGCAAGTGGACAATATATTGTAGGCATTTAGTGCATGTGACTACAAAGAACAGACTGTATTTTGTGTGTTTGTGTGTGTGTGTGTGTGTGTGTGTGTGTGCGTGAGATATTACTCTTTTATTTATTATTTGATATAGTTGTAACAACAGTAACTATTACTGTATGGAATTTTACAAAACAAGACAACAGTATCAGCCATACACTATATTTAACTTATGGGAAAAAATAGAACTAAGTATTTCCTATCTTGCAGGAAGCATATATAATATATATCTTCATTTTTGACAACTTTTATGACTTCAACAGTGGGCAATATAATCTGGATGTTAAGAAGGCATATACTTCTTTATAGCCAAAAAATTCACACAATTTGTAACTTCCTCGGGTTAGCTTTTCTGTCCCATATTAACAAAATACATTCAGTGATTGATCGTAGCTAATCCTATATCTTATAATGCTCATCTTAATTTCAAACACTCATTTAATATTTTATAATTTAATACAATTCCATGTATGAGCCTACAATCCTTAAGATTTATTCTACTTTAACCTGTTGTTTTGAGTATTTAACTTCTCAACTCTTCTTAATATCTAAAGATAATTAGTTACAATGCTTTAGTGGTCTTGCAATTCACAAAATATATGATCTGAACTATAATAACATTTACTGAGGTATAACGAAAACTAAAATGACAAAAATGTGAATGTGTATCAATCAAACAACAGAGTATTGGTAACATTTGAATGATTGTGAGTAGCTTTTCAGAACACTTTACAATCATGTTTATTAAAATCATATTTTATTACACAAATCGCAGTGTCTGGGTTCGTACAACATACAGCCAAATCCAGATAATCCCATGATGCCTTTCCATTTGTGTCTATATGCAAATTGACTCAGGAAGTGCAGCAAATATAGAGCCAGTTTGTGTAGTGGTTAAGATACTGGATTTGGAGCCAGACAGACTTCTAGTTCACCATCAACAGAAATTCTTTGAGCCATCTTCCTCTCACACTTTCCCTCTCTCAGCTCAACCTGTTTCAAAGGAGATCAATTGGAGACGACAGCACAAGATTTATTACCTTGAGCTCCTGAATGAAAAATAGTATAGGAGGTGACTAAGCTGAGCCTAAGGGTGGGGTCAAATATATCATCAATTTGGAGTCTCTATACCCCCGTAAGAGATCTAAGTCCAGCCCTACTTGAAATCCATTGAAGTCAATTTGCCTTGACCCTTAAAGTTCAGTTTCTTGTGTATGAATATTGCAGCATGAAATAAACTTTCAGTGCTGGTAGTCCTCCACTTATGACCATAACTGAGCCCAAAATTTCAGTTGTTGAGTTTTGCCCTATTTTACGACATGTTTTGCCATAGTTGTTAAATGAATCCTTGTAGTTGTTAAGTTAGTAACATGATTGTTAATTGAATCTGGCTTCCTCATTGACTTTGCTTGTCAGAAGGTCCCAGCAGGCAATCACATGGCCCCAGGAGCGCTACAACAATCATAAATATGAGCCAGTTGCCTAGCACGGGACATTGCAACTGTTAATAAGTATGAATTAGTTGCCAAGTGTCCAAATTTTAGTCATGTGACTATAGGGATGCTGCAAATGGTCATAAGTATGAAAAATGGTCATAAGTCATTTTTTTCTGTTGTTTGAACAGGTCACTAAATGAATTGTTTTAAGTCTAGGACTACTTGTATTTTTGAACTCTATCCTGGCCCCTGACTTCTCACACCTGACAAGACAGAAAGAAATCTAATACATCATAATCATGAAGGATTTGCTGGCACCATCATTGACCCGTATTTGCTCTGTAGAATGGAAGCTTTTCAAATTTCAGGTCACAGAAATATCAAGGATATTCAGATAATTATTTTTGGAAAATATGAGATAAGCATGTTTTATTTATTTATCAAATTTAGAGACCGTCTGTTTTATTCACAAACTGACTCTGTTGTTTTACTGAAAGAAAACCAGCCGCTAATTTAACCTCCGCATTGTGCACTATTTTAGTCAACTGCTCAAATTGACGCATTGAAAGAATGGACAAGAATGTAGAGGTCTGCCTATGAAAATATCACACATACACACACACACACAGACAGCAGGAAGATACTTCAGCAAGCAGCAACTGAATCCCTATCTGTCCCCTTCAATTCAACTCAATGTCATTCAGTATGATGAGGTCTTTAGTGGTACATGATGCTGTTCTTTGAAATACATATTTTGTATTTTGTGGGTTTCACTGGAAATATGCATTGAGCGCAGCATTATCTCACGACTCGATGCACAGCTTAATTCAAGTTATATTGGTGAATTTTGCAGATTTTGTTCTGATTCACTCAGCTAAACAATTGATAGATTGCACAGCAACTGTCCAGATGAAGTCAGGAGACACTGACGCAAACTTGTAGTTTTATACAAATAAATACATTTAACACTTATATTAAGACAAGACAGTCAGGAACATAGCAACATCCTGAAGTAAATTAATCAGCATACAGAACACACAGAAGAAAGGCAGGAAAAAAGGGAAATTCCACCTTTACATCCACAGCAACCAATCACAGCGAAGATTGCCTCATGCATGAGCCAGCACTCTTCAACCAATCAACCAGAGCTATGTTCTGGCCCGTTGTAAACTTGACTGTTCTAGCTACTGAACATAATATCCTGACATAGAAGATATAGATTCTGCTTTGTGTTACCTTCCATCTTCTCCATGACTTGCCATCTAGCCGTGTGACATTACTAAAATCACTCTAAAGGAGAAGATCAAATGAAAGGATTAATGAGGGAAAGTGCAACACAAGCTAGAGTTGATTAATCTCTTTATTTTCTCAATAGTGTAAAAACTATAACATGACTCTCCAATTTGGCTTTATCTATAAGGCAAATTGCTGTTGGGAAAATGTATGAATAGAGAAAGGGGGGGATCATCAGAAAGATCGCAAAATCTCTGCAAAATAATTACTAAATTAAGTATGTGATGGTAACAACAACAAAATTCAGTATAATGTTGCATACCATATAAATCTCTGAATTTCACATTAATTATAGCATGTTATGCTATATTATAATTTCCTAGGAAAGAGGCCAGCCTTATTTGAGTAAAACATTCTCTCAAAAATGCTAAAACAGTTAGCAAATTAATGAGACTGTATGCAAATCATCTGTTGAATGTATTCTCATAGATCGGGGTGTCAAACTGGCAGCCCGCGGGCTGAATGCATCACATGCAAGCCACAACCACCCAGTTCCACAAAAGCAAAAAACCGGCACGTCAGATCGAGTTTGACACCCATGTCATAGATCAAATACCTTAACTGAACGCAAGTTAGAACATGTGGCAGCCATGGCCAAATGGACTTTTGCACAGATTCATCTTGCATGCCAATTCTGGCCATTTCTGGACCATGAGATCTTTCTCTTGGTCACTCATACCTTGCTTCATAACAGCATCAGAATTCTGTACACATTCCACTTGGGGCTGCCCTTGAAGATCTAGAAGATACAGATGGTCTACACTACAGCAATGCATTCATGTTATATTGTTTGCCCATATTATACCGCCATGGTAAAAGCTGCACAGGCTCCCATTAACCTGGGTGCATTTATAGGTGATGATCATCACTTTCAAGACCTATATGACATGGGCCCAGGGAATATGTGAGAACACCGTCCCCTTCCCATTCCACCAGGTTGGATAGAGTGGACACCCTTTTGTTAAATATTGTTCTCTAGTGAAACATAGAATGTCTGCTTTTTCCACAATAGCCCCTTTCATCTGGAATATTCCTTCCCCCAAGATTCAGCTACCCCCCTACCCCCCCAATCTCTGGAAATCAGTAAAGAGCTGACCTTTCCCATAAGCACAAATATAATAAATGTCCAAAGAAAAAACTCAAGTACATTTTGTCACACATTGCTTTTTAAGTGGCATAATTTTTGATTCTGAAAAAGAAACCTAAAAGAATTAAGTCATAAATAAATTGTCCTACATATCTTGTCTATTGTCCTTCATTGTATAATCAACTTCTGAAACAAGAAAGCTAAATGTATTTAAAGAATGTGATACAGAATACATGGCTAATGAATTGCATTAAGAAATTTCACAGGTAGTAATTATTACCACCTAATTAATTCTGCATTTATGTGCTGTATTACTTTTCCCTACAATAGAGCTAAAGAATGCAATTGGGAGGGGATGCATTCTTTTACCTTGGGCAATTCCTTTGTGTTCACTCATACATTCAACCACAAAATAGTTGTATTTTAGCTCAGTATTGTGCAGATCCATAAACCATGTTTTTAATTTCTGGTTCACTAAGTTGAATTCCAACAATTGGGTTGAATAAATCATGTTTAAGCCTGCTGGATGGATACAGTTCACATGTGACAAAATCAGAATCACTGCATGATGCTAGATTTGTTGTACTCTGCCAAAGAATTTTGCAGCAAGTGGTAGCAACTGGCCAACCTTGTGGTTGTATAGAAGGCAAGAGCATTGTGCCTGGTTAGATGTGAGATCTCCAGGGAATTCCAGAGTTGGAGGGTTGATAAAGAAATTGAAAAAAACAACTGGAAACAAAGTGATGGCAAACCATTTTGCCCTACCAAGAAAACTGCCTGGATGGACTCACTATTAAAGTCAACTCTACAATGTCATTTATCTTTGGGATGCTAAGATTAAAATTCTTAGAGTCAGCCCTGCAGTGCAGCAAGTTGGCGTAACTCATTTTAGTTAGATAACAGTATACAGTAGTTTTCTTCAGGCATTCTTAATCAATACTAAAAGGACAATATCTGTGGGTTTTGCCCCTTTAACTCCCCTTCTTTCTTCCCATTCTCCTTGCATTTAAGGAAGTGGGGTTCTGCATCAGGTGCAGAGTTGAATCTGTATTCAAGCAAATTTGAGTATAAATTTCAGGACATGTTGAGATCTAACACCATAGTGAAAGGGCATATGGATTGTACAAATGATGAGGTCAGGCTCAGCTTATGAGAAATAAGGTTGGTGAAGTTTGGAACCACTGTCTGACTATTTTAACAAAACTTATCTGCAATAACAAAAGTTTGATTTTAGGTAGAAAAACATATTGATGTCCCAAAAATGCTTTTTTTCCCAAGAACCAACTGGACTGAAGGAGCTGCTTGGATGAGAATCAACATGTCTTCAAGGAAAAACAAGTTTCTGTTGCCTTTTGAAAAAAAAAACACCTTTCAGGACAACCATGACCTGAATGACCGAGAATCTCCATAGACTAAAAACATATTGGACCTTCAAAATAACTCAGTTTTCAGGAGTTTCAGAAGGTCAAAAAGATGGGAACCAACTTAATTTCTAAAGGTGTTTCACAAAATACATGTTCTATAGCAAAGCAGTGCTTTAAGAGCCTCCAATTTCTGTTCTTCCCCAAACAAAATAAACCACCAATAAATAGCTTGTTCTGTATTCTACAGGTTGATCTCAGATGGAGATGTGCATGTGCAAGCCATATGACAGTATAACATTGTATGAATGGAAACAACTTGGTCATATTAATATGGGGAAAACAACACATCCCCCCCACAACTAATAGATGGTTGGAAGGAAGTTCCATCAAAGGGCTGGGAGAATCCATCTGTCCATCCATCAGCAGAATACTCTGGAACTAAAAAGAATTGGACTTCATTTGGTGTATTGAAGAAGAGCCACAAAAATAAAGACTGGGTCTGAAAGTGGGCTAAATATGGTAGAAAGAAATCTAGAGGAAATCCTCTCAAGGGACCCTGTGGGAGAATCCATTTGGCAGTTTCAATTGTTCCATTCTTAAATTCCCCTCCGCAGCTCATATGACCCAGACAAGTGCTACTATTAAGGGGATGGAAAGAATTTCAGAAACTCTGCATATTTTGCCTACCTTCTTTTTGTTATTTATGCTTAGCTTTCAAGACATAGCTATGCCAGGCTTAGCAATAAAACTCGATACACCAAATACTGCAGCAGAGCATATTTAGAAATTACTTACCAGGGAAACTCACATACATGAAATGGCTAGACTGTACGTAGGCAAGACAGAGCTCATTTATGCACAGATCTGCCTATTGTAGAACACAGCAATCTTGGTCTTTCTAATACTTAGTTTTTCAGTTCTGGAGTTTAAATTCCAGGTCCTTTTGAGTCAATGGAAATATGGCCATTTTGTTCCCGATCCCAAGAGTGGGAGATCATCATTTACATAGCAGTTCTATCTAGACTGAGAACTGCTGTTTTGTGCCTCACAAGCTTCATTGGTGTCCAACGTTTTGGCTTGCTTGGGCTGCATTAAGTGAAGGGAAATTGTCTTGGGCAGTATATAAAATGTATAAATATATAAATAACAAAATTTCCTTTATTTTTTTAAATATTATCTTGTGAAACTGCATTACTAGTAGTGGTTGGACACGCCTGGCTTAATTCATTTTGTCTGCTTAAAAAAGATGACTGGTTTTTACAACTACCCTGTAATACAGGTAATTCTTGACTGATGGATGTAATTCTGGCCCAATTAGAGTCGTAAGTTGTTGCAGCAGTAAGTCAAGACACCCTGTGACCACAACCGATTTTTCCACATTTTTCGTAGCGGTCATTAAGTGGATTTCCCCCCAATGGATGGTATTTGTCAGAAATAAAAAAATGCTGGAAACCAACAAAAATCCCCACAAATTGCAATCATGTGACTGAGGGATGCTGCGAACAGTCATAAGGGTGAGATGGTTGCCAACTGCTCAAAATATGATCACATGATTGGAGGATGAGGTTGTGGCTGTCTTAACTTCAGAAACAGATTACCTGTACAGGCCCATTGGCTATTTGCATGAGGTATTTATTCACTAGTAACCATGCTTTTCTCAGCATTCTGGATTTACAGTGAAACAATATATGAGATCCTTTCCTACCTTTCAAAGGAAAATAATTCCTGCCTTGATAATTCTTTGGGAGATGCTACCTTCTTTCTTTTACTCAACTTCTTTTATTAAATTAACTACCCCAAGGTGTTAGATTCTGCTGTCATTTTCACTCTCCCTGCAAATACTATTATTAAGCAGCAACATTTAAATGACAGAAGGAGAACATAATTACATATTGGAAGCAATGATATTAACTACTTTCTGCTACTTTAGCATTCATTAGAATTAAGTCAATACAGGATTTGTCCAGCTTCACACATTTTTCAGAGTGCATCCCTTATCACATCACTGGTTCCAAATCCAAAGGATTATACACCTTTCCCCGTGGATTGAAAATGCTTTACTTCAGAGATTGATGGGGAAGCTACCTGTACACTAGATGGCTTCTGCCAAACTGGCTGCCTACCAACACAGTATTACTGTACAAAATATTTTTCCTGTTAGATGTCTTGTTGTATTCATCACTTACTGATGATAAAAGGATATTAAATGACATGAGGGAATAAATTACCACAAATATAATTTCAACATATTTAGCACATTACTTAAAAGTTTTTTTTTCAATAATTTCACTCTTCCATCAAGATCTTGTTCAGACATTATTTTCATGGCATTGTTTATTCCTGTTTTGAAAATCACAGCAAAATATAAGGTGACATTTACAGAATTATTCACACACTTATGTACATAATTCATTTGTACTTGACTAGTAACTGGCTATGTCCACACAACACACCCACGGTTTGGAAATTAACCAGATGACACCCTATGCTATTAATCATACAGACTGGATTCATACCAAAGCCTGTGATTGACTAGTGTAGTTTATGATTCAGGGCTGTGTGAACAAACACTTCAGAAAAATCAAGCAGACTGTGGGTTGAGTAAAGATGAAAACTCACACTTGCAAAAAAATTAAGTACAGATCAGCCCACCTTCAGGGGTGAACCAGTCTACACATCATACTTACAAAGGACTAGATCCTACTATTTATACAGTCAAAATAGAGCTGGAAGGGACTTTTGAGGTCTTCTAGTCCAACCCCCTGCTCGAGCAGGAGAATGTATATCATTTCAGACAAGGGGCTGTCCTGTCTTTTCTTAAAAGTTTTGAGCCCCACAATTTCTGGAGGCAAGTTGTTCCACTGGTTAATTTTTCTCACTATCGGGCAGTTTCTCCTTAATCCCAGGTTGTTTCTCTCCTTGATTAGTTTCCATCCATTGCTTCTTGTTCTGCCCTCTGGTGCTTTGGAAAATAAGTTGCCCTTCCCTCTTCTTTGTGCCAATCTCTTAAATAGTGGAATACTGCTATCAGGTGTGTCCCCCTCCCCAATACAAAACATTTAAGAGCACAAAACATGTAGAAGCACCTGCTTGAAGTTCAGATGAGACCCCCCCATGCACCTCTCTCTCTCTCCCCCCCCCCCCCCCCCCCCCAGGTTTAGCCATCTCTCTAGGGCCACTCCTTTCCAACCTTCCCTACCTTGCAAGATGGTTTTGAAAAGGGGGCAGAGCCGTGCCTCGGCATTGCCAGAGTACCAGGGTCGAGGAGTGCAGATACCCTTCCCCAATCACATAAACACACAGCGGGGTCTTTCCACCTCCCCGACCGGTTCCGATCAGGGCTCCCAACCTGCTCTGGCCTTCAAGAGGGGCGGGCGCTGTGTTGGGTTCTCCCCCAGTGCGTGATCGTGGGAGGAGTGCTGGTTTGGCTTGTCTCTCCCCCCCCCCTCCCCTCCCCTCTCCCCGGCATGTGCGTGATTTAGAAGGCAGGGCGGCGTGGCTCGTTCGGTCTCCCTTCCCTCCCCGAAACTAGAGCATTTCCGTGTGTATCTGTGTCCGTGCGGGCTTGCCTGCCTGTTGTGTATCTGCGCGTAGGTCACAATAATAGCCCCTTCAACGCTTCCGAGCTGTTTAGCTTGCAAGGAGAAAGCCCCTGCAGCAGCGGCGGGTTGTTGAACGATGTAAGGCGGGGAGGCTCTCCCGCCCTCCCGCCTCTCGCTCGCTGCCTTTCCAATCCCTTTTCCCCGTCTCCTCCTCTCCTGGAGCCGCCCAGCCGCCGCCGCCGCCGCCGCCGGTGCTCTCCTTTACTTTTCCCTTTCCTTCCTTCCTTCCTTCCCTCCCTCCCCGCCATGCCGGACCAGATCTCCGTGTCGGAATTCGTGTCCGAGACCAATGAGGATTACAAGTCGCCCACCGCCTCCAACTTCACCACCCGGATGGTTCAGTGCCGGAACACCGTGACGGCCATCGAAGAGGTGAGCGGGAGTCGCCAGCGGGGGCAGTCAGAGCCCCAGCCCTTGCTCAGCCCTGGCCTGCAAAAGGCGGCTCGCTCGCGGCAGCTTCGGGCTCGTCTGCGTGGGTCGCGTCGGTCTGTGTGCGGGCAGAAGCTGGCTGGAAGATGGAGGAGCGGAGCGAGCTTCGAGCCTGCTTCCCTCTCTTCCAGACCTGCGTCTTTCCGGCACAAAGGGGGCTTCGTGCCCAGCTCAGCGCCCTTAAAGCCTTATGGAGGGGGTGGGGGGGGTGGAGAGGGAGGAGAGAGAGATTTGTGCCAGGCTGGGAAGCAGCTTCGCGCGGCTTTTCTCCTACTCCCTTTTTTGCCCGCCTTTTTATATATATATATGTATATATATCCTTTTTGTGCGTGTGGTGCGGAATCCTTCTCTCTTGGCGCTTCTTTCCTCTCAGCAAAATTCGTCTCGGCGTTACTAATCCCGCACCTCCAGCCCTGCTAATAAGACTCCTGCCACAATGGCTGGACTTCCCTCGGCCTTTCAGGGAGGGGGCGGTGTGTGGAACCACCTGTATTTGGACATCTTCTCCCCCTCCCCATTATTTCAACCTGTCTTCTGTTAAACCATCGGGGGGGGGGGGGGAAGAGAAGGCGCAAAGCTGTCGGAGGCACCTTAACTCTTCCTGATAGATTGCAGCTTCTCTGCGGGAGAGGGCGGGAAGAGCCTCTGACGAAACAACTAATCCATAGTTACTTTCCTTTCTTCAGTATAGTTCTTGTGTTCTGGATAGAGAGGGACCACCATTGTGAGATTGAGGAGTTTGTGCAGCAGGATATACTCTTTTTTTTTTTTTTTCCCCCAATAGGGTTGCTCTAGGAGCCACCATGCTATGCCTCATTCTTTTAGGAAGGAGCCCCACTCGGGCTTATTTTTGAGCAAACATGTAAAGCAAATGTACAAATGTTTCCAGAGTGTAGGGTGTCTTCCACTCTTTTTAAGTGTTCAATTCCTCTCTCTTATCTTTGAGTGGCATCCTTCCTTCAGGAATGGAAAGGCGTCTATTTCTGAACAAAGGGCCTGAGTCCCTGACCACTATAACATCAGCTTTGGGTTTGATCTTTTTTAAAAAAAACAAGCCAACAACAGTTCTTTCAGGCTTCTCTTTTGCTGACATCACAAGTCTACACCATTCCCCCCTTCGTAAGTTGAGAGACCCCTGGCTCTTGATTTTAAGTCTTCTCTTCAGACAAAAGAAAAGTGGATATTGCACGCGTGGTGTTTTTTTTAAAGGCAGAGGGGTTTGATTTAGGACTCTGCTTTTGTTCATTCCAGCCCTCACAAAAAGTCTATCTGCTCTGAAACATGGTAGAAAATATTAAATCTTAGTTGGGAATTATTTGTGGGGCTGTATTAGGATTCAAAAAGTTTTTTATTATTTTCAACATTATAGGTAGGTTGCAAGTTTTCCCTTTAGTGCTTGGATTAACACAATACTATCTCCCTGTTAATTTTGAAACCTATCCAGATATTATTGACAGTAATTGTACCTCTTTGATATAAATAAAGTATGAAGTTGTTTTGCATTTTTAAACTGAGTACTGGTCTCTTTAGAGTTACTTCATCAGTATTCAGTATATTGTAAATTGATGTGTAATTTGTTATGGTGGGCTCATATATTGTACTTGTGCCTGATATTTTAAAACAGGCTAGTTTGTGCATGTGATAATTGTAGAATTACAGTTTACCTCTTCAGCTATGGTACCCTAATTAGTTCTTCAACTTTTTTCAATGTGTATGTTGTTAAGATCTTAAGAAATACAAAGCAGTCTTTAGGAAAAGTTTCCTTTTACCATTTAAAATAAAAATTAATGTGAGTTTTCAATCTCTGAGGCTGCAGTTAAACACAGTGGAAATTTCTCTTACATAAATTTGCATAAAATACAGTGAAAGTTATTTTTTTAAGTAGACATGCATAAATCTATATGTGCATTTAAGTAGATGTGCTATGCTATGTAAACAAGAGTTAGTTAGCAACTTGGTATTTGAAAGCCCCACCTCTCCCTACAGATATCCATTAACTCTTTTGCTCAGGTTGTCAGATTGAAAATGAATAGATATAAGATGGAAGAAATGCTTGGAATGGCCAATATACTGTGTAGTCCATTTCCTGTTAAGCCTTTGTAAACAAGCACGCCATTTCTTCTGAATCCATGGAAGTTTCACATTGAAGCACAGTGTTGGAGGACATCCAAATATAATTTTAAAATAGACTTTTATATTTATGATAGAATCTTTTCATGTATCAATTCCATAAATAACTCTTATGCTATTCACTAGCATTTCCTGTATTTTGAATTTTTAGCTTTAATTTTAAAAGTTTATAGAATTTATGCTTATTTTGTAGAAGTGCTATCTGCCTATCCATTCTTTAATACATGACAAATTCATATTTCTTAAAAATGCTCCTGTGTATGCAATGCTATGAAAGTTCAAGGTACGTTTTCTAAAATACTGTCTAAAACTGGAAATGATGCTTATAGGGAATCTTATGGTTGGATTAACTTTCATATTACCAGCAATAGCTTCTTCATGACTTAAACAATAAAGGATGAAAACATGAAGAAGTACTGTAGAGAAAAAATGCATTTGAATTATCACTTCAATCATGGGATTTCTTTTTTTAATCTTATGAGTCAGACACCGGGACATCCTGATTTGTGAATGAGCGTCATTCTCAGTTCTGGTGAGGTAAATGTGAATGCTTAGTGTGGTTGTGTTAGCTTAAAAATGCAAAAAACCTGCAATTATAAATGGGAAAGCAGATAATTTAAATAAGCAAGCAAGAGCAAGCAAAAATAAATATTGAAATATACTTGATTCTTTATCAGCTGTTTCTTGCAGGTCAAACAGTGCTGAAAGTAGATTTCAAAGCAGGGCAGAGTTTCTTATCAAATCTCTTGATTTTAGGTACTTGATAGAGAAAAATAATCATTATACATTGAGATCATCTTTGACATAATAGAGGTGATAATACTATCAATATTCCACTTCTAAGAATTGCTCACTAAGAATTATTCAGAGTATGTTAAATTTTATAAACTGATATAGCAGTATTGCTTTCTTTTACAATGAAGGCCCTTGTTCTGAATTGGTTGTAGAGAAGTTCTGAAATGGCCTCATTACACCATATTTATGTTAAAAATCAATCTACATTGCTATTATTTAAAAAGTTCATTTCCCCCCATATCTTTCTATGATACATATTATCATTTGCAGCATTTATAGTGCTAATCCACTTTAAATAAAGTCTGTGGAGATGTCATCAGACATGGCTGTCATTCTCCCAATTGCAAAAGGGAAATGGTAGTCTATTATCTGAACCTGATTCTGCATGATGCCTGTTTGTGTATTGTGCTGTGCACAAGGACCTGCCAGCCAGACCACTATCTCCACAGACTTTATTTAAAATAGTAATTAGACTCCACTATATGAATCACTAAAATAATAGAAACTTTAGGTAATAAATATGTCTGATGACTGAAGGTCTATTTTTTACAAGTGCGGATAATTCAAAAAAGAGTTCATTGTGATGGTCCAAAGGATTTCTTGTCTGTATGGGACACTGATGAACTCTATCAAATGGAATTTGATCTCCTATTTTAACTGCTTCAGTGTTAATAATTTGAGACGATTAAAAACATGTTTTTATTTCCTTTCTAAAATTGCTTCAGCTACCATTCTACGAGTATACTTACACAAAGAAGTAATTTGACTAAATTTTTAGTATTATTGGTATTTACATTTAGTATTATAAAATATGCAAACAGCAGCCATATAAATTTGGTGAATAAAATAAAAATAGTAAAAACCTGTTGCTTTAATTGTATTCACTTTCATATAAATGAATAATCATAAGATTTCATTATTAAATTTTGAACATGTTCTAGAGAAGAGACGTGGAAAATCCTTTGTATTATAAATGATTTGAGTATAAAACATTCTGATTCAAGTAAAAAACAACTGTTTGATATTGTTTAGTCTTCAGTGATTCTGGGAATGTTTTATGTTCAAAATTGCCTCATTTTGAGCTCAATCTGTTTCAAATTTGAAACTGCTCTAAAATTTCCTGAAAATTATTTTTTTATGATTTGTTATAATTAAGAAACAACTTCTGACTTAAGAACAATTTCTTAGATATATTTATGGAATAACTACACAGCAGTAATTCCTACATACCGTGTTTCTCACAAAATAAGGCTGAGCCCCGAAAAAACGGCTAGGCCGTCTTTTCAGGGGTGACTTAATTTCCTCCCCCACCAAGAGCGGTCCACCAAGAGACTTCAGAGCAGTCTCTTTCCGGCGATTGGAGCTCCCCAAGTGCGGTCAACAGTCACTTCGATCGGCCGGTAGAAGCGGCCTGGGGCGAGCGCACACACACACTCCCCTCGCCGCGAGGCCGCTTTACCGGCTGATCGAAGTGACTGTTGACTGCACCCGGGGAGCTCCAATCGCTGGAAAGAGACTGTCCTAAAGGTGAGGGGACAGGGAGCCACGCATCGCCCCAAAGCAGCTGGGGACTGTGTCCTCAAGGGAGCTTTCAATCGGCCGATAGAAGCGGCCTCGTGGCGAGGGGAGTGTGTGTCTGCACTCGCTCTGAGGCCGCTTCTACCGGCCGATCGAAGTGGCTAGTGACTCTGCCTTCAAGAGAGCTTCTATCGGCTATCAGGGTATTCTGGCCTAGGCTACCTGCAGGGCACTCCTAAAGTTTTCTCCCACCCCCACACCTGCCCTTCTCTGCCCCCACACCCACCCTTTCCCCCCATTTCTCTTCACCTCATGAAGTTCTAACGAACAATGTGAGAAATGGCGGGGAAACGCATGATTTTAATAGGCCTAAATTTAGAGGGTGGGGTTTAATTTCACCTCATGCCTAGAAATCATGCTGGGCCTTCCTATTGGTGGAGGCCGTATTGTTGGAGAAACACAGTAGTTTGCTGAACTAAAAGTAAAATGTCTTTGTGAAACATTTTTCATTGTCTCATTTTATTATAAAAAGTATGTTGTACAGTGAACTAGGAGCTTTCTCTATTTCAGATAACAAAGTTAGTAAATCAAACCCAAACCATTAGAGCATATTTGCAGTAGTAAGAATACATTTGTCCTGGAGGGGATTCCTTTCTGATCCGAGATAGGTGATCAGTTAAGATTTTTCTGCATGCAAACAAAAAAACCTGTTGATCAAGTTACCCAGAAAGAGAGAAGTTGTTATTACACTAATCAACTCTGTTTAATCTGCAACGATAATTTACAGATATAATTTCTGAATGTTGTGTGTTAGGATGTTTACAAATCTAATACTTTTTAATTTACAATTATAAAGCAGTACAGTTGGTTTATCAGAATATTTCCCTCTCAATTTTAAGAGTGGTTGGTAGTGGGAAATCTGAATTTAATTATTTTTTAAAGTGATGGCTAATTGTTTGATATCTGGAAGTATGAATAAAAATCTAATTTGAATCTTGCTGGATTTGAATAGCACATGTGCATCAGCAGAATACAAAGGTAAACACAAGTGTTATTTTTGAAGGATCATCTCAAAATCAGGCTAGAAAGTAACTTCAGGAATAGGATAGTATTATTGCAGACACTAAGTGGGGCCACATCAACTAAAATCTTACATCCCAAATGAAAGGCATTAAATGTTTATGTCTTAGTTGGGGGCAGAGACTTTAAATGGATATTTCTTTTAATTGTTTAAAAACATCTCTGCAATTAAGATATTACGTTTTAAATGTTTGCAGTATTCTATCATTTTCCCCTTATTGTATATTGTATTGAAATTTTACATTTCTAAATATACCAATAACTACTCTTTATAAAATTCATAATAATGGTGATCAATTCCATAAAAATGTTATTTTTTTTGTTTATGAAACTTTTAAGCTATATTTTTATGAATCATTGCAAAGTTACACAGTTCAGAAGAAAATTATTTGATGTTACAACAAATAAAAATAATTACAGAATAGTGCAATAAAATAAGTATAAATATAAATAAATTACATGCTATCTTTGAAACCTATAAATGTTTCATCATCATTTGTGTTTTTACTAAACTGTACTCTGGTTAAATGTACTCTTAAAATTGAATATGTTAGTATTTTATTCATACTTCCTTTGAGGAGAAATAGATACTGCCTATTCCATTTGTGGAAACAATTATGTAATCTCTCTGGGACTGTCACCCCCATAATCCAAGCATAATTCCAAATATTCTTAATGCCAATGCTGACTGCAGTGTGTGATCACATTTGGAGAATACCAAGATAGAGAAGTAGAAATGATCTTAAATATGGTTATATATTCTGTGAGCAACAATGAGTAAAAGAAATAATATGAAAATTCTTAAACTATCATAGTGCAAATTGGACTTTTTGTTAATGCTGATGATTGAAGGGATGGATATATTTTAGCATTTATATTTAGCATATTAAAAGGTCAACAATGCAGTGTTCTATTAAAATTTGGGAAACTATGGTGTTTCCAAGTAGTACTGTGTTTCTCCAACAATACGGCCTCCGCTAATAGGAATCCCCACCATGTTTTATTGGCATAAAATCCAATTAAACCCCTCCCCCCAAATTAAGGCCCATATTAAACGTGAAATGGGGGGGAATGGCAGGAGGGGGCTTGCATTTAGGAAGTACTTGCATGCTCGGATATGGTGATGCCTGTGTTGGTGGGGTACTTCATATCGGGAAACCTTCCGCCACCGTTGCTTTCCCTTCTCCCTTGCTGCCGCGGCATTAGAGCAACACCTCAGCATTTGGCGCGGCCAGTCAAGGCTCCTCCCTGCAACTGGAGCCCTGAGGAGACACTTGGCTTCAGGTGCTTCTATCGCCGTCTTCCAAGGGAAGGCGCTTGCCCAAGAGGATCTCTCCCACTCTCTCTCTCTCCCCGCAAGGTCAATGTCTGCGCTGCGGCTGAGGAGGAGGCTGCAGCCGGTTCTTCTGCTTGCTGAGAGGTGAGGAAGCCGCAGCTTTGCAGGGCAAGTGAAGCGCTGCTCGCCCGGACAAGATTTGGGAACGAGGGGCAGGAGGAGGCACGCACGCACCCGCGGCTCGCTTTCCCACCTGTGCCCAGCCCGCATGGCTCTGGCGTGGCCCTGGCGGGATGAGCGGAGAGTACGGCGGGGAGGCGCTCGCTGCCTTTGTGGCTGTAGCCTCCTCAGCTGCAGCGCGGATGTTGACCTTGCGGGGAGAGAGAGGGGGGGGAGAGATCCTCTTGGGCAAGCGCCTTCCCTTGGAAGGCGGCGACGGGAGCGCCTGAAGCCAAGTGTCTCCTCAGGGCTCCAGTTGCAGGGAGGAGCCCTGACCGGCTGCATGTGGCTGCGCCAAATGCCGCGGTGTTGCTCTTACGCTGCGGCAGTAAGGGAGAAGGGAAAGCAACGGTGGTGGAAGGTCTCACGAATATCCAAGCTGTCACCGCCCACCCACCCGAGCATGCAAAGGGGGGTAATTAAGTCACCCCCGAAAAGATGGCGTAGCCGTTTTTTTCGGGGGTCAAAAAAAAAAAAAGGCCCGGCCTTATTATGTGAGAAGCATGGTATTAGATGTTGTATAATAGGGTAAAAAAAGCAATAATCCATTTTGCTTAAGGTAATCTGTAAAACAGTAAAACCTAATCATTTTTCAGTCAACAAAATCTAGAAGCCTCTTGATTTTTGATGGATGACATAGTTGTTGCTATCACATATAGTTTTTTATTCATATAACAAAATATAACAATTTTCTTTCCTCACTGCAGCTCTTATATACTCCAGATTTCTCTAGATAGTTTCTAGACTCCTCAGGAAACTTTAGCTTAAACAAATTATTTTGGAATGACACAGAAACCAGGCTAGTATCATAGGACAGAAATTGTATGGAGGAATTTGCTTCTGATGCTTTTCTTTCTTACAGGGTAACAATTCAGGATTATTTTTTACAAGTTCTTCTGAATCAGTTATATTAAATTATCTCACTTTGGGACAAGTTTAATGTTACCGTGTTTCTCCAACAATACGGCCACCACCACTAGGAAGGCCCAGCATGATTTCTAGGCATGAGGTGAAATTAAGCCCCACCCCAAAAATTTAGGCCGATTTAAAACATGCAGTTCGTTAGAACTACACGAGGTGAAGAGAAATGGGGGGAAGGGCGGGGTGGGTGGGGAGCAAACTTGCCTTTAGGAGTGCCCTGCAGGTAGCCTAGGCTAGAATACCCCAATAGCCGATAGAAGCTCCCCGAAGGCAGAGTCCCCAGCTGCTTCAGGGCGAGGCGTGGCTGCCCGTGTCCCCTCACCTTTAGGCAGTCTCTTTCGGGCAATGGAAGCTTCCCAAGTGCAGTCACCAGCCACTTTGATAGGCTGGTAGAAGTGGCCTCGAGGCAAGCGCACACACACATTCCCCTTGCCGTAAGGCCGCTTCTATTGGCCGACGAAAGCTTCCCAAAGGCAGAGTCCCCAGCCACTTCGGGGCGTGGCGTGGCTGCCCGTGTCCCCTCGCCTTTAGACAGTCTCTTTCGTGCAATGGAAGCTCCCCAAGTGCAGTCACCAGCCACCAGATTGGCCGGTAGAAACAGCCTCGCTGCGAGGGGAGTGTGTGTGCACGCCCCGAGGCCACTTCTACTGGCCTATCAAAGTGGCTGGTGACTGCACTTGGGAAGCTTCCATCGCCTGAAAGAGACTGCCCTAAAGGCGAGGGGACACGGGCAGCCACGCCTCGCCCTGAAGCAGCTGGGGACTCTGCCTTTGGGGAGCTTCTATCGGCTATCGGGGTATTCTCGCCTAGGCTACCTGCAGGGCACTCATAAAGGCTTTCGTCGGCTGATAGAAGCAGCCTTGCGGCAAGGTACATGCATATGAGCTCCTCTAGGTGGAGAAAATTAAGTCACCCCCGAAAAGACAGCCTAGCTGTTTTTTCGGGGGTCAAAAAAAAATAAGGCCCGGCTTTATTTTGTGAGAAACACGGTAGCTATTTAATTGCTAGGATTGTATGTAGCAATGGTATAACACAAATAATTTAGGCTACAGTTGTGTATGTGTGGAAGGCTTGCAGTTTCATCTATGGCTTTGCGTACTGTCTGTTCACAATAAATTACAGTAAATTATACTCAAAAGTCAATTTCATACTGACTTTAAACAACTGCCATATTCATAAATATTTTTAGTATATTGATAGTTTTCCAAACAGATGGGTGATCAAGATGCTGTTTTTACTTTCAAAAATGGTTCTCATTCACAGCCTACTTCACTTTGAAAATGAAGCTATTTCTGTAGGTTTACATCCCACTTCTGTTAACTGTGAATGGCTCACATATTCCAAACCAACCAGTCAACTGATAGTATGGCATGGGCAAACCAGACTGTGACGTCTTGTTCAATGAATTGTGATTTAAAAATCCTAGCTAGCATTACATTTGAAAATTGTCTTCATCACTTGCTTTGATTTGCAGAAGTATAAACTATCTCTCTATTTTGTGAAGAAATTAACTCCAGTACAATATGTATGTATGTACCAATATGGATAAATAAAATAAATAAATAAAGTCAACTTCAGCTGGTTGTGAGCTATGATCATTGCAAACTTCCCAGAATGAATGCCGTAACACACTTGCGGAGAGTGTAGCCATGTGTTCTGTCACTGACCCATTGGCTAATCTGAAGTGATTTACTAGGATGCTGTTAATAGCAGCAAAATAAGTAGATAGGATTTGCTTCTACTTATTTGGTATGATTTGATTATTAAACAGCAGCATTGGTCGTTACCACGTAACCAGAACAGACCCAATTTTATGAACTTTTTTGTAATTAAGTGAATGTGGCAGTCAACCTTGAGAAAACCTATTTTTCTGTATGGCTGATTTTTGCCAGAAACTGGAAGTAAATACAGCTTCAGGCCAAATTGCTGTAATTTTTAGTCATGTGATCACGGGGTACTGCAAGTGCCCATAATGTATCACATGACTGGAGGTTGGGCAATGTCAAAACCAGGTTGTAAGCCTTTTTTGGAAGGTGGTCAGTTGTAACTTGGAAAAGTAGCTAAGCAACCAGTTGTAAATTGAAGAGTACCTGTAGTTGAATCTGTATTTTTTGGTAATTTACAAGGGTCAGGATGCAATTCGTAATGAATAACAAAAAGATTTCCGAAAATTTTCTAGTGATAAGAAGTGCATTTGTGCAAATGTTATAATTCTTCTTCTAAGCAGTCATGTTTCTTTAATGCCAATTCTTACAGTTAAATCTTTAGCGTTCATATCTGAATTATAGCAACTCCTCCTCCCCCCCAAAAAAATTAAAACATAGACTATGGCTGCATGAAAGCAGAGTAAACGTTATTATGTGTCACTTGCTGTGGTTCATTTTCCATTAAAACTGTTGGTTGGTTGTTTATTTTTATTTTTGTTTGTGTCATTTTCTTTGAAAGATACTAGTGAAATCTATTTTGAAGAAACTCATTTAGCAAACAACATGCATTCGCTAATCATTTTAATCCTTATCAGTAAGATAAGATTATTATTTGAACAAAAACACAAGATTGAAAAATTCATTACAAAGTGTAGAACAGTTTTTTAGGTTCTTTCTTCTTCCTGAATTACAATATGAGTACAGCCAAACTGTTATTTGATGCAGTTTTGTTCTGTGGATATGAAGATTCATAATACACAAAAGACTACTCAAAGTAGAGTTTTCAAACCTCTTTTAATGCATGAGATTGACTTCTTTAGTAAATGGAATATAATTTTTCAGCAGCAAAAATGTTTCATTCATCTCTCCTTTGTATCAAGATAAAATTGTTTCTTTATTATTGGAAACCTTGGTTGACCAGAGCTATGATGGCCAGTGAATGACGTGTATGTCAAATAGGAGATTTCTACAGTATTCGTAATGAAAGAAGAGTGAATGGTAAATAATATAACTTAACATGAAAAAAGAATATTGTCAGGACTCCAACAAATCCACCAAATACCATGTTGGATGCCTGTCAAATTAAGGGAAATGATGGAGATGTGATCTTATTGAGTTGAACTGATTACTTCATTGGGGCTTTTGATAATGCGTAGAACAAGATTGCAGCAATTCCTGAAGTTTAACAACAATTGAATTAAGAATGAAACATGTGAAATGAATATCATATACATGTAGTCCTTGACCATTTGTTTAGTGACCATTAAAGTTACAACACGGAAAAAAGTGACTCATGACCTGTTTTCATGCTTACGAACATTGTAGCATTCCCATGGTCACATGGCAGAATTCAGATGCTTGGCAACTGGCATGTATTTATGACAGTTGTAGTGTCCCAGGGTCATGTGGTTTTATCTTTTGCGCCCTTCTGACTGGAGAAGCCAGATTCTTTGATTCTTTCGTTAACTTAACTACAGCGATTCACTGAACAACTGTGGCAAGACATGTTGTAAAATGGGGCAAAACTCACTTAACAATTGTCTTGCTTAGTAATGGAAATTTGGTGCTCAATTGAGGTCATAAGTTGAGAACTATAGATAGTTACTTCTATGAAAATAGAAATCCACATATTAGTTTATTGCTGCAAAAAATGTGCAAAAATGAAAAGATTTTGAAATATTCACAATGGCGGAGTGATTGGTAAAGATGATGCAACCAGCAGAAATGGCAAAATTAACACAACTCTGATGTGGCCCTCACTGAAATTGAGTTTGACAACTTTGTTCTAGAGTAACCTTACCCTAAAGTAATTTTGGGTATTTGTTATGAGCAAGAAGAGTATTCTCAAACTACACTTAGTTCATGGTGGGCCATCTTGTTGAGGTGGAAGTACATTACTTCCGTCTTACTTGTCTGAAGTTTCCATTTGTGAAAATATTGAGAAAAATTAATATATAAAACAACGATGTGGAAGAAACTAGAGTGACAGTATAGCAACTATATAGGAAGAAAAAGTATGAGTCCTATATGAAGAAGTATATAAGCAGAAGACAGATTAATTTTCCGACAGAATGGAGGGAAAGTGGACATGTGGGAAGAGGAAATGAAAGCTGCTTGGAAAAGTGAGAAGGTTATAGATGAAAAAAAAATGCATATACAAGAATGCTGCTCTTGTTTAGAAGACTCCATAAAAGGGAGCCGTCTAAATAGAGCCCCACTGACTTTCTGAGGAAGCCACCAGAGAAGGTTGCAAATGGTGATCACATGATCACAAGGTAGCTGGCAACTGGTTGAAAATGAAAACTGATTGCCAAGTGCCCAAAATGCAGTCATCTGATCATGTAGGGGGTAGTATAACATTGTACAATGGCCAGAAATGCTGTACGGGCCGGAAAGCATCCTTTCCAACCTTGTGGAAACTAAAAACAGTAGCTAAACAATAGTTATAAATTGAGGACTACCTGTACTTGTTGATGAGGTGTTTTGGTCATATAAAGGGAATAAATAATTGAATTGCAGAAGAAATACATGAAGGCAATTTGAACCGAGTGAGTTGAGAGGAATGGCAAGACTGAGAAGATCATAACTAAATCAAATTGTTAAGTACCTGAGAAAAAGAGAGGTGAAAAGTTTAAAAGAAAAGTCAGTGTATGAACCATGTATGGATGTGGTAGAAGCAAGGATGGTCTAAAAAAATTTGGAAAGGTATGATAAAGGATGTTAGTGGAAACTAGATATATGAAATATTTCCTCCAGGTTTTTTAAATGCATGCCTTTAATTTATTTGCTTTTATATATTATTAACATTCATTTGTTCTAATTTCCATTCTGTAGTTTGCATAATGCTGCTTACCTAAAAGAGAATAACATTATGAGTTTCTAGGTATATATGTATGATGATAATTAGTTTTGAAAATAATATTCAGTACAATAAACTTCCTGCAACAATGCAGTAACAATACAATGCAGTATTCTCAAAGAAATGGAACTGCTTTATAAAAGTATTGATTTTTTTTTTCAAAATTCAAGAAATGTTTTCAGAAATGTTGCTTTACAATACAGGATAGCTATTGGTAGTATAACCAGAAAAGAAGATAATGCTCAGATTTGTTAGTGACCTGTCAAATAATATTCAATCACATCTGCTAAAAAATCAGTCCTTTTTCAAGTTACCTTACCTAACATCATCCGCCATCATTTTTGGCTACCAGAAACCACCTTAGCTCAATTGTACAGCATATGTGGTGAACCACAAAAAACGTGGTTTTGTCAGCAGGATCTTGGGACCACGAATGGAGAAGGAGCTGATCAAATGGCTGATCTGATTGCATTGCTGCCATGAGAAGTGGAGGGTGTTTTTTTAAAATGAGTTTTTATCATGTGGAAGATTTTTTAAATGTTTTTAAACTGCCCAGTGTCAACAATGTGTGACTTGGATGACTATATAGATTTGTTTAATAAACAAACAAGCTTTACTATCTTCAGTGTTCAGGTGAACTGTTAGGCTGGGAAGTTCTTCCACTGAAAGTTGTTGTTGCTCAGTGCTGACTATAGATAAACCAGTTACTTGATTTGCGATTCTGTAATAGCAAGAGTGTGTACATGAGACAGAAAATATCTTTTGTTGTTTTGAACTTTAAACTTTTAACCATTTTTAAAAAATCATTTGCTCCGGAAGTTCTGCCAAATAATTTCAGATCAGCTGGAGTTTGGCAGAAACAAAACCAGAAAAGTTTGAAACAAAATTAAGAGAGAAGCCAGAATGATTTCCAGAGTGAGTAGGGAAGATTAATAGTCTTTGTCTATTCTTTCCTAAGGCAATATTCCCACCAGCCCTCCTCCCCCATGTTTGTTCTAAAGCCTGCCTTCCCTTGAAAAGTATCTAGAACTGAAGAGCAAACCTACCATTTACATATACAACATTTCCTACCCAGCAACTTTTTGTTTTCTGTTTATGTAGTGTGAGAACATTTTCACATATTGAAGCAATGAAGACTCTTAAATCAAGGTGAGCAATAAAGTCAATTTTTCCTTAAACACAGAACAACAATGAAGGATTGGATTTTTATGTCTTAATCTTATACATACTAGGTAGATTTATACCTAGAATAATTTAGTCACTTAAAATGTACACTAATTGACATACATTAAAATCAAATTTCATTGCATACGGCTCTCAAAGGCTTACCACCTCCAATACACACCACATAAACATGACAAAAATATAAGTAAATAAAGCATTCATATACCAACAATATGACTCAGAGAAACAACACAATCTAGTTTGGATATATAAATATACATGGTGAAGTATCAGATGTCATTGCTACTTGGTGGAAGAAAGGCAATTGATGAAACATGAAGGGTGTAGATCATGGGTGTCAAACTCGATCGCTTCATGTGATGTATCATGACTTTTTTGCCTTTGTGGAGCCGGGGTGGGTGTGGCCTGAATGTGACACATCTGGCTTGTGGGCCCCCAGTTTGACATCCTTAGTGTAGATTGATGACCAGAAAGAATGTCTGTGGACAGATCTGTCCTAGATGCTTAGAGCTGTTCCTATTAAAATCTTGTTCAGATATGAAGCAGTATTCCTTCACTAGCAGGCTATCGTTGATTTATACTTTGTTTATGGAATTTCAACATGAACTGGTGAGAAAAAGAGTTGGGTCCATACCCGAAGAATATTCTTCATAGGAGAAGAAAGACCAAAGGAATCAGACACAGAATTAAGGTCCTAAAACAGTGATGGTGAACTTATGACACATGTGTCAAAGGTCATATGCCTGACATACAGAGGGACATGTTACTGTTCATCAACATCTGACAAAAACTATTCTCAAAAGCATGCCCCATTTTTGGGTGATTTTTGGAGACTGTGGGATGCATGAGAATGAAGTATGGTTTTGCACAGCCTCTAAACTCTTGTGCTGTCACATGGCGTCCACTCCCTCTGCAGATGAGTTAGTTTTGCTTCTATTTCATTTTTGTAAATTATTTCATGTGTGTGTATGTGTATATTTATATATATATTTAAGTTTTTGCGAGTATTTATATGTATGGTATTCAGCTTTGTTCAGGAATTTTCCCACGGGATTATAGTTGTGCTTTTAAAGTTGTAGCAACGTTTCGGCAGAATCTCATCTGCCATCATCAGGCTTCTGTATTGTGTTCGTCTGTGAGTCAGACTTTCACAGTCATTTCTGTTTTAAATTTGGGGCTAGCCTACTGCTGTGCCAGAATGGTTTTCTCTTCATCCTGATTGGTTGGGAGTCTTGGTCTGTGTTGGGAGTCTTGGAGTTTGCTGTGTTCTGCTTGACTGGTGTTTCGAATATCTTCTGTCTGTTTTGTGGCTTTTTTTGTTTTGATTGGCTGGCAACATTGTGTTTCTGTATTGGAGGCTTTTAGTGCAGCTTGGCTTCGAGTAAACGGATGGCTATCATTTGTTAGGAAGCTAGGTTTTATCTGGGTGCCTGGTTGGGGTGTAGCTGGAGGTATCGGGGGATCTGTTTGTGCCCAGGTGTTTGCCTGGCTTGTGGTGTGGAGATTTTTTTTGTTTGTGAGTGCAGGCTTCCATATATATATACATATACATATACATATACATATACATATACATATACATATACACATACACATACACATACACATATACATATACATACATACATAGTGACTCACATGATTGGGTTATATTTTTTGAAAGATAAATGTATATGTCAATATTTTCTCTCTCTCTTGTTTTCGAGGGGGGCAGGGGTAGTGGCACACCAGCAGATTCAGTTTAGGCATGTTCCAAATATTTGACACATCAAGCCCAAAAGATTCACCATTACGGGCCTGGGAGATACCATCTCCTAAGTAAGAAGAAATGGCATCGTGATGCAGTTGTTCTTGTCCCTTGTGAGAACATTCATTCATTTAGTTCACAAGAATACTGTTATTGCCACGTGAAAAGCAGGGAGGGAGAAAGAAGTGGACTTGATCAAAGTATCGTCTGGTGCAGGTAAAGCTATTTGGAAGCAGGCTGGTGCTGCCAGTCAGAACACCTCATTTCTAGCTGTGTTTAGCCTCATCAAGAAGCTGAGAGCTGCTTGCATTTCAGGTCCTGTCTGAGAGCAGTCTGGCATCTGCCCAATTCTCCAGGGTAGCCCAGCCTGATATGCTGTGTTGTAAGCTTTTGTGTTATCTAACTCCTGACACAAAGCTTTATCAGAAACAGGTAGATGAACACTGCTTTTACAGGTGAGCTTTCACTATAGGAACTTTGGTCACTAAGCAGTGTGATTATTAAGTGACTCATCACATAATCAGACCTGATTGTACTATCATTTTTATGTCCATCATTAAGTGATGGACACAGTTGATGAGCAAATACAGCTCCTTCAATTGACTTTGCTGGACAACAGCTGAGGTGATGCAAATTGCATCAAGTGGCACACACACACCATCCCCCTATTTGTAGAAGCCATTGCAAATGGGAGCCAGTGCCTAAATTGTGATCAAGTGACTGAAGGATCATGACATGTAATTTTGAGGATAGATCGATAAGCCACTACAAAGCAGTTGTACCTTGAACTGTTGTTAAATGAACAGTCATAAGCCAAGGACTATCTATACTTCTTTTGAATTCAGACTGTATTTACAATAATGCCTCTATCCTAGCGATTATAAATAAATTAGCCTAAGAGGGTAAGGAGAATCTACAAAGTATAAAGCTTTTATTGTGTTTTTAAAAACTTCCTACCGTGTTTTTCACATTATAAGGCTGGGCCTTATATTTTTTTGATCCCCGAAAAAATGGCGAGGCCATCTTTTCGGGGGTGACTTAACCAGGAGTCCTCCTTCCTGGTGGCAGAGCTCTCCCCAAGTCAGTGAGCGCCTCCCCGCCAGACCCTCCGCTCATCCCGCCAGGGCCACACTAGAGCTGTGCGGGCTGGGCAGAGCCGGGAAAGCAAGCTGCGGGTGCATGCATGCCTCCTGCCCCTCGTTCCCAAATCTCGCCCAGGCGAGCAGCGCTTTGCTTGCTCTGCAAAGCCGCGGCTTCCTCACCTCTCAGCAAGCAGAAGGAACTGGCTGCAGCCTCCTCCTCCTCAGCTGCAGCGCAGACCTTGCAGGGAGAGTCAGATAGAGGGAGAGATCCTCTCGGGCGAGCTCCTTCCCTCGGAACGTGGCGATGGGAGCGCCTGAAGCCAAATGTCTCCTCAGGGCTCCGGTTGCAGGGAGGAGCCCTGACTGGCCGCACGTGGTTGTGCCAAACGCCGTGGTGTTCCTGTAACACCGCGACAGCAAGGGAGAAGGAAAAGCAACGGTGGCGGAAGGTCTCCCGGGATGAAGTGCCCCACCAGCGCAGGCAGCTTCATATCCAGACATGCAAGTACTTCCTAAATGCAAGCCCCCCCGCCATTCCCCCCTTATTTTGCATGTTTAATATGGGTCTTAATTTGGGGGGAGGGGCTTAATTCAACTTTATAAATTAAATGCCTATGAAACAGGGTGGGGCTTCCTATTGGTGGAGGCCGTATTGGAGAAACATGGTACTTCTTACCCATACATATAAGGTGAGAAAATACATTCTGTGCATGAGGGAGGGAAACTACATAGAAAATATGGATGGTTGCCTTGGGAGGGGGGTGGAGAATACTTTTTTGTTATTTTTGTTAATCTTTATAAAATTATTACTTGACTATGAATTTTAAGGTATTTTTTTTCTCATGAATTGCTTCATTTTTTTAGATAAATAAGAGTTGTGAATGCGGAGTTGAAAAAAACTTTAGCCGGGAAAGAATGAAAATTAGGATTACATTTATCATACTCAGTAGTAACAATAAGGTTGTTTTGAATATCCAGAGATCCAATTTAATTTAATGGAAATAACACTCTATCCTAAATTTCATGTTTGGAATGAACATTGTATGGATTATATGTTATGCTTATTACTATTGAGTTTGAAATTCTAAGCTTTTACATTGGAATAACTGTTCAGACTATAACTGAAACATCTTTGTCAGAGCTAAGGTTACTGTGGAAACTGTAACTTCTAATTATGGCTAATTAACCAGAACAGCTTACAGGAGTATTGTTGAACTTAAATTGGCAGCAAGAAGTAACCTACTATACCTGCATATGTCAGTCTATGTGATTTACTATAGCTTAATGATTATTTTTTATATTTGTTTGAAATGTTTCACAAAACCAACATCATAGTTAGTAAAGAATGGATCTACAAAGCTGATCTTCAACTGGCATGTAAATTATCTGATGTCTAGCTATTTCTTTCAGTGACTATGAATAAGATGGAGTCAAAGAGGGTCCCTGTACTTTAACTAGGTAATCCATCACTGTGGCTTCTTTAGGTTGTATCTCCCCATGTCATACAAGCAATGAAAGGTACAGAACTGGTGCAGGTAGCTGAATCTCCTTTGAGTTTGTCCAGAGCAATTCTGACTGTGTCATATCATACATTTTTAGTTTTTACCCTTTTCCTCCGAAGAGCAAAGCAATGAAAAGGCAAGAAATGGTGAGGAAAGTGACAGTAAATCATGCTATGTGGTTGTTCAGAGAACTAAAGAGAGTCAATTTGATGTAGTGGTTAAGACACCAGGCTAGAAACTAGGAGAGGGTGAAATATTGAAAAGCCTAGTCAGTGTTCAGATGAGTACATTGGGAAAGAATTACAATCTTAGGTCATTTGTATCGTGCTAATAGGATTGTTGTATAGGTAGTCCTTGACTTACAGTTGAGCCCCAAATTTCTGTTCCTAAGCAAGGCTATTGTTAAGTGAGTTTTTCCCCATTTTAAACCACAGTTAAATGAATTGCTGCCATTGTTAAGTGAATCATGCAGTCATTAAGCAAATCTGCCTTCCTCCGTTGACTTTGTCTGTTGGAAGCCAGCTAGGGAGGTTACAAAGGGTGATCACATGATCCTGCAACTGTGCAGTGGTCATAAGCATGAAAAACAATTATGTCACTATTTTGAGTGCCATTGTAACTTTGAATGGTTGTAAGTCGAGGACTTCCGGTATTGATTTGTGTGACAGAAGTGATGCAAAAAAGAAATAAACTATATTTCTTCAGGCAATCCATCCTGTGATTCACTAGTGCATCAGGGTTGTGTTTCACCTGGGGGGCCTGGAGGGGCTTGGCCATGGTGGGTGTGGCCAGCTCGACGCCCTCATATAGGGGGCAGCTGTGGTGGGCCGAATTCTGCCAGTGAAAATGGCCCTCCCATAGCTCCCATTTTCATTGGCAGAGGGTTTCAGGAGGCGGCCCTCCCAAGCTCCGTTTTCTCTGGCAGAGGAGCCATGGGCCGGTCCTTTGCTGTTTCCAGGGCAGCCCCATGGGCCATATCTAAGCATCATGTGGGCTGGATACAGCCTGCAAACCTTGAGTTTGACACCCCTGCACTAGAGTAATCAGTTTGCATTCATCTAAAAAATGTTAAAACGTGGATGTATTAAAGCTCAGTCCTAAGTCATTTTTTCAATATCATTGAAACTTCAAATAGTCATTAAATGAATGGTCTTACATTGAGGACTACCTGTCGTCGAATATATTCCATCTCATTATTTCTTGATTTAGAATTGTTTTCCCTTATGGTTTCTTAAAGCTGGGGGAGCAGCTTTCTGATTGACAGACATCTTTGAGACATTCATGTTTTTAGGATGCCTGGTTTTTATTTACATCGTATTTATGGCCCCAGTGCCTGTAGTGCATTTTTGAACATGTTCAATCCTACCCTATTGTTTCTAGGCTACCATATTTACACTAAAGACTTTAACACTCTGGAAAACTGTATTTTCTAAGGTGCATATACTTTTTATGATTATAATGCATTTTCAATATATCAGTGTAACTAGATTGGATGTTTCTTAATACTCTTCTAATAAGATTTCTCCATTCCTACATTTCTGGGGGAAATGGGATGCTAACTGGGAGGTATGGTTAGTTGTATATTCTTACAGATCTGTGAGTTTATAAGTGAGTAGGATCACATTATATTGTTAGGATATAACCAGATTTCAATTTGGGTACTGGAATTGATTAAAAACTGCAATTTGAGTTTGTTTGTTTTTTAAGTGTTTTTTTCCCCCCTAGTGTTGATTATTAACACTAGGTTGTCATTGTTTGCAATGGTAAGTAATATTCAATCTAAAGATCTGGAGCTTTTCTAAAGTTAGTTAAGTGAAAAGCTTCAAATATTTTAATTATTTATTTAGTATTACATTTTTTGCCGCCCATCATATCATGTATTACCTGCTGTAGATCAAGTAGCCTGTCAATATATGTAGAATCAAATTTTGAATTAGAACCTAATATGTATGTCAGAGCATATTGATTTATACTTGACTTTGTAGTATAAATAAGATTAGTGTCCCTTTTACTTGTAATCTAGAATGGTAACAACAAACAGAATGATGACAGTCTCAGTGAAAGTAAGTCTTTCTAAATTCAGTAGGTTGTACAGTATCTGCAGTTTATAGTTTTTTAAATCTACAGGTATTCTGCTCATTTGTTTAATAAAGTAAACTTAAAAATTAGTTAAAAGTACTTTTTTGTATTGAAAGAAGGATATTAAAGTATTGATACAGAATCGAAATGCTGCCTTTTTTGTTTAAAAATGCTGTAGTGATAAACCTGCATATAATAATGATTATATTATATAAAAATAAATACACATAGATCTGCTTAAAACAGAGGAGCAGGTGCTGTATCATATAGTAAAGCTTAATGTGACATTTAGGCATTAAAAAAATACACACATGTACAAAACAACGCTATTTCACCTTCTTTCCAGATCAAGACTTATGAAGAACCTTATACAAGCACATAGTGGACAGAGATTAGTGCCAGAAAATAAAATGCTTTCTGACATTCTGCATCTCATTGACACTTGGTCGAAAACAAAAGACAGTGAATTATGAAGAACATTAATTTGAAAGCACTTTAGAATCTGTATATGACTATGCTAAAATATCCATTTGGTTGCAGAATTAAGCTTGAGACAAATGCATGTGCTTCCTTGAAATTAATAGAAAAGGGTCCTAGAAAGCATGAAAAAGGAGCGCTTTCTACACAAGAGGAGAAAAACAAAGAGAGAGGTCTATTAAAATATGTAAAAGCTGGTTTTATTAGCCACTCAATTACCTTAATGGCGTCACAACAAAGAATTCTGCTGAAACTATTATTTAAAAAAATATATTAAGAGAAATTACTAAAAAACAATACCCGAAAACATAAGGCATGCTTTTACAAAGCGGCCATGATGGCTTTATTGAAAACTCCAGGGTTTTGTTATTTTATTGCTTTTGTTTGTTTCATTCTGTTTTGTAATGACTAATTATTCAAGATACTGAAATAATATAATATAACCAGCAGAGTTTGGGCTTCATTTAAAATGCTTACATTTTCACATTCTGTGAAAAAAAAACCATGTACAGTTTTTGCCATTTGTGACTTTGTGACACAAATCTTTTTAAGCCCATGGATAAATGTTGAGAATAACAATGATATATTGCTTTATATTGAACATAAAATTACTGTGCCCATGCTCAGTGAAAGGAATTGTTTCCTGCAACATTTTGAGTTTTGTAATGTTATAGCGTATGTTTCACTATTATTAATTTTTACAGTTTGTAAGTGATATAGGTATATTCTTGCTAGGATTATAGTTATTGAGATAAGATTTCTGATAACTAAAGAATGGAAATCAGGTAAAATATTATTTTGGGGCAGCTAACTGGTAGGATTTTTTTTTTTGCAGTTTAGTAAGTAACTTGATTTTACAGAAATTACTTTAAATATGAAATAAAACAGAAAGCTACCTGGGCATTCTAAGCTATCCTAGACCACTGATGTGTTCTTATGTCTTCCATAACCACAGTACATTTTGTGAACTCTGTACTGACTCTGTTGTGTATGTAGCATTTTGAATACATAGCGTATTATGCATTTAACATGTCAGTTTTCCGGAAGGTACACATGATTTCCCCCTATTTTAAATGATGTGTGGTGGCTTCTTCTAGTGGATTTTCTTCTCTGTACCTAATGTGGACTTGTTCATGAATTTTACTTTTCATGCATAGTGGCATGATCATTATAGTACTAGTATCATATAATTCCTTCAAGAGGACATCATTTAAGATGCTTTTGGAAGCTTGTGAGTATCATTTTGATGTCATTAGTAAAAAAAAAAAACTGCATTGCTGAAAGCTGCCTCGAGCTACTTGGATCACAGCAGACAACAAATTAATATCGTCAGATGTGCTAATTAAAAAAAATCCCGACAATATAGAAACCAAATGAAACACAGTCATTAGTGTTGCTCTTAAAACAGTGACTTAATATTCTTTGTCATTAGCACAGGAGCCCAAGTTTTGTTAGAAATTTCAATTCTAAGTCATTCATATATGAATACTAGTTAAATAATTGACAATCAAGTGTTTTCTTCACTATGGTGTAATGATGATTAAGGCATTAGAAATTTGGGAGAGAGTGAGTTTAGTCCTACCTGAGGTACACAGCCAATTGGGGGGCCTTGGGTCAATGATGTTCAGCCTTAGGAAAGAGTCAGTGGCAAACCACTTCAGGCAGTCTCTTGAGTATTGGACACAATTGAATGGAAGGAAAATTATTTGGGGGTGAAGAGATGGAGATTGCTATTTCATTTTTTTCTTGAAGGGAATAAAAATAGTAGAAAGATTTATATTAAAAACAATGTGTAGCATTTTTAGTTATCAAGTCGCATGGACTTGGTATATTGCTTGGTATGCTGTTGAGCTCATATAATAAATATTACCTATCTTTTCTTTTATTGCTTTCATTTTTAGGCCCTGGATGTTGACCGAACTGTTCTTTATAAGATGAAGAAATCTGTAAAAGCCATAAACGTTTCTGGTTTGGGTATGTAAACTTCATTTATCGCTGTCCTATATTTCTAACATATACATTGTGTCAATATTCAATGCTTGTCAAATATTCACTGAGTGATGCAGATTCAAGTCCATGATAGTTCACAAAAGAATGCTTGTTCTTTTTTTTGAGATGCTTTTACCTTCCTGGTTCTAATTATTATTTTGTTAAATGTGAATTGGTGTAAGTTACATTTAAGACAAGCTACTTTTCCCTTTTAAGTCAGAAATTGGTTGAATAGATTTATGGGTAAGTTTAGCTTTAGTAGTAGGGTGACATAATTCATATTGATAGGGAAAAGAGAAACAACACTGGAGTAAGGAAAAATGGGAACTGTTTTATTCAAACACAGGACTGCATCCTCGTTAGGTGATCACTTTAGTTCATAAGCAGACCTCCCCCTCTTTCCCTGCAATGAGAGTTTCTGTTTTTTGACTAGCCATTGTTTATGGTGTTACAAAGATATGTTTGTGAATGCACACAGCTCATGAAGCAAAAAAAAAAGTTCAAATAATAAATAGTCACCACCATTCCCAATACAGCCACACGCAAAAGAAACTTCAAATAATAATAATAAATGTATTTACCAGGACTCAAAAATTACTTGAAGGCGTAACTTTTAAGCATGTGTGTGACATATTATACTTTCTAGTTTCTATACTGTAATTAAGAATTAAGAAATGGGTAAACATGTTAACATGTTGCTATTAAACTTGATGCTTCATTATATACTGATACTATACACTAATTTCTACTTGGTTTGAGAAAAGTTGCACAAAACATTTCTTTCCCATACATAGCATTTCAAAAATCAAAGGGAATATTGGTTATGAATGAAGCTAGATAAGACATAGTTATTTAGGGAATAAGTGAGAATCAGTCTATGGCACTTAATCACTGAATTAGGAGCCCAGGATTCTGGGCAGTTTTTTTTCATCCTGCAGTTCAGGCTGCATTCGAAAACAGGCTTTAATGCTGAGATAAAATAGGAGAAACAAGGCCCCTCTCCTACTTTCCCTAGAGCTAAAAGTCGCAGAGAAATAATAATCTGCACCAAGATTGCTGGAAGGAGAGAATGAGTTGTATGTGTTATACACACATCTCTTGTACCAGGAAATGTGACCACAGGGCTCAAAAACTTCCCATCCTGAATTAAGACAATAAATGCATTTCAGGGTTAATTTTTTTCCTCTGAGTCAAAGATTGGATACTTACTGCCCTCAATGTTAACAAATTTAGTTCCCTTTAGTGCCATAAGCCCAGCCAAATGTTTGGGATGATGGGAATTATAGTCTACTAGTAACATTTGGAGGGTCATCAATTCCCTTTCATTCTGTGAAACATAATTATGGTGTTTTGCATTTTTTTAGTTTAGATGTATCAGTAAACTATGGATAAGAGAAAATGAAATTTCTCATCTTTTTAAAGCTGATGAATGAATAGAGAGGCCCATGCATTAATTTGAGATTAATTAATGTACTCTATTTTATGCACTTTAGCTTGTGTTCACAAGAACAGATTCCAATTTCTTTGTTATCAACCTTGTGTTAGTTTATGAAAAACCAGCTATTGTAGCTTAGGTAACAAACTGATCAAAGCAAACCATATCATCAACATGGGATCCCAGTTTTTATTTGATCTGAAAATAGCCTTTATGTATGTTCCTCAATAATATACTTGCTGATATGTATAGTATAATATACCATTATGATGTGCCACTGTAAATAACAACTGTTACTGAGAAGGAGCTTAATTTAAACATACCAGGCTTCATTTATTAAATGTCAGATAAATTTAGAGTTGGTGGTGATGATGATGATGATGATTTACCATCACCATTATTTGGAATGGATCTTTTCTGCTGTATTTTGAGTTATTCAACTGGAATCTATTTCAGGTTTTTGTATGAGTTTAGCAATTTAATGCTCTTACTTTTCTTTATTCAGATGTTTATTTTTTTTAAAAAGAAAAACTGTTGTACGCCATGAGTTATCATATTGCTTTGAAATTCAAAACTATAAAAATATTTGAATTAAATGAATGTATTCAAATGTGCCTGTAAAATACTTGTATTTTTAAATCAGTGAAGAACTTGTTGATAGTTACTGGAATTAGCATACTGTTTGTTGTCTTTGAAGCTCATGTGGAAAATGAAGAGCAGTATACTCAAGCTTTGGAGAAATTTGGAGGCAACTGCGTCTGTAGGGATGATCCAGATTTAGGAACAGCATTTTTAAAATTTGCTGTATTTACAAAGGAATTGACAGCGCTCTTCAAAAACTTGGTAAGAAACAATGAAAGTATGTACTGCAGAATTGAAATTGTACAGTGTAGCTTTAAGCTTAATCTAAAATATATAACTACTAAATATAAAACTTGACCTCCTATAAAGCCACAGCTTTGATAGACACTAAGCTGTTCTCTGGGGAGGAAAAAGAACTGAATACCTGCTTCTGAAGCTTACCTAACAGATATTTAAATTGTGACTGTTTAGAGTTGAAATCAGATACTGTGGGAGAATCTTTTGGGTATGCATCCTATGTATATTGTAAATTATTGCCTCGGACAACTTTGTTATCTAGTTCTCTCAAAGGATTTGAAACATTTTATAATTGGGTTCTTTCTAAAGCTTTATAATATTAATTGCTTAAAAGATGAGGAGGGACATTGCCGTGGGAGTTGGGAATCCAGAAAAGAGGAGTTGAAGAATCACATAGAAAAAACCCAAATTCAGTCCTTTATTTGCTCACACCATATAGACAGAATCTTGACAAATTAAACTTATCCCTAATGGATACTCTCTGGGAGAGTGGCCCATCCTAAATCTTTGACTCTGGTCCAGCTGTCTCTTGTCTCCCCAAATCCATATCGGAATGTGTTTCCTTCTTCCTGGTTTCTGCAGCTCCACTGTAGTCCATCATACCACCTTCCCCTTCAGAGACACAGTCCATCTCATTCAGCAGAGCATCATAGGATAATGTTGATTGTGTTTGAACTGAAGGTGGAAGGGGATACCTCAAAAAAGCATTGGGTGTGCTCTTGAGAAGCTGTCAACTCTTCCTATTATTATAGCAGTTAAATAATACTTTATTCAAGGTTGGCTCAGCCTTTCATCCTTCTGATGTCGGTAAAATGAGGACCCAGATTATTGGGGACAATATGCTGACTATAAACTGGCTAGAGAGGGCTGTAAAGCACTGTGAAGCTGTATATAAGTCTAAATGCTATTGCTATTTCATATTTTATCAAAGAATAGTTAATGTCTGGTGAATAAGAATATTTTTTCCAATACTGCTATGTAACTTTCTAAACTGTATCGTGACTGAAAAACATTTTTCCCTGTAATATCTGATTATGATTAAATTATAGTGAACTGCTTATAGTGGTACCCTCAAATCTCTGCCCCATTAAAGCACTGGGGTAATTGCATTAGCAAATATATTCTATCCTAGACACTTACTTCAAACATGTAAATATCTACAATCTAAACATAATCATAAGAGGTCTGCTTATAATCAGATGATTGGAGTAGCAAGTAAAAAAATGCATTAATATAAGAACCACTATGGATTAAACACCACTTGACCTAGATAGTGTCATCCCGAGCATCGTTTCTTTTGGGTAAATCATTCATCACCACTTGCTGTATTAAACTTGCATTCAGCAAATGCAGGGGGAAAAGGACACAATTTATAAATTTGAACTTTGTTCTTTGTGGAAGCTTAGACTGCTTTTAAATCTTTACCATATATACTCACAGATAAGCCAGGAATTTTAGGTGCCAAAATTAAACCACATGATAATTTCAAGGGTTGAGTTATGTGTATTTTTCATGGTATTTTGGTTAAAAATATGAGGATCTGCTTATCCACACATGGGCTTATGTGAGAGTATGTATGATATTATTTAAAGACATATTATACTTCCCAAGTTAAATTATGACATGGATTGTTGTAAAGGTATATTTCACTATCCTATACTTGCAAGTATCTTTTCTATCCCTCTGTCTGGTTGCTTTTTATTTTATATAATAATTAGGCTTGACAGTAAACAAATATAGCCTTAGAGTAAGTCTTACCAATGAGGAGTATGATATTATCAGTAAAGTTACAAAAGTGTTGAAACAGATTCTGAAATTATACAACTTGAAAACAAATAAGATTTTGTTTTTATTGTTTTAGAAATTGTAATACAGGCTTTATTATTTAAATACTTTTACCATGTTTCTTAACTCTTGTTCTGTTTTAGAGTCTGTACATGAAAATAAAATTTAAATACAGGTGGGTTTATGTATAAAGTCAAACATATACATTATTTTTTCATACTAGTAATATTCAATCTTTCTTTTTGCATCTTGGGCTTTCATTTCCCATTTCCTTTGTAATAAAAAACACTGTTGCATTGCTTTATTTGGAGCTGATTCCTGGGGCACCTTTCAAAAATAGTAAGTTAACATGGTCTTGGCAATTCATGCTGTGTTTTCTTGCCAAATTCTCTGTTAGCTTATCTGACATTTGGTAACGGTAATATTAACAGCCTCCAGCTATTTAAGATGTGTATGACGATGCCTTCCGATTATTTCAAGGTATAAGAAATATTAACTTAATGCTATTTACTTGTCAGCTTTCCTTTGTTCATACTTGCAATATTTCTTCATATTAATCTGGAAAATCCTTCAACACAGAGTGGGTAGCTTTTATGCAGATATTAGGGTATTAAGCAATAAAATAAAAGCAATCCTCAACTTACAACCACAATTGAGCCCAAATTTTCTGTTGCTAAGTGAAACAATTGTAAGTGAATTTTGGCCCATTTTACAGCCTTTCTTGCCACAGTTGTTAAATGAATCTGGCTTCCCTATTGACTTGGTTGTCAATATGTTGCAAAAGGGAATCACATGTCCTCCAGGACAGTGCAACTGTCATAAATATGAACCAGTGCCAAATGTATGAATTTTGATCATGTGACCATGGGGAGGCCATAGAGGTCATAAGTGTGAAAAACTGTCATAAGTCATTTTTTTAGTGTTTGTTGTAAATTTGGTCACTAAATGAGCTGTTGTAAATCGAGGACTGCCTGTAGTAAGCAAAACCAAGGAAGTAAGAAGACTGATTTCAGGAAAGTCTCTTTTAAGCCAACACAGATCCTTGAGAACTCCAAGAGTCAATTAAGGTAGAGTTCCTTTGAAATGCCCTTCTGCCCACACCTCTCATGCCTGCCTCTTCCCAGATAAATGCTTTATGCATTGCAGTGCTTTCCCATAATCTCTATTCCAAGTTTTAGAGGTACTTTCTAATAGAGGATGGGATATAGTGATGGGCAAACAGATTGGGCTTCTGGTACCAATTACTACTTAACCTGAGAGCCAGGCTACCTCAGATGTGCTTAATCTCTGGTTGTTATCAGATTTGCCTGTAATAAATCTCTCCTCATCCAAGATCTTTCATGGATTAGAGGTAGGCTCAGGATTCATGGACATCATGAGGATAATGAAACAATCCCAGATCATTCGAGGCCTAACTTGCACGGAGGACCATATATATCTGGGGTTTTTTGTGATATAATCTGAGGGTAGAAGACTATATTTTTTATTCTGTGCCATAGTCAGATCACTCTCACATTGTTATGGATATGACTGGTGCTGCCAAATTTTTCAGGGTTTTGCGAAACTATTCAGTTAGTCTCCCCTCAAAAAAAAAAAAAAAGGCTTATTTGGAAGCATTTTGCTTATAGGAAGTATCTGAAGAGTTTCCTTAGGCTGTGGTGGATAAGATTGTATCCTAGAAAGTCTTTTCTGGTTTGCTGATCCAACAGTGTTCCTAGCTTTATTGAGGAGTTTTGGGTGATGAAGCAAATCGGGAGGGGCCTAAATTGCTGTTGGTAAAGGAGCAAATTGGATTGAACTTGTGCACTTACGTTTGAGTTTACACTGAGACAGCAGAGATTTCTAGACATATGGAGCTAGATGCCAGCAGGGCAAGTTCTAATCAGGAAACATGATTGTGTCTTGCTAGATTATTAGGATGAGAAAGAGCTTGGAATTCCTGAGGAAGTAGATGAGGTTCCATGCAAAATAGGCTGTGTTTTAATGAAAGAATGTAATGGTGTCAAGACAACTATTACAATGGATTGGGAAAATCAAGCATTCCTAAACCCAACAAAAATGTGGAAAACACACACTTCATTATCCTTTTCTCCCTCTGCACTGAGTCTTGCATCTCTTTCTTGGAAAGTCTACTAGATGTTCATTTAGAATTATTTAAATGCTTTGTAGATGACAACATTTTTTTTTGTTATAGATCCAGAACATGAACAATATTATCACGTTTCCACTGGACAGTTTGCTAAAGGGGGATCTAAAAGGCGTAAAGGGGGTATGTTATGTGTTTCAATTTTTTAAATTATTAATTAATTATTGACATAAGTACATGTTATAATTTGTATCATAGAAAAGGATATTTCTTTACTATCATATCCGGCTGCCCTGTCCTTCTAGCATCTAGATAGATAATTTTTCATTTTGGATGCAGTGATTTATTTTGGACTAATGTACAGTATTATTTAAAAGTTTATGAACCCTTTTAAATATCTGTATAAATATGACCTAACACATCTGTTCTCCACACAAGTTTTAAAAATAAAACCCAATTTAATAAATGGGTTATAAACATTATATTTGTTCATTTATTCACTGAGGAATGGCAATAGTGATTTGCCCCCTAGTCATAGAAATGGGAAGCTGGAGATATTTCTTCACTTTAGTTCCGGATCCAAAAATATTGAAATATCAGTGCCACGAAAGAGCAGGAGTTCAGTTTTTCTTCAACTTGTATGCAGTATCTTATGACTCCAATTGGATTTTGCCTTAAGGAAACATTTTAAAAGGCAAAAAAAAAATATGACCTAAGTGTGAACTGTAGAGCTGGCTGGGATATCGGCTGGTGCAGAGGTTTGGTTTCTAATATCCTATGGTGCAGCACCCATAAATAAATACCATATGCCTGACTGGTGCTAAGTTAGGGTTATTGTATAATGCAGTCGCACCCTCTGCCAAATCAGAAATTTGTTTAATTTTGCATTAGACCACAAGAGGGGTTTTGACTCAAACTCCAGACAGATAGGCAGGAGATAGGGCATTCTGTGTTGCTACTTAAATCAGAAATGTAGGTAAAGAATGCTATTAGAAAAAAAATCTCATTAGCTTCTCAAATCATTTTATTCGATTCACGCTAAATTTTATGACAGAAAGCTTGGGTTCATACAATCACACTAAACCATTGTGTAGTCCTTTTGGTATGACATGACATGTAAATCCAACTAAAATCACTCTTCCGGCCTTACATTTTGATTGCTAAGGTCAGTTCATTAGAAGGCTATAAGAAAAAGGAACACCACTCCATTTATTAATTCCGGGGGTTGATGTTTGCATGGATGCATTGTCTTTGCTTTGGTAGGTTACCAAATCTTTTAATGTGGAACCAAATAAGCTTTTTTCACATGAACAGATCTCTGCTTATTTCAAACAAGAGTTGAGGCACCTAGAAATTTACTTTAGTATTAAATGTGAGTAATGAGTCAGACCATGCAAAATAATTGAAATAAATGTTTGAAAGTGGGAGCACGTTCCTATTCCTTGAAGTAATAAAGCTGCTACACCTGGGAAGTTCACATAAACATTTGGAAAACTATCCCCGGTGTTCTAGATGCAGTCAGTGTGTGCAGCAAAATGGCATGATAGCTGTGTGGATAGATTCAAGGCAGCCTTCAGAGGAGTAGCGCAAGCCTTTAAAGGAAGTAGCTGTCTCAATTAACAGTTCAAGGAGGAGGTGTTTTACTCTCACAAAAAATGTTTTGCAAAGTTTTTTCCTGAAGGCTTTGCACAGCTCTAGGACTGAGTCTTCTTCAGTATACAGTATAATACAGCACTTGGACTTCCATGTATATAAAGTTTAATTTGAGGAAAAAACTAAAGAAGTCAATTAAAACTGGGATATTCTAAAGATTACTTCATCAGGTTTTAATGCAAAGGATTAGGACAACAAAAAGTTTCAGCAGAAATGGTCACTTGCCTGTTTAACATGGCTTGCTTTTCATTTTTACAGGATTTGAAGAAACCGTTTGATAAAGCATGGAAAGACTATGAAACCAAAGTGTAAGTACTTCCTTACTGATACATAGCAAATTTGTATACATTGTCTCTTTCTGTGCTAGTTCATCCAAAAATAAGGGTCATTGAGTTGAGTTGATACATAGGATTACTATGTATCATATTTTGGTTCCATACAAGATTTGTTGCCTACATAATTTAAGGCCCCTGTCACACAGCACCAACGGATGGAAAGAGGATGTAAAACGGAGAGAAACACTTGCCATCCGTTGGTTAACACGATGCTTCCGTTCTGTACTCACTGCGTCCAAATTTCATACTCTCTATCTGTCCAGCATCCGTCTACTGACATTTCATCCGCTTTTTTGAGCGGAAAATGTATCCAACGCGTCCGTTAGACATCCGCTACGCATACGGGGAACATCCGTTAGACGTCCGTCGTCATCCGTTACGCGTCTGCTATATCCGCTAGGCATCCGCTACGCATCCGCGCAACCCGCATCCGCTCCAGCGGAAAACGGACACAGGGAGGAAGCGAAACGGACACGTAAGGGACACGCAGCGTTAGTAGCACGGACAGGGAAAGGATGAAAGCGGATGCAGCTCGCATACAAAGCATTAAAACGGAAAAAACGTTCGCATAGGGGACGTATCTCGGATATTTAGGATGTCTGCAGGATATCGAAAGGATGCAAAAGGAAACCTAGCAGAAAACCTATATTTTCTATAAAAAGGGGGAGGAACTCACTTGGATCTCACTTTCAGTCCAGCAGCCCTGCTGTGCAGACCTCTTCAGCCTTCATCTGGCTCTTGCTCTTCCACAGCATCCAGTCATCTCCATCATGGATCGTCACACACTCCTTTTGGTAGCCACCATCATTCTACAACAGTGCCAAGCCATCTACAGGCTCTTTCACCTGTTCTACGCGAAGAAAAGGAGGCATCCAAGAAGTGGCTGGGTCCGAAGATGGATCGCAAGAAGAGCAAAGTACGGACTGTATAACAAGCTGATGGTGGAACTGAGGAATGAAGACACTCGTGCATTCCAGAACTTCATGAGGATGCCTCCAGCCATGTTTGACGAAGTTGTGGAGCAGCTGAGACCCAGGTTGACCAAGCAGAGCACCAACTTCCGGCCCAGCCTGGACCCTGGACTGAAGGTGGCACTGACTCTGCGCCACCTGGCCTCCGGGACCACATACAAGAGCATGCAGTACGGCTAGAGGGTGCCACACAACACCATCAGCATTGTGGTCAGAGAAGTGGTGCAGGCCATCATCGAAGAATACCTGGAGGAGCTCCTCCAGTGCCCCTCCACTGAAGAAGGATGGAAGAAAGTTGCAGAGCAGTGGTATCAGAGGTGGAACTTCCCCCACACCGTTGGAGCCATAGAGGGCAAACACGTGGCCTGCAAAGCTCCAGCCAAGTCAGGGTCCACTTATCACAACTACAAGGGCTTCTTCAGCATTGTCCTCTTCGCCATGGTCGATGCTGACTACAAGTTCATGTACATCGATGCTTCAGGCAACGGGTCATCTTCAGATGCCCAGATATACAACGCCAGTGACCTCAAGGAGGGGCTGGAACGCAACCTCATCATGGGCTTCCCAGATCCAGACCCCCTGCCCAACGACACACAAGATGTGCCCTACTTCATCATGGGGGATGACGCCTTCTCCCTCAGAACCTACCTCATGAAGCCCTACACTTCCAGATGCCTCACCCGTGAAGAGAGGATCTTTAACTACAGGCTGACCAGGGCAAGGCGGGTGGTGGAGAACGCCTTTGGCATCCTGGCCAACAGGTTCCGGGTACTTCTCACCACCATGCAGCATTGCCCAGAGATGGTGAGGAACATCGTGGAAGCTTGCTGCATCCTGCACAATCTCATGCGCACCCGCTACCCAGTGTTGCAGAACAGGCTCGTGGATCTCCAACAAGGCAATGGGGACATGGAGCCTGATGAATGGAGGCAAGGGCGAAATCTGATAGACACTGTGGATGTGCAAGGCCCCAACAGAGCTTCACATGAAGGGAAGAAGCAGCGCAACCTCCTGAAACACTGGTGCAACTCCCCAGCTGGAGCAGTGGAGTGGCAAGACAGGATGATAGATGCTTAATGGATGCTTCCTTCAGCCTGTCTCATCACACTGATGAGATTGTGCCATGTATGTTGAGTGGCCTTACAATGAACAGGGCATTTAATAAAGAGTTGTGTTTATGTTGAAATGTGTGGATGAATGATTACATTGTTATTGATAATAAAGGGCCATAGGTGTGGCAGCTGGGAGGGTGGACCATACAGTCCCACTATGGTTACACTGGAGGTTTATCCCACAACTATTACCCATCTCACAGGTATCCCTGCCCATCCCACAGGTATCCCTGCCCATCCCACAGCTATTACCCATCCCAAAGGTATCCCTGCCCTTCCCACTGCTATCTTAACCCATCCCACAAGCATGCAAAGGCTTAAACCATTTCTAAAAGTTTCCACCAAGACTTTATTGACTAAAAGAACTGAAGCAAGTGTGTGAAGCAAAGATAATCTTTATTAATAACAAATTGTAAAAGCAAAATGACCCAAGTAAAGTGTCCCGAGCAAAGTATAAAGTCAACAGGTAGCAACCCAGTGTCTGGTACTCTTCGCAGTCACTCTGAGGCATGCCCATAGTCTCAGGGGTGAAGCGTCCAGGTGCTGTGGAGGTGGCTGCTGCTGGAGTGCTGGTCTGAGGAGCCATTGGGGTGCCTGGCCCCGAGAGGACAACAGGGGATGGTGTGTGGAGGAAGCTCTCAGAGAGCTGGCTCAGTCCTTTGATGTTGAGAGCCCCTTCCTCCAGGACATGGGGTGTCAGTCCCAACACCGATGACAGATGTTCTGAGGCCGGGCTTGGCTGTGGAGTGGAGGAAGGAGGAGTGTAGTGGGGATGTCTAGTCTGCAGGTGAGCGAGGTGAGGCATGGGTGGCATCTGTGGCATGGGTGGCATCTGTGGCATGGGTGGCATCTGTGGCGTCGGTGGCACCGGTGGCGTTCGATGTACCTGTGCCTGGACTGGGAAGGGCTGCCTGTGCTGCTGGAGCTCCTGGTATCCGTAGCCTTGGTAGGTGAGGGCCTGTGGAAAGCCTTGGAAGGGCAGTGACATCACCTGGGGTGGAGGAGCAGACCTGGACTGGGTGGGAGCAGGTTCAGCTGGGTTTGGAGGGTTGTGAAGAAGACCGGTGATCCTGTCCTTGATCACTTGGTACTGTGATTCAGACATGTCCAGGAGGTTCTGGTTGACGTAGTTGAGGAAGGGCTTGCGGTTTGAGGATGGTATGTCGGTGTGTACCAGCTGAGAGAGGAGATCTATGCTGCTTTTGATGGTGTCCCTGATCTCCAGCAGGACAGTGTGGCTCTGCCCCTCCGGTCTGGCTCTCTGCCTGCTTTCTGTGGAGGTGGAGCTGGGGGTGGATGTGGGTTGGTCTCTGGTGGCAGTGCCTTCTCCTTGCTCCCACTGCGTCAGGGGGTCCTCCACACGCTCTGCCACGGGGAGTGCAGCTGTCGGGGTGTCTCCGTCATGGGATGCTCCACAGATACCTGCCTGGACACAGGAGCTGACTCTTGGCCAGAAGAGGACTGCCTCTCTGTAGGCTGCCTGAGAGAGAGGGTTGTCAGAGGGGCTGCTCCTCGGTGGCGGATCTCATCCTCCAAGAAGCTGCACTTGGCCATCATGTAGGTCTCTCGGTCCGTCAGCTTGACCGTCGCCTGGCCAGATTTCTTGTGGTGCAGCTTCCTGTACCAGGTGTGCATGTGCTTCCACCAGCCGAGGAGGACCTCCGAAGTGTAGCCCAGGCTCTCTGCCTTCTCTCTCCAAGCAGCCTGCTTCCTTTTGGTGTCTCGATAGAGCCTGTGTCCCTTCCGCCATAGATATTCGTTCTCCCTCAGCCATTCCAGCACCTCATCCTCATGTTCCTCTTCGGTGGAGTATTGCCTCCTCTCCCGTTCACGCGTATGCCTCTTCCTCCCTCTGGCAGGACCATCTGGGCCCTCATCAGAGGGGCTTCGAGGTTCTAGGGGCTGCTCCACCACACCACCACCACCAGCAGCAGCAACAACAACAGTAGCAGCAAGAGCAGGACCAGCAGGACCAGGATCAGCAGCAGCAGAGTAAGCACCAGCAGGACCAGGCACACCAGCAGGACCAGGAGCAGCGCCAGCAGAGTTAGAACCAGCAGAAGCCCCAGCACCAGGAGCAGCACCAGCAGAAGCCCCAGCACCAGAAGAATCAGCCTGAGCAGCTGAAGCCCCAGCAGAAGCAGAGTCAGGGCCAGGGGGTGGGATGGTGGCCCTGTCCCTCTTGCCAGGGCTGGCAGCAGATGGCAGAGGCTTCCTCTTCTTCCCCATGGCTGTTGGCTGGCTGGAGCTGTGTCTGGCAGCAGGTCTTTCCTCTGAATGGTGACCTGCTTGCGAGCTGCTTCCCTTTATATCCGCAGGGCTGACGCAATGCATCCTCCCCGCATGCGCAGTGAACGCTTTGCATCCGCTAGGCTTCCGTGATGCATCCACTGTATCCGCTAGGCATCCGCTCCTTCCGCTGCGCATCTGCTTCGCTGTGCTCCCCCGGAAGCCCTGTGGATGTGCCATCCGCTTTCATCCGCTAGGCTTCCGTGGAGCATCCGCTTTCCATCCTGGCTACATCTTCCCCCCGTCTGTTCCTTTCCGTTGTTCTCCGCTCTGCTTATGCAAATTTGGGGCACTTTTGAGAGTAGATAACAACGGATGGAACATTTTCTCGTCCGCTGTGTCCTTTTTACATCCGTTTTGCATCCGTCGGCCTATGTGACAGGCCCTTAAGCTTGATTAAGCTAGGAAGCACTTGGATGGAAGAATCCTGGGGAAATTGGAAGAAGACAGTGACAAACCACTTCTGCACACTTGCTCAGAAAACTGTTTGTATCTATAATCACCAAGATTCATACTCAGTTTTAAAAAAGACTTCACCTTTACCTATTTAATTCAAGTCTAGCTATCTGAGGTTTGAGGTTTGCTTACCTCAAAGTTATGGAGAGTTTGGATTCATAAAGTGGATACTGCAATAAAAACGAGTCACACAAATATTCAATGCATACCAAATTTATGTTTACACTATGTCATGGGTATCCAACATTTTTGGCATGCCTGGTTCTCACTGAGTGAAGAGGAATTGTCTTGGGCCACATATAATTTAATAATGTGGCAGCATAATATTGTTAATGTATATAAAAATCACATAGTGTTAAAAGTTGCGATCTTGTTGGGACCATATTACTAGCTTTTGGGTGCTGCCTGTGGCCAGGAGCCACTATGTGGAGCTGCCTGCACTATACTGTAGCCTATTAAATGTGCAGTAGCATTAAAAAAAACAACAATGTGCATACCTTAATTGAAAAATACTTGAAAATTGAAAAAGTATATTTTGAAGGAGCTGAGACAACTTGATACTAAAACCAATACGCTGTCTGTATTTTTAGAAACATGCTGTTCTTTGATGAGCCGGATATTTATCCCATTGAGACTTAGTACAATTTAATACCCAGTTAATCACTTTTGAATATTTTGAAGATTGATCATACTTACAAGAAATATTCCCAATTTCATTTCTTCACTCCAGAGTCAGAATAATAAGAATATATACTGTATCTCTCTAACATTCATGAATGCACTCGATCCCTGTATATCCTTTTATATTAAATAAAATGCTATTTTTCCTGTGTAATGATGGCACTTGTGTTGGAAGGGGAGCTACGCAGAGTTGGTTAGAAGATGGGTAGCTATGTAAATGTTTTGAATAAATGAATGAAGTGAAGAAACAAAAAGAAAATAGAAATTAAATCTGTTTACTTGGTTTTTTGAATAAGAAGCTGTTCCCTGAAGTAATTAGATAGCTTATAGTTGATTTAGTTTGTATTACATCAGCACTATTGAACATCTGACAGCTTTTTCTTTGCTGCTTTATACTATTAAGGCCTGATTGTGGTAATCAACTACCCATTAGTTGCAGTAAAAATTCCACTTGTTGAATGTATATGGGCAATATATGATGATATAATATGTCCTTTACTTACACACTTAAACATGAATAGTTAATGGCATATGGGTAGTCCTTGACTTAACAACAGTCCATTTAGTGACTGTTCAAAGTTATGACATTTTTGAAAAAGTGACTTATGACAGTTTTTCACACTTGACAACAGTTTCACCCTCCCTGTGGTCACAGTAATCAAAATTCAAGATGCTTGGCAACTGACTCATATTTATGATGGTTGCAGTGTCCCGGAGATCTTTCTGCAACCCCCTGACAAGCAAAGTCAATGGGGAAGCCAGATTCACTTAACAACCGGGTTACTTACTTAACAACTGCAGTGATTCACTTAATAACTCTGGCAAGAAAGAGTTTTGCCTCATAAAATGGGGCAAAACTCATTTAACATACATCTCACTTAGCACCAAAAAATTGGGCTCAATTGTGGTCATAAGTAAAGGACTACTTGTATTTGGAAGAAATGGCCATGACAGATGAAGATTGCCATCGTAGAGAAGATAGTTTGAGTCAAACACTTACTGAATTACATCCCACTGAATGAGGCAATTTTAAGGAGACTTGTCTTGTCCAGAACATGATTACTGTAGATGTAATCCCCACATGATGAGAAATCATGAAAGGAAGGACTAATTTAGGTGGTGTTTGTGAGTGTATTTGAATGTTCCTCTCCTGTTTTGGTCTTCAAGTCTAGGAGTGAAGTCACTTAGGTACAACGTGTAAAATCAGTGACAGTGTGAGGTTTTCCCGTGAAGCACCCAGATTCCATCTCTAGTATTTTTTATTTATTTATTTTTGGGGGGGGGGGGGCTTGGAAATACTTCATTTGAAAGATACTGACCATCAATGGAGGGAATATTGAGTTTATGTGTGCCAATGGTCTGGCTTGTGTGTGACAGCTTCCCATATTTTCAAATCTGCATGACTCCTGGTCATTAAGCCTGACACCCCATTAGATTAATTTTAGGATGCAATGCCAGAAATAAATTATTGAATTATTATGATCTTGTTTTTTCAACTTGATTGCAATCTTAAAGATTGTGTAGATTTCAGAATACAATATGCAGTCTAAGTTACAATGCCACTGGACTCAAGATCATTCTAGCAACATACAGTATTAAAACATAGTTGTAATGAATATGTGCAGTATAGGCAAACTTTGTAATTAACAGGATTTGAATTCCAAAATCTTTCAATTGTTATATGCTGCTTTCATAGTCTTTCATACTTTTGTGCAACCCTTTTTTCCAAATTATTTATAGAGACAAAGAAAAGCATTAGTCCTGTGATTCAAATTAGATTGTTTCCAAACATTCCTTTAGTGTTTGTTTTGTTGCCTGTGGGCTTGTGTTACAGCTGTATATATTCTGAATTCTTTAATCCAAGTAAGCAGTGAACCAATTAATTGCCTAATTTAGCGCAGTATCTCTAGGTAACAACAGATATTAATTTGATGATCATTCTTTCCCCTATGATCAGATAAAACAACTCTGAATTTTCAGTGCTATTGTTTCTTGGCAGCTTTCAAAGAACATACTATTTATAAGAGCTGGTCCATTCTAATATTTGGAAGATTGTGGAACTATTACATCACAGAGGGATGAATATTGCCCTCTCCATCTAATTTTCTCAGCTAAAACTATTATTTGTTTGGCATCAGCACTGATGTTAACCCTGATGCTCTCTGAGCTTGGTTTTGTTTTTTTTAAATAGACGTTTCATTACCCTTCTAGAAAACATCATCAGTGATGTCACTTGGTGGGATAATGAAGCATCTCAGAGAGCACCAAGGTTCAATCCTGAATTATATACAGTATATTCTCTTCTATTGGTACCAATGTTCGTGTTGGTCATAGCCAGCCTAAATAACTCCAGACTTAAAATGATTGTGGTGGGGCATTACAGGAGAAATTATTGTACATCATTACTATATTTTATACAAGGTTTATTGCCAGAATTGAAAAATAAAGTTATATTGCTAGAACTGAGAATACATGATTAAAAAAAACAGAATAATGTTCTCAGTCCCTTGTGTTACTAAAACACTGAAACATCCAACTGAGGCACTACTGGGATACTGTCATGCTGGGAACATGATAGTAGGAAGGATGTGTTATTAATCAGAATGTTAGTTGTTATGGAAACTCTTGATAAATTTGAACAAAACAATGCCTGTCATCTACATCCTATGAATAAAGATGCCTCAGCTTTCTCTTAATGATATGTGCTGTATGAAATTATATTTATTGGAAGTACAAGAGAGAACAGCTCCTAAAATCCTCGCTCATGATGCCGGCTGAAAATTCTTGGGAGGCAGGGGTCATTCCAAGTTGGAATATAGCTCGTTTGTAGTGTCTGACCTGCAAAGCAGCCCAATCAGTAAGTCACTTCATCTTTCTCAGAAGCACAATTTGTTCCTCCTTTTTTTCCACAGTCTTTCCTCCTCCCTGAAAAATCTTTCAAATGTTTTCAAAGAATTTCTGCACATAAATATTTTTTTAAAAGAATCCAATGGTAGTCATTCATCAGGTTACAGCTGAGGAAAATGACAAGGGAAGCAATGTCACTCTGAATTATATCAAATTGTTCTTTCAAGGATGAAGGCAAAAAATATACGTTGTCCCAGGGTAATGTTGCAGGATCCAATCTGGGTCAGTCACCAGGACCTGAGGTTTAGTCTTCCGAGTTTTCAGACTTCCCTGACAATGGGTTCCCATATAAGTCCGAAAGCTCAAAAGACTAAACCTCTAGTCGCGGTGACCGACTCAGATTGGATTCTGCAAATCGTTCTTTGTTTAAGAATTGGTTTTTCTGCTTCCCTTCCCATTCCCTGATCATGATGTTTGGATTACAAATTTGTAAGCAGGTCTGTTTTTTGTTTTAAATGAGTGTATTAGAGCACTATCGGCTAACAAATCAGATAAATATGCTGTGATATTTTGTTTTTGAGAGGTGACTCACTCATTTCAAGAACAATAATTTGGAATTAATACAGAAACTATGAGTGGCTCCTTTCACTCCCTTAATATAATTTTGCTTTGTAGGTTTCATGTTCAGATTTTGTCCAGTGTATGATTACTGCCTGTATTCAACCTAAAATATTGGCAGAGACCTTTGGGTAGTCTGGGCAGCTGGCTTGCTAAGACCGGGAAGCCTTTAGTCCTGCCTTCTGGCTTTCATTTACAGCGCCACTTGGCTCAGGAACAGGAAGAGCTGACAGCTGTGGTCTGGGCAGATTGGGGTAAAGGCAAAGTGCTCTCCAACAAGGAAAAGCTGTATAAAGCTCATAGCTTGATAGAATGCTGATTATGAAAAGATGGCAGGTGATAGTGAAATGTAGTAAAAGTAGGCCAAGTTATGGGGACATTTCCATAACATGTCGCTTTGCCTGTAGATTATGGAAAAGCTCTCCAAAATACAATTTTCTCTTGGACTTTTCAGTTATTAAGGGAAGGTCTAGACACCATATGGAGCTTCTGAGAGCTAAGGTCTAGTCCTGGTTCTTAGCATTTGATTAATGCAGAAGTACTGAACTGGAACTGCATGAACTGAATAACATTTTGGGTTCTCTTTCTTAGTTCTCAAATAAATAAATGAGGATTTCGGGAGATAAGATCAAAAAAAGGGATTCTGTGTAACATTTACTCTTTATCAATATTGCATGAAGGCAGTAATGTTGCATGTTTCTTCCCCAGTATTAAAAAGTAGGAGTTATATTTTGAAATCTAGGTTTGCATCTGGGCTTGCATTGTCCTTCATGCATGAGTGTTGACACCCTAAGAGCAGTAAGCTTCATTGGCAAAGTTTTTCCTGAGTAAATAAAAATTTGCTTTCAGTGTCTTTTTTTTTTCCCTATGGCATTCTTTTAAAGATCATTTTTATCATTACAATTTCATTCTATTACAGGTGAATGTATTTATAGGAAACCAAACATTCTTTAAAGTGTCTACTTGTCTCTGAACAATGCAACTCAAATGTTTTGACCATTCCCAGTTTGGCAGATTTTGGTCTGTCCTGAGTCATTTTTGTTTTATTGTTGATCCAGAGTTGTACACAACAGCATTACCTCACTAATCTTGATGATACTTTGTACTTGCCTTTAAAATTGATTGTGCTGTTCTGAAACTGTAACAGTTAACAATTAAACCTCAGGTTAAAGCATTTTTTCTTCCATATAGGACAAAAATAGAAAAAGAAAAAAAAGAACACGCTAAGTTACATGGAATGATTCGTACAGAAATTAGTGGGGCCGAAATAGCAGAAGAGATGGAAAAAGAGCGACGATTCTTCCAATTGCAGATGTGTGAGGTAAAACATGGATTAATTTTTATTCTTCCCTAACACAAATAAATTGTGTTATACAAATTCTGCAAGAAAACTCTGAAGAGAATTTTGATTCTTCTGGTTTTTATTTCAGGGTATTTCTTCTGTTGGCACAATTACTTTCCATTTTATCCATGATAAACCAACAGATTTGCAAATTATAAACCAGCCCCTTTACTCAAAATCTTCATATAACTATGTCATCCTAGGCTTAGAGGATTATTTCTTTTATGCATTTAAGTTACCATCTGCTGCATAGTAGTGCTAGAAAATGAAAATTTCAGTTGATTTAGTTAAGCAGGGATGTTTAACAGCTGTTGAGAAAATGCTGCTGATGCCTTGAAGAGTTGTAATGGCTCTTCAGCCTTTGGACTGTTCTGGAACAATTTGACGGGCTAATTTTGGTTTTAACTTGATGGTTCTGTAGGCTTAAACAGTATAATGGTACCTCTCCTGCTGCTTGAAATTATATTTGGGGAAAAATAGGGAGTCCAATGGGTAACTTTCTCCTCTTTTCTTCCATTCCTGTTATCTTTCCACACATCTACTAATTAAATTAAAAATATGGCATGTCTAAATCAGATCAACTCTTGTTAGCATAGTGATTAAAACTGTTTTGAAACTGCCTTTCAAATCTTGGTTTGGAAATAAATACTAACCCAAGTCTACCAATCTGAATGTGACTTCCCAAAAAAATCAGTAAAAGAGTTCAGATTATAAGATAGGAAATTGGTTCATTATAAAAGGACAGAAAAATAGAGGTCATCTCAAGGACTTCCTGTAGAGTAGCAAACTGAGGAATTATGACAAAAAGAACTGTGAGAATGATATAAAGCAGAAGATGTCTCTGCAATTGTGTAGGAACACTTCAGTTCTCTATTCCAGTCTGTGCTTTGGGATTCTTCGGTGATTTTTTTTCCCTGTTGTCTCTCATTTTTCACAATAATAAAAGAACAAATAACTTCATACTTAACATATCCATTCGAAGAATCTTCTAAGAAAGGACACAAGAGAATTGTGGTCATAAAAATGTTTATTGCATCTCTGTGTGTCTTTACTGTTGGTGTTTTTTTTAGTTAGATTCTAAAATTAATTAAGCAAAAAGAAATTGGTGGTTGTTCATCTGAGCAGACATGAACAATGCTGGGTGTTCATAATAAATTATTTGTTTGAGTTTATGTGTAGCTTGTACAAAAGATACATTTGTTCAATATAGTAATATTTTTTAGGTGGGAAGTACTTTCTAGATGGGCTTGCATGTAGAAAATATATTTGAATTTTGGACACAGTCATTTTTTTATTATTTAAAGAAAGCGACTAGCAGTTTTACTGTAGTGCCTTCTATTTAACAATCATATGCAATATGTTTAGGTATGTGTGGGGCTGTGGGAGGAAAATAATGGATTTAAATACTTGTGAATCTTATCCAAATCAAGTGCCCATAGCATCCCTTATTTAATTCACACATTAATAATTAAATCATTATTAAATCATTATTTAATTATAAGTTTATTTTTAAGATTAATAATTAAGGAAACCTTCTCACTCAGCATATACTCAGCAGTGCCTATGCATGTTGAACCAATTTAAAAGACTTGAATATCACTTGTTTGCTACTCTAAATACAGTAATTTTTTTTCTTGTGTTTTATCAACAGTATCTGCTGAAAGTCAATGAAATCAAGATTAAAAAGGGCGTTGACTTGCTTCAAAATCTAATCAAGTATTTTCACGCACAGTGCAAGTATGTTTTTCATAATGATAATAATATACCCTCTGAAAATAGTGTTCTTATTAGTTTGTATGGCAGATTCCATCACTGATTTAAAAAAAAAAGCCTATACACCTCAACTGTTCCTTTTTTACAGGTATTCTTCTACCAAGCACAGAGATTTAAAGGGCTGATTGTTGTCTTATAGATTTATTATTTCCAATTAAATGAGGCATACACTGAGATAATATTATGGCATATAGCAATAGCACTTAGACTTATCTGGCCACTTAGACATAAATCTTGTCATTACAAAAAGTGAAGCAAGCTGCCATAGGAGAGTTCCAAAACTTTCAAAGTTTGAAATAGTTCAAGCAGCAAATATTCCTTCATTCAAAACAGATCCTTTGCATTTAAGACAAGTTGTTCCAACTTTGCCAGAAGTGTTCTAAGCACTCGGAAAGTGTTCTAAACTCCAAAGAGTCCATAATACATCTTAAGTTTAAAATACTTCATGTTTTATAGCATATTTCTATATCATATTTTGTAGAATTTGTCAGATTACTAACTGGGAGAGGTATTGGAACCTTACACTCATTCACTTGACCAAAATAAGCAAGGAAAACTGTAGAATTCATCATCTCATCTTTGGGCGTTGTAGCAAAAAAAACCACCATTCCCTTGTTAAAATTGGTTTAAACCAGTGTTGTTTCAAAGAAGGAAATTAGTTTATTGGGATCAGAAAGAATACACAGTAATTTAAGACATATAGTTTAATCTGCTTGCATGATTGAGAATTTAGCATTGGCAATTTCTACACAGATTAATACTATGAAATATGCATAATATAATATTGTTGAATACTTTTCCAGAGCAGGGAAAATTTGGGATTTTGATAACCTGTACTAGATACTCTTACAAAATATTTGCCAAAGCAAGTCAGAAAATTCTTATTTTATCAGAAGACAAACTTTCCGTCAGAAATGATGTCAGCCGATCCATGGAAATTGTGGGATCTATAAGTATAATTACTTATATCATCCTGATGCTAGACACCTAAAGACTTGTGTTTTTTCAAGACAGAAAATTTTTCAGAAAGACATTGTACCTGGTCAGAATCTCTCTGTGTGTGTGTGTGGGGGGGGGGGGGCATCATGTTGCTTACCCATGCTGGAGGATTTTAATAATTTTAATCTCAAAATATCACATACCTAAACAATAGTATACATTTGTGTATCCTTTCTCCTTTGAAACTCTCTCCTCAAGAGAGTATTGAGTATGGACTGTCCTCACTTAATCACTGTAATTTGAACTGGAGTTTCTGTTGTGAAGCAATGTCATTAACTAAATCATATGACTGCACTTTTTAGCGATGTCAATTTTTGCTAGTTCTGGTTGCCATTGTTAGGCCAGAATTGTGCTGTCATTAGGTAAGGATCTCATGCTTCTCCTGCCCTGCTGTGCTTGCCACTGCTCCAAGTCTACCCACCAACCCCCTATCTCTCCCCATCTCTGCCTGTTTGGCTGCTCTGCGCTCCACCTGCCCTTCCCTGCTCTGCTACTACTGCTGCTGCTTCTTCTACTACTACTTATTACTATTACTGCTGTTTCTCCTGTTCTGTGTTCTGCTGTCCCATCCTGTGCCCCGACCTGCACTTCTGGCACCCTGCCCTCTGCTACACTGTGCTCGACTTCCTGCTGGAAGCCCAACCTTGCGCGGCCAAGAGCTGCCTTGTGCAGGGCCAGGCCAGGTGTGCCTCATCAGCAGTGGGAGAAAAAACATGAGGGTGGCAGGGACAGAGGAGCGCAAGGCAAAGGGTGGCAGGATAATAGAATACAGGACCGAGGTGTGTGTGTAGCTGAGTGCAGAGTAGTGGGGAGCAAGGCAGCAGGAGTGGCTGAGTCTGGGACAGTTTTGGTCATGTGACTGCATGAGCACTGCAGTCGCTGTTCTTTTGTGGACCAGGTATAAGTACCATATGTTCAGTGCTGTCATAGCTTTGAACAGTTGCTGAATGAATGATCATTAAGCGAGAGCTACCTGTAACAGCGCATAAAAGATTGTAAGTGGGAAATGTGCAAGTATTGTTTGTCTAACCATAGTTTATTGAATAAACCCATTTGTATTGTGTTTTTTTCAATGTAGTGTGTGAATCCAGCCACTGAGCTTTGTAAATCATAGTTACAGCAAAAATCATACCAATATTGCTTTCCAGAATATTCTGCTGACTGTCGACTTTGGATAATTTTGTTAGAGTTAAACAATGAAGCCTCAAGGGCTGGAGGGAACAAATATCAGATTATTGTTATGATTGCTGGTCATAAAAATGTAGCATGACTTGAAAAGAGTAGTAATTAAAACAAATACTGCCTGCATAAAGTGTTGTACAACATACAAGGAAATTAACATTAACTACCCATTGCTGCAGTTTTGATCGTATACATTTCCTTCTGAGCCTGAAAGAGTGTAGTAGCAAAAATAAAGACCCAACTGTTAACTAATAGAATTGCACCTGGAAGAAGATAATCCAGTCCTTTTGCATCTGATCCTTTAAGTATCTCTTATCATCAATATTTTTCCTCTGATCTCATAGATAGGGCAGCAGAGGATATGGTGAGCTATATCCTTCACTTCACAGGTGACGCAGGGACAATAGCGTTGCTCTATGAAGTGTTTGCAGAATGTCCTCTTTGAAGATACGCTGAAGGCATAATCTGTGAGTGAGTGGATGTAAAGCTTTCCTGAGTGGTGCACAGATAACAGTGATCAAATACTGGAAGAGGCTTCTGTGTTTCTTGTAACTGGGGATGTTAGAGTGAATACTTGCATCACTATTACAACAGTGTCTTTACTGGTATCCCTTTTGAAGAGTCGATCTCTTTTTTCTGGTCCAAAATATTAAATTCTTTCATGGGAAGCAGGGAGTACAGGTAGTCCTTGACTTACAACTACAATTGAGATCAAAATTTATGTTGCTAAGCGAGACACTTGTGAAGTGAATTTCCTCCCCCCCAATTTTATGACTTTTCTTGCCACAAGAAACATTAAGAGAATCACTGCAGCCATTAAGTTATTAACATGATTGTTAAATGTTCTGTCTTCCCAATTGACTTTGCTTGTCAGAAGGTCACAACAGGGGATCACATGATTCCAGGGCACTGCAACCTTCACAAATATGTTGCCAAACATCTGAATTTTGGTAATGTGACTATGGGGATGTTGCAACAGTTGTAAGTATGAAAAAGAATGAAAAATAAGTCACTTTTTTCAGTGCCGTTGTAACTTTGAATGGTCACTAAATGAACTGTTGTAAGTAGAGGACTAGTTGTATAATTAGTGAATGTGAGACAAAAGTTTGATATCTTTTTTCCCCTGCCAATAATGCAAGTAACAAAGTTTATCTTGAAGTCATTCTAATTTTGGATAGTACCTTAGCAGTGCAAACCAGACCTCATCAGAGGCTGAGGCTCTGCCTCCAAACTTAGATGTAAGTAGCAAGTGTATCCTGGAAATAAATAATAATAAATAGTAAATCCCACTCAGACTTCCAAAAAAGAAATGGGGAGGCAAGAAAGTTGCCTTCTGGTGATATAACTCCTAGTCTGTCACTTGGTATGATACATAAACTGATCTTTTGTGGACTATTTCTAATATATGTGTTTATTTACAACATCTATATACTATTTACCATTAAAAATCCCAAAGCACATTCCTTATTAGCAAATCATGATTAAAACTATTGTTTTGTTTGAACTTGGCCAATGCTTCTATCCCTGGATTTCTGACTCTTGCCTATCTTTATGCCTTTAAAAGATTTCTTACTGCAAAAAATATTAAATTTAGATATGCTGAAGTCTTTTCACAGATTTTCTGATTTCAGTAGTGGAGCCCTTGGGCATCATAAAATGCATAAATGTATATTAAGCAAAGCTAATACATTGAATCTTTTACATTTTTTTACAAAACTCTGGATACCTTCCATTAACTTTTATACCGGTAGTTCCTTTTGAAAAAAAAACTTTTTTCCTTTCACAGCTTCTTTCAGGATGGTCTGAAAGCAGTTGAAAGTCTCAAACCCTCAATAGAAAAGCTCTCAACGGATCTTCACACTGTAAGTAGTTGAATATTCATTATATTTTTGGACTGTTCCCAATTTCTAAGTTGGACTTTCTGAATGAACTCAAATATTTATAAAACACAAAACTGCAAATTTGAAAACAAACCAGCAGAAGCAACAAAAACAAAAGACATGTTTATTGAAAGTTTAGAAACAAGAAAGTAAATAATTTAAAGGGGGGCTCTATATTGGTGGAAAAAACCAGATTTTTAATTTCTGAATTTAAAAAAATAAAAAAGGGAGAAACCAAATGTCTAAATTTTTTAAAATTTCTCTCTTCTCTTGGTCTCCATATGAAGTGAACCAGCAACAGATATGTGTTAGTATTCTGCCTGCCTGGCTTTCCTGTAAATCATGCAGATTGGTATTATTGGATGGCCATGGTAATATAGGAAGGGATAGATGAATTGAAACCAAGTGCATAAAAGATCACCTTTCCCAATAGTCCTCTATCTGTGAACTGAGATTGCATGGAGAGGCCTTGTGCATGAGATTATCTTGCAGTTTGGTGGCTATGAACAGGACTTCAGTAACAGCATAGCAAATGGCAGAGCCCTTTCCTGAAAGAGGCACATCTGGTCCTCTAAGACAGCGGCTCACAACCTTTTGGGCACCAGGGACCAGTTGTCAGCTTCCGTTGGAAAATGATGAAACTTTTTCCAATAAACTACTTCACTCACAATTTGGTTGTGGCAAGATTCGTTTATTGTGGTTTGTTCCTTCCAACAACAGCAACAAACTGCACTCCCAAGCAAAACCAGCGCTGAGAGCGTTTGCCTCTCAGCACTGTTTATATCCCTCCCCACCCTTAATCATTGTCATCTCTACCCTTAATCATCGCCTAGCCTCCTGTTCCCGGCAAACAGTTAATTTCTGCCTCCTTGCGTGCACTGCCACCCCATGATACTCCCCATCCCCACTCCTACCTCCTGTACATATTCCAGATTAAGAGTGCCCAGGTGTTACCCCCCATGCTACGTGCATTGCCACCCCAGTCCACAAAAGCCAAAAACCCCATATCAACATGTGCATAAGTCTAATCAGCTGGCAAGCTGCTCTGAAATGCCATTTGAGAGATGGGAAGTGCTGCACCGATATGCCGGCCTGACAGTTCATCCAGCTGGCTGTGTCGGGAGGAGAGGGGGTGCAAAGCATTTCACCTGTCAGTTCATCCAGCTGGCCGTGTCAGGAAGGAGGAGGGAGCCCGGCTAAGTACGCTCTCGCCCAGAATGGATTCCCCGCCCAGGTATGTATTGGGCTTCGCTCTGTCCATTAGTATGGCATCGCTGAGGAAGCCCAACACCGGTTCCATGGAGAGAAGTTTTTCCACGGATCGGAGGGCATGGTTTTGTGTGCTGCCTGCTTCCTGCAGGGAAGGGGGCTTCACTTGTTTGCATGGCCCAGTTTCTGGCATGCCATGGCTGAGTACCTGCCCACAGACCAGAAGTTGGGGACCCCTGTTTAAGCCAGTGTTTTCTCAACCTCAGTAACTTCTAGAGGCATGCTGGCTGAGGAATTCTGAGAGTTGAAGTTCACACATCTTATAGTTGATAAGATTGAGAAACACTATTCTAAATTATTCTTATCCAAACAACTGAAGATATGCTTATTTATTTAGTCATTTATATGGTAAAAGCTGCCTCAGGAATATATTTCTTTCTAGATATGTTTAAAAATTAACCTTGTTGTACCCACTTTAGTTTTTTTATTATCTTTTGGGTTTGGTGATTTCAACTGTTTTATTATATTTAATTACCAAGGAGCATGTTTCGTGTTCTTCCATACGTTGTGGCGACTAGATGTAAACATACAGAAGACCATGGCCTGGAAAGACAAAACGTTTTGGGGAAGTTCCAAACCTTTAAATGATGTTGCTGACACATTTCTGGGCCATAAATGTCTGGGGATGAGATTAGTAATGATCTGCAGGAGGTTAGCGGTGATGATGTGCTGAAGAGTAGTCTGTTTTCTGGTGGATGAGCTTCTAGAACAGTGGTGGCTAACCTTTTGGGATTCCTGTGCTGAAAATTGCATGCACGCTTGTATGCCACCACCCAGAAGGCAATGCATGTGGGGGGGCATATCCCCTGCACATGTGTTTGCAATCCCCCCAACACTCCCTTATCTGCGTATGCGCGTGGCTCCGAGCTTATTTTCGGCCTCTCAGAGGCTCGAGGGAAGCTTCTGCAGCCTTTGGAGGCTAAAAAATTGGGTCGTTTTGTCACTTCCGGTATTTCCGGTAATACCAGAAGTGATGAAACAGGCCCGTTTTTCGGCCTCCAAGGGCTGCAGAGGCTTCCTTTGAGCCTCTGGGAGGCCGAAAAAGGCCTCAAACAGGCTGAAAATCAGCTGGAAGGCACGCACATGCACAGTTCAGATAAGTTTGGCTGTGGTTTGTACTCCTGCATCAGTGGCTCTGTGTGCCATCTGTGGCATGCATGTCATAGGTTTGCCATCACGTTTCTAGAAGTTGTAATCTAATCATGCTAAAAGGACATACAAATTTTATACTAGCATCTTTCTAATCTAAATAGAATGTATTGGTTACTGAGGAGATTAAATATTAATAATGACAACAATAATAGGGATAAAGTGTAGACTACTGAGTCAGAATTTTGTCCTGTTGTAACCCCTCAGCATATACTTTTGTGCTCATCCTTATTAGCCCTATTTTTTAAATCAAACTTTGATAAGGAAGAAGCTAGTTGTGATAACTGATTGGTTATGTGAAATCAAGTTGGCACCAGCTCTTTAATGATCAGATAAATACATTTTTTCGAGGACAATATAATAGTTAAAATTAATGTTAATCAGAATTACTGCTGACAGGAAAAGGGAGATGGAATTGCCTCCTTAGACTGAAAAAGTGCCTAGCTCAACACTATTTTTTACAATGTCTAACAAGATTCTTTGAGAAAGCCTACAGTTGAGACATGAAAATATCAGAATCCTGGCCCCATTGTGTTTCTTAGCAACAGATGCTGAGAACTATGCTGATTCTGCTAGTGAAGCCTTCACAGTAACTACTGATGCGAGTATGTTTCTGGTGTCTGAGTTGTTCTGTTCTCTAAAGGCAAGAAGCGTTTTCCCTACATCCATACAAAATGTACATTGACAATTTTATTTTGAACTCTTTATTTCTCCACTCCAGATAAAGCAAGTACAGGATGAAGAAAGAAAGCAATTAATTCAACTTAGGGATATTTTAAAATCTGCACTTCAGGTTGATCAGAAAGAGGTGAGCATATAAACCGATACAGTGTGCTTTTCAGGTTTAATGGAACAATTTACTGATTTATTGATTGTATGAAATTAATGTATTGTACATTAAGATTCGACATGATTTTGTTCAGATTTCTTAGCACATTTCTGCATGGCTTATTCCCTTTGTGCCCAAAGTCTTTCTGACTTGTTTTTAACTGGGGCACTGTCATACAGAATAGCAGGATTTTAAAATGTATTTCTGGGGAAGTTCAATACATTGTTCTGTAGGCATTGTTAATGGCTTTTGGAATCACTCCCAGAATTCATGTAAACAAGCACAAAAGGGTTCCACTGAAAGTGTCAAATCTCTCTGCCTTTTTCTGCAAAGATGCCACTGCATTCTTAGACTTACATGTCTTTGCATATAATCTTTAGCTCCCAGACTCCTCTCAGAATTTATCTTAGAACTATATTTTTTATATATGTGAAAACAAGGGGAAATTATTAAGTATATGGTGAGTAATCACATTAACTGGTTAATTAGATGGGAAATTCTAATGCATGTAATTTTTGTCCTGGCCTTTATACTCATCCCAGTCATTTGGGGCAGTTCAGATCCTGGAATTCCCCTCAGAAGCTAAGTCACTTCAGCCTGTAAAAGACTGCACATTCTATCTTATCTATATAGACCAGGGATCTCCAACCTTGGCAACTTTAAGATTTGTGGACTCCAACTCCCAGAGTTGTGGACTCCAATTCTGGAAGTTGGAGTCCATAAGGCTTAAAGTTGCAATGGTTGGAGACCCCTGATATAGACCCTACATTAGTGTCCATTGATAGACCCTCTGCAACCTTCACCACGACCATCTCTGGACAGGTTTCCCTGTCAATGTTTTCAACATATTGCTCTGTTGAAAATAATTACTGTGTCTAGCTTGAGACAAGATTACTGAATCAGAGGGGGGAAAGCAGATCATTGCATCTGGCTTCCCCTACTGACTTTGCTTGCTGAAAGATAGTGACCACGTGTCCCCAGGACACTACAACCATCATGAATACATGCTGGTTGCTAAATGTCCTATTTTTGATCAGGTGACTGTGGGGGTGCTGTGACAATTGTAAGTGTGAGTAAGTCACTTTTTTCAGCGCTGTTGTAGCTTTGAACTGTTAAAAACAAATGGTTGTAAGTTGAGGATTACCTGTTCAGTAGCATCTGTTTAGTGATAGTTTGGGACACAGAACTTTGAAACCTAAGCTATTGCTTTCAATGCTGTATGTATACAATGACCTGTTACTGCAGTCTTCTGCTATGCTCTGTGCCACATGTGTTTTTGCATTGCAACTGATCTACTTTTCTTCCTAAAATGCATTTGCCTTTTGTGACCGAAGTCTAGGAGAGTAAGTCCTTTAAATATTTTTTTTATAAAAAATACTCTGCATGATTGTCACGTATTGTCAAGAAACTTGTATTTTTTTTTAAAGCATGTCAATAATTTCTTCTGTTTTGCATTTTGTGAGATCATACATTTAGTTATTTAACATAGATCAATTGGACACAGGTCAAAAGTTAATACAGGCTACTACTAGCGGTTTCAGTTATTTTTATACTAGCACTTCTGTAGGCAAAATAATATAAATCATTATTCATATTATATTAGCAGAATTCCAGAAACATCCTCCAAAGAAAACACTGAATGAGGACAGAGCCTCCTTATAGCATGGGATATTGATGGTTTCTAATAACTAGAAGGCCAGCATGGAAGGTTACATGGAATCAAGTCTTGATGGTCATTTTAGACTCTTGGGTTACTGCCCCATAGGTTACTGGGTGCAAACCCTTATTATGTTGGGCTGTAGAAATCAGTAGGGAATGTTGCAATTATATCAGCTGCCCTGCTGTATAGGAACCTCCCTGCCAGAGCTCTCTGAATCCATGCCAGGTTGGTGGTGGAATTCCCCAGGTTTATGGTCTTGGGGGATGATAACTTGCTTTTTCTGAAGTTGGGGTCTAAGGTAGCTTGGGAATTAACTAGGCCCCTTTCAGTTGGGTTTCAGAGAAGACTATGGGATGGAGATGGCATTGGTGATACTGTTAGATGATCTCTGGTGGAAAGTGGGGGGTAGTTTTTGCATCTTTACTCTTCTGACATTGCAGCAGCTTCCAATACCATTGGTCATGGTACATTTTTGGACTGGCTCTGAGAGTTTTGAGTGGGCAGCACAGTGTGTATTGGCTCTCTTCCTTCCTATGGAGCTGGTTCTGGTTAGTGTTGATAGGGCAGGAGAGGTCTATTCAGAACTCCCTACTTTGTGCCCATTGCATGGCTTGGTCCTTTCTCCCTTGCTGTTTATGAGGCCACTGGGTAAGCTTTTCCCAATGATTTGGGGTGTATTATATAAATATATTGATGATGCTCAGCTTTATGTCTCCACTCCCAAGTCACTTGAATGATGTCATGGATGCCCTTCCCAGTGTTTGGAGGCTGTGAGGGCCTGGATGGGGTATAATAGGCTTCATTTCAACCCAAGCAAAACTGAATGGCTTTGGTTGTTTAGACTTTCTGGTGCCAGGAATCTTCTATTTTTGGTTTTAGATGTGTGACAATGCCTTAGACAGACCCAATGCAGAATCTTGGGATACTCCTGGACTGACAGCTCCTACCTAAAGGGCAGGTACCTTGAAATGTAGGTGACTAGAAGGGCCTTTGCACACCTTTGGGCTGTGTGCCATTTGTGCCCAATTCCTGTGCCTGGAGGCCCTGTTCACTGTCACTTATGCCTCATGCTCACATGATCTATTGTCTGAATTTCTTCAACATCTTCTAAGAGAACTGCCCTCAAAGAGCATTCAGAATCTTCAACTGGTGCAGAATACCACAGCATAGGTCGTAAATAGTGCCTTTTGCTCACCATGTGTAACATCATTACTCCATGAGATGCATTGGTTGCCTGTGTGGTTCCAGGTGCAATTCCAGGTGCTGGTGGTTACCTTGAAAGCTCTTCAAAACAGAATAGAAAATAGAAAATAATTCTTTATTCGCCAAGTGTGATTGGGCATACAAAGAATTTGTCTCCGGTGCATAAGCTGTCAGTGTTCATATAAGCAACAAGTAATAAATCATGATCATAATCATAAAATACAATCATCATAAATCAATTACAACACTGTTAGCCATAGGATACAAAATAAGCAATCAATATAAACCATACTAGGATTTTTTTTGACATAAAAAAGGATTCAATTTATGATTTTTATAAAATTAATTATAATAATTTTTATAAATTGTAAATCATAAATGTCAATATACATCATAATAGGATTTACTAGAGCAAACTTGGCAAATTTAAGACTTGTGGATTTCAACTCCCAGAATTCCTGAGCTAATATGACTGGAGGAGGAATACTAGGAATCCATAAGTCTTAAAGTAGTCAAGTTTGAAGAGCCCTGTACTAGAGGGACCATCTCCCCCCCCCCATTGTTTTTATCTGTTTGATCTGGCCAGGTAGGATAGGTAAGCTTTGGGTTCTATTGGCCAAAGAATGTCATTTGGCAGCCTAGCCTAGAAGACATGTGCCTTGCCTGCTATAGCGCTGTCTTTATGGAACGTTCTCCTTCTGGAAATCAGAATAGTCCAGATCTTGTTGGTCTTCTCTAAGTCCCCAAAGGCCTGATTTTGTACAAGGACCCCAGACCCCAAGTGTACACAGGGACCCACTTTTGGGTGATGTTAATTATATGGGTTGTTTCTCAGCTTGCCTGTATTTTTAATTATTATAGTGTTTGTTATTGTTTTTATTTTGCTTTTATTCTGATTGCCAACCAGAGTTATTCATTGAGATAGAAATTGGATAACTAATTATATTTCTGAATGAGAAATCCTGCACTGAAGCCCACTTTGTTGAAAATTATTTTCTTTATCGAAATCCATAGGCTTGGTTTTTGTTATTGTTGGAATTTTCTTGTGTTTGGTGTTGTATTATGTAGAGACATTTGCTTGTATAAAAATTAACAGAAATGTTTTATATTGTTTTTGCTGTGTATTTACTGTTTGAAATATTTAGACTAATGATTGAAGGATGAATCTTTTGTTTCTTATGAGCAAAGGAGTCTTACAATTTTATGAATCACTAGTCTCTTTGCAAAATGTATGCAGTATGCTTGCAACATAACATTTCCAGAGAATTAGTTGCTGAAATTATTTTGTTTAGGAGAATGAAAGCCAATCAACCAGTTTGATAGCATACCAATCTGAAATGTTAAACATTCATGTAGTTTCTTTTTTTAAGCTTGCTCGCTAAATGAGACAAAAATGAATTGCCAGTAATTGTTCAGTCTATATACTAGTCTCATATAATTGAAAGAAGCCTTAGCATTGTAAATATGATGGATTTTCATATTTGTGGAATTATCTCCCTGTAACATTTATAGCCAAGGTGTATTTATGTGATGATGATGTTGTCTGGGACTTGAATTGTTCATGATATATGCTTAGTAAACATAGCAATTCATCTTTCTTCAAATATGAATAATGAGGTTAGGGAAAATGATTCTGAAATGATTGGATTAGCCTTGGGACAAGATGGACAGCAAACATATTTATTAAATAATAAAAATAATTACCCAAGCCACAATAATCTCTAACCATTACTCCTCTTGTAGGATTCTCAACTCCGTCAAAGTACAACATACAGTTTACACCAACCTCAGGGAAATAAGGAACATGGCACTGAAAGAGATGGCAGCCTCTATAAGAAAAGTGATGGGTATGTCCAATAATCCTGCAGTATTTTGAATTTAAAAATTGGAAATTTCTCCAACAGCTCATATTAGTTTGCAATATAGATCACTCCATCTCTTTTTATTTTTTAACAAAACAGGATCAGGAAGGTGTGGCAGAAGAGAAAGTGCATTGTTAAAAATGGCTTCCTAACTATTTCCCATGGTACAGTAAGTATTTGTTTATAGCATTCTATGTATGCAGATGGTTACTTATATAAAAAAGCCACATTAATCTGCAATTATTTTTGTATGTCTAGAATTTCCTAGATATTTTCCAGAGCAGATAATTAGAGAATTCAATACCATTGATACAGATTTTACTCATGTTTTCCTACTATGCTTGATGAGGAATTCTAAAAATAATTACATGTGGGTACAAAAGAGTGAAATATTAATTATGTATAAAAAGTCTGATACTCTATGACTCTTACATTTTGAAATCATTCATTCATATGCATTGTACATGTCCAGCACCAAGGATGAAAGGGAAATCTGCTGAACAACCTTTCAAGCATGATCAGGAGAAAGATAGAATATTATTATTATGGTATCAGAAAGAGGTTGAGGCAGTGGAGGTGCTTTATTCGATTAAGAACAAGAGTTGGTTTTTAGGTTCTGGTTCCTGCATTTCCAGAAAGGCAAGTGGTCATATATTATTCATGATCACGGGTTTTTGAAAGGAAGCCATGCATTTGCTGTGAACATCTGCACTGAATTCTTTATATGTGTAACTTTTTGAAGATTTGGTTCTACCATGATTTTGCAAGGTTTAATCGATATCTATGCAAAGACCTCCCTGACATAAATGTTTTCACAATGTGTGCATATGTATAAGACATTCTATGCTCATTTTATAAAAAGAAAAAAGAAGTGAATTCCTAACAACCAAATAAGGCTACCTCATGCACCCAACTATAGAATATATATACTTTATAATTGTAAAAAAAAATCACTTAAATAAAATTATCTGAGAACTTACAGTTGATAAAAATGAATAATAATATAATTGAGAAGAACTGCACCAAGCCTTGATGCATTTGTGCTGTGTTGTGTTGTAGTTGGCCCTCATGCAAACTCTCATGCCCTCCTCCCAGTTGGCTTCAGTCACTCCAAGTCTCTCTGTCTTTACGTTATACTTACACACTTATACACCATCACACACTCTTCCCCCACATGGCAGTCACTTGCCTGCCAGCCTGTTTGCAAGCTTTCTGGACTTGTAACATCCTGTCTGCTTCCCCACTGACTTGGGTTTTTGGAAGCCGACAGAAAGTCATGAGGATGCCCTTGCTTAATGACCCGGGAACCTTGTTTAAGGATGGCAACCAAGGCTGCTAGAATTGCTGTCATAACTGATACAATCACATGGTGTTGCATTTTATAACCACACCACTTAATGATGGAAACTCTGGTCCTAATTACTGTTGTTAAGCAAGGACTGACTGCATTTTGATGAAAGGGCATTTCACTTTGTGCTGAGTGTTCCTTCTTTGTTTTTGAAATTAGAGGAATTGTAAACCATTTGATCATTTTTCTTTTCAAAATGGTTTTCTTTTCTGTTCACATGTGCTACCAAGGCAGTTCAATTTTGAAGGATCATGAAGATACAGAAATTTGAACTTACACCTTTTTTTCATATTTGGCTTCTCCTTCCTCAATCCTTTTTAGTGTGTAGCACTGAATTAGATTGTCAAACTATAATTAAGGTGTAATCACAGCAAGTACTAGTGCCTGGCTGATCCCCAAAAAGGTAAGGAGGACTGGATCTAGTAGTTGAAAAAACTTCCCGGAAAAAGTCAACAGCCAACCACTTCTCTACTCTTACCAAAGGCATGGAAGAAATCTTGAATTATGTGTAATCTGGTTTGGAGGAGAATGCCATAAATTGTTCAAATGGACAGAACAGCACTTAGAGATCATGCTAAATAGGAAATTGGAAGGACAGCTCCAGGCAAAAGCACACAACCCTGTACTTCCTTTCTACACCTGTAAGCTTTTATTTGGAAATTCATCTGAAGTGTGAACAACTGTTTTCTTCCAAGCTGCTACAAAACTAGTTTCTATCATTGGTAGCATTCTTGTATGCATCTCATTAGAATGCAAATTCTTTAAATGCAGTGGGTCTTCCTCCCAGATAAAATGATATGGATTACAGCCCTGCACAGCTTCTGTGTAGTAGCTCTGTGTTTCAAAGGATTTCAATTGAAATATTTTTATGATAATATGTAGGGTATGTTTTGGTTCCCGAGATTTAATTTTACATTAACTTAATTTTACATTAAATTTTATATTAACTTTACATTCAATTTGCCAAGAAAAGTACCTTACAAAACTATTGTACTTTACTTGCCATCCATAGAGTACATCACTATACTCCTTTTCCTTTTTAGAGCTATTAGTCCCATTGACTCAATCAACTGATACTTGACCTTATAATATAATTCCCAACCTCCTTTTACTCTGGACTTTAGAACTTTTAAAATGCCTTGTTTTTCACTAGTATCTTGCAATGGTAATTTGCAGGAAGAAGAAATTTCAGTTGTAAGTTCTTTTCTTTCATCTGGCTGATTCTACCCATGCATTCAGCTAGTCACTGTGGCTTCTAAACAATGGTTTAATGTGTATGCAAATGTGCAAAGTTGTTATTTGAGGAATGCATGGTGCCAGAATGGGGGCGGCCAAGAATATGAGCTTTCTTTGGCATATTAGGGTGGTTAGAGGAGCAACAAGTGTGCCTTAAACCTAACAGATTTGAAACACCCATTTTATCTCTTCTAAACAATGTTGGATATTGCTCTTGAACTTTTACACAATATGCAGTAAGTTATTGTTAAGCCTGGGTTCCCCAACCAGGGTTAGGTAGACAAGCTAAACAGAATGTGCAGCGTTAGTCAGATAGGCACACAGATAAATGAGTGAGCTAAGCTTGTATGTTTATTAACATACAGTAAAAATAACAGATACGCTTGTGCTATCAAGAATATATTTTATTCCAGTATAAGTTTATAGCATAGTCAAAAACAGTCCAATATTCATTTACCATGTAGTCAGTCCATTCAGGGATATTCAGTTAGCAAAGTCCATATAGAATATCCTATTGTCAGTTCACATAAATCAGTCCGTTGTTGTCTCTCCCGTTCGAGCAATGCAGTCTTGCTTCCAAGCAGTAATCAGGGATCATCAAAGCCAGAGAGAGAG
>BLBF01000007.1:14026041-14110581 GCA_015471245.1 Laticauda colubrina | reverse complement strand
TAGTATTTCACCTAAACCAGTTAGGGTGAACAATGTTATCCCTAACAGTTATTGTGCCTTATTCAACAAATTATATTTACAACAGATCATGCCTTAGTGAGATGTTGCAAAAGAATAATTTGAAAAGGTGGTTTGTGTTTTTAAGGATCCAAGTTACAAACAGGCAGTCTTTCCCATCACTTGCAGCAATTATTCTACATCCAGTAGTGCCAAAGATATTCTTCTGTGTTATGACTTATATGTTTTGCTTTAATATCAGTGCAGCTGTAGGTATTCTAATTTTACTCAAATGAATATATATATTTTGTGTTGAGAATGCCTGTTAATTATTGCTGCAGATGTTGAGGTTGAGGCTTAGATCAAATTAGATCTCAAGTTCTTCAAGTTTAGATCTGATGCAATATCATTTCTTTCTGACTTTTTATATTTGATTTTCAGTGATTCTGGTGTCTCTCATTGTTATGTTCTTCTATTCAGGAGAAATGATTTCTTATTCTTCCTCTGATTTTGCCTTAAATGTGTTGCTGCATGTATTCTTGTTTTGGAGGAGCGAGGTTGGAAAGAAGGGAATAGGGCACAGTAGCATTTCTGCCATCTTAATCTTATTCCACCCATCCACTCTGTCTCTTTAAATCTGCCATCAAATACATTTTCTAAATAGGCACTTCCTCATCTGGAACAGCTTCTATTTTGAATTAATTAACCTGACACATTTGGGATAAAACTCACGTCAACATTCGGGCAAATTACTTTTACAAATAGAAAAGGATAGATGCTCATTATCAGTGAGTTCCTATATCATGCAAAGCCATTATGTGATTTTATTAGATTTTAGCTCGAAGAGAGATGGCAGCTTCTATCATTTTAAGGACTGTCATACTGGTAAGGATTAAAGATCCAGATTCCACATTCTTTTATGTTGAATGTGACTTTTCCTAGACCCCAAAAGATCCTCTGTATTTATCTCAGCAAAAGTATTCCAGTAGATATCAAAAAAAGTAAAAAAAAAAAAAAAAAGGAAAAAGCAGAGTCTGGATAGGGAAAAGTTAGGGGTATGGAGAGACAAAGGGAAAGAAATATAGTGGGGAGAAATAGTGGGGATAATGAAAAAGCAGAAAAACTGGAGAGGGGAGAGATATTGGTACCCCATTTTCCAAAAAACAAGACCTATCCCAAAAATAACCCCTAGCATGTTTTATATGTGTGCCTAATGTAAGCCTTACCTCCAAAATAAGCCCCTCTTAAAAACCTGCACAGCAGCCCGCCCATTCCGGCTGGTTGCTTGCAGTGCTGCAGCCACAAGGCAAGGTGGGGGCAGTAGAGCTGCCTCACATGTCTCACACCAGCTTACCTCAGGGCCTCCGCAGACAGGCCATCTAAGCCCTGACACCTGCCTCACGGCGGCAGCACCAGCAGCCATGTTCAGGAAGAGTCCACATGGCTGCTGGCCCACTTCTTCTTCTTGTGACTGCAATGGAGCAGGAAGTGGAGTTGAGTGGTGTGCTGCGGCTGCAAGGTGAGGCAGGTGTCGGGGTGTGGATGGCCTAGCTATGGGAGACCTGAGGTAAGCCAGTGTGGGGCGCGTGGGGTAGTTCCACGTCCCCACCTTGCAGCAGCGGCATTGATACACTGCATGGCCTCCTGCCCTGTCACAAGCAAACAGAAGAGGGCCTCCCCTACATGAGGGGAAAAAATAAGCCTTGGTGCATATTTTGGGGCTGAAAAGAAAATAAGACTCAGTCTTATTTTTGAGGAAACATGGGTAGGTAGGACAGACTGAGGAAAGAATACGGAAATGGAGATCAGAGAGAAAAAGTAGAAAGACAATGGGAGAATGTAAGATCAGAGGAATCAAAATAGGAAAGCCAAAAAAAAGATAAATCCAGAGAGGCAACAGAGAGACAGGAAAACTGATGGGGAGGCAAGGAAAATGGTAGAAAGGATTTGTAGGAATGTGGGAAAAAGATAGCAGAAAACAGTAAAAAGAACTGTAATCTCGGGCAAAGCACTGTGTGGATGCAGGGGGAGTGTACATTGTAAGAGGTGAGGGGCAGTTTGTGTCATAGGTGATGACCTCATGAGGTTGCACTCAGTCCATACTTTGCTCACCTGACTTGGATTGCTGTAAAATACAGCCAGTGAGGTGTAAGTGTGGTTTATGGCAGATCATATTGTGCAAACCCAAGCCATTTTTGATTTGTTCAGTAAATGCCAAGTTAAGCTAGTAGCAGCTGTGCTTGCTTGTAAAGATCTGGCTAAATATGAGTGGGAGTATTTTGATATATTTCCTGGTAAGGTATGTTCCCTTTCAGAATGAAAAAAAAAAGTGATAAAGTTTAGCAGTGACATAACATGGCTAATTTGGAAACAAATAGGTTTGGATACTTTTCTTCCTTCCATCAATTAAAAAAAATCCATCTTTTTAAAGATTAAGGTCAAGAATGTTTTCTGATTAGAACATAATTTCCAGGAAGCATCTATTTATGCAGTAAGGGACCAAAAAGGATTATTGTGTTCTCAGGAAGAAGAAAAAAGGGAACAAAAGCTGTGCAAAAAGAGATGGTTGGTTTTTTTATGTCCACTAACTTTTCCATTTGTTGCGCCAACATAACATTGCATTGATTTAGAAGTAGGTTAACACAGCACTAAGCCCACTGACTGCAGTTTTAATAAGACCCTTCAAATCATACTAATAATTAAAAACCTTGGAAACTGATCGCAAAATTGCTTCATTGGCTTTTAAATGTTTTTTTCTTTTAGCCTGGAAAATAAATCGTATTTCTTGGTTCGGTTTTATCTCCTGTTTCCACATTTCAATTCAATTTCTGGTTTTTATTCATTTCTTTAGAGCAGAGGTTGGAAATAAGTTCATTCCGCTACCTGCAGTAGTATGCATAGAGTTCTTTATATAGTAGCAGAAGAAAATAATACATCAGGATAATTTTTGTCCCATTTCCCCCCATCAATATCAACTATATTCTTAACAATAAAATGGACTATCTTTGATTATGAATGCCACTAATGTTTGCTTGAGGTCTGTGGCTGTAATTAATAACAGTATTTTTTTTCTTGCTATGCATATTATGGAACTGCTCTGTCTTGTTTTAATGGTTAAGCTTTATATGTAATTTTGTATTGTTCTGTCAGTTACCAGAGTAATTTGTCTTGAATTCTGTCGATCTGCCATTATTAATATAAGAACTAAATGTTAATTGTAATGTGTGGTATTTAAACATAAGGGAGTCTTGCGTTTCTTTCAGTCCTATTAGGTCTCATATAAAAGTATGTTCTATTTTAATTGGTCACCATTAATTTTATTACCAGATATAGACCAGATGTTTCCTTCTATAAGTTAAATTCCATTAGTCAAGTTTTACAGCAGGAAAACTGTCCATAAATAATTACTTGCCCATTTTTTATCATAAAAATATAAATCACATTGGTATGAGTTGCTTAGAAGAATAATTTGCCATGTTTGAAAAATATTCAAGTAGAAAGATTATTTTATTATCACACCAAAACTTTAAAATTTCAAGTTGATCTAAACCCACCCTAAAAATAGTAATTGAACTTGTGATATATTATTCAAAAATACTGGCTATCTGTGTATTTCATTAATTTTTACAAGCACAACTTTGATGTGCTGAACTGCAGGAGGATTTTTCTTTTCAGAATCAATGGTAACAGAAAATGTCTATATTCTTTATATGTTCTTACTAAGGGATTTCCTTTTTGTTTTGTTTTTCTTTAATTAGGCAAACCGACCTCCTGCAAAGCTCAATCTGTTAACTTGCCAAGTGAAAACAAATCCAGAAGAGAAAAAATGTTTTGACCTCATATCACGTAGGTTTGTTGTTCAGTTTTGGAGGTACTCTGATTTTAGTTAGTTCTACTTCCATATTGTCTCAGAAAAGGAATTAATGGGACATTCCAATGTTCAGTCCAAATATAATTAGAACATATTTACTGCAGCTTGCTATGTATAAATATTTGTCTTTTCATATATAATTGTACATGTGTGTGAATGAAGCTATCTGTTGCTTTTATCTGTTATCATTGCTACGCTAACTGTGAGATGCAACTTTACACATTTTTCAAATTGGATTCAACTGTGCTTTCCTGATGTTGCTACAGAATTAAATCTCAATCATCATGTAGTATAATGCAGAGGGGTTTTCTTAACATTTGAAAGGCAAGTGATAAAATTATATATAATTGCCATTGTAGCTTTTCTTGAGAATAGGGATTTCTTCTTTGTACCAGAAAACGACAGAGCATATTAACAGATCTCTCAGAGGGTTTGCTTTCATCGGCAGCAGCCCATTTCTTGCTGCTTGTTTATCACAAAACAGTTGTAGGCATGGTTGCTGTGGAAGAAGACTAATCTGTCCATGCAGTGCAACTTTTGTAAAGGAAATGGAAAGATCACTACAGTTTAAGGATGTTTTACCTAGCAGCAAAGAACTACAGCAGGGGAACCAAATGGCCAAACCACAAAAATTGAGAAGACAAAATGTGGTCAAAAGTAAAAAGTCATAAGAAGAAGAGAGTGTATTTGGAATTTCACAGTAAATAGCTATATAATATGTATAATTCCACATATTGCAATAACAGTATCCCATATACTCTGATCCATTATACAAGGTATTAATGAGATTAATGAGATGAGATCATTCAGCATTTCTTTCTGATGGTTCATTGGATTTTACTGATTTGTGTAAATAAGATTCTAGAAATAATAACATTGAAGCAGCATTTTCTGTCTGTACATTCACACACACACAACTATTTATAATAATCCTCAGTTTTTTAGAATTTAAATATGGTTTGGGGTTAGTGTTAATGAATTTTTGGTTCTATTGAAACTTTTTAGGTATCACCTTCATTATATTCATTTTATATGCTTGGTAGACCACACATTTTTAATGAAAATTTTATTAGTTTATCAAAATAATATAAAATACAGAAATACAAAGAAAAATGAAAACAATGACCACACCCTTAAAAAATCTTGATAGAAACTTCTGAGTTACTGAATACTTTGTTTGTTGAGGTTGGTTTGTTCATGAATTTATACAGATTATTTTGAAGATTGAGTATATGTTACAGATGTACTGATTTTTTTCTTTCATTCTTCTCTTTTTACGTGCATGAATCTTTGCTTCACTATTTGCTTCATTCATGATTAGCATGGTCTCAATATAACACAGCCATAATTAAGTATAGTTCAAATCTAAGCCCAACTCAAGACCCTATTATAAGTTTGGAAACAATAGTTGTTACCAGGATACTGAGATATGAAGTTAAATTATTATTGGAGTTTTCTTTGGAAGAAAAAAGAAAGATGAGCCAAGGAGACAGAAAAATGGGCAGTGAAATCCTGGCACACATCCATAACACTGATGGCTTATTTTTTTGTTGTTTTGTCTGTATTTTGATTGATTTTGTGCTCCTTTATTTCTGTTTCTGCTGATGCTGTGCTTTTAGATGATATATTTTTTGTCAGAAAGGAAACTTATTTGGTCACTCAAAGTGGGTATTCAGTAAATAGTCTGCAGATATAATGTGGACATCAGAAACATGGAATCATGTTTATAAATTGTTGAGAAAAACCTATTTTATTCATTTTGGAAGAACATATTTTATCTACTTAAATTATGACCATATAGACACTTTTGATGACTTAGAATTGATTTCCTTCATCTCCAGATTCTTTTTTTTATAACTGCTGTTTAATTGTATCATAGCTCCCCAATAATAAGAAAACAGCCAAGTTTAACAAGAGCTTTTTTCTTGGTTTCTTTTCTTTTACTCTGGTTGCTGTTTGTCACCCCCAAATGAAGCTAGATTTGACATTGCTCATCCATGTCTAGTTTGTTAGAAATAGAAAGTTAGTGTTCTGAATTAGATGTAATCAATAGATTAAAGCTCCAGGGAAGCAATTCCAGGTTACACATCCAAATTAACTTCCCAATTGTTTGATCTGTTATCCAGTGGAATATGTTGCCAATGATTGTGTAGTTTTTGCCTTTACTAAAAGATCTTCAAAGAAAGAGTAGGTGGTCATTGAAAATTATCTAGTGGCCCTTACATTGCAGATAGTTGGATTAGATCACTTCTATGGTCCTTCCAATCCTATTACCTTTTCTTCATGTATTGTTCATTTCTTTTGCTATATTCTATTTTGTATACCTTCGTGACATATAAAGAAAATGACTGCAACTGTCTCTTTTCTTTCTTTTTAATATTGTTTTTCTGGACTGAAATATTTAGTCAACAGGGTAGGTCCCACAACTGTTCAGGATTATTGCTTGGGTGTTTTTGTTTTTTGCCTTGTTAAACATAAAGCTCTCCTGTCATCCTCCTTCCAATGAATGTGGATAAAAAAGGAATTAGCCACAATTAATTTTCTTACCCATCTGAATCTTACTAACTGAATATCAAGAGTTTACTCTTGGAATTGGAACTATTTCCTTCCCTCCTTGTTTGATTATGCCTAATATCTTTTTCCACATTCATTATACCTTCATTACAGATGCTCATTACAAGAGCTGTAATGAGCATGTAGAGGTATAAACCTAGCACTTATCTGGAAGCCAAAGGAGTTGTGTGTTTTTCCCAAAAACTGCCTGTTCCTCAGAAAAGACATATTTTGTTCAGGAGTGGTAATAGGTACTGTGTACTTACCATTACATGTTCTGAAATGTCTGGTTTTAAAAATAAATAAATAAAAAATACAGGTAGTCCTTAAGTTAATGATGATAATTGAGCCTGGCAATTTTAGTTATAAATTGTAATGGTCATAAAATGATTCACCATGTGATTGGAAATGATTTTGCAACCTTTTTCATGGTGATTATTGAGGAATGCCACAGGCATTAAGTGAAGCCATTGATCATTATGGGGCATCTTTACAAAAAAAAAAAACCCACAAAAAATTGCAATCACATGACCATGGGGCATTGCAAATGACTGGAAATGTTGCCCTGTTGCCAAGCAACCAAAATGCAATCGTGATTAGGGGTGGGCAATGTCAGATCTTCAATACTACGTCATAAGTAGTTTTGGGTGGGTCTTTCATAACTTAAAACACTTGCTAAATGAACATTCATAAATCAATGACTATATCAATTCATCCCTTTATTCACCGAATGAGCTAAAATATTGCTCTTATTCATTGTTCCCTTCCAATCCCAACCTATTTCTCTTGGTTCCTGAAATTTTCCTCACTGGCTGCAAATATATGCTGATACCTTTGCTTGCCAATCTCTTCTCCTGTCACCTGCTTTTTTCATGGTGGGGATGGATGGAGGATTTTTATGAAATCTTTAAAATAGTTCATAAATATGGTTAAATGTAAGATATAAGTTGGCCCTGTTGATTCAATTCTGTTATTTAGGGCTTGAGAAACTTTCTCTTGCTGTTCAGTTACTTGATTTTGTTTTTGCAAGAAATCTTTTTTTCATTCCTACTGAGTGGTTATCAAGAGCAGAGTTCATTATAGGTTTTCTGTTTGTGAGATGACTAAGGTATGAATGACTGGTCCTAGGAAGTGCAATGGATGCGCCTCTGCAAAGGCTTTTTTGCCCACAGTTACCACCTGTTCTTTAAGCAAGAGCTGTGAATTCAACGCTACCCTCAGAGTGCGCACCAGTCTCAAATTGTGAAGCATGACCCCATCCAAGATCAAAGGTCGAAGATCCCTAGATCCATGCAATCAAATATCCACAACCACTCAAATCTTTTTAGTTAAGAAGACCACAGTAATGCCTGGCAGGATATTTGTTACAAATAACTACATGTAGTCCTTAATTTACAACCACAATGAAGCCCAACATTTATGTTGTTAATTGAGACATTTGTTGAATTAATTTTGTCTCATTTTACAACATCTTTCTTGATATAGCTGTTAAATGAATCACTGTAAATGATAAGTTAGTGAACCACTTGTTAAATGATTCTGGCTTCCCCATTGACTTTGCTTGTCAGCAGGTTGTAAAAAGTGATCACATGACTCTGGGACACAGCAGTGGTCATAAATATGAACTATTTGTCAAGCATCTGAATTTTGATGACATGATCATGGGGATGCTACTAAATGAACTGTTGTAAGTCGAGGACTACATGTATTGTTATGGGAGTCCTTCTTAGGCCCCAAATACTCATATTCCAGATACAAGGGGAAACCGGATGGAGAAATAATCAACATGTTACTCAGAATGACTTGTAAAATATGTACTAACCTCTTTTTATTCTAGTTAGTGCTGAGCAAGATGAAAAAAATATTGCTCCTATATATGACACAGTAGTAGAAAAAATTGCCTCTAGATTGCTTAATCCAACTGTACTTGAAAGGTTCTGGTTAATTTTAACCCTGTTTAACATAGTTAAAGTTTAGTGATTTAACTATCACTAAAGTTTAGTGATTTAAAGGTAGTGATTTAAACCCCAATAACGACATCACTTTTTAATAAATGAGTTAATTAAGTGTTCATTAAAATGTTTAATTTGAATAAATAACATATGTATTTATTCATAAGACTAAATGCATAGAACAATGAGAAATTTTATTATTTTATAGATGACAGAACATATCATTTCCAAGCAGAGGATGAACAGGACTGTCAAATGTAAGTTGCATTTATGTGATAGGTAGCCCTCATTTAGTGATCACAGCTGGGACTTGTAACTCGTCCATTAAATTAAGCTGTCATGAACTAAAACTGAAACCAATCTCATTTCAGAGATATTTCCAGCTTTTATAATGAACATATTTCCTATTTCTCAGTTTCTTTTTCTGGAATTTCTAATCCATCCCTAGAAAATTGACTTGAAAGCAATTTATTGATTCTCATTTATATTTTTTGGTTAGCCTAAACTCAGCCTTTGAAAACCTTCTGTCTTTATTTAAATTTTATTCTGTGTGGATGGTAGGAAACTGTCGGTTCCATTTCGCACCATAATACATGTTTTTATTTTTCAAGTTGGATATCTGTACTGCAGAATAGTAAAGAAGAAGCTTTAAATAATGCCTTTAAAGGTGATGATAACACGGGAGAAAACAACATTGTCCAAGAACTGACAAAAGAAATAATATCCGATGTGCAAAGAATGCCTGGAAATGACATGTGTTGTGACTGTGGAGCACAAGGTGACTTTAAAATCTCATAAAATTACTGCCGTTTCCCTTCTTCTGTCTAAGCAGGAAACAGCAGTGAAAACAATGCTTGAATCCCCAGTATGCAGCTCAAGGACTTAGTAAACAAACAAATACTGTCAGATGAAATAGTTTTCTGAGAACTTGCAAGACAAGGGCAAGGAAGAGTGTTCTAAGGAAACAAAGGGATACTTAGGAAAAATTATATAATCTTTTGGGCAATTTAAAATTAAGCTAAAGAATCAGGGTGGGGGGGGCAGAATTGATAGGAATTCTATCAGGAATTCCTGATAGAGGGAAAAGCTATCAATGATAATACTGTCAAAAAAAGTAGCATCAGTCAAGAAAACTAATTACAAAGATGCCTTTTTGTTGGTATTTAGCTTCTTTATATACAGTACAAATCAGTAGTGGGATTCTACCGGTTTGGCCTAGTTTAAGTGAACCGGTAGTAAAAAATGCTACCGTTCGGCAGAACTTGCAGTAAAAAAACCAGCTACTGGTTCGGCTGAACACCAATATTTCTATTTTTTTTCCTCCTGATGATCAGCTGTTCCGACAATCAGCTGTGTCGGGATCCCCCTCGCTGTCTTACTGTTTCGCCCAGGAGGCTTCCCTGAGGCCCAGGAGGCAAAAAAAAAACAAAAAACAGTGCAAGTGGGGTGCTGAGCAGCCCCCTGCACTCCATTTTTTGCCTTCCTGAGCCTAAAGGAAGCCTTCTGGGAGCAAAAATGTCCCCCCCCCCCAAGGTTCCCTGAGGCCCAGGAGGCAAAAAAACGGAGCGCCAAGGGCGGGCTGCACAAAAAAGAAGCCACGCCTGTTGATGTAATTCCCCGTTAGGAGAATGAGTGCATATAGGGAGACGTAGTGAGAGTATGGAAGAATAACACACACAGCACACAGATACACTGTACAGTAAATGTAGGTTTTTACTTCTATTTAACATTTAAGCAAATTCCAAGATAAGCAGTTCAAGTCATTCACAGGTAAAGCAGTCAGTGTTCAGTTCAGGGATAATCCAAATATCAAAGTCCAGTACCAAAAAACAGTTCAGTAACAGACTTACATCAACCATTAGGAGGAAAGGCAACTCTCTCCAACAGAAGGAACAGAGAGACTCACTGAGACTTTCTCACTCCTAACAACACAGGTTTCTGGCTCCATTTTATGTCCATTTGAGAAATCACACCCAATTACAGTTTTTGCACTTTCTTAAAGATACAGTATACTAGTTTATATAGTATACTACAGATACTAGTTTATATATTTCCAACCCAAATAATTGTTAGATGACTTATATTCCTAACATTCTCCCCTTTGGGAAGGACAATATATACAACCTTACATTCTAAGTCCATAATGCTCGCAGCAAGCCTTATGCTTTATAGAGCCTTGGGCCTTTGTAGAATGATCTGCTATATAGTTTCCTGACATACAGTATTCTAGCTTAATCATCTTACCATGCACACATTGTCTCACATTTAAATATCTTAAATCTGTGTGTTTTGTTCTGTATTGCTGATTGATTGTCTTTGTAAACAGCAACAGAATCTGTTACATCAATTCCCATGTCAATAAGTAGTTGCTTATACAAAACTAAATCTGTACATAATAAAGACAAACATGAGAATTCAGCCTCCATTGTTGACAAACGTAGATGTTTCTGTCTAATAGACCTCCATCCAATCAACACTTTTCCCAATGTACAGTTCCTGATATAGATTTTCGTGTATTTATGTCTGTAGCCAAACTTGCATCAGCATATGCAGTTAGTTCACCTTTAGGCTCCAAATACAATGCATAATGCATTGTTTGTTTCAGATACCTGAACGCACGTTTGGCAGCTTGCCAGTGCTTTTTAGTTGGCTCAGCATTAAATCTTGCTAATTTATAAACACTGTATGTTATATCTGGCCTTGACCAATTACTGAGATAAAATAACTACCAATCAAGGACTGATAAATGTTCTCATCAAAAATAAGACTTTGTACATCACTATGACTAAACTCCTGGCTCATTGATGTTTTAGCCAGCTTACAATGTTCCATTTTAAAACTTTTTAGTGATTAGTTAATTTTATCTGCCTGAGAGATTTTGTATCCTCCCCTAGTCCTATCTATCTTTAAACCAAGATATTGGTTAATTTCTCGTTAACTGTTTTATCTTAAATTTCTCTCTAACAGTGAGATTATTTTAGTAGCTTCTTGTTCAGTTTTGGTGATTAATGCTATGTCATCAGTAAACAATAGCAACAATGAAATTACATCATTACTTTCCTTTTTAAACAAACATGGATCAGCCATGCCAGCTACAAAGCCTGTCTTAGTTAATTCTTTAACTATACATTGGTTCCACTCATATCCTGATTGCTTCAAGCCATAAAGACTCTTTTTCAATCTCCAGCAATCAGTTGTATTATCATTTTTAAGACCTAAAGGTTTCTTTAAATATATAGTGTGTTGCAACAGTGCATGCAGATAAGCTGTCTCTACATCCAAATGATTTACAATGTATTTCTCCTTAGCTGCCCACAGTAATGCCGCCCTTAATGTAGTAGTCTTCAGACTAGGTGCAAACACCTCATCATAGTCCTTTACTGTCTGACTGAACCCTTGTGCTACTAACCTGGCTTTATGGGGAATGGTCCCATCTACACTAGTCTTAAGTTTATAAACCCATTTACATTCTATGGCATATTTACCAGATGGTAACTTAACATTTTCATATACCTCCAACTTTTTTAATGATTCCAATCCTTATCGATTGCTTTCTTCCAAGCAGCTTGATCCTTAGCAGGATACAGTTTTAGTTCACTATAATTACTTGAAACTTTATTCACTTGGCAAACAATGCTAGCCTGATATCCATCAGGTGGTCATGTTACTCGGGTTGAATTCGTAATACAGGGCTAACTGGTGGACTCACCTGTGCCACCTGCTCCTGTCCTCCTATTTCTTCCTGTGCCTGTTCTACTACTTCCTCCTGTGCCTGTTCTTCCTTTTTAATGGCTATTCGTGGTTTACTTATTTCATCTTTAGGGACTATTTGGGTGTCAATAATGATATCATTGCTGGATTCCTGTTCCAGTTTATTCCACTCAACGTGCTCAAGAAATTTTGCATTAGCACTACAATAAACATGAGCTGTGCATTGATCCCAGAATCTAAATGATCTACGGTTGGCCTTGTAACCTACAAAAAATAACTTCTTAGCCCTATGTTGCCCTTTCAGTCTTACTTGTGAGGGAATATGCACCCATCTGGAGCTCCAAATGTGTGTAGGTAACTTAAATTTGGCTTTCTGCCATGCCAATGAGTGAATGGCAATTCTCCAGTTGTTGTGTTAACTACATTGTTTAACACATGACTGCATTGTTTAACACATGACTTCTGTATATACAGAAGCCTGATGATGGCAGATGGGATTCTGCTGAAACGTTGCTACAACTTTAACAGCACTACAATGACGTGGGATAATACCCGAAGGAAGCTAAACAGCACACACACACGCACACACACACATATATACATACATACATACATACATACATACATACATACATATATATATTAGGTACCTCCCAAAACTAGGTTTCTTAGGACCAATTATGTCAGCATAAACAACCTCTAAAGGTTCTTTGGTCTTAAACCCATTAAGTCTGTTTATAGGAGTAACCTTACTGTTCTCCTGGCTACAAGCATTACAGTTTAAATACTTGCTACAGGGTTTAAATTTTACTCCCTCTGACAATTCAACAGTTTGTTTGAGCATTTTGAAATTAATGTGCCCCAGACTCCTATGCTGTAAATGTATGCATTCATCATGTGGTTTTACATTGTTATAAACTGAGTTAGCCATCTTCAACTGGTCATCATGTATCACATATAAATCATTCTCCAAATTAGCAGTAATACTTTTACCCTCTTTCTCTATTCTACATTTATCTCCCCTAAAGGTTACTACATAACCAATATTCACTAAAGCTCTTACTGATAACAAATTAAATTTTAGTTTAGGTACATATAACATTGTTAAATGTTTGTTTATACAAGAACAATATGCAGTACCTTCACCTGATGCGTTAATCTTCCATCCATTTGCCAATGATACATGTTGCTTACTCTTAGACATCTTTTCAAATCTCTTTCTATCTTTAGTAATGCATTGCGATGCTCCACTATCAACAACTCACAAATCATGGTTTACAGTGGAATTGCTAGACACAGCTAAACTAACATTCTTCTTGGCCTTCTGGTGTTTACCAGTATTCTGTCTTTTTTCTTTCTTACAGAATCTAGCTATATGTCCCCTAGCCCCACAAGAAAAACATTTCCTAACAGTATAGGCAGTTGAAGACAAATCCTCTTCTTGTGGTTGTTCCTTCCTCAGTTGGTCCCTATCCAGCCATCTTCTTGCTTCTTCTAACAACCTTCCGGTTATGTCAGTCAATGTCAGTTTATCTCTGGTCAAGACTTCCAGTGAAGATACATAGTCATCATAACTTTCATCCAATGAGGAAAGAATGATGTAAACTTGATGCAACTCTGAAAATATCAGTTCCTTTTCATGTAGCTCTTGAAAAGTTCTTTTCATGAAGTTCAAATGAGCTAACATATCTCCACCTTTCAGAAGACGTGCTCTAAACAGTTTACGTGTAAGATGTATGTGTGCGCCTACACTGTCCCGAACATAAATCCTCTTCAAATTCTCCCAACACCTAGCAGCAGACTCTTCTCCATGAATATGGACTAGCTGCTGGTCACTCAGTGTTAGTCCAATTATACAAAGAGCTCGTTCATTGTTCTGTTTAAAGTCAGCAATCTTCTTGGCATCATCCTCATTTTCTGGATCCCAAGCATTTATATCTGGTGGATCTTAAACTACAGTCCATAACCCTTCTCTACACAGAAGTAGACTGCACTTTATAGACCAGGAAACATAGTTTGTTCCATCCAACCGAGTTATCAGTGATAGACTTGTTGAAGTGTCTTGTGCCATCTTTACCAGGATAGTAATCCACAATTAAACAGTAAACAGCTGTCTATATCCAGTGCTGTGTATTCACACCAATTCTCAGTTATCTGAGCCTGGTATGGCCTGGGCCCATAACCAGTGTTGAGGTAATTCCCTGTTTGGAGAATGTGTGCATACAGGGAGACGTAGTAAGAGTATGGAAGAATAATACACACACAGCACACAGATACACTGTACAGTAAACGTAAGTTTTTACTTCTAATAAACATTTCAAGCAAATTCTAAGATAAGCAGTTCAAGTCATTCACAGGTAAAGCAGTCAGTATTCAGTTCAGGAATAATCCAATATCAAAGTCCAGTATCAAAAAACAGTTCAGTAACAGACTTATATCAACCATCAGTAACAGTCATTTGGAGGAACAGCAACTCTCTCCAACAGAAGGAATAGAGAGATTCACTGAGACTTTCTCACTCCTAACAACCCAGGTTTCTGGGTCCATCTTATGTCCATTTGAGAAACCACATCCAATTACAGTTTTAGCACTTTGTTAAAGATACAGTATTAAAATGTCTATCCTAGTTTATATATTTCCAACCCAAATAACTGTTAGGTGACTTATATTCCTAACAACGCCCAACCAGTCACATGGCCGTGCCCACCTAGCCATGCTCACAGAACCAGTAGTAAAAAAATATTTGCATCCCACCCCTGGTATAAATTCAAGTACTGCGTGAGGAAGTAGCCCTTACAGAATTTTCGTTTCTATGAATAAAAAAACAGTCTAATTACTGTCAGACAGTAGAAATGAATTAGAAGTCTCTTGAAATAGATGGTTTCAGCACCGTGTCCAACAGTAGAGTCATTGCTGTTATTATCTTTTTCTCTTCTAGATCCAACCTGGCTGTCAACAAATCTGGGCATTTTGACTTGCATTGAATGTTCGGGAATACACCGAGAACTTGGTGTCCACTATTCCAGAATGCAATCGCTTACATTAGATGTGCTGGGTACATCTGAATTGCTGGTAAATTTAAATATTTCTATCAAAAAAACCCTGTGAGGGTCAGCATAAGTGTGTCTTCTATTTTTGTAGGCTTCATCTCATAGCAACCTTCTATTAGAGTAGAAAACATACTAGAGTGGTTTTCCCTCCTTATAAATCCACTGAATTTCTGCTATATAAGATAGCTACAAAAGACTTGAAGAACTGGGAAGAAGAGAAAATCCATTTACACATATATTGAAAAACCCTCCAGCTTCTTTGAGATTTAGTCCATATATTTAAATATTATTTCAAAATGCCTGTATTACATTAAAATAAACATTTCAGTAAAATGTCAACACATAGTTGACGAAAGGTCCATACCTCACAAAAGTCTGGTACAGTAAAGTGGAGTTTCCTTTTTGCAATAATAGGGATTATATTTATGGATGTCATTCAATTTTGTAATGATATTATTTTGCAAATGATGTAAATTGCAAAGAAATTAGTTTCATTGTGTATAAAGGTATTTGTATTGAGGTCTAGAAAACTGAATTTCCACTGTATAGTCATGTTATTTTCAAATAAAGTTGCAGAGGTAATTTTGAGTTTTTGTTTATTCTAGTTTATTTAATCTAGTTTAAAAAAACTGCCTGTAAAGTAAAATTTACAGCTGCTAAAATCAAATGTTCAGTTTTTTTGATGCCTCAAATTGGAAGTATTAGAAGTAGCCATTGGGTTCATTGACACAATTTTTTGATATTTATCTTAATAGCTTGCTAAGAATATCGGTAATGCAGGATTTAATGAGATTATGGAATTTTCTCTGCCAGCAGATGAACTAGTCAAACCCAATCCAAGTAGTGATATGTAAGTATGAAAGATGGAATGTTTAGTGTGATATTATGTCAGTTGTGACGTAATGTGTGAATAAAGTTAATATGAGTTCTGACTTAATGATTCAAGGGCAGTCTCTTAAATAAGATTGGTTCTTCTGGCTCTACTGGATCTCAAATGCTAAAAAAGAAAATTAATCATTTTCAGATATATAAGAGGTTCTGTTGATGTCTTAACTCAGGGGTGTCAAACTCAAGGCCCAAGGGTCGGATCCGGCCAGTGGGGTGCTTAGCTCTGGCCTGAGGGCCTCTCTGGAAACAGTGATGGACCAGGCCACAGTGTCTTTGCCAGGAAAATGGAACTCGGGAGAACCGTGGGTGGCCCTCTTGAGCTCTGTTTTTGCTTGGCAGAGGGTTGCAGGAGGCCGTCACAGGAGAAAACAGAGCTTGGGAGCCTGTTTTCTCGGGCAAAGCGCTCGGGCCACCACAAGAGCCCCCGACATGAGTGATGTTGAACTGGCCACGCCTACCCTGGCCCCCCAAGGTCAAACACAACTCTGATTCGGCCCTCAATGAAATTTGAGTTTGACATCCCTGCTGATTCAAGAATTAGACCATCTGCCTTCAAGCCAAGTCCCATTTGCAATCTGAACACACAAAATATTTTTACAAGAAATGTGAAGTTTTTGAATCTGTGCAATTTTTATAATTAGTTAATACTACTAATTATCACATCTAGTAATTGTTGGTTACTGGCATAAGTCAAAGCAAATAATAAGCTCTTCCCGAAGATAGTATGTGAGATATTAAAATATCTTCCCTCTGGGAATCTATAAATGGTCACCTGGCACTTTGGTCCTTTATTTCTGACAGCATTACCTTTTCCACTTTGCAGGCAAAGTTTTTTCAAAGTCTGAGCATGCACAGGAGATTGTGTATGTGGGCGGGGAGTCGAAAATCTGTTGTAGAAGCAGACTTTTGTTGGGTTCTGGCCATGCTGATTGGAATTGAATGTTATGCTGAGATAAATCCCTTATTATTTTAGTGTCTTCAGTGTCGTTTCCACATTCAAAATCAGTTGTGGAGAGTTGTGGAGATTTCTACAGCAGATTTTGGACATATGGGAATTTTTAGGCCAGTGTTTTTCAAATTTTCCATTTTCAAGATGTGTGGATTTCAACTCCCAAAATTCCCTTGCTAGCATGCAACCATGCAATTCTGAATTTGTAGCAGATTTTCTGTTAATTCCATATTAACAGTAAACTGTTAAACTTTCAAGACTGAACAGACTTCAGGTAAAAAAGAGCATTAGAGCAATGTTTTTTCTAAATTCAGTTTAGAAAGTTCCCTTGAATAATTTAGGGAACACATCTGTTGAATTGATTATCAGTTGTTTAAAGTAGCTGGGGAAATGAAGAACACCTACAGACATTTATCTCCATATATTTGGATCATTGTTTTCCAATGGATAAATCAGTGCTCACAACTACAACACATTCACAAATGTGTCAGAGGAGGAAAGGTCAATAAAATGTTGCAAATAAAATCCATGACGTTTACCTGAGCCATTTTTTATTAAGTGTTATGAATATCGTATATTTTGCAGAACAAGTATTTCAGCTGTTCATTGTGCACCATTTTACAGTGTATGCCATATCTCATTTCAGGAATGCTAGAAAAGATTATATCAATGCCAAATATATTGAAAGAAAATATGCAAGGAAAAAATACACTGACAATGTGACCAAGTTACAAAACCTTTGTGAAGCAGTCAGAGCAAGAGACATTTTTGGACTCGTTCAAGTGTATGCTGATGGGGTGGATCTAACCGACAAAATTCCATTAGCAAATGGTCATGTATGTATAGAAACCTTCTGTTAATCACGTTTTGAACACAAATGCTCTATTTGTAGAAATTACATCAGAAGAAGCAAAGAAGCAATGGATAGAAACTAATCAAGGAGAGAACCAACTTAGAACTAAGGAAAAAGTTCTTGACAGTTAGAACAATGAATCAGTAGAATGGTTTGTATCCAGAAGTAGTAAATGTTCCAACGCTGGAAGTTTTTAAGAAGAGATGAGGCAACCATTGGTCTGAAATGGTATAGGGTTTTCTGCCAAGGCAGGGGGTTGGAATAGAAGATCTCCAAGGACCCTTTCAATTCTGTTATTGTGTTAGGTGTTTCTAAATTTGCAAACTTATCTCACTCACTATCACTCTTTCTTGTTACTTTTAAAAAGAATCAAAGAAAAGTCATTTCATTTGTTATTAAGCATTTAAAAAAACCTATTAAAATTAGATAGCACGAGCACTTAGAGTTATATATCACTTCACAGTGTTTTACAGCCCTTATAAAGAGGTTTACACAGTTATAAATTTCATGATCTTGTGAGGCGGGGAGACGAATATTTATGATTAGGTTTCAATATATGTTCAATCCTCTCCTGCAGAAAGTATTTCTATTTCTGAGAATCAAGATTGTTGTGTGAAATATTCTGACTTTATAAAGTCAGGAAAACAGCTTAGTACTGCAAGGAAGCTAAAGGCTAGGTCCCACTGGCCGATGGACGCAAAACGTATGCATAAAGCACACAGCGGAGGAGCAAAATTTCTGGGGTGGCTCCATACGTTGTCATCCGCTCCAAAAAGTGGTGAAAATTTGCATAAACAGAATGGAAGTACATAGTACATAGCGGGGATGTTAAACGGATATTCATCGGAAGCCTAGTGGATGGAAGCAGATGGAAGCGGATGACACATCCAAAGGGCTTCCGGGGGAGAATTGCGAAGCGGATGCATAGCAGAAGGGGCGGATGCATAGTGGATGACGCGGATGCATCACGGACGCCTAAAGGAAGCAAAGCGGATGCCTCACGGATGTATATTGGATGCAAAGCGTTCACTGCGCATGCGGGGAGTATGAATTGTGTCAGCTCCGCGGATATAAAAGGATGCAGCTCGCACGCAGTCAGCATTCCGAAGAAAGACATGCTGCCACATACATCTTCAAAGAACACGATTTTTCATCAGTCAGGGAAGAAGAGGAAGTCGGTGCCTACTTGTGCCAGCCCTGGCAAGAAGGACAGAACCAGCATCCCACCCCCTGGCACTGACTCTGAAGCTGCTGGTGCTGCTGCTGCTGCTGCTGCTGCTGCTACTTCTGTTGCTGTGGTGGACCAGCCCCAAGGCCCTCAAAGCCCTGCTGCTGAAGGCCCTGCTGCTAAAGCCCCTGAACGTCCTGCTGCTGAAGGCCCTGCCAGAGGGAGGAAGAGGCAAAGGAAGGAGAAGGGAGAGAGGAAACAGGACACCGTTTCCGAGGACCATGAGGAGGAGGTGCTGGAATGGCTGAGGGAGAACGAGTACCTGTGGAGAAAGGGCCACAGACTCTATTGCGACACCAAGAAGAAACAGGCAGCTTGGACAGACAAGGCAGAGAGCCTGGGCTACACTGCAGATGTACTCCTTGGATGGTGGAAGCACATGCACACCTGGTATGGCAAGCTACACCTCAAAAAATCTGGGCAGGCCGCTGTCAAGCTCACTGACCGGGAGATGTATGTCATGGCCAAGTGCAGCTTCCTGGAGGGTGAGGTCCGCCACCGAGGAGCAGCCCCTCTGACACCCCTCTCCCTCAGACAGCCCACAGACAGCCAGTCCTCTTCCAGCCAGGAGCCAGCCACACTGTCCAGGCAGGTGTCTTCAGAGAGCCCCACGGCAGAGACCCCCCCGACAGCTGCACTCCCCATGCCGCCAGACTTGGAGGATCCCCTGTCACAAATGGAGGAAGAAGTGGCAGCCACCAGAGACCAACACACCCCCATTCCCAGCTCCACAGGATGCAGGCAGAGAGGCAGACTGGAAGGCCAGAGCCACACTGTTCTGTTGGAGATCAGGGACACGATGAAGACCAGCACAGAACTTCTCTCTCAGCTGGTCCACTTGGACAGAGGATCCTCCAGCCGCCACACTTTTCATCACTTACGTGAGCCACACCCTCAGGGATATGCCTGAGGCCCAATACCAGGTGATGAAGGAGAAGATAACAGCACTTCTGCACAACCCTCAAGGCCCAGCTGAAGCTGCCCCTACCCAGTCCAGGTCTGCTCCTCCACCCCAGGCGATGTCACAGCCCTTCCACAGCTTTCAACAGCCTCTCACCTACCAAGGCTACGACTACCAGGACTTCCCACAGCACAAGCAGACCTTCCCAGTCCAGGCCCAGGTTCATCGCACGCCACAGACGCCACACCTCGCCCAGCTGCAGACCAGACAGCCCCACTACACTCCTCCTTCCTCCACCCCACAGCCAAGCCCGTCAACGGACAACATGTCATCAGTCTTGTGCCTGACATCCCAGGTACTTGATGAAGGGCCTCTCAACCTCACGGGACTGAGTCAGCTCTCTGAGAGCTTCCTGAACACACCGTCCCCTGTTGTACCCTCGGGGCCAGCACCCCAATGGCGCCTCAGACCAGCACTCAAGCCACAGCCACCTCCACAGTCCCTGGCCGCTTAACAGCTGAGACCATGGACATGACTCAGAGTGACTGAGAATAGTGCCAAAGACTGAGTTGTTACTTGTTCACTTTATCTTTGCTTAAGACACTTTACTTGGTTCATTTTGCTTATTTAATAAAGTCATAAAGGTTACCTAAGAAAGTTAATAAAGGTTATCTTTGCTTAAGACACTTGGTTCATTTTTTTTACTGAATAAGGTGATGGTGAAAACCTTGAACAAATGGTTAAGCCTTTGCATGCTTGTGGGATAGATAAGGATAGTTGTGGGATAGATAAGGATAGTTGTGGGATAGATAAACCTCCAGTGCAAGCATAGTGGAACTGTATGGTCCACCCTCCCAGCTGCCACACATATGGACCTTTATTATCAATAACAATTTATTCATTGATCAACACATTTCAAAATAAACAAAGCTCTTTATTAATGCCCTATTCATTGTAGGACCACTCAACATACATGGCACAATCATCAGTGTTATGAGACAGGCTCAAGGAAGCATCCATTAACCATCTATCATCCTGTCTTGCCACTCCACTGCTCCAGCTGGGGAGTTGCACCAGTGTTTCAGGAGCTGCTTCTTCCCTTCACGTGAAGCTCTGTTGGGGCCTTGCACATCCACAGTGTCTATCAGGTTTCGTCCTTGCCTCCATTCACCAGGCTCCATGTCCCCATTCCCTTGTTGATGGTCCACAAGTCTGTTCTGCAACACTGGGTAGCGGGTGCGCATGAGATTGTGCAGGATTCAGCAAGCTTCCACGATGCTCCTCACAGTCTCAGGGTGATGCTGCATGGTGGTGAGAACTATCTGGAACCTGTTGGCCAGGATGCCAAAGGTGTTCTCCACCACCCGTCTTGCCCTGGACAGCCTGTAGTTGAAGATCCTCTCTTCATGGGTGAGATATCTTGAAGTGTTGGGCTTCATGAGGTAGGTTCTGAGGGAGAAGGCGTCATCACCAACGATGAAGTAGGGCACATCTTGTGTGTAGTTGGATAGGGGGTCTGGATCTGGAAAACCTATGATGAGGTTGCATTCCAGCCCATCCTTGAGGTCACTGATGTTGTATACCTGGCTATCTGAAGCTGACCCATTGCCTGAAGCATCGATGTACATGAACTTGTAGTCAGCATCAACCATGGCAAAGAGGATGATACTGAAGAAGCCCTTGTAGTTGAAATTATTGGACCCTGAGTTGGCTGGAGCTTTGCAGGTCACGTGCTTCCCATCTATAGCTCCAACGGTGTGGGGAAAGTTCCACCTCTGATACCACTAGTCTGCAAGTTTCCTCCAGCCTTGTTCAGTGGTGGGACACTGGAGGAGCTTCTCCACGTATTCTTCGATGAAGGCCTGCACCACTTCTGTGACCACTTTGCTGATGATGTTGTGTGGCACCCTCCACGCATACTGCATGTTTTTGTATGTGGTCCCAGAGGTCAGGTGGCGCAGAGTCAGTGCCACCTTGGGTCCAGGGTCCAGGCTGGGACGGAAGTTGGTGCTCGGCTTGGTCAACCTGGGTCTCAGATGCTCTACAAGTTCGTCAAACATGGCTGGTGGCATCCTCATGAAGTGATGGAATGCATGAGGGTCTTCATTCCTCAGCTCCACCATCAACTGGTCATACAGTCCAAATTCCATTCTTCTCACGATCCATCCTCGAACCCACACAGCTCTTGGACGTCTCCTTCTTCTCCTTGTGTATAAAAGGTGAAACAGTCTGAACAGGGTTTGGTTCTAGTGATGAATGATCGCAGCTACCATATGGACTGTGTCATGATCCATGATGGAGAACAATGGATGATGTGGAAGAGCAAGACTAAGGGTGAAGAGGTCTGTACACCACAGCTGCTGGACTCATACTGAGATCCAGGTGATTTCCTCCCCCTTTTTATAAGGAAATATCGGTAGTCCGCTAAGTGTCCTACATACTCCAGACATCCTAAATATCCGAGATACATCCCAGATACAAATGTTTTGTCCGTTTTGAATACTTTTCTACGAGTTGCATACGCTTACATCCTTTCTATTTCCGTGCTACTGACGCTGTGTGGACGTTCTGTGTAGCTTTCGTTTCCTCCCTCTTTCCGTTTTCAGCTGCAGCGGATGTGAGTTGAGGGGATGTCCAGAGGATACCGAGAGGATACAGCGGACGTTTAACGGATGATAACAGACATAAAACATTTGTTGCCCGTATATGCCGCGGATGTACATTTTATGCGGCGGAAAGTTCATCCATTCAAAAAGTTTTGTGCAGCTCAAAACTTCTTGCGCGGATGAAATCTCAGTGGACGGATGCCCCAGGGATAGAGCGTATGAAACACGTATGCAGTGAGTACACAATGGATGCATCGCGTTTTCAACGGATGGCAAGCTTTTTTTAATGTTTTACATCCTCTTTGCATCCGTTGGTGCAGTGGGACAGTGGCTTAAGGAACTCTGGATGTATGTGAAAAATGTACATTGTGTTGATTGAATATATATTGAAGAATATCATTTCCCATACACCCAGTTTCACATTAATATATAAGAAGAATGGCACTCAATATTTCTATTGTTTATTCTTGCACTAAAAGATTAATTGGCTAAATAATATTTTGAATTCTGTATCTCCTTTGACTACATCTGAGCAACACCATCTAAAAATGTTCTTTGTCTTTTCCTATAAAGCTAAATTATTGAGAAGCCATGTTTTGTTTAAGCAATTTTATTTGTTTAAGCAATATTATATTAATTTGAAAGCTTTTAATATTGCAGTGTAAAACATTGTAAATGATGTTACATAGTATATCTTTCTCCAAATGTATAGATATCATGTAGACCTCCATTGAGTTTGGAGTGAATTTTGTTGTTTGCGTTTTATTTTAAATTTCAGCTTCATTGAATGCAGCTAATCCAAAATTTTAAGAACCATTGGTGCAGTTTTGTGAACAAGTCTACATAGAAATCATTTCAAAAGTTGTTTTGTATGTCAGGAAAAATGAATACACAATGAATATATCCTGTCTTGGGAGAAAAAATAAAATAAAAGTGTGCACTAATTTTTTTATAGGCTTTGAAGCAGTATTCTGACCATTTATAGAATGGGATAGAACAATGTTGAAGGGCAGAATGTATTCTAGATTGAACATGACTAATCTTGGCCACCTTAATGTTTGCCCTGACTTTGAAATGTTAAAATGATCTGGAATATAAATAGTTTAGGATTATGATTCATTACACGTTAATGTTAGTGTCAATTATCCTGAACCAGAGTCTTTTAACACTTCATCGCACTACTGCCCTTTCAGTCAATTTAAAGGACCTATCTTGCATATTGCTATATAACATATTGTGATTAGTTATCAGTTTTCTTGTTTTACAGTCCAAACTGTCCAGTTCAGCTTATGTCTACTTATTATGTTTTATCTCTGTGAGGTGGGTGAGGCTGAAAGAGAGTAACTGGCCCAAAGTCTCCCAGCTGCCTACAGGAGGACTAGAACTCACCATCTCCTATTTCTAAGCAGACGCTGTCATCATTAAACCAGACTGGTTTTCATATATAGTGTTGTGGTGATTTGGTGAAGCCTTTTTTTTTTTTTGTTTCGCTTACAAAATCATACCCTACTTTCTAGCATCACCATTTAATTTATAAATTGAGTCTTATCAGCTCTCTACCTAAATCACATTTAGGTAGCAGAGAAGGCATTTTTAAAAAAATGTTATGGTGGAACACTTGACCTTCAACATCATAAAATTCTTTGAAGCAAAACAAGAATTTCTGAGACCAGGGGTTTATCCTGTAAAATAGATCCAGCGTAGCACACTGGGAAATAAATAGAGGGTTCCTCTTTATTTTGCATTATCTTAATTTTGGCCACTGTACTCAAATCTGGCTTTCAAATAATTTTGAAAGCTACATTTGAGTACAGTGACCAAAACTGCATGGTGCAACAATAAATCATCGACTCTAAACTTACTTTTAAAAATGTTTTTGCTTGGCACTGGTTAGAAGACTTTTTTTTTTTTTTTTTGTATTTCAGGAACAAGATGAAACTGCTCTTCATCTTGCGGTGCGATCGGTAGATCGGACTTCACTTCACATAGTTGACTTCTTGGTACAGAACAGGTGGGCCATCCATGACTAAACACTCGTTTGCATTTCAGTTTCATTACTCAGAATTGAAGAAAAGACCCGTTCAGTAAATGTTGTTAAGTTGGATGGAAACAACTGTCTGAATATCTTGAATCAAGCAGGCTTTGGAGAACCTTCTATGCTATATGTGCCAAGTAATTTTATTCTCTCTCCTCCTGTGCAGTGGCAATCTTGACAAGCAGACGTGTAAAGGCAGCACGGCTCTGCATTACTGCTGTTTAACAGATAATGTGGAGTGCCTCAAACTGCTTCTGAGAGGGAAGGCCTCAATTGAAATAGGTAAAGGGAAAAAGGAATACTCCTTGGTGTTAGGAACATAAAGGTCTGAGGTAAATTTGTTGCTGTTTCCGCTCTCTCTCTCATTTCCGCATATGCACACATGCACAGACATATATATTATTGAGCCATATGTCTAAAATTTGAACTCTCAGTTAATGGGTACAAAAATATCCGTTTTATGTAGCCTTATTTCCAATGTTACAGGAATCAGATGGCAATATATGACTATAAAGTGAGAAAAATGTTCAGTTCATTATCCTATTTTTTAATGTGGACACTGCACTAAACATGAATTAATCCCATGGGTAAATTAACACACACATCTCCAATGTGCCAGTATATACCATATATTTTGGTTTCTTAATCTTCATCCAATATGACCACTGATGAGAGAGAGATAGGAGGTACACACCAAAATATATGGAGCCAACATGTTAAAGAAAGCAAATTAAAATATGTAGCAACTAATATGTCTGTCTTTGGCTGGACTGTTCCTAATGTTATTTTTATTTTGTAAGCTACTTATACTGTATTTTTAGTAATATAAAGTTGCAAGCCAATTTTTCCTTTCATTGATTTATAGCAAATGAAGCTGGAGAAACACCACTTGATATAGCTAAACGCTTAAAGCATGCACACTGTGAAGAGCTGGTAAGATTTTGATTTATTCATACTGTACAGCCTGTTCTTCCCTTACATTAACTGAAGTGGCGCATGATGCATTATCTATTTTATTTTTGGACAACCCCTTCCATGTACACAACTATATCTGGAGGGAATACATTTGAATTATAATACAGTAATTAATGTCACATTATAGTATTCAAATAACATTATTATGGGGCCCTCAATTGGATGTTTTTTATTTGCTCTATAAATAAATTCATGTTCAAAACTTCTATAAATTTCTTTAATATAATTCTGCACTTAAAAAAGAAAGGGATAGAAAATAACTTGCTTCCAAGTCTGTTTTAACAATTTGGAATTTAAATCATTGACATGGACTGGGTTCCATAAAGCCTAACTTTGGTCCTTTAGCTTACTCAGGCTCTGGCTGGAAGGCTTAATTCTCATGTTCACGTAGAATATGAATGGCGGTTACTTCATGAAGACTTGGATGAAAGTGATGATGATGTGGATGAAAAACTGCAGGTACGCATTCAAATACTTTGTGATTTTATTGTAGCATGCTTAAATTCTTCTAATTTCTCAGGTCACAGGCTACAGGTAATCAATGACTTATGACCACCGTCGAGCCCCAAATATTCATTGTTAAGCAAGACAGTTGTTAAGTGAGTTTTTCCCCCATTTTACGACCTTCCTTGTGACTCTTGTTAAGTGAATCCCTGCAGTTGTTAAGTTAGTAACACAGTTATTAAGTGAATCTGGCTTCCTCACTGACTTTGCTTGTCAGAAGGTTGCCAAAGTTGATCACATATCCTGGGACACTTTACCGTCATAAACACATGCCAGTTGCCAAGCATTTGAATTTTGATCATGTGACCCCAGGGGTGCTGTAATGGTTGTGTTAAAAATGGTGATAAATCACTTTTTCAGTGCCATTGCAACTTCAAACGGTCACTAAATTAATGGCTATAAGTTGAGGACTACCTGTATGGTGAATGAGACAGGCAAAAAAGAAATAAATAAGGAGCAAGCAATTTTTCCTGTCCATTACACAATTTTGAGAATATGGGTGGTTGCTGTCCAAAATCATGACACAGTTACAGACTCACAAATTGCTGGTGTGGTTGGCATGTCATTCACCAAACTCCCATTTATCAGATTAAGGGCAGACAACTAATACACAACTGATAGTATTACTTTGAAGGCATGATTTAACGTTACCAGCTTCATTTGTCTTAAGCCACAACAGAGTTGTGTACTTATGTTCATAGCATGGACACAAAAATACTTGACAACATGGCTCTCTTTTGGATTCTTGTTTTTTTTACAGCAAGCCAGCCCCAGTCGAAGAGAGGACAGACCTGTAAGTTTCTATCAGCTAGGATCAAGCCAGCTTCAGCCTAATGTCGCCTCTCTGGCAAGAGATGCTGCCAGTGTAGCCAAGGACAAACAGAGAAGTTTTATGCCAAGCCTATTACAAAATGAGACCTATGGAGCCGTTCTCAGTAGCAGCCCACCTCCTGTTCAATCCGCAGCACCTGTTACCAATGCGCCTCCTTTGCCGCCCAGAAATATTGGGAAAGGTACTAATGCTCTCATATTTGACAAGATAAGGAACGGCAGGAAACTGTTTGGTTCTTTTTTTTTTTCCTTTGAAAGTGTAGGGTTGTCAATTTGTCCAAATAAATATTCCTTCATAAATAAATATTCCTTTAATAAATGCTTCCTTTTAAGTTGTGCATTAAACTGGTCTGTATACTCAAAATAGAGAAGAGGAAAAAAAGAATGCTGAAATTGAATGCTATATTAGAATTGGGGCCTAATTTTTCAAAAAAGCATCAGACAACAAAAGCAAACATACAGTAGTAAAGTTTTTATTATGATTTTTGTTGAGTTAGGATAGATCACATGGGATTTTTAGTTTATATCTTCAACAATTGGTTCCATTAACTGGGCTGCTGAAGATGCAAATGAGTGTAAAAGCCAGAACTAAATTCTATCAACAATACAAATATTTACATCATTTTTCAATGTAGAAATTTGGGTTGACTGGTTATGAACAACTCTGTTCTAAAATAGGACATTTGATCTACCATTTATTTCCTATTGATTTTGATGATCAAATTGCTATGTATAAACAACTTATTTTGGAAATAAATGTGATGTATGGTGTGCAGCTTGCAAATCTATACTGTTCAGTGTTGTATACTTTATGAATAAGAGCAATCAGATTTCATCCTTTTGTCCAGATCTTTTTGGTTCAGTGTTTTTTTAATAGCTGAAAATATCTGAAGGTCACCTTGAATGCTTCCCTTGGAGGGGTTTTTGTGCTCTCTATTTTTATGCCAGGAATATGCACTCAGGTAGATACCTTCTTCCTCTTTTTCACAACAGCTGAGCATATACAAGTAGTCCTCTACTTATGACCACAATGGAGCCTAAAACTTCCATTGCTAAGCAAGATGGTTCAGGGAGTTTGAGCCCATTTTATGATCTTTCTTGCCACAGTGAGGTGAATCACTGCAGTTAAGTTCGTAGTCATAAGTGTTAAAAATGGTCATAAGTCACTTTCAGTGCGGTTGTAACTTTGTTCACTAAACAAATGGTTGTAAGTTGAGGACCACCTGTAAATCAGTTGTTAAGGGCGTAGAAGTGCGTCTAATCTTTAACTCAAGGAACGTCAGAGGTCTTAAGTGTGTCAGGGTTGTGGCTGCCTCTTTCCACTGATGGAAGTTGCAAGGGATGATCTTGGAATCATTTCTCCATCCTCTAAATCAACAGTCCCCAACGTTTCTTGTTCTGCAGACTGGTGATGGTGGCGGGAGGGGGAGTGAGAAGAGATGGTTCTGCACAAGCAATGGGCGCACGAGCATGCCGCTTGTGCAAATAGAGCTTCTCCCGCTGATTGTGCAGCTCTATTCCCATCGGGCTACAGCCCGGGAATTGGAGACCCCTGTTCTATGTATAGGTTGCATGTGAGCATCAGCAACATCCCCTATGTGGTTGATGTGGAAATTGTTTCCAAGTCTACTGGCTGCGTATATCTCTATTTTAGCAATACCACTTAGACTTAAAAACTGCTTTGTAGTGCATTACACGCCTCTCTAAGAAGGTTTACAAAGTCAGTCTATTGCCCCCAACAATAGGGTCTTCATTTTACCCACGTCGAAAGGATGGAAGGCTAAGTCAACCTTGAGCCTGGTGAAATTTGCCAAATTACAAGCAGCTGGCAGTCAGCAGAAATAGCCTGCAATACTGCACTCTAACCACTGCACTACCATGGCTCAATTTTTAACATATTTTCTGCTCTTCCTTCAAGAGAATATTGTCACTATAAACCATATAGAATTCTGATAAAATGAGGATTTTGAAATTGTTCTGCTGTTTGAGAACTTGAAAAAGGTGGGACAATAAAGCACTTTGAAAAATGAATCACCTTACAGAGGTAACAGGTGTGGGCATTTTGAAGCCAATGGATGATAGATGTGATATTTTTTCTTAGCTCTTGGTTTTTCTTCAGAAACAAAAAGAAAGTTGGCATGGCAGAACATCCAACTTTTTGAATGGAGGGCGCCTATACAGCAGGGTCAGGAAGTTGTGTACACAAGAAGCTATTTCCTGTTGTGCCACCCAGTTCAGCCAAAGGAGAGGGATCCTAGAGTTTGTGGTATCATAGCGCTGTGTCCACCTCCCTATTAAGGAATATAGTGCTGTACCTCTAGGAGCAAACTTTGAATTTATTAATCCTTTGTGAGGACAAATAATTAAAATGAAATCACAGCATTTAAGGGTGTAGAAGCCTGGCCAAGATCAGCTTGGATGTTCTTTTCTTTTTCTTTGTGCTTTATGCAGGTTATACTGTCAAGCTAAATAGATCCTACCAGCAAATTAGACTGCTGCTTTTGCTTATCATTAGCTAATGAATTGTGCAGCTTTCCTTGCTATTGTTCCTGCTTTTGAAAACCAATTACTGCAGTTCAAAGGTTATCAGCAAAATACTTCTTAGCTATTGTTACATCATCAGGAAATAAGTGATTCATGAATTAACACATAAAACTCTCCTTGCCTCCCAACTCACCAATTGTGACATGATCAGAAATCCTTAAGATAACTTACATAACCGGAAACATAATACTTGTTTGACTCGCCAATTCATTTCCTCATGTGTCATCTGCCCCTTTACGGTAGTTGTTTCCACTTCCCATAATTTCTTTTTCCACTTTTTTGTGGCAAGTCAGTTGCCACAAAAAAGTGAAAAAAGAAATTATGGGAAGTGGGAACAACTATCATTGCTTTGTCTGCCATCATATCATATCAGAAGATTTAAAGTTCCAGCTCATCAACTGGGATAAGAGAAAGCAATTGTGTTCCTGATACATCCTAATTCAGTTGCCTGGTTTATCCATTTCCTTAAATAGCATGATTTATGTGACCATTTATGGTTCTGGCTGAATCAGCTAAAACTGCATAACACATCAATTCTGTGTTTTAAAAGTGTGTACAAAAATTAGATGAAGGAATATAATTGCATCTTGATGATGTGCCGTGTTGAAAATTACTACTTGAAAGTAATATGAAACTTTTGACTCCATGGAAAGCTGTAGCTAAATTGACTAACTGGCACACAGTTATCCAGAAGCTCTGTTCCAATATTTAAAAAAGGCAGATCTGCATCCCTCTCTGTGATGCCATCAGTAACTTTCCTGTTTGTTCTTCCAAATGAGCATGATTTCAGAGTACAGTTCAACATGAGTAAGTTGTACCAGTGAAAACATTTGTGTTGCAGATGCTCATATTGAAACATGAATATCTATAGAAAAAGGACATTAATGGAGTAATGCTGGCCTGGCACATAGAATCCTCAAATATGAGGTATTCTGCAATTGTAATACCTGAACCAGATACAAGGTGCCACATGATACATAACAGCTATACCTGTCCAAATAGGGCCTTAGAAATGGCCTCATCTTTCTTTAAATCTGAAATACGTGTACTTCTGGATTGCAGCCAGTCCATGAAGTAGAGCTGCTCATTTAACAGCCAACTATAATTATAATAATAATACAGTGTTCTCCTTTCTTTTTAGTTCAGTCTTCATTTCTTGGCAGTGCTGTTCAGACAACTCCTTCATCGAACACACTGTGGAAGACAAATTCTTTAGGAATGGAAAGCATAAGCAGGCAAAGGTCTTCATCAGATCCACCAACTGTCCATCCCCCTGTTCCACCATTGCGTGTAACATCTACAAGTATGTTTGCTCTTTCTGCTGCTTTCTTGATTTTTGCTGCATCTAATCATGGTTGGTCTTGACTGTCCATTCCACAACTCATTCTTACTCTTCTTTCTCTCTGGTGAACATAGGTTTGCTATCATAGTTTCTGAATGTCCATAATTTCTTTGCAGCAGGGCTGAGAACGCAGTATTTTGAGGTAGCTTTGCAAAGAGTTCAGACTGTCCTCACATTTTAAAAGATTGTATGCAATATTATTCAATATCTTGATTGTGCATTGGGTTGGTCTGCTATTGATGCTTCTGAAATTGACTGGGGCTGTGTATCTTTCATGGAAAATATTATTCCAAATGTGATGATCCTGGCTGAGGTGGCTAGCTATAGAAATTGAACAATTGTTTCTTTAAAGATGTTAAAACACCTCTCAGAAAGGTTAGTATGCTAACCAGCCATGAAATTAACACCCTGTGTTTTAAATTAATCAGGTTTCTGTTAGCTTAGCTTTCATTGTATGATTTTCCAGAGGGACAGCCATGACAGTCTCTTGCAGTGACAACAGTGAAGAATTTTGAACAGTTTGTTCCTGAATGCATGCACTCTGCATACTCTGTTCATACTATCTTAATATAGTGAATTGCAGGTAGCTATACCCATAAGTGAATCTATTCAAATGAGACAGACACTTCTATAATGTATCCAACATGTAAGACTGTGTACAATTAGCTTTTTACAATTCAATCCCTTCTATGTGTATGCAAAAATATTCTTATTTCATTGAATTGGACTTAATTCTAGAAAAGTGTATTTAGAATTGTAGCTTGAGTCTTGAGCCTTAATTTTTAGTATAAAAGGAAGATTATGTTTCTCTATTTTTTTTAATAAAATAAGATTTTAAAGCAGGGGTCTTCAAACTTGATAGCTTTAAGACTTGTGGACTTCAACTCCCAGAATTCCTTCTCCAGTCATGTTAGCTCAGGAATTTTGAGAGTTGAAGTCCACAAGTCTTAAACTTGCCAACTTTGAAGGCCCTTGATCTAAAGCCTTATGTTATTTGTGTGTGGGGGGGAACTCATTTCAAGCATTCATCATCTGAATACTATTGTTCTTGCATTTTTATAGACATCCTCTCTTCAGCACCTCCAACTGCAAAGGCAGCCTGTGGTTTTGAAGCTTTGAATCAGCAGTCAAAACAACCGACTATACCACAGACCAAACCTGCTCCGCCACCACTTCCTCCACAGCCTCCAAGTCGAATATCTCAGAAAAAGCCTCTTTCTGGGTAATTTGTGAGATATACATTCTACAAGTTCTGGTTCAAAAAAGATATGTTCAAACTGTGGCTGAAGGTTAAGCCGTACTAATGATTTACACTTTCTGCTGAGTGGCTCCTCTTGAAGGTTTTGTCTGTTGATTTAATTCATTCTTAAGTGATGAACAAGAGAAAGTAGAAAAGAGAAATTGCCAGGATAGGCTTCAAAGTATGGAGAGTGGAGGTGGGTAAGCTTTAATAAGTAAATTGTGGAAGAACAGTTTAGATGTCACCTATTATTGCCATGAAGGAAAAAAAAAAATCAGGCTTGAACTGAAGTCATGCTTGAGAATATCTGTGGTGTAATATTTACTTTTATGTACCGTGTTTCTCCAACAATACGCCCCCCCTATAAGAAGACCCAACATGTTTTCTAGGCATAAAATGAAATTAAGCCCCTCCCCCAAATATAGGCCTAGGTTAAAACATGCAAAATTGGGGGTGGGGAAGGTGGGGGGGAACTTGCAATTAGTACCCTGCAGGCAGCTACACCTCACCATCAGCCGCTCCTAACACCATGGGGGGGCACGGAGGGCTCCCTTACCCCTCCCTTACCCAGGTCAGCAGATGGGCTGGTGTTGGCGTGGATGTCCGGCAGCGTTTCAGCCACTTCTCAAGCCTCCATAGCTTTCACGGTTCCCACTGGTGCTGGCGCCTCTCTCACTAGCGCCGTCTCCAACAACAGTGGCAGCAGCGGTGGGAACCATGAAAATTATGGAGGCGGCTCCCCACCCGAGAAGCGGCTGAAACTCTTCCACGGTTCCCGCCGCTGCTGCCGCTGTTATTGGAGATGGTGCTGGCGAGAGAGGAACAGCTGCAGCTCAGCCTGGGCACTTGGAATGCAGGAATGGATTGCGCACTGGGACTTTTGCAAACTTGCAGAGCCCAAGGCTCTGGAGCACCAAGGGTAGCAGCAGCAGAGACGCTCGCTCGGCTCTTCTCACACCCACCCAGCCGCTCAGGATTAAACCAAAATGCAGCATGTGGCACTCCCAGGTACCTCAAAATATTTTTTTTCCTGTTGTTACGGGGACGGGGGAAAAGCGGGAGCAACTCAGACGCTGTTGGTGGAGATGGCGCGGGGGGGGGAATTAATTCACCCCCCAAAAGACGTCCTAGCCGCTTTTTGGGGGGGTCAAAAAAAAAATAAGGCCCGGCTTTATTTTATGAGAAACACGGTAAATTCCTCGTCTCAGTCTTGTGAAATTCACTGGAGACAATCAGAAGCATTGTTAGAAATACTGTAAAAAGGGTTTATTTAGGCTGACCAGAATTTTCTCTTGTTACCTCTGCTTTCTGTTACTTGTTCAGTTAAACAGAGAAGTGTAACTTGGAAACAAAACTGCATCTCTCCATGTGACGTGCTTTCTCCAAAACTTCCATTTCATAGTTTGAATTGGAAGTTTTGGAGTAAAAAGGTAGTGAAAACTAGTGCTACCTGTAAGTTTTGCAGAAGCCGTCTTTAGCCTAAGGCTTCTACAGGCGTGGCAACTTGAATTTCTAGAATTCTTATCAGCAGAATGACCTTTTATGAACATTCTGGCTATTATTGTTATAATTTTTCAGGTATTTATTTTCAGGAGATATTTAAGATGTGGTTGAACATTGGTCAACATGTTTAAAAGTGCAGTACAGAATAGCAGGCTGAATATTGTTTTAGAAAATAAATGGGATGATGACGATGGGCTAAATGGGAAGCAATGATGGAGAATAATCTTTGCTTCCCTTCTAAATAGGACTGACAAGTCATCCAACTTAACTAACAAGAGTAAGGGCCCTGGATCTCTGCAGTCTTGTGGTAATTATTTTTAAAAATTTATCTTGTTAATTTTCACTTCTTTAGAAGTAACCAACATGCTTATTTCATATGTAACAAAAGGATGAGCTAATGTCACAATGTGGGTTTTGTGCTGTGCTTTATGCACCGAAGGGTTCACTATAACAACCAAACAACATTTTTTTCCCCTCAATCCAACTACATTTTTGGAGGCAATGACTAATCTCCCCAGTGTTTTCTGGGCAGTTGCAAAAAATGAATTGCAGAGAAGATGAATATAATGATTTTGCTAACAAGGGATTTGAGCAAGACATAGGTGCCATTCTCTATATTTTTTTAAATTATTACTAGTACATGCTAAATTGCATCCTTGGTACCAGAGATACAGTTAACGGCTTTTTAATGTGAGACATGATGACTATTTTTGATGAGCTACAAAAACTGGCTTGGTTAACAAGAGTCATGACATGAGAAATTATCTAACAATAGAGTGATATCTGTTATTTTAAAGTTGGCTTTAATTTTTTGTTTGTTTATTAACAGTTGAGTCTGAGACTGCTGGATCTCAAATTGCCCCTACTACAAATATATCAGTGCCAATCCAACCTCCAGCACCAATGCCAAGAAAGTCACAAATAGTAAGTAGCAAAGCAAGTCATTCTCTTAAAAGGTTGCAGTTGGCAATTCTCCATGGTGAAACTTAAAAGACATTGTACAGAGTCTTAACTTCTTCAGAATCCATTGGCCCTGCTAAATTCAGATACATTCAGTTTGACCAAGAAACAAACAAGGTTCTGTATGTTTGATTTTTTATTTTTATTTTTTCACTTTGGAAGAACTTTTACTTGAAATTGCATGGAGGACTGAGACTATTCCAAGAAAAATGTTTGTATGGTGCAAATATAGCTAACAAGCTGTATTTATTCCAAGTAATTTCTTTGAGCTGGGAGCTAATTATAAATAATAAATTATAGCCAGAAGTTTCAATAATATAGCTGTGTTGTATTCTGTTGTAACTGCAAGAGATAAAATACCGGATAATAATAATCTCTCTGCCCATCTAGTGAGATCCAGCAGGAAGGGCTTGCTCTAGATCCTTTTTTTAAGTGTAAAATTGCATCATTTGCCAGGATTAAAAATATGAGTCTTCTCGATTATAACCCCTGCTCTTTGGACCTGCATATCCTTAGATATTCAATTCCTTTCATCTTCCATAAGGATTTGAAGATGCAGCTTTTCTCCTTGGGCAGCTGTGCCAGCCTGCTACATAGGTCCATTTGTAATGGGTAGAACATTGAATAATTATGGATTGCCCTTGATATAATCACTCACTATTTTGTGTTTCTTATCTTGTTGGTTTATACACTGCTCAAAAAAATAAGGGAACACTTAAACAACACAGCGTAACTCCAAGTCAATCATACTTCTGCGAAATCAAACTGTCCACTTAGGTAGCAACATTGATTGACAATCAATTTCACATGCTATTGTGCAAATGGAACAGACAACAAGTGGAAAGCATAGGCAGGTAGCAAGACATCCCCCATTAAGGAGTGGTTCTGCAGGTGGTGACCACAGACCACTTCTCAGTTCCTATGCTTTCTGGCTGATGGTTTGGTCACTTTTGAATGCTGGCAGTGCTTTCACTTTAGAGGTAGCATGAGACAGAGTCTACAACCCACACAAGTGGCTCAGGTAGTGCAGCTCATCCAGGATGGCACATCAATGCGAGCTGTGGCAAGAAGGTTTGCTGTGTCTGTCAGCGTAGAGCATGGAGGCGCTACTAGGAGACAGGCCAGTACATCAGGAGATGTGGAGGAGGCAATAACCCAGCATCAAGACCACTACCTCCGCCTTTGTGCAAGGAGGGACAGGAGGAACCCTGCAAAATGACCTCCAGTGTGCCACAAATGTGAATGTGGCTGCTCAAACAGTCAGAAACAGACTCCATGAGGGTGGTATGAGGACCTGACTTCCACAGGTGGGGGTTGTGCTTACAACCCTACACCATGCAGGATGTTTGGCATTTGCCAGAGAACACCAAGATTGGCAAATTCACCACTGGCACCCTGTGCTCTTCACAGATGAAAGCAGGCTCACACTGAGCACATGTGACAAATGTGACAGGGTCTAGAGACGCCATGGAGAACGTTCTGCTGCCTGCAACATCCTCCAGAATGACCGTTTTGGCAGTGGGTATAATGGTGTGGGGTGGCATTTCTTTAGGGGGCTGCACAGCCCTCCATGTGCTTGTCAGATTGCCATTGCCTGACTGCCATTAGCTACCGAGATCAGATCCTCAGACCCCTTGTGAGACCATATGCTGGTGTGGTTGGCCCTGGGTTCCTCCTAATGCAAGACAATGCTAGACCTCATGTGGCTGGAGTGTGTCAGCAGTTCCTGCAAGACAAAGGCATTGATGCTATGGACTGGCCCTCCCGTTCCCCAGGCCTGAATCCAATTGAGCACATCTAGGAAATCATGTCTCGCTCCATCCACCAACGCCACATTGCACCACAGACTGTCCAGGAGTTGTGGGATGTCCAGGTGTGGGAGGAGATCCCTCAGGAGACCATCCACCACCTCATCAGGAGCATGCCCAGGTGTTGTAGGGAGGTCATACAGGCACATGGAGGCCACACACACTACTAAGCCTCATTTTGATTTGTTTTTAGGAGATTACATCAAAGTTGGATCAGCCTATAGTGTTTTTTTCCACTTTAATTTTGAGTGTAACTCCAACTCCAGACCTCCATGGGTTGCTAAATTTGATTTCCATTGATCATTTTTGTGCTATTTTGTTGTCAGCACATTCAACTATGTAATGAACAAAGTATTTAATAAGAATATTTCATTCATTCAGATCTAGGATGTCTTATTTTTGTGTTCCCTTTATTATTTTGAGCAGTGTATTTTTGAGATATTTTGTGGAGTTGCCAATACAGGTAGTCCTCAACTTACAACCATTTAGTGACAGAAGTTATCGCAGCACTAAAAAAAATGACTTATGTCCATTTTTTACACTTTTGATCGTTGCAGCATCCTCACAGCCACGTGATCAAAATTTGGACACTTGGCAACTGACATGTCTTTATGATGGTTTTAGTGTCTTGGGGTCATGTGGTCACCTCCTTCAACCTTCTGATAAACAAAGCCAATAGGGAAGCTAGATTCACTTAACAACCATGTTACCAACTTAATAACTTCTGTGATTCACTTAACAACTGTGGCACGAAAGGTTGTAAAATGGGGCAAAACTCACTTAACAATGTCTTGTCAAGGACTACCTGTACAGCAGAGGGTGTCATTTCAATTAACTGATGCCCATTCAGAAAGCAAACACAATAGTTAACTCACTGAAATAACGTTCAGTGAAAGGTTCGGAATTTGAAAAGCTTATCAGAAGAATATCCTTTTACATGTTTCAGAAGCAACAAAGAGTGATGTCTTGCTTCTCAGAAATTGAAGTGATGGCTGTTGACTTTGACCACTGTTCTGATTTTGAAACAATCATGGCTATGACAGAATGCTATCTGAGAGCTGCACTGATCCAGTGTGTGACCTTTGCTAGTGAGAAAAGTTGTACTAGAAGGCAAGCATACTGAAGAATATAAGTAGGGGAAAATAATATATTGAATGTCATGCTTGACTGATAATCCCAGGTTTACTCAGCTACTCAGATAAATCTTTTAAAAATTGACCTGAAACTTTTGAGAACTGTTGCTACCCAATATAGATACCATTCAACTTATTTAAGAAGAGGCGCTGTTTGAAGCCTATTTCTGTGATGTCTGCCCTATGTTTTCAACACCAGGTTCCTTTTTTCTCTCTTTCTGTTTACTACAGTCAAAAACAAAGCCCAAAAGAGTAAAAGCAATCTATAACTGTGTAGCAGATAATCCTGATGAGCTAACGTTTTCAGAAGGTGACATCATCATAGTTGATGGAGAGGAAGATCAGGAGTGGTGGGTAAGTATTTTTGTATTCAGCTGAGGTTAATAAGTGACTTAAACTCTCTGGTTTGCTGTCTGCAGTTATAAAAATGAAGCAACACTCAACAGAACTGACTTCCTTGGACGAAACCGTCTGTTTCAGAAGTATCTACTAAATGAAATACGTGAACTTTTAAGTTCTTTCTCAGTTGAACTGGAGACTTTTTTATTCCTTCCTTTTGTACAGAATTCATATCTGGATAAATCGGCAGTGGGGTAACATTTTCCCTCTTGTCCTCCCCAGCCAGCTCAATCCTGCTGTCCCAAGAATTCAGTGAAATTACCACTTAGGAACATTTATTTCAAGGTGCCGAGAGCGCTTCTATTGACAGCTCCTTAAGGCTCTTCTTGGTCTCTTGGCAGTTCCTGGTTAGGCAAAATTTCATATTAGGTTCAATTTGCAGGGCTGTTTCCTAAAGAGTTGGGAGAGGGTTGCAGAATAGGGAGCCCCTCCCTCTCATCCTCTGCCACCTAAGCTCTCCTTCCTGCTCGGGCAAGAAAATTGGATCTTTGCCAAGGAAAACAGTTTTTCACATAGGTTAGCTGAATGAACAGCTGAATGATGAGCTTGACAGAGTGTGCAAGTCTAGGCTAAAATGGAGTTGCATCATTTGTAGCTCAGCATGTGGAAGTGAACCCAGCCTCTGTCCTAGCATGTCATATAAACCAGCCATCACATGTACATGGTAATCTTGTTATTCTGCCAATCATAGCAGGGAAGAGAGATGAAGCTGCACATAGCTTGTTTTTACCTAATTTATGCCAGAATATTGCAGAAAGGCTAGTGCCATTTCTCCCCCCCCCCCCCCCCAAATTACTTACATGATTTTACTGAGAATATAGTGAAGATTGGAGATTAGTCTAAACCTCCTTTTGGGGGAATTGTTTTAATTCAGGATCAGTTTCCGTTTAGATCAATATGATGTGTCTTGTAGCACTAAAGAAGGGATGGCGAAAAAGAACTGAGAATATTTTAAATTTGTTTTATTAGTTGTCCTCATATTGAATTCATAACTACTCTATAATATTTTCTCTTTTTCAGATTGGGCATATTGATGGAGATCCTAATCGGAAAGGTGCTTTTCCTGTATCATTTGTGCACTTTATTGTTGATTAAACAGCTCCCTGCAAGTGGAAAGTTTCCCTTTCTAGATTTCATTGGGACTCCCTGTTCATCATCAAATGCCTCACTGGGATACTTCAAAATAACGTAGTTGAATTTTCATTATTGCAGTTGTTGAAATTATTTTCCATGGGACTTTTCTAACAACAAAGCCACTAAAAAATGTTTGTGATGATTGCCAAAAGCTGCAAAAACACAAGAGCCCAAATCCATAAAAATGTGAAAGGCATATTAAGAAAGCGAGAAGATTAATCTGCACTAATGCGTTACATTTTTGTGCCAATGTCAGGCCTACAATAAGTATTTAACTTCAGTGGTGAGTATGGCTTTTGAAATCAGTCTCAGGACTGTAAGTAAACTGAAAGTTGAAATTTCATTTTAAAGAATGACGGTTTCTTTTGGTTTTATTTAGTACATTAAAACACTTTGAGAAAAATAAGAACACCCCCTCAGCTGTGACATGGTGGAGCTTCTTCTTATCCATGTCCGCAGCTATCCACAAATGTCCATTGATCGAAGAAGTAGGATGGGGGAGAAGTCTTTTTGCCAAAGACTTCTAAATAGCAATCTCAAATCTTTTTTTTTTAAATGCATGGATGGAAAGGACTGAAAGTGATAGAAACCCAGCCCTATTTACTGTCCTAAGTAATAATCTTAACCACATTTGAGGAAACCTGTATAAGTACACGTTCGCACAGCATGCATTTTTGTTATGGAAAAACAAATCTAGAATCCCCAGATATGATACCGAAGGATTAGGTGTTGAAAGAGAATCCATGTCTCTGAACAGTAGAACCCTTTGCTCCTTGTTGAAAAAGGATAAAGCTGCACAGAGACAAAACATCACTACACCCAAGCAGTGATGAATATGTGCTTGAAAATGACTCTGCATTAGGCAGCAGCATTGGCAGGCTTGAAACATTTGAGTCCAATGAAAAGGTCAAAACCTTTTTGCATAGCAGTTAAAATAGTTTGGGATCTAATAACCTAGTCCAATTTCCCATTGGTTGAATAGCCTATGTTTCCTTATGATGGCTTGCACTGGCACAGATGGAGATTTGAGTATCTCTACTTGGTAAATAACGATTTTATACCTTTGTAATACAAAGGAAGAAATTAGGACTATTTATCAGTTTATGAGGAAAAGAAAGAAGGTATTATTCTTCCTGCCAATCTCCCCTTGTACATGAAGTCATGAGAAAAGCTTTAAGATTAAAGCAGTCCAAGAAAAAAATTGCACGTGGCCCTTGTATGTATCTCAGTGGAAGACTGCTTCCTTGGAGCAGCAAACATTAGTATGCATATTCATGAAGATGCTTGGTTAGGAATGTCCTCAGTTGCATTAAAGAAATATTTTAGTAATTTGATGTGTAGATATTTTAAAACCTGAAATCTGATTACCTCGTTTTATAAGTATGAGGTCATAGTTTTCTATACTAAATATGCAGTTAATATTTTATGCCATACACTAATTACCCTTGAGGTAAGGGGGGGCGGGGGAAACCGGGATGATACTGCTGATAAATTTAAATGGGAAAGTTTATGAAATATTACTTACAGTCCTTTTCTTTGAAAACAAGTTGTAAAGCACATAGTGGTATGTTCAAACTGAGATTGCTATGGTTAACAGTGTCATAGTCACTGATCCAAACGGCCCTGGACTGAGGTACACATCGCTGTTTGGCAAGCAGTTCAGTCTGTTTGCGGACTTGCATTGTGTACTAAAATATATCCTAGAACATGGTAGTTAAACACTGTTAATAATTGTGAAAAGATTTCATAATTCAAAATGAATAGACTCTTACAGAACATAGCTATGTCCTTTTAATGTTTGTATATTGTGATATTGTAACAGTTTTTATTTTGCATATGCTACCCAAATGTGCACTGGTAGCATAGAATTAGAATATCAATGTCCAGGTCACATTGGCTTTGATCACAAGTTTTGTGACTATTGTATCTCTAGATTTATCAAGAGAACTTTGAATTTCTGACACAGAAATTATGTATATATTGGCTAGTGGAAGTGGAAACAGATATGGGAAGGACCCTTTGGTATATTTATATTGGATGGGGGGAAATGCTGGATCTCAATATTTCTGTTGCCTTGCTGAAGTGGTACATTTGAGGCAATTTGTCAGATGTATTGATGCAAATCAGTTGGCTAAAGAACAATAAAGAACAATATGAGTGGCTGCAGTGTGATGGGAGGAGCAAACTGGAATATTTTCAAGCTAGTTTTGTTGTATGTTTTAAAGCTAAGTCTGCATATTCAAAGTTCCCATTGAAATATATATGTATATTAGGAGAATAGTTGGCCACTACACATTTATTCAGAGGCTGCTAATTCAGTTGGGGTTCAAGTCTTTATGTTTTTATGCCTGGCAAATGCAAGGAAATAATTTGTCACATTATTTTGCACATTACTTACAGTGTTTAACACAGAATCTTTCAACCACTATGTGCAAAATAGCCTTTTGAAGCTTCTTTAGACTCAGATTTCACACTGGGTAGGATCCAATGAACTGTACTAGATATGTTCTCCAAGATGCTTGGATTAAAATGGTTTTCCAATGCCAAAATTTCTTTGAAACCAAGAATACCATCAAATATAGAATCATATTTGTTTGTCTGTAGTTGTCAGACAAACAAAAAAAAAGATAAAAGTTAGGAAATTGGCCTAAGGATATGATTAATCTGAAGAAAATGACTGGAGTTAATTTGAAAGTTTCAGATAATCCTGAAAAACACTTGATTATGGCTACTAGACAATCTTAAACAAGAGTATTTTCTCACACTACATCAGTATGATAGGCTTGTAAGAAACATCTCAACATACTGTTTTTGTGACATGTAACATTAACTCATAACTAGTCAGAAAATCTGGATTTTTAAAAAAATAAGCTGAACTCTGTAAGGTTATTGAGATTTCATGACTGACAACAGAGAGCGCTATATTCAACAAACTGTTACCAAGCACATGCGATTACTGTGTTAACCATTTTTAAAGGAGCATAAGACACTTAAAATGCAGTTCAGAATGCTATTTGAGATGTATAATTTTAATGTGATGGTTTTGATTGTTTAGTTGCAGAGCAACTGTATACACTGTATAACCTAAGACCATTTCTTATTTTTAGTGTCTAGAGGCAGTGATTTATAATTGGAGCATGATTAATTTTACTTCTGTTAAATCAGTCATTAGACTGAAAAAATAAACTACTTTAAGCCTCGTATTGACTCTCTGTGTTTATGTGAACAATATCCTTAACAATTGAGAGTTCTGGAATGGAAGAGTGATACTCCAAAACTTGAGAGTTTGTAAATCACAACATATGTAGCCTTCCTACATAATATGCTTCTGTTTTCTTAACTAATATTAAGGCAATTTAAAAAGCACAGTGAATAGACCAGGGGGTGTCAAACTCAAGGCACATAGGCTGAATTTGGTCCGCGGGATGCTTAGATATGGCCCCCAATGAAATGAGTACATGTGGCCCCCAATGAAATAAGTTTGACAGCCCTGGAATAGACAGAAGATATTTCATTAATTTTTTTAAAGTTTATGAAATGTTAAAATAGTGTGATTTAGCACAGAGTGCTAAATTAACGTAAGAGAACATTGGGTGGATTTTTCATGTAAGAGAACATTTGGTGGATTTTTGGTCCCATTGTTTAATAACAGTAATGACAAAATTTCATATAGTTTAAACATTATACCAAAATAATTTAAAAAGTATTCTGGAGCAGATATGAACTTTTTTTCTCCAGATGTTGAAGTCATAAGGAAGAAGAACTTCTTTTTCATGGATGATGTATCAATATAGTATTCAGGACTTATCAGATGTTAAAACCGAGTCAAAGGCTGTGGACAGCACTTTACAAATAGCTTGTGCTTGTTCCTGCATTTTAGAAAATAATAAGCTCTTTGTTAACACCAGCACACAAAACAATTTACTGTACCACTTAAGGATGTTTCTCTGCTTCAACTTCCAGTTCACAAATGCTTACTACGTGTAATAGTGGCTCCAAGAATGTAACTTGTGGGATATAGAACACAATTGATTTGATGACCAACGGCTCTTTAATACGTACAGTCCGTGACTTATGATAATTTGTTTAGTGGCTGAAATCACGACCGTGCTGAAAAAAGTGACTTACCACCAGCACTTGCTAAATGATCATAATGTTCCCTTATGATTGTGAGATCAAAATTTGAGTGCTTGGCATTCAGCAGTATTTACCATCGTTGCAGCATTGGGGGGGGGGGGCATATGATTGCCATTTATGACCCTCCCAGGCAGCTTCTGACAAGCAAAGCCAATGGGAAAAGCCAAATTTATTTAACAACCATAGCAAAAAAAGAAAGTGGTGCAACTGCCTCACTTAGTGATCACTTCCAGTCCCCATTGTTGTTAAGTTGAGGATATCTATAGCACAGGTTATAATACCTCTACTGTTTTTTTAACTAGTGGTCTAGGGGCGGGATAGTATATTCTCTCTAAGTGATATGAACTACAGATAGTCCTCAACTTACGACCAAAATTGAACCCAAAATTTTTGTTGTTAAGTGAGAAATTTGTTAAGTGGGTTTTGCCCCATTTTACAACTTTCCTTGCCACATTTGTTAAGTGAATCACTGCAGTTGTTAAATTAGTAATATAGTTTGTTTAAGCGAATCTGGTTTCTCCATTGACTTTGCTGGTCAAAAGGTTGCAAAAGGTGATCACATGACTTCAGGACATTGCAACTGTCATAAATGTGAGTCATCTATCAAGCATCCAAATGTAAAGCACATGACCATGGGGATGCTGCAATGGTCATAAGTGTGAAAAATGGTCATGAATCCCTTTTTTCAGTGCTGTTGTAACTGGTCACTAAATGAACTGTTGTAAGTCGAAGACTACTTGTACAACCCCTATGTATGTATTTTCCATTAGCTCTGCTGTCTGGGACAGAGAACAATTGGCATCTACTATACATTTATATGGTACCCCAACATCTTAAACCAATTCTGTCACATTTTGGAATAACACACATATTGGGGAATAATGCATAGGAATTGGCCCAATACACATTAAATAGTATCTTGCCATGAATGTGCGGTAAGTGGCTTTTTAAAATATACACAAAACTTACCAAGCTATTGCACTGGTAAATCCAAAGATGATATTCTTCGGCGTTTGAATTGGTTGTCTTTAAAGCCAGTAAACTCTTCCCTGCTCCTAAGCCATCATCATAGCAGACCATCCGGACAATTAGGTAGAGTGCGTGTCTATGCAAAACATCCTGAAAGTTCTACTAATTAATTTAAATTATCATAAAAGAGAGTGGGGAAAAAAGACACCATTATTACCAAACTTCCAAATCCTCAAAGCTAGCCTTTGGAAAGAGACTGTTCTGCACCACATTTACTGAAATTATTATTATTCATAGACTACCAACATCTAATTTCCTGTATCAGTAAGCTAGTGATGACCACAAGTTTTAGATGAGTGAAGACAACCAACACTGAAATGTACGGTGCATCTGTTTTAACAATAAATAACGAGAGAAAATAACAAACATTAGCTAACATCCATCTCTCTTGAAAAAAGAAATTCCTTTTATCTAGGGATAGATGAAAGGAGACGAAAACTCTCAATGCAATCATTAGTTTTGGAAGTAAATAGCTGTTTTTCTTTGGGGATAAGTCATTCACAAAATTTCCTTCGGAAATTCCAGCCACATATCATCTGTCTTAGGACCAGACTATGCCTAAGCAACAAATTCAGCTGGTGAACTGGGTTACTTGAACCAGCTTCTATTGTTGGTTCTCCATCCAGAGAACCAGTAATAACTTCCAACATGTTCAAATAATCCTAGGTGGTGGGAAAATTCTAAAGAGAAAGCCCAAAACAAAACTCAACCCAGGGACAGCAAATCTCTTGGGGAAGAAGGGCAACAGAAAACTGGACATTGGCTGATAGAGTGAACAGAATATTCTGAAAGAGGAATTGATTCTCATTCTGTTGCAACATTGTCAGTGCAACATTTTACAGCAAGGCAGCAGTAGTGGTATTCTATCGGTTCAACCCGGTTCTGCCGAGCCGCTAGCAGTGATGAGCAGTGGAGACGGAACTGCTGTTGGGCCCACCTGCCCAGCCGGGCTCTCATACTCACCTTTATCCTCTGAATTTGAAGAGCAGGTGCTTTGCGTGGCACAGCGGAGTGCCGTGCGGCAGCTGCTGACATGACCAGGAGAGTGCAGCTTGCAGGAGGTGAGCTAGAATGCCTCTGTGCCTGCGCAAAGTGTGTGTTTGGCATGCGCACGCACACAAAGTGCGTACACATGCGCAAAGAGCTCCCACCAAGCCATGCCCATGGAACCAGTGGTAAAAATATTTGAATCCCACCACTGTAAGGCAGACACCATTTTTTTAAACCTCAAGGACTCAAATATGCAATCAAGCTTGGAACAAGATTCCAATCATACTTTTTCTGTATTAAACCAGGTGTAGATGATCCTTTTTAGCTGAAAGGTTTTTACTGAAAATACACTGAACTTCATGGGGTAGAGGTAAGCCTACAGGTCAGCAGATCTAAAAAAACCGGGTCATTTCTGGATGGAATTTAAAGTAGAAATGGAGGCTTTTTGCCCCTTGGAGGTTTTATGCATTCATTTCAATTCTTGTTTTGGTAAACTTAGTTATTTCTTGAATAGGATATTCAAAAAGGTCAGCAACACAAGCTAAAATGAAGCGTGTGGCCTAATAAGCAGGCCACAGAATGTCATCCCTGCTTCATTCAAGCTGTTTGCAAACTTCTATTGTAGAATCACCCAGAGGAAGGATAAAAGAATTTATATTGCTCCAATAATCATGCCAATTGCATCTTTTAAAATCATTCATTTACTTACATACTGGTCCAATGATGTAACTTTAATCCCGTATTTGGACACTCCCATGATAAATTCTTCTTCCCCAGGAACAAAGGGCAGCTTTCCATCTTGCTTTGGAAAATAAAAGAAAAATGGTATTCTGACATGAAAACATAAATGGCAGTTGCTCAGTCTATTTTGATTAGAGATATACTGATAGAATTGTAACTCTTTGCTGTTAAAAGGATTTCTCATACTATTTTTTTTCTTTGTCCTATTTCTTTCTGTGATTTGTCAAAGCACTTTTTATTAGTAATTGAAAAGCATGTTGTATCTAAATTCTTGAGATAGCTGGCAAGCCAAGTGCTTTACATAAGCTAAGTCCAATGTAGCTTAACTGCTTTTGCTTTGAAGTATTATAAGAATCCTGTCATTGGGATGTGTGAATTTTAGTTCATGGATTATTCATGCAAATCCATTCATTTCATTTAAAAAACCATGATTAAGTAACTTAGCTAAAATTGACAATCTTTACCTGTGCCACATCTATATAATTAATCAAATCCAGGGGTCCTTCTAAAGTCTTGCTTTCTTCAAGATTCAGTTTTTCAATCGCACCAACATATTTCACTCGAAATTCAGCACAAGTATCTGAATTGCTGTTACTTTGGCCTACAAAGAAACACATTTAAACACACATCTAAGTCATTTTAGTTGTTAACAAGCTGCTTAAGACATTAAAAGGGACTCCAGTTCTCACATAACTGAACTAATATGTAATAACATTGGCACCATAATGTTCTCAAAACTGCTCGTTTTAATATTGGAAAAGTCCATAGGAGAGAAAGTACTTAACCTGGGGATTCTGTGGCCTGCATATGACTCATCTGGCCCACGGGCCACCAGTTTGACACCCTTGCTACACCAAGAAAGTCACTTTTAAGCATCATTTTCACATCACAGGGGTCTCAATCTAAAAGCATGCAGGTTGCTTAAATCTGACTTGTGAGGCCGGCCTGGAAATATCAAAGGACCAGACAAAAACAGGCCTTGTGCAGCCCCCACGTGGCCCATTTTTGGCTTCCCCGGCCTCCAGCAGCATTCTGCCGAGCAAAAGTTGACCACATGGGGCCTTGTGGTGCCTCTGCACAGCTCATTTTCAGCTGGGAAAGTACTGCAAGAGGCCATGGAAGCCGAAAACGATGTGGGGGGCACATGCACCCCCCCTGCACCGTGTTTTGGCCAGCAAGGTGTTTCAGGAGGCTGTCCATCCCAACTCCCCTCCCTGCTCCCTGCCTCCCCGCACCAGCCTGTGGAGAACTACAATGCTGATCCAGCCCTCAAAGAAATCCAGTTTAACACCCCTGCATTATCACTTTAGAAGCATGACAGAAGAGCTCTGTAGCCTCTTCAGTTCAATATCTTATTCAGTTTTGAACAGGCCTGTCAAAATGGCGGCCCATGGGCCAGATATGTCATGTGCAGGCCACGCCCACCCCAGCTCCGCAAAGGCAACAAATGCCACGATACGTCACAATCCAGCCCATGACACGATCGAGTTTGACACCCGTGGTCTAGAACTTAAAAGATCCCTTAGCACTCCAGCCTCTGCTTGAAGATGTTTAATGAGAAAAATACTCTCATCACATTCTCAAATTAGTTGCATTGTCAAAGTATATTTTTCTCAAGAGGTTTAGCATAACAATAGGAAAACTGAAATCTACCCACTACAGTGGAAAATCTTTATCCATTTCTGTGGAGCACCCTTATTCTGGAAACCTTGTGTCTTTTCAAGAATCAAAACTGAATAAACCCAGTGTTTTTAGAGGTATCCCTACAAGCCTAATCTTCCATATATTTTTTATTGTTATAGTTACTGAATTCATAGAGTTAAGATATCTTAAATTGCTTAGAAATAGAAACAAAACTAAAAAAAACATAACAAAAAACCAGAAAATAAAAAAATAACAAAGTAACTGGGGTCAAGCTCTGTATATTCCATTCAGTATCTTTAATTTCTATGAGATTATCCTACACTCGGACCCAATACTCAAGGGAAGAACCAGGTTTTTAGTGCCTTAAGTAAGGCCAGTGTATCCTTGATGATCTTCACTGCATTTCTCTTAACCATTATATTCTGCCTTCTAAAATGGCTAACATCACCCAGAGCAATTTCATAGTCCTTGTACGCATAATTCTAAACTTCCCCAGGACAAAGTATACGAAATCCTCAAAAACCCAGCTGAGATAATAAGGATAAAAATTTCTGTTTTGAAAAATAATGTCAAATGTAGACATCCTCACATATAATAGCATACTATTTTTAATACTTACTCAGCTACATAGTCTTGTCAATATAACATCTCAACAAATTTCATACCTGAACTCTTTGTAGAATCCGTATCCAAGCTAGCAACAGTACTAGATCTTGAAAGGCCTCCAAGGCTAGAGTCCACTGACTAGATAAGGAAAAAGATGAAGTTAATCTGGTCAAACCTTTTTTCTAGAAAACCTGTATTAAATATGAAATGCATTACAACCATAGATGTTCCAATTATTTTACAGATTATACCTTTTTAATATGGGCTTTTTAAAACAAATTTAGCTGACAATATGAGATTCTTTTCTTAGGTTCACAAAAGCAAGAAGAAAACAATCAGATCTTGATATTAAAAAGTTGTATCTAATCATCATGGGGTTCAATCACTATTTGTAACAAAAAACATCTAATCAATATTACATGCATTGAGTTTGTTTTTTTTTAAATCATGAACACTTGCATAGTGAACTCTCATTTGTTATGGAAATGAGCATAATGAAAGCCTACAGTAAAACCACCGGGAGGAAATTAAAAGCTTTCACTTCAATTTTTATTATTTTTAATCATATTTTTCTTTTTATAAAATAACTCAGTGCAGCAAACACACTCAATGTTCTTTCCTCCCCCCATGTACCCTACAACATGTCTAAGTTAGAGCTACAACTCATGGCTCCCACTTTTAGTTAACAAGAGTTTTGATTGAGTTCTAAACTAACATTTACTTTGGTTTATTGAAAGAAAAACCAGTTTTATAAAGTTGATTTTATTTAAATTTAGTGAACAGTGGCAAAACAGGAAAAATTGTCCAGGTTTACAGATGATATTAAGTAAGATAAATTAAAAACTTGAAATAAAATATCCTGGAAGAAGATAAAAGTGATTTCCCCTTCCCCCAGCTGCCAAATCTGGGGGGTCTGCAACAAATCAGAATCATGGCAAATGATATCTGGATTGACATTGATACAAATCCCACCTTTATATGTTTGATCTTGATGACACAAATACACGTGTTTTTATTCAGCCCTGCCCTATTCCACCCTGCAGAAGCTGATGTCAGATTCACTTTGCCTATTCCATGACAATGAACATCACCACAGCATTCCCTCAGTCCCCTTTTTCATACTGTAGCAAAGTTGTTCTGAAAGACTCTTCACATAATCTAAGCAATATCACATGCATCATTGATAATCCATTCACAGCAATTCCTCGGTGCCATTAGCATTTAAAAATAGGCAGCTCATCTTAAAATTCAATAGTACTGTACAGAAGAAATATTTTGTTTACATAACTTGCTTAAGTAAGGAATCATGCTTTTGGCTGAAACAATACCGTATATTTCATTGCTCAGACACTTCAGAGGTTGGTTGGTTTTATTGGATTTATGTGCTGCCCTTTTCTTCTAGAAGCATAGATGTCTACATAACTGTCTGAAAGGTATATTCTACCCTAAGTTCATAGAAAGTGCTAACTTCTGAAAATAGGATGAGGTCCTTATTTTCATTACTGACTGGGTTGATGGGAGCTGAAAAACAACCTCCCTAAAGCAAAAGTGAGCAAGATCACATCTAGATAAGCCATAGATGGAACAGATGTTTTAAGATATGCTATATATCAAGTGTATCTTACTTTGCTTTTAGTACTGATTTCACTGCTTTGTGAGCTGCTGCTGCTATGCCGCTTTTTTCCTTTCCTGAACATTTTTTTTAGTGATGCACAATCAAAACTAAAGCTGTAAAGAGAGAAAAGAAAATCCTGTTTCTTATACAACTGAAAGTGCAATCTTAAAAACATACATACGTGGGCTTTGCACAGATATACAACTGCACTTGGGATAAAACTCAAATTGCCAAAAGAATAGAGAAGGCAACATAATTCTCTGGGGGAAATATGCCTAAATATTTACCTTCAACAAAGTGAACGTATCAAAACCAGTCTACACCGATATTCTTTGACTAATCAGAAGCTTTTCAGAAGCTGGGAAGCAAAATAGGAGCAAACATCCACTTTTACTTAGTGTTATTAACAAATTAAACTTCCTCTGAAAAAGATTGTATACTGAACTGTCATAACAATACTGACATAAAGGCTGGATTTAGGTAGCCCCCAATGGTTTAATCTAATAATCCAAGGGTCTTCAAACTTGGCAAGTTTAAGACTTGTGGACTTCAACTCCCAGAATTCCTGAGCTAACATGCCTGGAGGAGGAATTCTGGGAGTTGAAGTCCACAAGTCTGAAAGCTGTAAATTTGAAGACCCCTGCAATGATCCATCAGGTCTTGCATGATGACTGAACGGTAGCGATCACACAAGAGAGTTTATCAAGTGCCCGGGACTGAAACGTCCATCGGAACTCGCATAGTAACTCAAGAGAGTTGTGCGAATGCTGCTAAAACTTCAAACCGACGTTTAGGCTTTGAAGAATATTCTCCTGCAACGTTGTTTGAGAAGCCCCGGTTGTGGCTGCAAAGAGAGGAAACATCCCCACTTAATTTCCAAATGTCTTAATCATGATATTACCTTACCTATATATTAACTTCTTTTTTTTCTCTCTTCCTTTTGCTTCTGGACCCCGAAAATCAGCATCACGGGTGGAAATCCACCCGGTGAAGCCTTGACCGCATCACCAGGTGGATGAAACAACCCCGGTGGAAGAAAACCGACTGGTTCAAACCTTTCTGGGAACAGAAAAGGAGGGAAAGGCTACCCTACTTTACAGACTTACAAGGATAACAAAAAATAATAATAATAATAAATCGCCTCTTTCTGAGCTCAGATACTTTTCCTCTCTGCATCGCCTGCGAAGCGCTCCGCGACAACGCGGAACAACTCCTCCACGCCCCAGCGACGAGAGGCACACCAATAACATCTGGGGCCAGAGCAGCCCCGCTTCTCCTCCGCCTTCTTCTCCTTCCGGGTACCACCCATTATACCAGGGAACTTCCGGCCCTTCTCAGCGCTCTCTTTCTCCCTCTGTCGAAGCGGGAGGCATGCGCCGTCAAAGATAACGCGAGGGAGAAGTTGTAGTTCCGGGTGTCTTAGGGTAGCGCGCGTGTGTATGGGCGGGTGGGGGGAGGCGGAGGGCGGGTTCAGTGATGTACAGCCGCCGGTGAAAGACAAGCCGAGCCCCTCTCCCTCCTGCTAAAGATGTCGGCGAGGAGGAGAACCGAAGCCTTCGTCCCAGCTGAAGAGAGCGACCAGCTGCTGATTCGGCCCCTGTGAGTGACGGCGAAGCTTTGGTCCTCGGGGTTCCGTCCGCGCTCCTCTTGCCCCGCGCCTCTTCCCTACTTTTAAACACCTTATAGGCCAGGGGTCTCCAGCCTCGGCAACTGTAAGACTTGTGGACTTCAACTCCCAGAATTCCTCAGCCAGCGAAGGAATGAAGAATTCTGGGAGTTGAAGTCCACAAGTCTTAAAATTGCCAAGGCTGGAGACCCCTGGCTTGGGCTTTCACTTCCCCTGGCTTAGGCTCATCACAACCGGGATGAGCTTGATACTTAGATGGGTAGGCACTGAAGAAATCCCACAGCTGAAGGCCATACTGGGAAATTGAGGGGGGGGGGGGGGAAACCCTATGGCCTGTGGTATCCTCTCCATACTATTGTCAAGATATCTGCACAAAATTGAACTCCGCGTGAAGGATTTTTTATAGCGACAGCATATATACTTATAAAGCACTATGAAGCAGCATATGTGCTATACAAGCCCTGCTCTTCAGCGGTTTACAGAGTCAGCATATTGCCCCCAACAATTTGGGTCCTTATTTTACCCACCTCGGAAGGATGGAAGGCTGAGCCAGTCTTGAGCCTGGTGGGGTTTGAACTGCTGGCAGCGATCAGAGTCAGAGTATTCTAACCACTGCGTCACCACAGCTCCATCTTTATCTTTTAAACAGGGGCTGCTCTTTGACTCTGCATATTTACACTTAATTTCATTAGTCAGTGCCATCATAACTTTGAACAGTTGCTGAACAAGTGGTTAGTCAGCATAAGCACTAAAAAAAAGTGACACATGACCACTTTTCACACTTATGACCATTGCAGCATCCTTACAATCACGCGATCAAAATTCAGACATTTGGCAACCGACTCATATTTATAATGCTTGCAGTGTCCCTGTGTGATGTAGTCCCTTTTTGCGACCTTCTGACAAGCAAAATCAATGGGGAAGCTAGATTCACTTAACTGTGTTACTAATTTAACACCTGCAGTGATTCACCTAACTGTGGCAAAACAAAATTGTATGGACAAAAAATGGGCAAAACACACAAATAACTGTGTCACTTAGCAACAGAAGTTTTGGGCTCAATTGTCATAAATCAAAGATTACCTGTCTAATAAACTGGAATTAAGTGGAGTTTTGCTTTTGAATTTATCTGGGCAAATGACTAATAGTTATTAGGAACTAGTTTGGCTCCCAGTGTAGATTTACCTGCAACTCTGTTTTACATCATATATTTCACTAAGAGTTAGAAAAGCAGATTATATGCCTCTGAAAGGCTGTGTGCTACCTGATTGTGGAAGATATTATTGTTAAGATAATTTAAATACAATAAAAATGTTTTCCAAATGGAATGTTAATCTGTCTCAAAATAGTTAAAATGCTCATCGAATCTCCTGCATATCTTTGATTGATGCAGGTATTGAATTGTGCGGCAAAAATCTGGATGACCACTAGATGACTGGAGAATAAAAAACAATTTTCTCTTTGTTGCCATTTAATAATGTCTGGATTTTAGCAACTTGGAAACTTATGCAAGAAGGAGATTTTGAACTAAGTTGTCAACTTTTGTTACATACTCTTAATATTTGGATTCAGTGTGCTTTAAATATCAATGGGGGGGGGGAAGTTTGCAGAAATTTTGTTACACATCCCAGTGAGACTTCAGAAAGTTGAAAAGTTGTGCAATTGCTGGGATTTGGTGCAGAATATCTGCAAAAAAACAACCCTGATCAATAACTTGGTACTGATCTACTAAAGCCTGTTTAGTATGGTATGCACAGCAAACTTTGTTTATCTCTGTTCCTGGTTTTGGTACTATATAGCAAAATTAGATAAACATTTATTAATTCTACCGTAATTGTAGTTGAGTGAAAAAGGCAATGTCATGATGATGTAGTTTAGGTCATTTAAATAAAGTTGAGTTAAACTTAAGAGTTCAGAGTTTTGGTCTAATGGTTCACAGAGCCAAGGGTTCTTTAAATAAGTTATACCATTCTGCCCAGGTGAAATTAAGGTAAAGATCTCACCTTTTTTGAATATTTATACATATTTTGTTTATTTTCAAAAAACTAATGAGGATTTTTTAAAAACTTCCTTTAACAACTTTTATAGAGGTGCTGGGCAGGAAGTCGGAAGATCATGTATTGTTTTGGAATTTAAAGGAAGGAAGATAATGGTAATGTAATTTTTTTGTTACATTATTTGTAAAATTCTTAATTTTAACTTTTTTGTTATTCAAATGTGTGTCCATTCTTAGCCATTAGCAACCTCTGGACAATATTAATTAAAAATATATTAAAACAACTTTTGAGAATAAATGTTTTTAGAAAAATATATTGCATAAGAGTGTAATAAAATATATTCACATGTCCTGTAATAAAAGTAGCAGCTTATGCATTTGTAGCTTTCAATAGTCCAACTACCTAAGGATTTTCTTATGCATTTTCATGCACCACATTTGACTGTAATAATACTTCTATGTTGTATAAATTTACTGATAATATATTATTTAATGTCCTCACTGAAGTGTATATTCTGAATCCTTCCCCCCAAAATGTATGTATGGTGGAGAAGTGTAGAAATAACAAGGTATATCCATGGCTATTTTTATGGTTTTTACCTTGTTAAAATTTCTTTAATAAAAAATATTTTTTTAAAAAAGAAAATCCTTAAATTATCCCATGAATCCCAACCTAGTCCAGTCAGCCTCAGCATAGACTTATGTCATCTTTTGGGTTTAGGCATGAGGGGACTGTCCTAGGGGAAAAAAAACTACACTGCCACATTCTTGTTGGCTGTTCAGTAAGGAAATAAATTTTGAGGTATTTATCTTGGCTATTCCATTTTTCTGTTAATTACACAAAGATAAGAATGTTTGAATAATGTTCCATCTTAATGAAATTTCAATTTAAAGTTATTCATTGTACAGCTTAAATTTTATTTCAATATTATTTGTGAACCACATTCAGAGCAATAGTGTTAAAATTCATCTCATCTTTATTTCTACTAATTTCATAGAAAATTTCTACTCCAGTTCTGGTTTGTTTGTTTTTCTGTAGTATACTGGACAATTATTTATTATTGTCATATGAAAATAACATGCAAATCCTAAGTATGCAGTATAAGCTTCATTAGTTTGACTTTGATGCCATAGGATTTACATGTATGTATACCTCTAGTGATTGGTAATATTCTTGATTTCAATATGCATTTTCAGCTTGACTGTGGAATCCACCCTGGCTTAGAAGGAATGGATGCTCTTCCTTACATTGATCTTATAGATCCAGCTGAAACTGATCTCCTTCTAATAAGTCAGTAAGTGATGTATGATTTATCTTGCCTTTAACCACTACTATGGCAGCTATAGGCTTCAAGAAACTGTTTCTGGATTCAGCACAGAAACATAGCTGCCGGGTATGGTTAGGCACAAAACTACATGTGTTCTTTTTCAAAGCCAAAACCATTGTGATTTTGAAGTTCTGTCAAGCTGTTCTGGGAGGGCTGCTATTTGGCAGAATCAAACTGGAACATTCTGGTAGTTCTGGGTTTGGGCCAACTCCAGAGTTGTCTTAAAGGGAGAATAGGGGAAGGCTGCCTCTCTCTTTCTCCTCTTCCCCATGCTGCTGTGTGGCTTCTGCTCTAAACTTGTTGCTGGTTATCTAATCATCTTGCTTTCACTACCTCCGTTGAGTTTCTCCATCCCCTGCCATCATCATTGTTCTTGACTTTAAACATGGCATATTTAACCAACCTATTCATTGCTCTGATTTTCCTAAAGTCTGCCTTTTCTTAATTCTTCTTACAGTGCACTTGAAACCAAAGAGTTTGTCGATAGCTATAGCTAAAGGACAATTGGGAATGGAAAGACTTGAAAGGAGAGGGCTGAGGTCGGGCAGAGCAGCTGAATAGGGTGTATTGAAACCAAGGATAGTAATGGCAGCAATCCAAATCAGCCACCAGCTCTCTCTGCTTTTCTTTCATGAAATTCCCTAGACTGCTGCTGCTTGTCATTGTCTTACATCCCAAAACATTACTGCCTAGATTACTTCTCTTTCAGTCTAGAAACAGACCAAAATCAGCCAGAAATGAAGCCTCAGAATTCCTGCCATGTTTTGGTATACGTATATTGAAAGTTTTTCCCATCCATAGACTTGAAGCTTTGTTCTGTTCTTAGAAATGTAATGGATTGCACTCTTCCTCTGCCAGTCCCAGTCCTGTAAATGTTGCAAAGCTGATGTGTAGAATGTTTATTGGATTTGCCAGACTGAATTTTTAATGGTGAAGAAGTATAGCAGATATGTTCTCCTTGTGTTTAAGTATTTTAATAATATAAAAAATAAATTTTGTCCAGCTGTTTGCTGTAATAGCATCTACATCAGTTCCCATCCCCTGCCTTCAATTTTTTTATTTTGACTATTTCAGTTTCCATTTGGATCACTGTGGGGCATTGCCGTGGTTTCTGCAAAAAACCAGTTTTAAAGGAAGAACTTTCATGACCCATGCTACAAAGGCAATTTATAGATGGCTACTCTCAGATTATGTCAAAGTCAGGTAAGTTAACCTTTTTTAAAGTGTAAAAAAAAAACCTGACCCTAAAATAAAATGAATGTAGACTTTGGATTATGTGAGTATTTTCAAGCCCTACCCTATTATAAAAATAAATCTGACAAATCTGTTGAATAAGATGGTGATCTGCCTTATTGTTTTATTTAGTAATATCTCTGCAGATGATATGTTATACACAGAGACCGACCTGGAAGAAAGCATGGAGAAGATTGAAACAATAAACTTTCATGAAGTAAAAGAGGTGGCTGGCATCAAATTCTGGTGTTACCACGCCGGACATGTTCTGGGAGCAGCCATGTTTATGATTGAAATAGCTGGAGTGAAGGTATTTCCTTAGAATGTGGAGAAATCTCTGGACCTCTGTTTCTATTAGTTTGCCATTTCAGAGGAACTCATTTTGGGAGGGAAATGGAGGTATTCCTTTTCTCTTACACCAGCAGTTTGGAAGATGAAAGGCCCCAGATATAAACTGTTCCCTTTAGCACTGAAAGGAAAGAAATCTAAACAGGAGCAGAACACTGTGCTTGAAATTACATCTTGCTATGTCAGATTAGCCCCTTGTCAAGCATTTACTGTTAATGAATCCACAGTACACTTAATCCACAGAATTAACAATACACTTGTGGAGATATTAAGGCAATCAACAAAAATTCATGGATTAGACATCTTTTTGTTGTTCAATCGTATAATTACAATGCCATTTTACGTCTTTCTTAAAGCTTTTATACACAGGTGACTTCTCAAGGCAAGAAGACAGGCATTTGATGGCAGCTGAGATTCCCAATATTAAGCCTGATATTCTTATCATTGTAAGTTTCTTCTTTTAATATATCTTGGTATGTTTATCTATTCAATTAGATACAATTATACTCTCTTTATCTGAATAATTCCCCTGCCATAATGTGGCGTGGAGAGCCTCGGTCTTGTGCTTCCTCTTTAGTGGCTTGTGTCCATCTTTTTGGTTAGCTAAAGATGAAGTCACGTCAGACAGTGGGACTTAACTGTCTCTTGCTTTTGATTCAGTAACATTGATCATTCAAAGGAGCAGCTTGCCCTGAAGACAATCCATTGTTTGCCTAGCAGTGTAAAGTAATTTGTCCGTGGTTAACACTTGTGAACATCATTTCTATGCTATTTTATCATGATCAAACTGGTCAGAAATATTTTTGCACAATGAACTCATAAGGATTGAAGGTTGTCATTATATGTGCATTTAGTGTTGTAATTCTGCAACTATTTGTCTAGGAATCAACATACGGTACCCACATCCATGAGAAACGGGAAGAGCGAGAGGCTCGATTCTGTAACACTGTACATGATATTGTAAACAGGGGAGGGCGAGGCCTCATTCCTGTGTTTGCTTTGGGAAGAGCTCAAGAATTGCTTTTGATTTTGGGTATGTATTTACTGAATACTTCTAACTTAACATATACAAATTGTTTTCCTAACGTGGTTAGGTCTTGGTCTCTGACTGTAATAATAGAGGAAATTGGGATCCTTGACTCTTGAAGGGCAGGTAACCTTTGTTATCTCAGCTGCACTCTACCTGGAACTGCCTTTGAAGATCACCCAACTTTCATATTAACACTGGGCAATCCATTGTTGTTCTATAGCATCAATATTGAAGGAGCTGAGTTGGTTGATAGTACAGTATGTTTTGTGGCTAGGAGCCTTGCAATTTTAGAGACTGCTTATAGGTACTTCTAGATAACAGTCCCTGCTTCTCAAGATTTGTGACAGGAGACTCACAGGAGAACGGCTTCCTAGAAGACAAACCAGAACCTTTTTTAAAAAAGCTTTTAAAAACATGCCTATTCCAGGCTACATTTTGAAAAAACTTGGGCAAAAATGGGAGATATACCTGAGCTTGGAATAAATCTAGCTGTTTTGATAATGCACCATAAAGCATTGTAATTTTTATGGTTTTATGATGATTCATGCTGAGGAATGCAGACACGTGTCAATAAAAATGTTATGTTGTGGAATGATACCGGTTTTGCGGATATTTTTTTCAGAACTCAAACATTTAACAATTTTTAATATTAACTTATTACATGTCTGTTTAGATGAATACTGGCAAAATCACCCTGAACTACATGAGATACCTATATACTATGCTTCTTCCCTGGCAAAGAAGTGCATGGCAGTGTATCAGACCTATGTCAATGCCATGAACGATAAAATCCGCAAGCAAATCAATATCAACAATCCCTTTGTATTCAAGCACATTAGTAATCTGAAGGTCAGTGTGGATAAGACGTTGTAATAAGGAGCTGTTCTTGTAATTTTTTTGGTCTACTGCAGTGGTCTCTAATCTTTCTGGACCGGCAGTGTGGGAAGTGGATGAGAGGGAATGGTTTTCACAAATGCAGCTTTGCGTGCACATATGTTTGACCACCACTTGCGTGGCCTGGCTCCAAACCACAAGAACCAGACCGGAAGCACCTCCTCTTAGCTGTGAGCATTTTAATGATAAGCGTCTTTCTGGGACTCATGGCATACAGACCTAGCCCAAATATATGGAACCCACAGTCCCTAGAGTCCTGATTCTTCCAAACGGAAGTACAGTACTAGACATTTTTCTTCTCTCTTATCCAGAGCATGGATCATTTTGATGACATTGGCCCCAGTGTGGTAATGGCTTCCCCTGGTATGATGCAGAGTGGCTTATCCAGAGAATTATTTGAGAGCTGGTGCACTGACAAAAGAAATGGAGTCATCATAGCAGGTTATTGTGTGGAAGGAACACTTGCCAAGGTGAGATCTTCTCTCTGTACTATGTGGAAGACATTAGTGCTTGAGTGCTCTCTTGGTTGTCATGGTTCCAAATAATGAACCCAGATGAATCAGGACTCTGAGGCTTCAATCAGGCTCAAAAGACCTTTTATTGAGTGGATCATATTGGCACGTGGTAAGGTGAAGCTAGTTCTAAGTAATTCCCACGCTTTAGTGTAGTTAAAAGAATAGAAACTTTCCACCCCACCTCAGGTATCTTAGGTCACGTTAACCAATCAGTCCGACAGCTGCTTCCCCCTCGGTCTCAGCAGATGTTTGTTGCCATGACCTTGGCTCTCACGTTGATTCTGGTTGATGTTTAGCAGTTTTAAGGCATCACATTTCAATCCTTTCTGATTTCCCCCCTCCCTCCCAAGAGTGGCAGCTAAGAAACGAAACAAAAGTAAGCTTGGATGAAGATGTTCTGAGGGTTGACATTGGTGCTTAAAAGACAACCCGTACTTAGTTTAATCAAGTAAATTTGGTAGCATGGTAGTGCAAAATATACACACTATTGATATAGATACAGCCTTATTTATTTATGCATTTATTTCTTGCTAAATGTTTATTCTTGCTTTACAATTTATGTGACAAAAATGGTAAAACTTAACTGTGTGATAGTAAATAATTAGGCATGAAAGGCGAAAATATTTGTAGCTCAGGGTTGAACTGTGAGGTTCTTGATGCTCTCTGAGCTCAGTTGTTTTCTTACAGACATTTCATTACCAAACTAGGTGACATCATCAGTGCATTAAGAGAGCACCAAGGAAACCAACAATTGGATATGATTAAGGAGTTCCAGACATTAATTCTTCAATCTGTAAGAAAGCATATGTCCTAGGAGACTAGACATCTCAAGAACAATTGAATGGCCTGCATAATCTCATATGTTCCCTAAAGAGGCACACAAAAGCACTATGTGTAGCATCACCCAGAGGATTTAGGAGTTCATCCAAGAATGGTGATCTCACCTCTGTTGCCAAGCAGTGGCCTATGTCATTGCCTGGTGGTATTCCTGTGCACGTACATATGTATTTTATACATATTTAAATTAACTTACATCAAGGCTCTTTTCCCCATGGCAATTGGGTCCAGTGACTCATTGTAATTTGGTAAACAATTGTTTGGATTCTCTCCAGCTATTATAGTAAGTTATTTGTATGTATTTCCATCACATCTGTGTATTTTGTAGCGAAAGGCAGAAACCTTGAGATGTTAAATTTGATAACTTGGCCAGACTAATGCCCAGAATTGTTTGCTAGACGTTTAAAAGCCATGTTCCACAGTCTATTTTTCTGTTGTAAATAAAATAATAAAATATATTTGGAATTTGTGTATTTTCTGCTCTTGCAGCATATCATGTCTGAGCCTGAAGAAATTACAACAATGTCAGGACAAAAGCTACCATTGAAGATGTCTGTGGATTACATTTCTTTCTCTGCTCATACAGATTACCAACAAACCAGCGAGTTTATTCGGGCACTCAAACCCCCCCATGTGGTTAGTATCTAGCTTCTTTTCAAGACATTGAATAATTATTGATCAGTTCTCAACGCAAGTTCAAAGACATTGTTCATTTCAACACTTGTCCACCACTTTCCTTCAACCTATTTCACTGGCAAAAAAAAATGGAAAAGCTTTGGGGGTCAACTTTTATGAAAAAAAATTAGAGAACTGAGGGATATCCTGTTCACTTTGCACTTTCCAAGCTGAGAAAGGTGGGAAAGAATAGTAACATTTGAGGACCAGGAAGATCTAATTCAGTACATGGAAAATTGTACATAAAACTGTTAAAATCATACTCTGTATGTAGTAGCTGCTTTCCCTTCTCTTTCTTCTTCCTCTTATCTCAAGAATGACCTTCTTTAATTGTGGATGCTTGTATTTGTCATGCAGATATTGGTGCATGGTGAGCAGAACGAAATGGCCAGACTGAAAGCTGCCTTAATACGTGAATATGAAGATAATGATGAAGTTCACATAGAGGTCCACAATCCTAGAAATACTGAAGCTGTGACTCTAAACTTCAGAGGAGAAAAACTTGCCAAGGTTTTATGAGGCTAATCTTTTTTTCTTTTTTTTTTTTTTTGCTCTAACAAGAATCTTTTCCTGGGTCTTGGACAAAGGGTATTATATTTCTTATTAAAAATATATTTAGTCTGCTCTTCTTGGATATAAGAATAATAAATTGTATAAACTACTGTGCAAAGAATAGGCCTTTTTCTCCAGAGGTAGAAACACAGGACTGAATGTATGGAGGGTGACAGTAGTAAAATCCAGAGTGTTCAGAATGTTGTGTTAGCTATAATAGAGTACAATTATTAGAAACTGTTTTTAAAACAGGGATAAAAGGATAAAAGTGGGAAGTATCACCTGAGATTTTTAGAAAAGAATCCATTTGTCAGTCAAAAAAATGGAACAACTTAAAGGATGTTGTATACTTCATTACCATCACTGTTAAATAATAAAGTGAAGTGTGATTTTCTTAAAGATGTTTATATATGTGCCTAATAGGAAAACTTGTAGTTAAAATTCTACCTTCAATTGTTTAAATAGAGGTTATATATGTGATTCGCCTTTCTGTTATCTCTCCTAATAGCCACAATTTTGTACTTTTTCTTAGGTAATGGGTTCCCTAGCTGATAAGAAACCAGAACAGGGACAGCGAGTTTCAGGAATACTAGTTAAAAGAAACTTTAACTACCATATTCTTTCTCCTTGTGATCTGTCCAGTAAGTAAAAGTTATCCTCATCCCATATCCAATAGTTCATATATTTTTAATAAGCCAAATGTGTGCTTTTTATTCAAAATTCATATTTATTTGGACTGTGAATATTCAGTGATGACAATGATTTCATATTCATAAATTAATAGGTAGTCTGTACTGTTTATACTGTAACTTATACAATTAAAATTTAAAATTTAAATGAATGATTTTAAATGAAGAAAAATTCCAAATTAAAATGTTTCACAGTACTGTAATATCAGTAAAGCCTAAAACAGTTCTTGGAAATAAAAGTCCAGAAATTACACCTGTTCAAAGCCTTGAAGAAGAGAGGTTTCACTTGAGTAAAGGTGGTGGGCCCTTCAAGACCACTCTGCAGATTGCTACCTGAAACACACCTGAGCGCTGCCATCTCTCTCCTTTCTTAAGGCAGCTACTTTTTGTTGATATGATGGACCCTCTGAAATGAAATAGATCTGGAAAGGAGCTAGTAACTTTCATATCACTCTCTTAGATTAATTGAAGAATAATGTGGGCCCCAGGCTGTGGCGCATACTAAATATTGTCTTTTTTTTTTCTTTAAAATTATTCAAGATTACACAGATCTTGCCATGAGCACTGTGACACAGACACAAGCTATTCCATACACAGGCACATTCAGTCTGCTTCATTATCATCTGCAAAAATTAACAGGTATGTAGATAAAATACTTCAGAATTATTTTTTTAAAAAAACTTGTTTTTCCTTTGCTGCTCTTCTGGTTGCTTAATTCTATAAGATTCAGTTTGATATTAAAATTTGGATGAATAAATGTAACGGGAAATCAACGATTAATATTCTGTAGCAGGGATGTCAAACTCAATTTCATTGTGGGCCACATAAGGGCTGTAGTTGACCTTGAGGGGCCAGGCAGGTATGGCCAGTTGGGTGGGTGTGGCCAGCTTGATGCCACCTCCCAAACAGCTGGCATGTTTCCTCTCCCTTCCCTCTTGGCCACAAAATCATAATGTGAGGTTTAGCAATTTGTTCACATTGATGACCAATTGCCAAGCCCCCCATGATCATGTGATTGCCATTTTAATTTTTCTCTGCTGACTTCCCCAGAAAGTTAGTGCGGAAACTGGTACGGAAGGTTGTAAGCCACTGTTGCCTGTCAAGAAGACTCCCTCTTGTTTCTGGGGGTTGGCTGAAAGAGCTGCCTTCTGGGGGCAGAATCTCATGGAGCTGAGATTTCTAGCTCCACCAAGGATGTCCCCTCCCTTCTGTCCACTGAGAGGAAATCCCCTATTAGTCTACAGGAATACAGTTAAGTTCCTTTACAATTTTTGCTCCATTCCTATAGCCCAATAAAGGATTCCTCCTACTGGCCAGATTTTCTTTGGAAACGTCCCCTTCATCCATTGAAGATTTTACGAGGGCTATCCACAAAATAGATTATGTTTTGCGATAGAAAAAAAACAAAGTGTAGGGAAAAAAAATTATCATATACACTTGAACGTGACACTTAAATACTACTTTTCAACATATTCACCGAACAAATTGAGACACTTATCATAGCGATGAACAAGCTTTGTAATTCCATTTGCATAAAATTCAGCTGCCTGAGATTTGAGCCAGTCAGTCATGCCTGCCCGCAGTTCCGCATCGTTGTCAAAGCACTGTGTTCCAAGCCAGGTCTTCCTCAGAAACAAGTGGTAGTCGCTTGGTGCAAGATCGGGGCTGTAGGGCGGATGAGAAAAAAATCTCCCACTTGAAAGCATTCAGGACTTCTCGAGTGTGATTTGCTGTGTGTGGTCGGGCATTGTCATGCAAAAACAAAATTTTTGAGCTTAACTTTCCTCTTCGCTTGTTCTGAATTGCTTTTCTTAGTTTTTGCAATGTTTCACAATACCTCACAGAGTTTATTGTTGCACCATGTTCCAGAAAATTGATAAGAAGCACACCTTGCCTATCCCAAAAAACAGTCACCATAATCTTCCTTGCAGAGAACGTTTGCAAACATTTTCTTGGTTTTTGGGGGGAATTTGTGTGCCCCCACTCCATAGACTGCAATTTGGTCTCGCTGTTCACATGTTTGACCCAAGTCTCTTCTCCAGTTACGATTCGATCAAGAAATGAATCTCCATCTTTGTCGTAAGAGTACAGAAATGTCAATGATGCGGTCATACACTGACTCTTGTGGTTTTCTGTCAGGATTTTTGGCACCCATCTTGCACAAAATTTGTGATAGCCTAGCTTTTGTGTAACAATTTCATGCAACAAACTGTGTGAAATTTGTGGAAAACTAAGCGAAAGTTCCGTTACTGTGAAACGGTAGTTTTCACGAATCTTGTCATCAACTTTCACGACCAGTTCACCAGTCACAATGCTCGGACGTCCACTCCGCTGTTCATCATGAACGTTAGTTTGTCCATTTTTAAACTTAATGCACCATTGGCACACTCCACCTTCAGTGATAATGTTGTCCCCATACACTTCACATAGTTGCCGAAAAATTTCAATTGGTTATGGTTTTTTGCCAACAAAAACCTTATCACTGATTGCACCTCACAACTCGCGGGATTTTCAATTGCAGCACACATTTCAAACGTTTGCTGTGAAATAATGGGCAATGATACGAACCTTCCACTAGCACAACTAGATGCAGACTAAGCGGCGGACACACAGACCAAAGATGGCTGTGCTAGCTCCACCCCTTCTTGCTACAGACGAAAACATAATTTATTTTGTGGATAGCCCTCATAGTTCTGTTCCTGCAGCCCAATGAAGGAATTGCCCCCTGTGAACCCTCTCAAGTCTTCTTATTCCTTATTGGGACTTCTTACCTGGGATTTGTCTGCTTAACCACCTGGGAGATCACTTAACGCTCAAACCTAGAGTGGTGAGATTGCAGTCATTGAGCGAAGCGGCCACTCAGTCATCTTGCTTAACAACCACTTTGCTCAACAACCAAGATTCCAGTGCCAGTTGTGGTCATAAGTCAAGGGTTACCTGTTAGCTTCTTTTTCACAAGCATTAAAGATTCTTAGTTATTGGAGGACTTCAGAAGCTCATTGGAGATTTCTTGATCAGTAAGGGTATTGAAAGATAAATTTCGGAGCAGACCTGGAAAATCTTGTTGCCTTGGAATTGGCTCTGCAGTGTATCACATAATTTTGTGCCATATTTTTGTGATCCTAAAGCCATTGCAGCAAGAATGGATTTGCAAAATAATGAATCCATCTATTTTGGTTGTTTGGATCTGTTTTAAAAAGATTAAGAAGACAAGACATGAAATTAAAATGATTTGATAATTTGTATTTTAATGTATCTGATTGCCACATTCACTGTGTACACATCTGCTAAGCTAGAACATGATTTTCCTGGTTTGAGTTTACTATCTCGCTAGATTTTAAGTATTATGGTTTTTACACTATTACTGTATTTGAACTCAACGTGAGCAAGCCTAACAGCATTTATTCAATAAACTATGGTTAAGCATGAATCTGGTCATTATTTGCCCATGCTGAATTGCTCCCAGGATTGTTGAATATATATCTTAGAAGGAAATAGGAGCCAGCAGTCCAAACACCTACTGAATAATAATTTAGCAGTGTGTGTGTGTTAGTTTCATGACAAACTTTGTTGTAATTTTACTGTTCTTTTTTTTTTTTTAGGTGACATAAAAGAAATAGAGGTCCAGGATAAGCCAGCTTTGAAAGTTTTTAAAAACATTACTGTGGTCCAAGAACCAGGCATGGTGGTGCTCGAGGTAAGGATGGTTTGATGGTTTTCTTACAGTATCTTGTAAATTGCTTTGGCAGAGAATGAAACTATATCTTATTATATATAAAGCAGAATAGCAGTGACTTTGATTATCTGGCTCTTCAATTTCTCGCCATCAATCATATCGTGATGCTTGTAGTGTACAAAGCAGTAAAACAACAGTGCAGCACCAATATATTATTTGTATAGAATTGACAAAATCAATCTGTTATAGTCCATCTAATCTTACACTCTATGGCATAATTTCCCATTTCATTCCCAGCTTTGTTCGGCCTATGCTCGGCTGCAGCAGCAGACTTACCATTTTTGCAATTGCCATCTTTTAAAAATAAATCCCATAAATAGATTGCAACACTTAACTGGGGTAACTATGACAGTCTGTGTTGCCAATTAAATAATTTTTGAAATATTAGCAATTAATATTTAATTATTTATTTAATAAATAAATAATTTAATCAACCCCAGTAGACAAATCTTCCTTGTTTTTCTGAAGGTCAGAAAATGGAGCTGTCTGGTTTGATTTAAACAATCTTTGTTTATTTTTCTTTTTTTTCAGTGGGTAGCAAATCCTGCCAATGATATGTATGCAGATACTGTAACAACAGTGATTCTAGAAATTCAGTCAAATCCCAAAGTTCATAAAGGTATTCATCATTTTAATTTGTTTAAGAGGTATAGACCAAAAATGCATGTGTTGTTCTGAAAGGATGCAAGGCAATTTCGTAGCCTAAAGGGCAGTACTTCTCTTATTCCAGTAACATGGTCTACTATGCAAGTTTAAAATTAATGTAATTGAGACTAAAGTAGATTATTCCCCATATCAATGAAGGAGATAGTGTTAATAGCTTATTTCAATATTAATTAACCTGATTAGGTCAGCTTCAATTGATTATATTTAGGAATAGATCTCTTTAATACAGTTTCCTACATGTTAACCTCAGTTTGCAGTTGCTTCTTTCATATGTCCGTGTAATTTTCTTGGCAGCAATTATGAAAGTTGTTTGCTCCTCAGGTTTCATGGAGTTTTTTGCCTCCCTCTCTTGCCTACATTCCTAATTCCTTGCCAGTCTCCCATTCAACAAAGAATAAACTGTTGACTTGGCTGACTTTGGATTTAATAGACAAAATCTTCTGTGTCTGGATTTCAGGCAATAATAGACTGCTCCTCAAGGAAAATCTCCCCACAAAATCTGATGAATGTGTCTAGGTGTTTTCCCCTGGAAACATTGCTTCTTATTATCAATAAAATTGGTTTACTTGTGTACAAGTATGTTTCTGAGCTCAAAAAATCCAATTCAGTCTTTAACAGGTACTTGGATTTAATAGTCATCTCTTCCTCCTTACTGGTCAGTTAAATCAAGGGTTCATTGTATCTCTTTAGCTTATCGAATATAAGAAATTATTATGTTTGTCTACAACTGACAATCTGCTTTCCCCATACAGAATTATCTGATTCAAGCACAATTTAACTTACTCAGTGTTGTAAGGAAAATCGTTTCTACTTCAAGGAACTTTTGTGCGTGTCAACATCTTTCTTCTTATGTGAACTGGACTCTGCACATTTTTCAGGAGTTTGGTTGGAAGTTACTCTTTTGCTCACAAACCACGGCACTTGGGGAAAATGCATAATTATCAATTAAATTGGAGTACTCTCAATTTATGTTTTTCAGCAATGATGCGCAAAATTCCCAAAAAAGAAGAAATAGAAGATTATCACAAAAAAATGGAAATTATGCTTCAGTAAGTTATAATTGCGCATTTAACCAAAGAATCATAGACTGGTTACAGTAACACCCAGAATTATTCTCAATAAATGTTCCATTGAACTGAATAGACTTTCTTTTAGTGTTAGTTTCCTTGAACAGACTCTATTCTAAATGTAAAATAGCAGCCAGCAAATGTATATATTTCTAACATTTAGCCTTTCATTTTGTAGGGACATATTTGGAGAAGACTGTGTAAGTTCAAAGAAGGATAATGTGCTTAGCATCACTGTGGATGGAAAAACAGCAAATCTCTCATTGGATACAAGGGTAAATATAGCTAAATATTATAATTAGACCATTTCAATATTTAGGAGATATTTAGGAGAACATTTTGGAAAGTTAGAAATTTGCCAAACATTACTATGAAATCAGGTAAAACAGTAAAGAATGTTGTAAACTAGGGGTGTCAAACTTGATTTCATTGAGGGCTGCATCAGGGTCTCACCGAGCTCTGTTTTTGCTGGCAGAGGTCTGTCAGAGGCCATCGTGGTCAAAAATTAAGTCTGGCAAGTCTGCATGCGGCCCTCCTGAGCTCCATTTTCACTGGCAGAGGCACTGCAGACTCGTCATGTGTTGTTTCCAGGGCGGCCCTTGTAGTCCAGATCTAAGCACCCTGCAGGCCACAACCGACCATGGGCCTTGCATTTGACATCCCTATTGTAAACTGTAAAAGTGTCAAAAATCTCTACTTAAGACTTTAAGAAAAACCAATCCTTAAAAAAAAAAACCTAGAAGCTATGACAAAAATAGGAAAAATGTTGTTCAATTGAATACTTTGAAGATTTTTAATAGTTGATACTTCACCACATGCACTTGGAATGTGTTTCAGTCCAATAGAAATATTTTTGTTACTGAATGTTACAGCAATCTTACTATGCCAAAATATATTGAGAAAGATTACAAGATTTCAGTTATTCAGTTCAGCATCTGCATAGTTATTTCTGCATTCCTTGTCTCATAAACAACATTTTTGATAGCTTTCATTAAAGAATTCTGAAAGCATCTGTGATCATTTGGCGTAAGCTAAGACCTGCCCTGCTTGGTGTTTCTGCTTCCTGGGTTTTCACATTTTATCTGCATACACAGAAACACACCAGACAAGGCTTCTGCTGCAAAAAAAAAAATGTATGTACATATTTGCAAGGGAAAGTAAAAATATTCTCTAAGCAAAAATATGTTTTGTGACCAATGGCTATGTTCCCAATTGTCTGTTTGATCCAAATGGCTTATGCAACCCTTTTCTTAAATGTTTTACTTGCTATAATATTCCAAGCCACTCCATCCCCTTCATGGACATGTTTTATTTTTTCCAGAATGATGTGTTGGCAAAATACATATCCGCAGCTCTCAAAAAAGTCATGAGCCCATGTTGGGAACACTCAGAATCTCTTCTTCAACATGTACTTTCTCTTTTTGAATTACATCTTTTGCACTGTCACTTATACAGAATATTTTTCCAATGCTAGAGATCAGGGAATGCATCCAGGGCTGCCATGGTGCCAGTGGGCTTTGCGTTCCCAAACGTTTATAGGCCTGGGGTACTAAACAGCCCTGTGGAATTTACATATGAAGGCCACTTAAGGTTGCTTCTATTTTGTTCTCTTTTAGACTGTTGATCATGAACCAGGATGTGAAGATGATGATGAAACTCTTCGGGAAATGGTCGAGCTGGCTGCACAGCGACTTTATGATGCTACCACTCCCATACAATAAACGAATAGATTTTGTATATATCTGGATTGTCTAATGAGTTTACACTTTTAAAAAAATTTCTTTTGTTCAAATAATTTTGCCCCCAGATGGGCAGACCAAAATAACTTCTGTTTGTGTCTACACTTAAAAAAAATGTATTATAGAAAAAGTTCATTTCTCCAGATTCATTGGTTATGAATGCCTAAAATACATAAACTGAGATTTTAAAAGGTTGGCAATTTTTTTTTAAACACTTCAGTGTATTTTTGTTACAAACGATAGCCATAACAATAGCACTTAGACTTATGTACCACTTCACAGTGCTTTACAGCCCTCTCTCAGCAGTTTAGAGAATCAGCATATTGTCCCCAACAATCTGGGTCCTCGTTTTACCCACCTCTGAAGGATGGCAGGCTGAGTCCACCTTGAGCCTGGTGGGATTTGAACTGCCAAATTGTAGGTAGCAGGCAGTCAGCAGAAGTAGCCTGCAGTACTGCACTCTTAACTACTGCAGCACCTGGGCTCTTCCATTAGACTCATATTAACAGAAGAATCAGAATGTTTTGAACTTATCATCTTAATATATATTAGAATCCACAGAAGTTGCAGTACAGATAGTTCAGAAGTTACAAGTAGTTATTTAATGACTGTTTACAGTCACAGCAGCCACATAATAAAATGCTGAAGCGGAGTCTTTTATAATGCTGGCTTCACTAGCAATTTCCTCTCCGGAGGAGAAAACACAAGCAAAAACCATTGTTATTAATATAGTTTGGAAGGGCCCTTCTCCAAATCACATGATTTTGATAAGGGACTTCTGAACTATTGTGAAAATGAGGCCTGTGTACAGGTAGGCCTTGACTTACAACAGTTCATTTAGTGACCATTCAAAGTTATAACAGCACTGACAAAACTGACCTATAGCCATTTTTCACACTTATGACCGTTGTAGCATCCTCATGGTCACGTGTTCAAAATTCATATGCTTGGCAACTGGTTCATATTTATGACGTCTGTAGTGTCCTGGGGTCACATGAATCACCTTTTGTGACCTCCCAAGCAAAGTCAGTGAGGAAGCCAGATTCACTTCACAACCATGACAAGAAAGGTTGTAAAATGGGGCAAAAATTCACTTAACTGTCCCACTTAGCCACAGACATTTGGGGCTGAATTGTGGTTGTAAGTCAAGGACTGCCTGTACAGGATGGTGACCGAAAGAAAAGCAGACCAGGTTGTGAAGCAGAGAGAGTCTTTACATGCCAATGGGCTTAGCTGGCTGATGCCTCCTCACATTTTTTGTGAGCTGATAGGCCTCCGAGTGCCTCCCCTACTCTGAGGCACCCACACAGAATCACTCAATGACTGCAGCGGTGAGAGCTTGGATTGTAATTGTTGAGTGAAGTGGTCATGTGGGTGCCTCGCTTAAACAATAATTTCTTACCAAAGTTACGGCCTCAAATCAAGGACTACCTATACCAGTATTAGAATTAGTTATGGACTGGAACCTCTGTGCACGCATAGCTGTACAAGCATATACCGTGTTTCTCATATAATAAGGCCAAGTCTTTTTTTTTTTTTTTTTGAGCCCTGAAAAAATGGCTAGGCCATCTTTTCAGGGGTGACTTAATCCCCCCCCCTTGTATCTTCAGGCACGCGGGTGACGATGGCTTGGATGTTGACCTCAGCGTTGGTGGGGCACTTCATATCGGGGTCAACGCAGGCAGCACCATATCCGGGTGTGCAACAAAAGTACTTCTTAACGGCAAGCCCCCCCCACCATTCCCCTCCATTTCGCATGTTTTCATATAGGCCTTAATTTGGGGGGAGGGACTTAATTTCATGCCTATAAAACATGCTGGGACTTCCTATTGAGGGAGGCTGTATTGTTGGAGAAACAAGGTATAAGTGTTGTATTTGCAGTAATATGCAAAATGTCAGTGAACATAAATGCAGACTGATACTCTAGAGAATATAATTTGCACTTGTATTTAGAGTTGAGAAAATTAAGGGTTCTGTAGGTCTGTCTTTAGCGTCTGGCAGGAAGGTGTCAGAAAACAGTCCTTAGATATCCAGGCCACAGGGCATCAGCACAGGTAAGGGTCAAAAAAAAAAAAAAAAGGAAAAGTGACTTCTAGGTGAGGAATGGCAAGCTAATGCATCTCTGGATAAACAAAGATGGCACCATCCTTTTTATATACTTGTGCCCCCCCCCCCCCCCGATACCCTTGCCAGGCCTCTAAAAGCCCTTGGTTACAGAAAGAAGTTTCATGGTCAGCTCTTTCTTCTGTAATTAAATTTCTACATTGCATTAAGTCTATTTTCTACTTAAATGGTTCCATTTTCTAGTGAGAATGTGGTTCCATCTCAAATAGAAGGAAGCCAATCTTCTAAAAACACTGCCTACCAGTAGCTATATCAAGCTGGATGTACAGAAATTCATAGTTTTGAAGACTATACCAAGCAATTTATTGAATATTTGACACAAATACTGTATAAGAAAAGTCCAGACATTCCTCCCTCCTTTCATTATTAAATGCCTATTTTTACAGGAGGAAGAAGAGACTTGTCAGTTGAGACAACTTGTTCAGATTGTAAGATTTTATTTATTGTTGTTATCGGAGCTAAGTTAAGCTCTGTGTCTCTACAATGCTCTCTTAGATTTAATTGGTTTCAATATTTTTTTAAAAAAAACAAATTTTGTTTATTAAATATTACAATAAGGTAAAAATAACATAAATGTATGGTTAACAAAGTCACAGAGAGCAAAAGCAAAACAAAAAAAAAATCTACCAAAGATTCTTCTGATGCCATAACCACATTCATGTCGTTCAGTAACATTAAGTTTTTGCTCTAATATAACAAGTATCTTCTATTTTAAACTTGTACTGTTTTCTTCTGATGGAATCTTTATTTTCTCCATTTTGCGTGCACCGAGAAAAGTAGCATCTTAAACCCCAAATGTGACTGTGCGTGTTATTATCTTCAATTGCTCACACACTAGCCTAATCATATTAACTAAATTTGAGGTCACATTAAACATGACCTGGTATCAATTTACAACTTGTACTAAATTAAATATATTATTTGAACTTGCACTAATTGTGACCTGCCTGTATACAAATAACCAACATAAAAGGCTCATCCCGTAGCATGATTGATTATTGCTACAAATAGAGAATATCAGATCCATTTGCTTTAGAAACTGGGAGGTCCTATTACATATGTGACATAGATAAGCCTCAGGACTGGCACTTATTTTCCAATGAACATTGCAAAAAGAGAATTATGGAAATAAGAGAAAACAGACTGCTGAATTTGAAAATGTTATATTTGGTAAGAAATACTGAATATATGTTGGATGCAATTCATAATTCATTAGTAAAAGTGATTGAGAGCATGAGTTAAATGTGAATACAATTATAAAGATGGAACAATGGGAATTGCAGTGGAAAATTAAATTTACTTCAAATATATTTTGAGTTGGTACAAAGTGTTTATCTTTGATCAGAACTTCAATCTTGATTGCTAAAATGACTCATTCTTTTTCTACAAAATGCTGGAAATATAATGATGAGATTACATCACATTAAACTTCACTAAACCATACACTGGCACCTGGGCCCTACTTCCCAGGAAAACGGTTTCATTGCCCTTGTGAACCCCGGGTGTGGTATAGACAGTCTAGGCAAGAAGCAAGGGATCCCTGGCGCTCTCTGAGGTTGGTTGTTTTCTTGCAGGAATTTCATTACTCAAAATAGGTAACATCATCAGTGCTAGACAGAAGCAAGAGCCCTCCATAGGACCCATTGTACAGGTAGACCCCAATTTATGACTACAGTTGAGACCAGAATGTTTGTTACTAAGTGTGACAGTTATTGAGTTTTGCCTCATTTTACAACATTTCTTGCCACAGTTGTTAAGTGAACCACTGCAACTGTTAACTGAATCTTGGTTTTCCCACTGACTTTGCTTGTCAGGCCACAATAGGTGATCACATGACTCCAGGACATTGCAACCATCATAAATATCAGCCAGTTGCCAAGTGTCTGAATTCTGATCATAGGGATGCTGCAGTTTAGGACTAAGTGTGAAAAATGGTCGCCAATCTCTTTTTTCAGTGCTGTTGTCATTTCAGTGACTAAAGAAGCTGTTGTAGGTGCGAGGACTACCTATAATGATTCTCGTCTGCAAATTCTTCCCCTCCCTCAACACAGGAGTAGAAATAAGACATGATATATCTCCAGTTTACAACACAGTCCCTACAGCAGTTCCAAGAAGATTCCACAACCAATTGCACCCTGATTCAGGGGACCACGAGGGCATAGATATAACCCCAATGCCTCCACAACTTTCAGAGAGAGTGTTAATGACCAGATGACTTGCAAAGAAATACAATCTTTCCATCCCCCACTCTCACCATCCTGTCAGAACCTATCCTTCCATTCCCCCCCTCATTCTCAACTGTCATTCTCAACTTCCATCCCCTCCCCCCGCCCACATTCTCAACTGTCAGTATTTATCCTTCCACACATATACCCTCCCTCCAGTCTCAACTGTCAGCACCTCTCCTTCCATTCTCCTGCCATCAGAACTGATGAATCTCCTCGGATGAGAAGCGAAACATTTTCTTCTTCTTCCTCAAGGTAAAACAGTCTCGTTGCCCTTTGAAGAAAAAAAGGCCCTTTGAGACAACTATGACCTGAATGATCAAGAATCTCCACAGTCATACTTTGGGATGAATTGAACATCCTTCGAACGGTGCAGAGGAATATGAACGGATTTCCAGAAAACTTGCAGACTGCAGGAACCATTTGCAGGTCAATTTGAGATACAGACAAAACAGGCTCAATCCCATCAGCCTGCGCTGGTGTTCAACAGTGAAAGGACACAAGACAGAAAATCTCCTCCAGAAAGCACAGCTCCAACTTCTCAACAAAAGAATAAGACAAATTAATTTTACAATTGTGGTTTTGAAAGTGAGTGGAACACAATCACTTCTTTCAACAGAAGTATTGGTGGAGGTCACAGAATTTAGGAAGAAGGCACAACTCTAGCACAATATAACAAGGACAAAGAAAGACAGAAAGGCAAACGTTCCACCCTACAGTTTAGGCAAGAAAAAGCACACAAAACAGAAGAATCAATCCAGACGAGAGAGGACAGTGACATGTCTTAGAGAACTGACCAACAAAATCTGTCTGGCAGAGAGCTTACTGAAACAGAAAATAATGTTTTATCAAGAAATGAATTTCGATCTCCTCACAGAGTCAGCCATCAAGAACAATAAATGGGCAGAACAATAATGAAGGTATCTGACAATCCTCACCAATGCGAAAACACCCCTTTCCAACCTCACAATTAAAACATGGAGAGCAGTGACATTCCTCGGAAGAGACCAAAACATCCGCTGATAAAGGAAGACGCAGAGTTATCCTGAACACAGATGACTACAATGCCGGGATAGATACTTTCCTGAAGGTCACTGCTACATATGAGACTCTGAAGAAAGATCCTACCAGCAGTTATAAGAAAAAGGTCATCAATTTTCTGCAACAATTACTGAAGGACAATGCCATTGACAAGTCCTGGGCAAGCTAATCCATGCATATATGGACTAACCAAAATCCACAAAGAGGGAACTCCATCAGACCAATTGTCAGCAGTAACAACTCTGTCACCTATACCATTGCAAAATATTTAACCACCCTACTAGTTTTTCTGGTTGGCAACACCACTCATCACATCAACAATTCACAGGACTTTGTTGGCAAGATTTGGAAACTAAAACTGGATCTGGATGAAACTATGGCTTCTTATGATGTGACTTCACTCTTCATCTACATTCCAACAATTGAAGCTTACATGATCATGAAGAAACGTCTTCCATCCCACCATCACAACTGATAAAGGTTCTTCAATGAGGAGTGAAATCTTTTCTTCTTCTTCTTCCTTAAGGAAAAACAATCAGTTGCCTTTTCAAAAAGCACCTTTGTGACAATGATGACCTGGATGACTAAGAATCTCCACAGACCTCCGGCCTCTGGCCTGTACTTCTGAAGACATACAAAACACACACAGGCAGCCCAGTTTTCAAAAGAGGTGTCATGAAGTTTGGCCTTGCAGTCATTCTGAGTCAGGAGTGTCAAACTTGATTTCATTGAGGGCCACATCAGGGTTATGTTTGACCTTAGGAGGTTGGGGTGGGCGTGGCCAGGGTAAGTATGGCCAGGGTGGGCATGGCCACCTTGTGTCACACGCAGCCTCTGGTTGTTCCATTTTCAGTGGCAGAGGCCTCATGGGCCGGTCCTTTGCAGTTTCCAGGACAGCCCCACAGGCCAGATCTAGGTACCTTGAGTACTTAGGTACTGAAGTATTTAATTTTTGACTTTTTATTACTATATATATATATATATATATATATATATATATATATATATATATATATATATATATAAATAATGTATTGCTTGTCTGGACCAGCTGTTTAATACCTCATTCTCTTTAGAAACTGGAATCATATGAAATAGAAAGTTCAGACCTAATGCAATGTAGCAATTTAATTTTAAAAAAAGAGCTGATCATGGAACTTCTGTCCACAGGAGGAGGCATAACCAAAGAGCATTTAGAGGCCTGGCAGGGGTATCTATAGGGTGGGGTGGGGGGCACAAGTGACGCCATCTTTGTTTATCCAGAGATGTGTTAGCTTTTTGACCTTCACCTGTGCTGATGCCCCTTCATTACTTAAGTACCTTTTCTGGCCTTGAGGTTGACACCCCTGTTCTAAGTACTCTCCCAATCCTATTTGTTTATAAATAACTACATTGCTGCTGAAAGTTACATTAGAAACATGCTTGAGCAGAAAGGACAGTAATAGTAAAGGAGAAATTGTAGCTCAGGGTTGCAATGAGGGATCGTTGGGAGTGCTCTCTGACTTTGGTTGTTTTCTTGTAGATCTTTTGTTGCCCAAACTAGGTAACATCATCAGTCCTAGTAAGCAGTGGGGTTTGCTCTCAATTTATATTTTGGTGGCCTGCCCTGTCAGTGTTAGTGAGAGTGATCTTGGAGATTGTTTGGTTGGGCTGTTTACTGCTAGCTTGTTTGGCAATTCCTTAATTGGGGCATTGTTTACTTCTTTTTTTTCAAAAAAAGTTTTTTATTAGTTTATAATATAGCATACAACGAAAATACAAAAATAAACAGTAGAGAAAATAGAGAAGGGAAAAGGGAGGGAAAGAAAAGGGGAAAAAGAAAAAAAAAGGCACTGACTTCCAACTCACTTTGGTGCAGTAGAATAAGGCATTAACATCAAACCTCAACTTTTTACTTTTACGTAACAGTATAAACTAGCCATTTTTATAATAACAACTCTATCTAAACTATAAAACCATAAAAATCAAAGTTTCATTTTTTTCCACCTCAAACACAAAGTCCAGAAGCAGTTTCTAAGTAGAAACAGAAGGGTTTTTTTTTCCTTTGATCAAAACAGTCAATTTAGCCATCTCTGCTAAATGTCTCCATCAATGTTTGCAGCCATTCATCCATTGTAGGGATCGAAGTGAGCTTCCACTTCTGTGTATGAAGTAGTCTTGCTGCCTTCAAGCATTGTTTACTTCTGAATTAACATCTGATATTAATCTTAGTGTTAATCTATGTTCATCTGAGTGTTGATTACTGATGGGGAGGTGCTTTTGACTTTTTGTTCCCTTTTTGGCTTGTTGAATGTCTCTTTTACACTACGTAGAGCTTGTTCATGTTTATTTTGATGGCAATTTGTCAAGAGTGCAGGGTGCAGCCCGCTTCTAATGTTTTGGGACTTGACTTGGTCTAAGACGATCAATAATATAACACATAAAGCAACCTTTTTTCTGTCCAGTAAGGCTATGTCTTTAAAAATGTGTAACACAGTCAACACAGTCATATTGTTTATCAGAGGTTCCAGCAAAATCTAAAAAGAGTTAAACAGTATTATCTGGATAGGCCATTGTTTTTATGCTATGTCACATTAAGAAAAAAGTAGCATTTTATTAACATTGCATTTACCTATCGTTTTACAACTATTTATTTTGCTATGCAAAATATTAGTATCAAATAATACAAAAGAATTGGATTTCTATAAGAATAATTTTTGATGCATTCAAAGAAAGCGTGCTGCTAAAAGGTTCTAAAATTCTAGTGAAGGAGGATGAAGAGACGACATTCCCAGTTGTGACTTTCCAAAGTAGAGAGTCATCAATTGAAATGTGTCTATTTCTCTCCCAGAAACAGAAAGGCAAAATTTACTGTCATTGTCATCCAGTTTTCTTTTTTTGTTGAGGCATATGGAGTCAATTTTTTACCCATTTTTTGCATATATTTCTCCATAGCCTCTTGAAGTTTTTTCTGTTTTTGCATCTCCTTTGCTACTTTTTGTAAAGGGAAATTGATGAAGCACAATCAAAATTTAACTTTGAATGCATTGTGTAATTTTACTTACTGAGGTTGTTCTAATTTCTTGCTACTGTGTAAGATACTTATGATTTTCAGTTCACCTATTTCTTTGTGGAACCTCTGGATTTCCTCTGTTAGTTTTTTACATTCCTCGTCTTCTTTCATTGTGCCTTGACTTTCTCTAAGTTTCTTCTTCAAGGATTTGTTTTCCTTTGCAAGACTTGCAACTTTGCTGGCTAAGAATTTGTTTTCCTCTTCCAACTAAAAGACAAGAAGCATTCACCAAACATAGGATACAAATAAACAGACAAAAAGAGAAGCTTTAAATAGGATTATAAGGGAAATGTATTACTTACCTCTCTTATTATGGCATTTTTCTTAGCCATCTTCTCCTGGTATTTTTTGTTGAGTTCTTTCGTCTCCACTTGTTCTGTATTTTAATGGAAAAATGCTTGTGCTATTACACAACATTCATTTAAGACATATTAAACTACCAATGACACAGCAATTTAATACTGGCCATTACAAATGGCAGAGTCCATTTAAAATGCAATGTCAGGATGTGTTATTAGTGCAGGAAAACAGATGTATTTGCATCTGTTTCCCTTTAACTTAAAGGGAGGTCAGAGACACTCCCAAAGACAGTAGTTATGAAGGAAGGGATGCAGGTGCAGAGGAAGGATTGCCATTCTGTCCTCGTTCCTGCTACAGATACCCACACAAAAAATATGTTGGGTTGCTCATCTTTGTCTCTTTGATGTTTCTTGTATTTTTGGAGACAGTATTGCAAAAAAAAAGAAAAAAGACTTTGAACATTGAAGGCACACCAACTGGAGGAGGGGAAATTTAGTTATCCTAGTTTTCAAAATAACATACATACAGTATGCCTTTCCAAACCAAAATGTTAATATTTGTAGCTGGGACAAAATATGGTGAATTTAGATTTTTAGCAGCAATACTTACAGGCTGATTACAAATGAAGCTGTTGAAAATGATTATTTTGCCCTATTTGTAAAAATCTGCCAGGAATAAAAATGTAATCCTCTAGCTCTATTTAAAAAAAACCCTAGTATTAATCTTGCATGTAATCCTTCTAAGAAACTATATTTTATCTCAAAACTGGAATATGGAAAGAAGTATATTAAAATTTGATTTGAATTCTTAATAGAAGTTAATCTAATCACAACAATGATGTAAACAAATGGGTTGTTTCAACTGCCCATTTCCTTCCCAGAGAGACTATAAGAGCTCTGCAAATGAAATATTCAAAACAAAAGCCCCATGTACAAAATTTAATAGAGGCAAGCAATGTTAAAAATGAATTTGTTATTAATTAAATTTCTGGAAATATTTCTGCCTAGAAACAATTATAGTTTTATTTGTGCAGAGGGAACTGTATCTTTTTGTGCACAACAATGATGTAAAGAAATGGGTTGTTTGCCATGGGAGCAGGTATATGGTGGAGGGGATGCTATCCCCTCCACATATTGCAACCACCTGTCACAGCCAAAAACAGTAGGAAAGGGGGGGGCTCTCTCCCCTCCCCCATTACTTTGGGCCATCCACCTGGTGAATTGAAAAGGGGGTGAAGGACGCACTGGACCTTCTCTAGAGCTAAACAAGACATGAGATAGTGAAGCAACAATGTTTACTAACTGATGTCATACGTGTTTCATCCCTATGACCTTCAACCACAACTAATGGCCAATGCAGTTTAGCGTATCGTGAGAAGAGAACACACCCTATTTATTTGTTTGCTTATTATATTTAAGAACTGCCCATCTCTTTCCTAGAGAGACTAGAGGAGCTCTACAAATGAAATATCAAAAATATAAGTCCCATGTATAAAATTTAATAGTGGCAAGCAATGTTAAAAATTAATTCGGAAGAGGGATTTAAGGGCTTCAGCCAGCCCCACAACTGTGTGCTTTTCTGTGCATTCCAAGCAAGGCTGCAGAGCCGTGTTTCCCAGCCTTTCTGGAAGGCTATCTTGTGGATGTGTTTAAATTGAAGATATTAACACAATTCACCAAGAAAGAGCCTGAAAGAAGCAATACAAATATTTTTAAAACAGGTACAAAAATTATTCTAATTTTTTTTTGCCTGTTCCTAGATTCCTTTGATTCCTCTTTTATTTTATCATCATTATTATTTATTCATGTGATGTTACCTGTCAAGTTACCTCTTTGAATCCTAAATCCTAGAGTTAGACATGCAAGTTGACAAGTAAACAAATAAATAAAACAGATCTCTTACCTCAAAGAGGGCTTTCCCAGCATAATATAGGAATGTCTCCATGATGAATTCAGTATCTAAACTCAACAGATATTAAATATGATAAAGAAATAAACAAATAGTATGTGTAAACTAAACTGAACTCAGTGAACATTAAATAAGTGTTATTAAACACTTATGTGATATTTAATATCACTCAGTGATATTAAATAAGATAAATTAACAAATAAGCAAAAAAATAAACATTGTAAACTAAACCTAAGCTATATAAATGCTGTTAAATAAAAAATAAAACCAAAACCAAATCTAAACTGCTAGTCCTCGATGAGCATGGAGTACACTCAGCACACAGAGAAAAAGCTCTGAGTGAAAGGCTTTTATTCATTCCCATCAAAAAGTTTTGTTTACCTCTCCTTTGTGAGCTCATCTACCTCTCATCCCTATTATGAAGCATGACCTCAGGAAGGAAAAGTAAAGCCATCTGATTGACTGAATGAATGCTACTCAGAGTTTTATCTATTTTCCAATATTGGGAGAAATGTTAAGTACAAAATCCTTTTCATCCATTTGGTGGAATCAGAGGATGAGAACAAGAAAAATATGATAGAAAAATATAGTGCCACTGAAGAAAGCAGGGAAATCTCTGGAGTAATATGCCCAATTTAGGCTGAAAAAGAGGTGCAGAGGTGAGTGAGCAGAATTGGAGAGATATCTGTTTGGCAGAGTAAATTACAGTACGGCTCTTGCTCCACCACACCGTATTTGCCCGTTTCTCTGGAAAGAACTTTAGGAAGGCAACTAACCTATATTTGGAGGGTCTGAGACATGTACCTTCTCAATTGTGATGTCCTCAGTACAGAATATTCTTCCCAAGGTGAAGTTCGCCCCATTCCTTTTGATGTTTGAAAAAGGACAGGTTAAGGACAAGTTAGGTAACCAGGACTGAGTCTGATGGCATGTACACCTGAAGGAGCAGTAGGGGGAAGTTTGGGCAGCAGAGAGTTTTCTCAGAAAGAGATATAATAGAAGGTTATAAAAGATTGAACTTAATTGGATTTCCCTGTGTCTTTTCTGGGTTTCAGCCTGATACTGGGGTTTCTTTGGAACCGAAGACTTATCTAGAAAGCTCCATTTTGGGGAGGGTGGGCACTTTTATTTCTTCAACCATGTGATTTCCAGTTTTTTATGGTATTTTTATGGTATTAGGGTCTTTTACAGGATATATCTGTATTTGTTATTTTTATATTCTTTTTTTAAAAAAATCTTTTGTGCGCTGCCTAGAGTGACTTTGGGTGAGATAGACAGCTGCATACATTTGTTAAATAAGTAAATAGGTAAATAAATATAGTTTTTATGACTTGAATCTCTTTGAATTTGATTATCTGCCTACAGACCATTCCTTACTCCAGTAGGTAATTTCTTTCTTGGGAAAAGGGAGTGGGGTTTGCTCAGTGGTGGGAATGAAATAATTTAACAACAGGTTCTCTGCCCTAATAACTGTTTTAAATATTAAAAAATGATATACTGAAAGGTAGTTTATTATTTCATGCATTTAATACTTAAATAAGAACAATAAAAGAGGTACACAAAACTAGATTGTTATAAGAAAGTTTTAAAATATTAATGAAAAGAATATTAAAAAATACCTGTCAAAAAATAATAAAACTGTTAGGTAAGGTGTTTCCATATTGCTTCTTGATTGGCATTCTTACTTGCAATTTTCTTCGCTTTTATCCAAACATCACTGGCTGTGTGATTTACCCTTAACCATCTTTTCACTGTAGGAGTAAAGGCCCTGTCACACTGCCCAACGGATGCAAAACGGACACAACGGATGAGCAAAATGTTCCATCCGTTGTTATCCGCTCTCAAAAGGGGCAAAAATTTGCATAACTGGAGCGGATAACACGGACGGGGGAAGGACGCAGGGTGGATGCAAAGCGGATGCGGAACGGAAGCCCAGCGGATGGGAGCGGATGGCACATCCGCTGGGCTTCCCGGGGGGCCTCAGCAAAGCGGATGCGGAACGGATACAGAGGATGCAGAGCGGATGCACAGCAGAAGCCTAACGGATGCCTGGCGTTAATTGCGCATGCGGGGGGGATGCATTGCATAAGCCACGCGGATATAAAGGGAAGCAGCTCGCACATGGCCAGCATTCGGAGGAAAGACCTGCTGCAGGATACATCGAGTCCCTGCCTGCCCTGCCTGCATGCCTGCCTGCAAGCCTTCCTGCCAGCCTGCCTCCAAGCCTCCTGGCCAGCCTCCCTGCCAGCCTTGCTCTCTGCCTGCCTGCCAGCCTTGCTGCCAGCCTGCCTTCCTGCCAGCCTTGGTGCCAGCCTTCCTGCCAGTCTTGGTGCCTGCCAGCCTCCCTGCCAGCCTCCCTGCCAGCTAGCAACCCCACAACCATGGGGAAGAAGCGAAAGTCTCAGCAACCTGCCGCCATCCCTGGCAAGAGGGACAGGGCCACCCTCCCGCCCCCTGTCCCTGACTCTGTTTCTGCTGGGGCTTCTGCTGCTCGGGCTCGCCCTTCTGGTGCTGGAGCTTCTGCTGAAGCTGCTCCTGGCGGTGGTGCTTCTGCTGCTGCGTACTCTGCTGAAGCTACTCCTGGTCCTGCTGGTCCTACTCGTGCTCCTGGACTTGCTCATACTGCTCGTCCTGCTCGCGCTCCTGGTCTTGCTCGTCCTGCTCGTGCTCCTGGTCCTGCTCATGCTCCTGGTCCTGCTGGTGCTGCTGGTGCTGCTGGTGCTGGGTCTCCTGGTGCTTACTCTGCTGCTGCTGATCCCGGTCCTGCTGATCTTGCTGCTGCTGCTGCTACTGCTGCTGCTGATTATGATGATCCTGCTGCTTCTGCTGATGATGATGATTATGACCCTGCTGGTGATGATGATGATGATGATGATGATCCTGCTGGTGTTGCTGCTGCTGGTGGTGTGGAGGAGCAGCCCCTACCACCTGGGAGCCCCTCTGATGAGGGCCCATCTGGTCCTGCCAAAGGGAGGAAGAGGCGTATGCAGGGACGGGAGAGGAGGCAATACTTCATCGAGGAGGAACACGAGGATGAGGTGCTGGAGTGGCTGAGAGAGAATGACTATCTGTGGCGGAAGGGACACCGGCTGTACAGGGACACCAAAAGGAAGCAGGCTGCTTGGAGAGAGAGGGCGGAGAGTATGGGTTACACTTCGGAGGTGCTCCTCGGCTGGTGGAAGCACATGCACACCTGGTATGAGAAGCTGCACCTGAAGAAATCTGGCCAGGCCACGGTTAAGCTGACGGACAGAGAGACCTATGTCATGGCCAGGTGCAGCTTCCTGGAGGGTGAGATCTGCCACCGAGGAGCACCAGGAGCCCCTCTGTCTACCCTCTCTCTCCAGCAGCCTGCTGAGACCCAGTCCTCTTCCAGCCGAGAGTCAGTCCCTGTCTCCAGGCAGGTTTCTGTGGAGCGTGCCATGGCGGAGAACCCGCGGACAGCTGTTGTAACCATGGTGGAGCGCGTGGAGGACTCCCTGGTGCGGTGGGAGAAAGGAGACATCAAGTCCACCACAGTCGTAGCCGCATCCACCACCCCCAGCTCCGCCTCCACAGAAAGGCAGAGAGCCAGACAGCAGGAGGGGCAGAGCCACACTGTCCTGCTGGAGATCAGGGACACCATCCGCACCAGTATAGATCTCCTCTCTCAGCTGGTCAACACCAACTCCTCATCCTCCAACTGCAAGCCCTTTCTCACCTATGTCAACCAGACCCTCAAGAACATGGAGGAACCCCAGTACCAGGTGGTGAAGGACCGGATCACCGAGATGCTTCACAACCCTCCAGATCCAGAGGAACCTACTCCCACCCAGTCCAGGTCTGCTCCTCCACCCCAGGTGATGTCCCTCCCATTCCAAGGCTTCCCACAGCCCCTCACCTACCAGGGCTATGGCTACCAGGAGGTCCACCAGCATAGGCAGCAGCCCTTCCCAGTCCAGGCACAGTCATCGGACGACACCGTTGCCACCGGTTCCACTGATGCCACCGATGCCACCCACGACAATGATGCCACCGATGACAGCGATGCCACCCACGCCAGTCCTCACCCAGCTGCAGACCAGACAGCCCCACTACACTACTCCTTCCTCCACCCCACAGCCAAGCCCGGCCTCTGTACATCTCTCATCAGTACTGGGGCTGACACCCCATGGCATGGAGGAAGGACCTCTCAGCATCGCGGGTCTAAGCCAGCTGTCTGAGAGCTTCCTCAACACACCGTCCCCTGTTGTCCTCTCGGGGCCAGAAACCCCAATGACGATACAGACCAGCACTCCAGCACCACCCACCTCCACAGCACCTGGACCCTTCACCCCTGAGACTGGGCACACCTCCGAGTGACCAGTAAGAGTGCCAGAGACTGGGTAGCTGACTACCTGTGGACTTTATTTGGACACTTGACTTGGGTCATTTTTGTTTTACAGCTTGTTGTTCAATAAAGTTTATCTTTCATTCACACACTTGCTTCATTTCTTTTTTTGTAATAAAGTCTTGGTAGAAACTTTTAGAATTGGTTTAAGCCTGTGCATGCTTGTGGGATGGGTTAAGATAGCAGTGGGGTGGGCAGGGATACCTTTGGGATGGGTTAAGATAGCTGTGGGATAGATAAACCTCCAGTGCAAGCATAGTGGGACTGTATGGTCCACCCTCCCAGGTGCCACACCTTTGGCCCTTCATTAGTAAGCATTGATCCACACATTTGAACATAAACACAACTCTTTATTAAATGCCCTGTTCATTGTAGGCCCACCCAACATACATGGCACAATCTCATCCATGTGATGAGACAGGCTGAAGGAAGCACCCATTAATCATCTATCATCCTGTCTTGCCACTCCACTGCTCCAGCTGGGGAGTTGCACCAGTGTCTCAGGAGGTTGCGCTGCTTCTTTCTTTCACGTGAGGCTCTGTTGGGGCCTTGCACATCCTCAGTGTCTATCAGGTTTCCCCCTTGCCTCCATTCCCCAGGCTCCATGTCCCCATTGCCTTGTTGGAGGTCCACGAGCCTGTTCTGCAAGACTGGGTAGCGGGTGCGCATGAGATTGTGCAGGATGCAGCAAGCTTCCACGATCCTCCTCACGGTCTCTGGGCGATGCTGCATGGTGGTGAGAAGTACCTGGAACCTGTTGGCCAGGATGCCAAAGGCGTTCTCCACCACCCGCCTTACCCTGGACAGCCTGTTGTTGAAGATCCTCTCTTCACGGGTGAGGCATCTGGGGGTGTAGGGCT
>BLBF01000007.1:13968299-14011041 GCA_015471245.1 Laticauda colubrina | reverse complement strand
CCCCCCCCCCCCGCCCAAGCAGGAGACCCTATACCATTTCAGACAAGCCGGCTGCCCAGTCGCCTCTTCTTAAGTAGAAATTCTTAGGTAGAAATCTTTTTTCTACCTAAGAATTTTTCTCTTAGAAAAAAATGATACTTAAGGTATTATTATTATTTTCTCTCTCTCTCTCTCTCTCTCTCTCTCTTCTTGGGTAGAAATTCACCGGGTGGAGTTTTCTTTTGAGCTGCCCAAAGAGGCACGGAGGGGGACGAGAAGACTTCCTTTGCTTAAGATTAGTGGATTAATTGGATTTTCTGCGCCGTTTTGAAGGAGTAGCTTTTGAGTTGGCTGCCAGTTGGAGTTACTAGCTGGTGTCCTGCGATCACAGCTGGTTGCCAGGCTTGGAGCCAAAAAGTTAAAAACCGGGAAAGAGGAGATAATTGCATCTGACTTAAAATTTAAGGAGATAGGAGAAGTTTGGAAAGGGGCTTTCTCTCTGTACCAAGCTCCAATCATCACCCGGACAGCATACAGTCATTGAAAATACAATGACTGTAATTGAAAAGACAGTCAGGAGTGTCAGTACTTTTGCTGAAATAGTTGGGAAAGCCAAAAATGACTTCTGACCTGGCCTGCCTCGCTAGATTGTCATGCTTAATCTGAAATGTAAAGACTGGATTATTATTATTATTTTTATCCATCTTAAAATAGTCCTTAGAATGTGGGAATAGGTAAAGGAATATCTCTTCCTTCAAATTCCAACTGGGACTTTCAACCCATGTCTGTTTTGCCCTTAAACAGAAGTTGCTCACAATGATCTAAAGGCCTATCCATCCCTATTTCATAATAATCTGTGAGAATAGCACCTTTGATATATCCATGCATACATGACTTTATTTACACATTGCTTTTTCATTTAGTCAGAATATTTGTAGATAATCGAGATTGCAGAAAACCTTAATATGGCCTATGGAGGTTTTTAGTCATCCAGATCAAAGTTGCTTTTTCAAAAGGCAACCAAACTTCCTTTAAAAAAAAAAAAAAGACATTTTGCTTCTCATCCAAGAAGCTTCAGTTCTGAGAAGCGAAACGTCTTCAAAGAAAATAAATTCCAGTTGCCTCTTGAAAAAGTATCTTTGGGATTTAATATTCACTGATATTTTTAACCTCAGTATTTTGGCTACCTGTTATTTCCAATGGTCTACATAAAAGCATCTGATACTGAAGGATTTCCAATCAACTCTTGATCAGATGCAATGGACTGCATGTTTTATACTGGTTGTCCTTGATTACAATCACAACTGGGATCAGAATTTCATAATAAATCAGTGTGGTCATAAAGTGAGTCATCAACTGGATCTGATTTTATAGCCATTTTAGCACAGTTGTTAAATCACTACGGTTGTTAAATAAAACATGGTCATTAAGCAAATCTATCTTCCCAATTGCTGTTCTTTATAGGAAACAGGCTGGGAAGATTGTGATCATATGACTGTAGGGGTGATGCGATGGCCATAAGTGCGAGGACAGGTTGTAAACCACTTTTTCCAAGATTGTTGTAATTTTAAATTGTCCTTAAATGAACAGGTAGGTGTAAGTACAGGATTATGTGTACAGTGCAAAACTACCTTATTATGTACATGCACATGCAACAGTGTTTCAAATGACATCCATCTCAAGGTAAAGTTGAAGAATTGATCCAAGGGCCAAATTCCACATCTTCCCCACAACATTTCTCACATGTGTATTTTGGAAAAGAAAGGAGCCAAACTTCCTGCTCAAAAGGATGATGATGGTGATCACTTCCAGAGTTCCTGTGAACAGAGGAGGCAGTTCTCTGAGTAGACTGGGGCTTTGTAGTCCTAGATTCTGGATTGGGAACGCTGGCAATGCATTCAGGCTGGTGGATGGTGGTTTTTCCGTTTTGTTTCCAAATACATCAGGAGGTGCCCTATTCTGCCTTGCAGGTATTTTGCCACTTTTCAAAGTAAATAATTCATACTGTTGTCTGATGTACATTGGATTTTACTAAGGGAGAAATTACGCAGGTGCTACCAGATATGGGGCTGGCAAATGTTAAACAACCCCTTTGTGGCAGCAGAGAGTTTCCTGTGCCTCTTTATTGCCATCTACTGCAGAGAATGGGACTTTGCAACTCAGAACTGGTAGCCCTAAAGTTGCTCTGCACTTGATTGCAGGGAGTCACTGTGTATGATGCTTAAAATATTACAATAATGTCAAAGACGCTAGGCTGAACTGTAAGAATTAATACATTGTTTGGGATCTTTGCATTTACATTGTTAATTGTCTTTCTTACAGTTTTCCTTCCAAGATAAGGGATGGGGCGCGTCACTTGCTAATAGATTAGCTAGGTAAGAAATACTAGCATTTTCTTTGTTAGTTTTACCTCCCACCTTGTCAGTTCTTTTGTCATATTGAGAGGAAACACACTGTCAGAATTTTCAAATAATACTTCTCCCCAGATTGCATTCTTGATGATGTTATCATCTGACACATAAAGGTAAAGGTTCCCCTCACACATATGTGCTCGTCATTTCTGGCTCTAGGGGACGGTGCTCATCTCCATTACAAAGCCGAAGAGCCAGTACTGTCCAAAGACATCTCCGTGGTCATGTGGCCGGCATGACTAAATGCCGAAGGTGCACGGAACGCTTTTACCTTCCCACCAAAGTGGCCCCTATTTTTCTACTTGCATTTTTACATGCTTTCGAACTGTTAGGTTGGCAGAAGCTGGGACAAATAATGGGAGATCACTCCATTATGCAACGCTAGGGGTTCAAACCACCGAACTGCCGACCTTTCTGATTGACAAGCTCAGCGTCTTAGCCATTGAGCCACTGCGTCTGGCACATAGGAGATCATAAAAGATCACTGTGGAACCAGTGAAATTAATGTTCCTCTACATGTAAATGGTAGACTCTTTGCTTCCCACCCATCCCTTTTACTGTTATTATTAATCTGTGTCTGGACTCCTTTGGCATCTGATTTCTTATTGATGAGTTGCCAACCCCACCAGGTAGATCAGACCATGAAATCAACTGCCTGGCAGGGCAAAACCCATTTTTATTGAAATTGCTAGAATAACAGAATTGTGCAAGTGTGGCTGTGATATATCTTCCCTATCTTTTTTGATTCAATGAATTAGGGAGGGATCTCATTCCTTTCCATTTAAACAGTGTTCCCTCCTCTTTTGCCTTGGCAACAATTCTTGCATATTTTCCTCAAAGTCATCTTCCTTATAGTCTACAATTATATTCCCCCACCAATTTTTAAACAATTTTTAAAAGCTCTATTGGGCCTCTATAGTAGTTCAGGCTCTTCAAATCTATGATGAAGCGCAATGCCTGGAATTGACTGCAAACATAAATGTCATGGTTGTGCTGCATTGTAAATAAGGTTAGACAATAAGAAAATGTGTAAGAATTCTGGGTAGGAATGATGAAAGATACAGAAAGCTTCTTTTCAGTGTGGAATATAATACATTATGGAGAGGAGAGGACGAGAAAGTCAGATTCATGCTAAGTGCTAAATCAATTTGACTGGTAATATGTATCTGTGAATTCTTTGGGACTAAAATTCTGAATAACCTATATGGAATGCACTATTGAATAATTCCCTGGCCAGTCTTTACCATTTCAAGGTGTAGATTTATCACATAATGAGACACACACAGAATACACATTTTATGTGCATACTCGTTTTAGAAAATGCGATGTCTTGAATCGTGGACTCTCTGGCTACAACACCAGGTGGGCTAAAATTGTTCTTCCAAGATTAATCCACAAAGACCATAATGCTGGAAACATCCTGGCAGTGACTGTTTTCTTTGGGGCAAATGACAGCGCTTTGAAAGGTATAGAACATTTTGATTCTTCATCCTACTCTTCGAATTTGAGGTTTTGTTCGGCTGGTGTTAAAAAGTATGTTACTTCAAATATTTTAAAGCCTTCATGCGCTGCTCCAGATACATTTAATCAGCAGACATGCCAACCACTTTCGTGGATTATGGCAAAATGCATGTTAGTGCGTCAGGCTGTTGAGGTAATGGGGAAAATATAATGGCTTGCTTGAATTTCAACAAAAGCGCAGAGGTGAACCAGCTCCTGCTGGTTCGCACCAGTTCAGGCAAACCAGTAGTTAAGATTCTGTGCAGTTCGGCGAACCGGCAAATCCCACCACTGGCTGCCCCTGCTTGTTTTCTGGGCCATTTTCAGCCTGAAAAATGGGCCCCAAATCAGCCCAAAAACCAATTGGTTTTTGGACTGTTTTCAGGCCATTTTCTGGACTGTTTTTTGGTCGTTTTTAGCCCAAAATGGCCTGAAAAATAGCTGAAAAACGGGCAAGGGCGGGCCAGCCAGTGGCTGAACCCTACCTCTGCCTTTGAGGTGAGTGGTCAGGAGGCGGGGCTGGGTGTGATGAGTGACATAACATCACCCATCATTAGTCACATGACCAACCAGACACACCTAGCCAGCCAGAGAAGCAGTTGTTAAGTTATTCCAATCCCACCACTGCAAAAGCGCTTAGAATGTGTTACTGAGATGATGTTTCATGGCTTGCCAGGCTGCTGAATCAGCATTCTTGGTGTCCAGGGCTGTATGGCTGAGCCAGCAGCTGACTGTATTTTCCTTGAAAAAAATCCACGCTAGGAGGGGTGAGCGTCTTTCAAGGAAACAGGAACTCCACTGTCTTTCTCAGTGTTCCTTGTATCTAATTGATTTTGTAGCCAATTTAGCATTAGCTTTGCTTTGCGAAAATGTATTTAGGTTGGGAGCTTTTTGCTTCCTTCCCCTCCCAATTTTACTTAACTGTCCTACCTTTTCCCAGCTTGAGAAGGACCGTCCGTGTAAGAAACAAAACATGACCAGAGCACAACAACTACCAGAAAGTTAACTCCTGTATCTCGTTAAACAGATGAGAACCCCAGCCAGCACGTTCCACTGGAGGAGTATGCTGATAATTTGAAAAGTATGATAGACTACCTCAACTCTGTGGACATTCCCAAACAGGACATTATATTAGTGACTCCACCACCCCTTCACGAAGCTAGTTGGGAAAAAGAGTGCATGGCTAAAGGTGAGGCATTTTTAAAATTCCTATTTAAATAGAATTGGCAAACTTCACCTGCATGGTTCATTCCATGTTCTACCTAGTTAACTTATACCAGGAATAGACTGTTTGGCCTAGCCTTTTTCCATGAGCTCTGCCAAGCTTGTCCTATTGGCCTCTTTTTTTTTTTTTTTTTTTGCAAATAAAATCACAGTTTATTTATTTCCATCTTAAAATTAGAACCAAAGCATTCAACTGTATGGAAATAGCTTTTTTTAAAAAAGACAATGCAGTAGTTCAAAATCATCTGCAGAATCATCCTATGAAGGCAAAATTAGCTTCTAAGCTTTACTGCGTGTGATATTATGGTCATCGAAAGGATTCTCTGTACCCAACGATGGTTCTACACTATGCATATATTCACACCCAGTTTTGTCCGTTCTGATAGCTCTTGTAGGAAAAAGAAAAATGGGTGCCAGATCTAATTTGGTTAGCAAAATGTATGGATGTTCCTGGATTGTAATGTCACCACAGAATCTCGTCAAGACAGGAGTCCTGATATTGGAAAACTGTTACAGAACTTGGTTTTTCATTCATATATATGGCACACTCAACATCCCTTTCATTATGAATTCATGTGCAAAAATTCAAAATACAGCAAGCACACAAGGAAAAATGCTCAGAGCATGGATTCAAGAATCCATTTCAGCCTCTTTAACAGCAGTGGCCAGAGGCCATTTTGTTTCCTCCCTTGTAATAAAGTTAGGAGTTTCTAAACTTCAGCTCTGTCCTAATATTACACCTCTTTGTGTATGTGTGCAATGGGAAGCAAAGGGCGGGTTGAATATACATTGCACTAAGTCACATGACTACAGGAGGGAGGTGAGTCTAGACTGTCCCAATCACAGTTTTCCAGTTCATTATCCAGCTGATTCTCCCGGAAGGATGCATTGGGGCAATTTTTCAGTTTTTGTTTTCTGCAGCCACTAGTTGGAACCAACCCATTTGTACCTTTATCTTTCTTCTATAACATTTCTCCTAACACTAAATTTATTTCCATTTTATTCGGGCTTTGGAAAGATTACCTGGTGCAGGAGAGACAAGGACAATTCTGATTTTTTTACATGCTTCGTTCCAATAGATCTATGGGTTGGACTTAATGAGAATGGCATTAATTCTGTATCTAAATTAAATTAAATTCTTAATTAAGCTTAATTCCTTACACATAAATTCCAAAAATTGCCCACATCCACATCTGGATGGGACTGAAGCTGGAGCCGTAGGAATTCTTCCATGAAGAAAGTATATTGTTATTCTGCTTGTCCACAGGTTCTCCCTTGTTTAGCGGTTGTTCTCACTTAGCAACTGTTTTTAGTTGTGACAGTGACTTGTGACCAATCCTCATATTTATGACCTTCACAAATCAACAAAGCAAAGGAATTCTGAAGCACCTTTGTAGTTCCACTTCGTAACTGCTTAGCTTGAAAACCAAGTGGGGTCCTTAAATGAGGACTACCTGTACCGTGTTAAAGCCTAAAGGTAGTGAGTTGCATTATCTGGATCTATTTGTGATTCATGTTTGTTACTCAAAAAAAAAAAAGCTGAACTTAGCATTTAAGTTTGATGTGTATCACCCCCTTCCCTCCCCACCCCTGAATTCTCAACAGGTGAAAAACTAAATCGTCTAAATACTGTCACTGGGGAATATGCAAAGGCTTGTGTTAAAGTAGCTGAAGAATGTGGCACTGATGTCATTGACCTGTGGACACTTATGCAAAAAGGAAACCAGGTATGATTTCTGAGATTGTCATTTGCGCAGTGCATGCAGCAAATTTCCTTAGTGGGTACACAGTCTCCCTTAGAAGCTCATCATGTTCTATTTTTCAGACTGGCAGATTAGTTGAAGAAGGATTAACACCGGTAGTTCTTTGGCTTAACACAGTTCATTTATTGACTGTTCAAAGTTACAACTGCATTAAAAGAGTGGCTTACAACTGTTGTGACATTCCCCATGGTCATGTGATCAAAATTCAAAAGCTTGGCAACTGGGTTCATAGTTACGACAGTTGCGGTGTCCTGGGATTATGTGATCACTTTTTGCAACCTTCTGACAAGCAGTCAGTGGGGAAGACAGATTCACTTGATAACTGTGTTACTAACTTAACTGCACTGATTTCCTTAAAAACTCTGGCAGGATTGTAAAATGGGGCAAAATTCATTTAACAAATGTCTCTCTTAGAAACAGAAATTTTAGGCTCAATTGTGGTCGTAGGCTGAGGATTGCCTGTATTTTTGGCTTAAGTTTCTTTTTGTTAAATCATCTGAACAATTCACAACATTTTATATTTTGTGAAATCTCTGATTTAGGACTTCGGCTGTTACCTGTCAGATGGACTCCATTTATCAGAAAAAGGAAATACTTTTCTAGCAAACCGACTTTGGACCCTCCTAGAAAAAAAATTGTCAGCCCTTCCTCAGTTGCTTCCTTACTGGCGTGATGTAGATCATCTCTACCCTGAAGCTAGTCTCCTGGGCATCCCCACTACTAAGAAGCAATAAAAAGAATAACATCCGTGGGTTTTGTAGATATAAAATAAAATTTCCTTTTTTCCATAATTGGTGATACCAATTCTTAAAAGAGTATACTGATACGAACTTGCATTCTCAATTGTTAGGCCTCTCTCTATATTCATGCATAATTGCTGACTTCTAATTTTGTAACTAATGACTGCCATGGATAGGGCAATTACCTGTTGAAAATTAAAAGGCACATGGTACGCGTAAGAAAATTATCAATACGAGCAAGAAACAGACAAACCAAGCCTGATGGATCAGACAATCCCACATTGCTACAAAACTTTAGACTATATTTCAGGCTCAGAACAGGGCTAGGTGTCTAACTTGGGTTATTTGATAGGATCACCAGATTTTGGATAACGTTTTGGGGGCTGCACTCCCAAAGACTATTTGCTTAAGAATTAAGACTATTTTAGGAAGGATCTTAAAGGGGGAGTGCTTACCACACCCTCTGGATTTTCCAAAACGCAAAGGGGGAAAAAAGGCAACATTTCTTCAACCCCAGAACTGATATTCAAGAGTGCCAGTGGGTTCTATGTCCACTCTTGCCTTCAGAAATCTTTCTCCTCTGGCAATAGCAAATTGGTTAAGGGTCATGCATACAATGAGTGGCCAGGTGACTTAATTAGGTTGGTAAATGTTAATGATTTCTGGAGTGGACATGAGCAATCAGGATTTTGTATTGGAGGTACAGAATCATATGACATAGGGATTAAAATATGGAATTAAAAGATTGAGGGACAATAGTTAATGCAAACAATATAGATAGGAATTGTAATCCAAGACGATTATGATAATTGATAATTCTGAATCAAGCTTGACCAAAGCTTGAGAATGTGGGTGGTGATGACTTTGACTGAGACAATCAATAGTGTGAATGAAATAATAGCAAAAATTGTCTTTGGGCACTTTGGAGAAAGTAATTTAGAACTCCTACTAAGCGAAAGGTTAGGGAAAAAAAACAAATGTTTAGAGATGCAGTGAAGGTTTCATCTGGTTGGTAGGTTACTGCTAAGGTGACATTCTGATTTCAGAGGGAAGCAGGGACACAATGGGGAAAGAACTGCTCAGATAATTGTGGTAAGAAACATACCAAACCACAATGACTAAGTGGTAAAAGTAATGTTTTTGGAAAAAGCTAAGGTGTTTAAAACTATGTGTAAACTATGTGTAATCCAAGCTGATATTGCAGAGCATTGGTCTTGGACTGAGTGATAATTTGGTAAACAAGAACCACAATTATAACAGTACAAGCAAAAGATCTTTTGGCTGTTTAATTTTTGCTGATGTGGGTGCTTAAGTCTAAAAAAATAGCTTTGTAGGTTCAGTCAGCAGCTACCATTTGCTGGTTGGAAGGAAGTGAGCAGGCAGCTCTTTGGCAATTTCATCAGAGCTGCCAAAAGAAGGCAACTTAAATGCAAGGCCCAACCCAGAATGCATCAAAATGTGCTTTCTGCTATTTTCTAATATCAATTTCTGCTTCAAGTGTGACATAGGCCATTTCAAGCTTCCGCCTTAGATATTTCACTGGGCAGTAGTTACATTACCAATGACTTCCATTGTCTGATTTCTATGGTCTTCACCTTGCTAAATGAATAGAACAAGGATGGGCAACTCTGCCTGTCATAATCAGTCAACTAACTCAAGCAGCATGCCAACAGATTCCTTTTTATCCAATGTTCAGCAGTTAATACCATACTAAGATGAGCTGAACAGTTTTTAAAGAACAAGGTTCTATGTTTGATTGCTGCTATTGCACCTATAATCAGTTACAGCCACGTCCTCCCTATACAACTGAAAATACAAGGGCAAAACAAATATTTTAGATCACTCATCAGTCTACAAACATCCCGCATAGCTGTTTCCGGAATACAAGTTGATAAGAATAGACAACTGCAGCATTTAATTGCCTTGGTTATTACGACACACGTTGAAGTGCAATGTTTAACAGGTTATTGAAGCTTTTAAATTATCACAGAAAAAGGTGGACTTGCGTATTACAGCTATTCGATGAATGCCAAGATGCATCTCATGAAAAACATTTCTAAGTTGTCCTTGATACAAGCTTAACTTGTGACCCTATGGACCCAATCATGCAAGTAGCTTTGCAACAGTATGGGCAGTTGTTTTCTTCCTGCTCCTTCTAGAATGTTTTTGGTATGTCTAATCTAGCCTACAGTTTAGGGATTCTTGCTGAATCTGCTATATCCAGGTACTATGAGCCAGGGTGGCGGAGTGGTTAGAGTGCAGTACTGCAGGCAACTGAGTGTCGGCTACCTGTAATTTGGCAGGACAAATCTCACCAGGTTTCAAGGGTTAGGGTTAGGGTAAAATGAGGACCCAGATTATTGGAAGCAATATGCTGACTCTGTTTACTGCTTAAAGAGAGGGGTGTAGAAGCACTGTGAAGTGGTATACAAGTCTAAGTGCTATTACTATTGCTACTAACCGGGCCTTGCTTAGCTTTAGGAGCCCAGCCAGGGTTGACATCTCCAGGGCCTGAAAAACCTGAAGCTTTAATTAACACCAACTAGTTTCATATTTCAATATCTTTTAGAAAATCATTTTATTACATAGCAATGGAAGCTCTTACTCTTACTTATACAGGTTACTTTAACAGCTGGGTATGAAATCTAAAAAATTAACAGAATATCGGTAAAAATACCTCAGGGACACAAATTCAAATCGTGTAACAAATACCCATGAAAAATGTACAGGTTTGTTAAATTAGATGCTACAAAATACAAATGTTTCATCAGTCATTTTTTTCTGACACGTGGACCAGCTCCCAAGCTGTTGTGTTTTCCATAAAGCATAACTTAGGACATGATTAGATGAGATCATCAGAAATAATGCTATCCTTTTAATCGTGAGCCAACCGTTTCTATATGCACTGCCTCCACTCTTTGAGATCAGATCCCTTCCAAGCAAAAGAAGAGGGCTGTGCTGTTCCTGCTTTTGCTCACCCAGCAAAAGGCCTGGAAAAAGTCACAAAAGGCAACAATTGGCACTTGACGGTGATCAGGACTGAGATAAGTCAGGCTAGTGGCAAAGGAGCCCCACACAAGACGCTCAGGTCTTTTTCCTCGTGGCAGCCACAATGGTTGCTTCCCCACAGAAGCAGATCAGCCATAAAAATGCAATGTGAAAATACGCCCTAGCTGAAACAACATGCAGATGCCTTGGATACTGCACACTAACATGTTTTGAAATACAGTTTTGTGAAGTCTGCTTTCCAGACTTCCTCACAAAGTGAAAGAAGTGAAATGACAATTGCACATTTAAGCTGCTCGTTTTGCATCAGAGATTAACATCCAGCACACTATGTGCACACAAATCTGAAAATCAATGAAAAGATTGCTTCTATCTCAATTGGGTTTTGATTATTTTCCTGTTGGGTTCCAATCAGAACAGCATAATTAAATCCACACTGTATTTTATTCTGAAAACATTCTCGGATTCCAAGATTTGCATTGAAATAATTAGCTGCTATGATTTAGGTGAAATCTCTGCCTTTCCTAAATATCAATTAAATTTAAAGGTTCCCTTCATCTTTCATTTAAAAATAAATACTGTTTAGCAGCATTCTTGAATTCTCTAATACAAGAAGACTTCATTTATTTGGAGGGACTGTATTCTGGAGGGGAATAAGAAATCTGTTTGGGCAGTGCTGTTTAATACCAAGAAGGCACATTATAAAAATACTAAGATTCACAAATCTTGGGTCAGAGAGATTATGGCTTGATTCCATCAACTGAAGGGTAGGTTCAATTTGAGAACACAGAAAAGAGTCAAAAAAACCCAATATCTGACCTCACTTTTTATGCTTTTAGGCAGTACTCATTCATACTGCTATCAGGAAGATCATACATATGGCCAGCATCTGCAGTTGGTCACTTCCTTACTTCTTTCTCAGTATACATATATATGTGTATGCATGTACAAATTCATACACACACAGACGAACAGAGAGGCAGAAAATACAATGAAATGGTTTTAGATCAACTAGCTGAAATTGATTTTGCGCAGAAGAATCAGCAGCTGAGAAGGCAGACTAGCACTCAGTTTCTTTGCTGTCTACCCTATGTTGGCGCTGCAGTTTAAAAGAGCTTTTCTCACTCCTGGTGACCGGATGATCTGTCAGGTCTTCAAATGATTTGGCAGCTGTACTGTTGTTTGGAAAAGGATCCTTCTCAAAGCAATCCTCTTCCATATGGGAGTCTGTGCTTGGATCCTCTTGGATGGTGTCCATTCTTTGGTGATCCAGTTTTGGAGGCCCTGCTGCCACAGACACCGGTACGATAGACTGCAAAGGCTGGTGCCGACTTGCTGGGGGCACAACAGGGAAAGGCTTGATGATTCTGATGGAGGCTGAATCCATGCTGCTCAACATCTCGACATTCTGCAAGAGACAAGTGGGTCGTACATTAATCAGGAGAGGAAAGAGGAGGATGGTCAAAGTCTTAACCACCTGCTTTATTACATCATCCGAGCAAAGTTTTCACAGAAGGCCTGCCACATGTACATATCCTATACATGTGGTAAGAAGGCAAGTCTTGAGAGCCAGTACAAATAGAGACCATTGAACTCTGAGAGAATTCTGGCCCATACAAACCTCTGTACTTTTAATGAAAGATGGCCGTTTAAAAGCACTGCTACAATGGGCTATAGGAAAGTTGTATATCAGGGGTGTTAAATCCAAGGCCTATGGGGTGCTTAAATCTGGTCTATGGGGCTGGCCTGGAAATATCAAAGGACTGGCCCGCAGTGCCTCTGCCAGCCAAAACAGGCTGCGGGGTCAGAGGGAAGGGGGCAGCCCGTTTTCAGCCTCCATGGCCTCCTGCAGCACTCTGCTAGCCAAAACCAGGGCATCTTTCTACAAGGTTACTTTTAAACAGGGAGCTATGATAAAGTTACAACTACCGTAGGACAAACTGAAACTAACGTAAACTAAAATATAGTTGAATGAAATTAAGAAAGGACGTCTGTAGCCTATGCTCAACGCAAGAAATGAAATATGTATGTATGTATAATCTCAAGTAACTCAGAAACTGAACTAGGTAGAGAGAGTTTTGAAGTTGTTCCATATGGAGAATTTGATAGTTTGGCATGAACAAGTTTTTCCTGGAAAGAATGTCTTTCGGAATTGGATTGGGTTCTTGTAACCCAAACTTGTGGCTTTTTAAAAACACAATTCAAAAATATATTATACTTACATGATTTTTTTTAAATCAACGTAGGCTGACTTTTTTGTTCAGCTGAATATACATTTTACAGGTAGTTTTGAATTAGGACAATTGAATCCAGAATTTTGGTTGTAACTTATTGCAGAGATTGAATTACCACCTAACCGGACTCAATTTTATGATTATTCTTATGATGGTCATTAAGCGAATCACCTCACATGGTCATAAATCTGAATTCAGCTTATTTAGTGGGTATTTTGGGATGTAAAGTTGCAAAACAAGTCACAAACCGCTCTCATGTGTGACTGCGGGATGCTGCAGCTGGTGGTAAATGCAAGCCAGTTGCCAAATGACCAAAACGCAATTACAACATGACTGCAGGGCTGTATGGCAGCTGTAATTCATGGATGGGTCATAAGTAACTTTTTTTGAATCTGTTGAATAGTTAACAAATGACTGGTCATAAGTTGAGGACTACCTGATGAAAATTTTATCCAGCAGAGGTTTGTTGTCAACAAATGCAATCCTAAAAGTATTAATGCAAGCAAACTTACACTTGGACCAAACAGAGATTTGGTGTTTTCTTCGAATTGCCTATCCAATTTCTTGTCCTGTTAAAAAAAGAGAAAATCACATCATTTATTTCTATAAACAAATAATTATTTTACAAGTTATCAGGACTCAGGAGTAGTTATGTCAATCACTAAGCAAGTTATTATAACTTTGAAGCAGTTTCAAATAATCTAGTCAATATGCTTCTTCCTCCTGCTTTAAAAAAAATAAAGATTTCAAATAATTTCTTTAAAAACCTCAGTTCTGAAAAAGAAGCAAATTTTGAGGAATCAAAACATTCTCAAATTACTGGAAATGGGGGAGGAAGGAGTAGAATGAATAAACAGGGAATTATCTTCCTGCGAAAAGATCTAAGTATCAAATGTGTAAATACTCAGCACTGATTTTTGTAATTATGGACTCAATGTCTTTTATTATAAAGTTACTATAAACTTTGTAGACAATTACATTTTCTTAAATGTCTGCTGTTGACTGATCATTCATAAAATCGCACTTGAATTTAAGGCACCTGTTTAAATTAAAACTTACCATACAATGTACTATAATACTGAGAGGAATCCAAAACACCAAGGAGAATACAAGTACAGATCCTACTATGTTGTCTGCTAAAAATTTCCCTGTTTAAAAGAGAAAAGACACCAAATTCTAGCAATCTTAGAAATAAAGGATATGGAAAGCAGTGCAAAAACAAATACAACAGATAATTTTTTATATGTCTTTTTCCCAACTGATTAGTGCAGATGCAGTAAAGAATGGAATGGAAAATGGGAAGCTAGACATTTCTCCAGGGTATGCATTTAATACTGTCTTCTTATATGTCAATTTAATAAAGTAAGAAGGATCAGCAACTTGGAAATGAAATACAAGCTATCTTTACTTTTGGTGGGTAGATAGTTACACTAATTATAAGCCTACTTTTACTTTTTTGCATAATATTTAAAAAGTTGTACCACTCCCCTTGGAAATACATACAAACCTGTTTCTTCAGTTTGAATAGCCCTGTATAGCAATAGAATTGGTGCCAATTATGAATCTATTATAATAGCCAGAATTTACATGATTAGATTATAAATCCAGAATTATGCAAGATTGGATGGAGGAAATAAACTATTTTATTAAAACTTTGAAGTGCACTAGTTAACATAAATATTTAAACCAGGTGTGTCCAAATCATGGCCCATGGGCCACATGCAGCACTGGACAGCTAGTAATGCAGCCCCACAAAATTATAAACTTTTAACATTATGTAATGTTTTTTTAGTTATTTATAGACATTAATTACACATTTTATATGCAGCCCAAGACAATTCCTCTTCACTCAGTGTGGCCTAGGCAAGCCAAAAGGTTGGACACCCATGATTTAAATAATTGCAAATATGCAATTTATATCAAAACCTTAGTGATCATTATCAAGTCAATATTAGGTATGTCCATGCTACCAAATTTATTGACAAAACTGCTTTTTAACTATCACATTACAAAAAGCAAACAGAACACAGCATGAAATAGAAGAGATGAGCTGAAAGTAAGATTTTAAGCAGTGGATGATGCCTATCTTACCAAATGTATTGATGCTAAGCTGATCAATGAAAACCCAAAGTCGCTCAATCACATCCTGCACACGCTTGTCACATTTGCCCTGAAAAATACAATGCTGGCTTAGAAAACCCAGTTTCCATCCTAATGACAGAACAATCTGTCTGAAGAATAGTGAGAAACAGAAAAGGCAGGCTAAGTGCAATAAAACTTGGTAGTGATTTCCTAGGAAGCCATACCATTAATTTCCTAGAAAGCCATACCATTAACCAATTTAAAATAAGAAAACTATGGACTATTGGTGGCTTTGATATTTTATTACAAATAACACCTTACTAATAACACCTCAAAATATGACAGAATAGAGGAGAGGATGTGGAGGTGGCTGATACTGGCTTGATCAGTTACTTAGATAACTTTATGCACAGTGGACTATTTAGGAGAGAGACTTCGCTTCCAATGCAAAGAACTGTTTGATATGGACAAATTTAATCATCCTTTACAAATTTAATTATCCTGGCAACACCCTGTACCAAATTTATTCCTTCCTTCTTTTCTTTCCTTCCTTCTTTCCTTCCCTCCCTCTCTCTCTTTTATATACCCATACACATATTTTCCATGTAACATGGAAAATAATTTCACTATAGATCAAATTAATTTAATGGTTGTTTCAATCCTAACATTCAGCAGGGAGCATCCCTTACAAAGGATATCTAGGTAGAGGTAGAGAAGAAATTATTTGTTCCTAGGGCTAAATATAGCTAGAGCCAGAAAAATGGGCATTAACAAACAAGTAACACAGATAAAAAGTAAATGCAATGGTCAGCAAAAATGTAACAAAAGCTACAGGATATGTGGTCCTAGAACAACAACTAGTACAGGTATCCTCAGTTAACAATGGTAATTAGAACCCAGAACCACATCATTAAGTGAAACGGTCATAAAGAGCAATGTCACACAACTGCACTGACCATTGACAAAAGTTGCACTTGTGGTTGTTCGATGAATCCCATGAGGTTTTTAGGTATGATGTCTCATGATTACCACTTACAGTAGGGCTGTCAAACTTGCGGCCCACAGCCTGGATGCATCATGCATTGGCCACACCCACACCCAGCTTAACAAAGGGGGAAAAAGTCACGATACGTCATGTGATGCCGCCATGATGCCTCAAGTTTGGCACCCCTGATTTACAGCCTCCTGCTGGGTTCACCACCGACTTTGCTTGTTGGAAGCTGGCAATGAAGGTTGAAAATGGCCATGGGATTCTGCAATCATCTTAATTGCAAGTCAGTTGCCTGGCACCCTAAAATCGCATTCACATGACACTAGGAATCCTGCAGTTAGAGGACCAGTTGTAACTTTCTTTGTTCGGTGTCGTTATAACTTCAAGCAATTGCAAAAAAGAATGGTCATTAAACTGACAACTACCTGTGGTGTATTTTAGAACACACCATCAATGATCAAAAAAGAGGAACAAAAGCAATTTCTAGAATGTGAGACTAACATCCAGGGACGGATTAAAAGGGAATATACTCTGATCATGTATGCATACTCACATTCATGTCACAGAACCCCACAGTGCAGGGTTTTCCCTTCCTCAAATATAAGAAGTTCTGGTTGGCATCTCGATAAGGGATGCATTTCCCAGCCTGATCTCGACAACAGATTTTGCAGGAGTTATCTGTTTCTGAAATTAATTTTAAACAAATGGTAAGGGAGGTTATTTTGGCTCTTAAGCATCTTATTTCACACAGGAAATCATTTTCCACTGTTAATCATATCCCCCTCTGGTAATAATTATCCAAATGATAAAGATGAAATATCACATAAAAATCTTTATGTATTACAACAAATGTTTCCATAAACTTAAAACACCGAGTGCAGCCCATCCAGTTAGCAAGGAAAACTATGGATTCATTAAAACCTAGAGGAAAATGAATGACCATTTGACGTCATACAAAAGCTTCCTTTTGTAATTTAACCCAACTAAAACAGTGTTGCATTACATTGGTTCTAAAACCTAGGACCCACAGCAAACCAGCTTTGTCACATAAACAATAGGATACATGAAGTAATCAGTAAAGAAATTTTGTAACAGGAAACAGATCATTCTTCGAAAGTTTTCACTAATCTTCAAATCATTCTCACACATTGCTACTTACTGGCCTTTTGTCAATTCTAAACTAATTATCATGCATAATTAGGGATAGGTTAACTTCTGTTGTATGTCATGATGGTCATAAGTCACACTTGTACGAATGACCTGATTTTAAATTTTCTCCAATGGTCCTTAAGTAAATGTAGAGGTTGTAAAGTGAACACAGTAGTCATTAAATGAATCATTTATTCACAATGGATGGTTTTCTTTACCAGAAACCCAAAGTATCTGGAAAAAAAAATGTAAATCACAATCAGATGACTGCTGGACACTCAAATGGCCATGAAAGCGGGTGGGTGCTGTAACTCCAGAAATCCATCTTCAATGTCAGGGCCCTGGTTGAGGAGAAAACCCTGAAAGAGCAGCTCTCAATCAGAGACCAAAGGCAGCATTGGTCCAAAGGAAGCAGACAAGAAGGCTGAACTCACCATTGCAAGCACATGAACTGAGGTTGTTCCCCCATTTACAGAATGGGACGCATTCGCCATCTTTGCATTTTCCCAAATCCACGCAGACAGTGTCATCCAAGGCATTCCCAGGAGGAGGACAATCACTACTATTCCCTGTAAGTTGATTTGACAAAATGGCGGCAGACATCAGAATAGGCATATTTGGGGTGAAAATACATCATTTCGATGATTTTCTAGGAAGTGAAAATGGATTGAGTTTCAGGTTTATCTCTTCCTGCTGTACCAGCAAAAGGAGGAGCTGAGGTAAAGAGAGGAGAAGGCGGAGCTTCGTCTCGGTGCTACAGCTGCGACCTCGGGGCTCTGAGATCGCAGCTGATATTTTCGCCCCTGGTCGGTCCTAACGGACCTAAACCGTCCCGTAGAGACGGGGATTGTGAAGGGCACAGTCCCAGGATCCCAGAGATATCGCAAAATCTCTGGTTTGATCCGGGAGAAGCCCTTTTGCTGGCGGTGGAAAGGCAGCCTCCAAAGCTGCTGAAGTCGGGACAGCTCCGAAAAGAAAGTGGCTTGAGCGAGTGTGTGTCAGTTGGGTGAGAAACCTCTTTTGTATTGTAAATTGGTTGAGACCTGAAAGGATATCCTGAACAAAGAAGAAACCTGTGACTTTATTTTTGTTTGACTGGAATTGTTTGAGCGGCGTTTTTTAAAGTGATGTCAAATTGAGGCTTGGATTCTTTCCTTACTACTTCTTTTTCTGAGGACTTTAATGTGACTTTGTAGATAACCAGACTGAATTTTTTCTTATATATATTTTTATGCTTCTTTTGATTTTTTAATTTTCTTTAGGATAGAGGCCCCCTTTGTTTTTTTTTTCTTTTCCTCTGAGTTTTGTATACATTACTCTTCTTTCTGGCTGGGGGGGAAAAAAGTATTAAGAGATCTTGCAACACTGCCAACTAGAGGCTTGAAAGTACTTTATTTGAATTGGGGAGAAATGTATAAACACTCCTTCTCAAGGACATTTTAATGTGATAAGATGGAGGGAGAGCACAGAAAAATATTATTACAGGTGTTTTCCTGGACTCTTATCAATATTTCAACACTTGAGGCTTGGCTTTGAAGCTGCTGGAGAAGAGAGTCATAATAAGAGCCTTGGATAAATAAATAAAGTGCAGTGTGCAGTCTATATATATATAGACTGCAAAATATATATATATATATATATATATACACACACATACTTGTGAAATCTCTACTCGCCAGCCTTTTTGTATATTTCAATTCTAGTAATATTTTTATTTTTGCTTTTTATTTTATCCTTTTTCTTCTTTGGTTTTGGGCCTTTTTACTATTGGATTTTTTCATTTTGGATCATAATTGGCTACTCTATCAGATGGATTGAAGGTCAAAAAGAATTTGAAGTTTTTTGAAGCATTAAAATGAAAAAAAAAGTGAAAAAAAGAAGAAAGTGTTAAATGAAATAGACTGTGTGTATTTGGATTGTTTGGTGACTTTGGGACTTTTGGAAACTCTTATTTGAATGATTAAAATCATTTGGGTCGTTTAAATTTTTTTTTTTTTTACAATGGCATTACTTATGGATGAACTGAAAATGGAATTTATAAAATATAAACAAGAGAAACAAGAAGGGAAGGATTCTTTTGGCTCTGTTTTTCATTTTTTAGAAATGGCAATTTCTACATATGAGAAACTACAAGAACAAGAAGATTGGGATGAAGAAGAAACCATCCTTAATGAACAAGCAACTTTATTTGGGGAAGAAAGGGGAAAGGGGAGAAAGAGAATGGAGAATTTAAGACTTAAAAAAACAACCAAAAAAGGGAAAAACAAGGTGAAAAGTGGACACAACATCAGAAAGCAACAGAAAAGAGGAATACACAAGAGGGTGGAGATTAAGAGACAAGGGGGTAAAAAGGGTAGAGTGGAGAAGCAAGGGAGGAAAGAAGGGAAGAGAAGCTACAAAGGTTTGAAACAAGATGTAAAGAAACAGAATTTATTTAGAGATAATGGGTAAACATATAACTGAAAAAGAGATTCTGCAAAGGTACATAAGACTGTGTTGTTGCATCCGTATTTGAAATAATGTTAGAAAATTGGAATAATATATGATTATAAAATGGGACAAAATATTTAATGTAACTTAGCGAAATTTTTTTTTAAATAAAATAAATGAAATCAAATATGAGAGAACTGAATTAAAGAAAAATGGGAACATTGTCATTGTATAATATTTTAAAATATAAGGGAAATAGGGGGAAGTAACTAAGCAAAATTTATAAGTGTTCCCATAGAAGCATGATACTTATTTAGAAAGGATTGTGTAAAATGTTTAAGACTTAAATGAATATTAATTTTAATGATATAATTTCAATTGTTATGGATTGTTGTTTAAATTATATTATATATTTAAAAAAAATTTTTTCTTGTTTTAAAATATTGAGTCTATCTTTAGAATGTTCTACTCAGAATCCGAATGAAAATTATGTGTTATGTTAAGCTTTAAAACTAGGGGAAGGATAAGTATGACAAGGCATTATACTCCAATCAGTCATTACAGAAGAAATTTTGTGTTAATGAGAAAAGATAATAGACAGCTGAAACAGGACAGACAAAGGATATAAGTATAATGATTTAAATTGAGATGAAATAAATATAATAGAATTAAGAGAGTGAAAAGAGGGGAGAAGCTATATAGAAAATGTAAAATAGTAAATAAGAAATGGAATGCTATATAAAAGTAAGCATGAACTTGAATTTATGTCTGTACAAAAAGATGTAACTCGGGATCAAACTGCCGTCCAAAAAGATATTTTATGTTTTTTATGTTTTGTGTTTTGTTTGTATATGTTTGTTTGTTAAAAATTAATAAAATTCTTTCAAAAAAAAAAAAAAAAGAATTGCCAAATGAAAGTATAATATAAATGTCGTTATAGGCTGAGCTTTGGGCACTTTTTCATCACTTGTTTAACAACAGATTAACTCCTCTCTTTTCCACCAAAATAACTGAAAAGCCTAAACAGCCTGACATTTGTTTAGCTCTATTATTGTGAGGAGAAACTGACTTCTGCTTAGGGGAAACTTATGTTATACTTTTATATAAATATAAAACTTTCTTCATAATACATTACTGCACAATCTTTGTTTGTATAGAGCAAACAGACCTCATGATTAGCATTTTCTCCTTTCTCCCATACATCTGATTATGGTGAAACTACATATTTTAATTGAAGAATAAGATGAAGGATCTCAGGGATCGAGCATGAAGTGCAGTCTTTGCTCCTAAATCATTTATCAGAACAAAAACTTTATACTAAATCTGCTTTCATTCCAGAGTGTTAATAACTGTTCTCATGAATCTACAAGTGGATCAGCTGCAATTATATCCATACCTAAGCAGTCTGCATTGCTCAATAACCTTTTCTAAAAACCCATAACAGAAGGCAACATTCTGATGTTAGTGGACACCAAACAACAGATGACCACAACTAGTGGCTTCATGTAAACATTTAACAAGAGGGACAAAAGTTCTGAAGTATCCTATATAGGAGGCATCTCTGGTTCAATTTCACCCTCCTCTGTCATCATTGACTAGACCCATCCGAAGAAAAAAAATCACTGGAACACTGTATCATTGCGTTGGTTACCTTATGATTATGGCAGTGTACACTACATTTCCCTGAAAGCCATTTGGAAGCTGAAGCTGGTCTAGAATGTAGCAGCCTAGGCAGTGATGGGCATGCCATGGCCTGCCTGCATGACAGTTTTACTCCATGAGCTTGCAATGCTTGTCAGTTGACTTCCAAATGTAATTCAAGATTTTGGTAATTACTTATAAAGCTCTTCATGGCATGAAGCCAGATTGTCTGTATCCTAACCCTTATAATTGCTATCCATGCCACTTTGTCTGATAAAGTTGGCATATTCCCAATCCTATTAATTAAACAATGCCACCTGGTAAGAGCCAGGAAGTAAAAAAGTTCTATATTAGGGCACCCGCCTCCCTAAAATACCATTTCTCCTGAAATTTGTACAGCCCCCACACTGGCCTTATTTAAACTATCCCTTAAAACTGGTGCTATTCCCCAGGGCTCATTTACAACAAGTGATTTATTTTTTATTTATTTATAAAATGTAATGTTCTAATTTTTCTAAATGATTATTTTTTTTTCTGGATTTTAGGTGTTCTGTTGTGTGTGTTTTATTGCATTTTTACTGAGTAACCTATACATTTTAAAAATAAGTAAGAAAATTATCCTGTAAATATGCTTTATTTTTTGTGTGTATCTCATGTTTTTTTGAGAGTTAGAATTATGAGGGTTAAGATATAGATAATCAGGCTTCGTACTATGAAGGGCTTTTTTTGATAATTACCAGAATCTTGAATTACAGTTTATCTCAGGGTGGGTTTTTTTGTTTTTGAGGAGTTAAAAGATTGTAAGCTTAAATTTAGAATTGAGTAGGATGCTCAGTTCATAACCATGGCAAGGAGAAAGAAGTAGCACATAAACATATTTATTATTTATTTATTTATAAAATGTATTGTCTGCCCATCTTACCATCAAGATATCTTTTCCAAGCAATTTCTGTTTTGGAAGCAGATTTGTCTTGGAATGAAACATTCATAATTTATGAATAAAACTATTAATTATCTTAAACAGTATAACTGTCTTTCCAAACCAAAATATGCAGGTTGTACTACTGAAAAATTGAAATTAAAAACAAAAAATAGTTTAGGGCCCAAGTTAGAAAAATAAAGGACTTACCTGTGCAATAGGATTCCCCTTTACAGGTTGCATTGATAGCTTCCTGGCACTTCTTATCTGCACTTTCAAATTGGCATCCTTTACAGCAGGGACTGTTTCGATCACTAAGCAGTTTGGCAGAAATAATAAAATATCTAAATTGATAAGCTCCAAAAAATAGGAAAGGAAAAAAAATGCCCACAAGATTGTATACTTTAAAAAAAATTCTAGCACAGTACTTTTTTCCCCCAGAAACTGCATTAGACAATTTTCATCCTGTCTCCAACCTTTCCCATGGGCTCTTTCAGAGCTCTGTTCATCCCATTCCCATTTACCATTTGTATATGAAGCCAATAGGTACCATTATTTATTGGCATGACATTAAGTGCCCAAGTACATTGCTGACACTATATATGTCTACCTTAGGGCCAACAAGCAGTGCTGTTGAGGTGCTTCCTCAGTACCTGGAGGCTATGGGAATCTGGATGGGGAAGACCATGTTTCAACTCACCCTGCCTTTTAAGCCTCCCCCCATGAAATCCAAATTTTCTCAATGGGGTTCTACTGCCATACAAAGAATTGGTGCACATAATAGGAGAAATAAATTTCTGGAGTTGCAACTCCTGTTTGAAGAACTGGCATTTGTTTAATATAAGAAAACAAAGACTCAAGTGACACCCGCCCTTCCCACCTTCATTTTTGTTCCTTCTGTAGCCAATTTTTTTTATTGGATTTAGTTTGCTACTGCCTCACCTGCATTTTGCATTTGGCTTTAGCTTGCAGTCAGATGTGCAACAAATATCGTTCTGAAGATGCAAGAGACCAGGATCACATTCCTCCTCTTCATCCACTCTGGAATTGCCACATACTTTGTTGGTCCGTTCTTTGAAGCATTCTGGGGCCTTGGACTGTATGGTCTGAAGAATGGATGCTTTACTGCAGTTTGAAAACATCTAAAAACATTACAGAAAAGCAGGGAAAATAACAGCTGTAAAATGTTGTCATTTGCAAATGTGGTTAGTTGAAAACTTTAGTGTAGAATTCACCCACTTGAGGCCTCTGTCAGCCCCCACCCCCACATTACATAATCAATTAAATCCATTAAGCCAGGATCTCCTGTCACAGTTCAGAACCAGAGTGGGTATTTCTAGCATCCATCTTGATTTCTATTGCTTTATTCCTGATTTTACATTGTTCCTTCTTTCCTTTCTTTTCATACCTTTCCTCAAACCATTCCATATTTTAACAAATACAATGAAACACTATAATATTTGCAATGGTAAATTAAACTTAAGTATAAAACTTAAAAGATCTTTCCTCACATAAAGAGACATTATTTATACATGGAACAATGTGGAGACTTACCTTGTTGTTTTCATGGTCCCCACTCACAGCAATAGGGTACATAACGTATTTTCCTCCTTTATCTTCGGTGGGAGCACATTCTGGCATGCTATCAGGATCGTGCTCTGCCCCAAAATTATGTCCCAACTCATGAGTAGTAACTAAATCAGCTTCCTGTTCAATGAAAACATTGTGTAATGAAACATCTACAAGCAAAACCAAGCTCAAAGAGCATCAAGGATTCTACCAACTAAACTGTTCAAAGCTAAACCCCAGAAGCAAAGAGGTATCTGAATATGTCCAGCTTCCCACTGTATATTGTAGTACACAACATCCTCCAGAAAAAGTGTCACTGGTAAATGGATAATGCTAATCAGTTAGAATTCCCTGCAGCCTTAGAAGCAACATGAGATACAGAACTTGCCACATAGATCCAAAAAAACTTAAGATAAACTATTATACTAGAGACTAGTGCAACAAGAAGCATAACTAACTCTAGTAGAAAACATAAAAACCTTAAAAGCCTAAAGAACTAAACCAGTACCATCCTCTCAGCAGACAACAGGGTTATGTCTGTCCATTATGATTATAATGGACAGAAAATTATGCACACAAAAAGCCAAAGAATTACTCAAGGACAAAGAAAACTACATTTAAGTAAACAATTGTGTCATTATTAAAGAGGTCAACATACAACACACAGGACTCATAGCATAGACCGTAATGCAAGATTTAGAAACTACAGCACTCCCATCCTTATTTGTCACAATAAAAAAATGAACCAGAGAAGATAACATGTAACAATCAGCAGCATTTTCAAATGAATAAAATTCACAAGGGAAACAAAAAACAACATACTACCCTTCCTGAATATCCTCATCAGCAAAGGAAACGACAGCAATTTAGAAATGAATCTAAACAACCCACACTAACCAAGTGCTCCATGAACCAAGTAACAATCCAATCTTCCACAAGAGGAGTTATGTAAGAGCACTCTTCAGATAAGTACGCACACTATGGCAATCCTGAACACCAGGAAAAAGAAGCAGGCCCCTTATACAAAATCTTCCAATAAAATGGATATCCATGCAATTTTAACAAAAAGTGCCTGACCGCTCAACCCACTATAGCACAACCAACACAAGCTATGAGAAGAACACAGCAATTTATCAAAAACATCTCATAAACAATCAAACAGATTATTACAACCATCTGGCATCACTGTAGAACACAAATCAACAAAGGACTACTTATATTTTTCCATGAATTATAATTACTGCACAATTCAATAATTGTAAATAATACAGAATCAGCATTACCATAATATGAATCCTGTTCTACGTTTTGGCAAAAGCAATTAAACAAAAGCAAATTTTTATTTGATTCATGCACATACAATTCAGGTTACATTTGTTTTGGGCATTCTTTAAGTTTTAAAATAAGTTGTTTAACAAAATGTTCCATACTACCAACTACTTAATCATTATACTCTGATCCAACGAAGTGTAATTGACAGTGAATATAATTCATGATTAAGATTTTTAAGCACTAAATTGGCCAAAAATGTGCAAATTAGAAGAAAGGGGACCTGGTTCCAAATGTTCAGAAGGGTTTTGACAACATTTGAATTCAGTCATTTTTCCCAGTTTAGCAGCTTGGTCACCAAAGTTGGTAGGAAATATCATTTTCAACAGCAAGAATCTTCAGAAAATTATCCCCCCAAAATCCAACATTATTAATTTCCTTAAAACAGTATCCATAATTTGCAATACCTTTGTAAGGATCGTTTTGCCATAGTTCTTTGTGCTGGTTAAGCCACTGTTAAGATAGACAGCTTTTCCTGGTATCGAATTAGAATAAGCTAGGAAAGAGAAGATAAAAATATCAAAAGTCATTCGACACTGCTAGACCACTGTGGATATATGCAGGAGGATTCACAATGTTAGCAACACATCTTGATAAATCTCTTTGACTGATACTTCTCTCAATTATGCTATCTCACCAGGGAAGGGAACAAATATGCACTGGAATGTTTCTAGCTTGCAAACATGCCACTCTTCATTTACTGTGTTTTAGGAGTTAATGCTTAATACTAATTTAAATCTAAAGAAACTAGACATTCTGGAAAGTTCAAGTCTCTTTTCAGCGTTGAGACTTTTAACAGAAAGTCTTTTGACACCTATCATGTTTCTGTCCTGCCTGAACTTGCAATCAGGTTAATATTAGAAAATAAATTGCTTGCTTTTACTGTACGTTTTATTTCCAATAATGCCTTTTGGCCCATAAGCCTGAAAAATGAAAATGATGAGAAAATATAATCGAGTGCATATTTGGACATGTATACATCTTCCCGGAAAAAATTAAGCAGGAGCAATAAGAAATTGAAGTAGCAGGTAACATTCTAATAAAGCAAAGCTATGGCATGAGCTTATGTTTCCCACGACAGTCACTTTGTAAACAAGCAAGTTCACCTCCAAGCAGGCCTTTTGTGCAAGTGCCAGAACACACCAAACATTTCAAATGTTCCTCTTGGCCAAAAAGAACTGGAGACCTCTGCTATAGGTCATCAGTTCATCTTAACTGTCTACAGTAGATACTATTTTTTTTTTAATCTTCAGACATTTATATTCATTTCCTAGAAGAAAAACCAAATCCCAAGTAGAAAGACTTACCTTTTGGACAGATGCCACCATGGCTGTTTGGTTTTTGAGATGCCACATAAGCTAATCCAAGAGTACCCAAATCAAAATCTTGGTATGTAAACAGGTGAGCAAGGCACACTTTAGCTGCTTTTTCAGCTATGTCGTAACTGAATTGCTTTGGGGGACAAATTTAAAAAAAACAAAACACTTTTTAATTTAGAGATGCTTGTTCAATAAATTAGGAAAGGAGATCAGTACATAAAGAGACTCCACTTCTTGCATCACAAAACACTTTTCTCTGATCCATTTTCCTTGCCCAAGATAATATTTTGCCTGAGATTGTTTTTCTGTCATAAATTACTCAGGATCACATCGTGAAGCATTCCAGAAAGGAATTAAACACCTTATAATAGAATTTCTGCACAATGAGGATTGAAAATTAGTTAAGATATACTTGATAAAGCATGCTGCATCAACATTTTTGCCATAATTCTGAGATCTTAGATAAGTATTTAGTTTATTTTAAATCATGAGCCATATTTTAAAGCTATTTCCTTTGAGGGTTTTAAAAATGTTTTTATGATGTAACATTATATATTTATTCCTGAACTATTCAGTTATCAACTTCCTTAAAATATGTTGTAATTTGGAGATTCCCCCCAATCTTAAGTGAGTCAAGAAATAAATTATTTATAGCTAATTTTATTATTTAAAATGCACACACATACAAAAACCTACCTCTAGCAGCTGCTTGACTTCCCAGGCATCCTTCTCTTCATCAGGCTGACTTTTTGCCATGTTATAATGTTTTTGTTTAGGAAGTAGGGAATCCTCTGGCTCACTATGAACAATAATCTTTATTAAACAGAAATAAAATATTTAGAAACTTTGTAAAAACAGAAAAAGGGCTCAAAATAATGTTTTTGCTTTTAATGAACAGAAAAAAAACCATTACTCATTAGCAAAGGCCCATAGCAATCCATATACTTAAAATTTATATTACACTTTTCCCCCAGCAAACTGTCACTCAAACAGAAAGTTTCTAAAATGATCTGGTGAAAGAAAACATATTTCTGTTTCTTGGGTAAAATAAGCATATCCAAACAAATCCTTCAGCACAGCAAGCACATATCAAGCTTTTAAATTTCAGTAGTTTAACCTAAATCTCAACAATTATAAATTTGATAAATAAATACTTTTAAAAGGTTGAATAGAATTTGCAACTATATCTAGTACTAATTTTAAAGAAAAAACATTATTGGACTAACAGTGGTGAGAAAATAATGAGAACATTGCTACCTTTATTATTTTACATGGAATATGCTACCTTTATTATTTTATATGAAAAACAATTGTTTTTACATATCAAACATTGAAACAATGTTCAAACATTGATCATTGATCAGGATTTCTCTTGGCAATGAAAAAATGGATTAGTGACACTACTGTTTGTTCTTGTTTCATCTTTAGTAACAAAAAAGAAATATACTTGATGCAGAAGTTTAAATATAAAACAGCATAATTCACTGAGGCATATGTGTTCATTTCTTCACACAAATATAGTCAGCGCTACCAGCAAAAAGAAAGTTCCAAAATTAAAACTAACTAAATTAGAACAGTATGCCAAAAAAAGGAATGCCTGAAGGACACTTTTTCCTGGTTAGTTTCCCAATTTAAGCAAGATTTGCTGTTACGAGACGGTGGAGGTGTTCGCAAGGAAGACAACTGTAATGAGTTTTCCCTTCATGATTACTGCTGCAGTCAATTTTTTCCTGAAATACTGAAATACTCCCAGTTCACCAGGTCTGTTGCAACATCCTCTCCACAGGGCTTTGTTTCTACTAAATATGAAGATTTGGAAAAATATGATAAAACAAACATTGCTGAATTTTGGGGAGATATTCCTATGGCTACTTCTTCTATCTTTATTTCTATTAGAAAGAAAAAGGGGAAGGAGAACAAAAAAGAACTATAACCTTCAGGTTCAGGATCATCATAATTCATCACATGTTTTGCATGTATCACAAAGTACAGTTAAATTATTCAATAAAATATTGAATTGAATGCGCTCTGGTTCCAGCAAAAGTGTTCACATTCCTTCTGGGAGGTACTGTAATACCTGCTCTATCTGTATGCCATATCCGCTGAAGTGGGCATTGTCCCATGAGGTATTGCGATAGATGTCATCCACTCTGTCTATTAATTCAATCTATATGCAGAAAGGAAAACAAGGGATTCCAGTCAACCCATGTCATTAGAATTTAAGGTTGTAGGCCATTTATAAATAAATGCATGTTCTGTGCATGAGAAGGGAATAATAGCATTCTACTTATTTAAGTCATTGTATTTGCTACATTTGTATTACACTAATCAAGCAGTTCAAGGCAGCATTTAATATATGAAAGCCCAGTTTGGAGAAATGGTGAAGGTGATGGCCCAAAACCAATAGACAATGAATCCTAGGTCTCTCTTATAAAAATTGCTAGGTTACTATGGGACAAATTGTGCTCTTGTGGGAAAAAGGAGGCAGGAGTTTGTTTGCTGCCTTGAGTAGTATATAAAAACTGTGAAATAAAATAAAATAATAATACTATTTCTTTCACATCGTTTTCCTCCATAAAAATAGTAAGTTGGTTTACGGCAGGGATGTCAAACTCACAACGACACGGCGTCATCATGTGACATATCCCAACTTTTTTTCCCCTTTCTAAAACGGGGGTGGGTGTGGGCAGCGCGTGAGGCATCTTGCCCACAGACTGCAAGTTTGACACCCCTGGATTAAGGAATGGAGTTGGTGCAAACTCACAAACAGAAGAAATATACAGGTAGTCATCAACTTATGACAACAATTGAGGCCAACATTTATGTCGCTAAGTGAGGCAATTAAGAGAATTTTGCCCCATTTTATGACCTTTCTTGTCACGATTGTTAAATGAATCACTAAAGTTCTTAAGTTAGTAACAAGGTTAAGTGAATCTGGCCTCCCCATTGACTTTGCTTGTCAGAAGGGCGCAAAAAGGAGATCACATGACCCTAGGACACTGCAACCGTCAAAAATATGAACCAGTTGCCAAGGATCTGAATTCTAATCACGTGAACATGGGGATGCTGCAACAAGTCACAAGCGTGAAAAACAGTCATAAGTCACTTTTTTTCAATGCTGTTGTAACTTCGAATGATCACTAAATGAACTGTTGTAAGTTGAGGACTACCTGTTTGTTAGTACTATCTATTCACATGTATATCCTTATTCATACCTGCTGAACACTACTTAAATATTTAGTTATACCCTCTCATACTTTATCAGCAGATAATCACACTTACTAAGTAGTTAATGGTAGTACTTTCTTCCCCACGGCCCATATTCTTAAAGAAACGATGATCTGCCACCACTAACATCTTGCAAGTATTTTTCATGGGGTCAGGAATAGCTCTTCTTCTCCGAGGAATATTTTCTATCATGATAATTGGAATACCATCAGGTAACTTATTTACAGCTATTGTGTCAATATTTTCCATAATATGTGAACATGTTAATCATAAAATTATCTGCCTGTTCAGTGCAAGTGCTATAGGTGAAACAGAAAAACTTAGGGAGTTGCAGAAATTGCCTATGAGTATTTATTTATTTATTAACCACCCACCCCACATTTTTAAAGAGTCAAGTGGGCTTACAACTTCCTCAATTTTATCTCCAGTCATACCATGTGACATATGCAGAGAGTGGGACTGGGAAAGGGTGAAAAGAGCATTTGTTTTAAAAGTGTTTCTCTCTCTCTCTCTCTCTCTCTCTCCCTCCCCCCCCCCCCACTCCATACAATAAAAGAAAGCAGAAGCAGAACATTCATTTACAGGAATCTTTTGCTGAAATCTTTCTTACATCATTTCTTCATGCCAGAGAGACAGTGTTAGTACATAATGCTAAGCCAATATTAAAAATAATAGACTGTTAAAGAGGCCACAGGGATTAATGCAAATACTGTTAAGCCAAGCAGAAAAATAATAGGAATATTACCATGATTAATAGTATGTGGAAATCATACATGTGCTGTCTTCTTCCAATAAAATGAAAACAGGTCAGGTATTATTCCAGGCAGAGAGCATATTACGCATGAGCTACTGTTTGCTAATATCCTGAGCTTTGTTGTAAAGCAAACTTCCTATAGGCTTATAGTGTATTAGAAAGAGACAACATTTGTTACATGAAGTCACAATGTTAAACAGTTAAGTATACAGGTAATTCTCAACTTACTACCACAATTGGGATCGGAATTTCTGTCATAAGTCAATGTAGTTCTAAAACTGCATTGTACTGTATGTACAATATAACTGCACCAATGTATGATGGCTATCTGGTATTCCATGTTGTTAACCAAAAATCCTATCAGCCTTGCTACCTCTCAGGGCACTTTTTTCCACTAAGTTTTCTCAATGGTCTGTGATTAATATGTGGTGTGTGTCACACACATGCACATGGAGGGGGGGGGGTCATATATATAGGTACAGGTATACATAAACACACAAAAAAACACACACATATCAATCAGACCATTTTGTATACGTAGCGGAAAAAAGAGCCTTGAGAGTTAACAGAGTGTGAGTGTGTGTGCGTGTAGCATAGGTATAGGTATGGGTACATGCACACACACAACCAAACACACACGCACACACATATTCACATTTTCTTTTGAAAGTGGGAATCAGAATTTCATTTTTTAATGTGTGCCACTGTGTTCACAGCAAAAAAGTGGCAATAAAGGTTATAGTATCTAAGTATTCCAGGCTTGGTCCCTCCAGCCCTGACCCCTAGTAAGATAATGGACTGCCTCCAGTTCACCCCACTCATCTACTTTGAGTGATGGCAAGCAGTGCTGGACCATGAAGCTCACTCAGCTGCCTTCTCTCCAGTTCCCAGCCCCAGCCTTTCACCTTCTGTGCCCAGCCAGACTGAAGCAGAAGCACCTCACTGCATTACTGCCTCCTTCTGGACCCTTTTCACTGCCTCTGCTGTCCCCTTTTTGGAGCCATCTTCTCTGGTGACCATTTTATACACATGGCTAAAGCTGCTCTATCTCTTCATAAAGACAGCACAAGTTTAGCAATGGGTAAGAAACTATGGCCAAGTACAAAGGGGCTCCAAGCGTCCACATTTTGATCACATGACAAGAGGAGTGCTGCAATAGCCATAACAAGGACATAGGTTATATAAGCCCATTTATTTAGCAGCATTGTACTTTAAACAGTTGCTGAACAAATGGTTGTAAGTTGAGGATTACCTTTAGTACCGTATGCTGTCGCAAAAGAGTCTTACCTAATTTTGGAAAAAATACTGCAGACAATTGGATGCTTACCTATATTTACATGATTATCCTTGAGCCCTCCTCCCCAAAGCCCCTCTTCTTCTAGTTTGACATAACCACATATTTTTGGGGATTGTAATCGTGAGATATCCTTAATATCTTCAGATTTATATACCAAAAGCCTTCCATCTTCTGTGTTGTTGAGAAACCTCCATAAGGGCTAGAGCAGAAAAATAGTATCACAGATATTATTTGTTTAATGCCTGCTTAAAAATAAGCTACATTAAGTTCAACAGAGTGTCTTTTAAGTAAAAGCAACTTAAGTGGAGCAACTTATCAAGAATGGTTGCTTCAGAAGCCTGAAAAACTAAATATGCTAAACCTTAGTATTTTTCAAAATAATTATTTATGATTGTGAATATATCTAATACTGTTCTAAACCACCTTATGTGGCTTTGTAAGTATACAATAGATTTAGGTTTTTTTTACATGAGGTAAAATTATATTCATTTCTAGTCAATTTTGCTAAACAGCTACCCTATGCATTCTCTATAGTTTGCCAAAACGAATTTGAAAAATAATGCTACATTTTAAAATAAATAGCTTCATTCAGACGTAAACCTTGATTAGTTTCAAAATAATGTCATAATATTTATCAGAATTACAATTGGTATTTAGCCAGGATTTAGGCCATATATTATTCCTACTCATTCCAACATCCACTTCATGAAAAATTTGTAAATTATCACACTTGTTTCACACTAAGTACAATTTCATGCTCCATAATTTGTTTTCGTGGACAGGAGTTCACAAAGAAAAAAAATGACAAAGGTGTAATTGTAAGAACCCTAATGGTTGATTTTGTTCCTTAGACTGTTTTACAAAACAGTTGAAAAACACTGAAAATTACTGTGACAGAAAGGAAGTTATTACATGGAACTAGAGATTTTAAAAAATGGACTGGACCTTCAATATAGAAGATGCCCAAAAGGTTGTTAACTGGAAAACCAATAGTCCTCAAGTTATGACCATAATGGAGCCTCTTATAGCAGTCGTACAACCATTTTAAATAACCATGGAGGTGCAGTGGTTAGAATGCAATACTGCAGGCAAACTCTGTCCACAGCCAGGAGTTCGATCCTGACCAGCTCAAGGCTGACTCAGCCTTCCATTCTTCAGGTCGGTGAAATGAGGAGTCAGATTGTTGAGGGAAATATGTTGACATTTACAAACTGCTCAGAAAATGCTGCAAAGCACTATGGGGTGATCAGTGCTATTGTATTTTACAGTTCATTGCTGCAGTGGTCACTAAGTGAACATTGCAGTCATGAAGTGAACTGGAAATATCTGCCAGTTTTCAGCAAAAGTGGCTTAAAATGCAGTCACATGACCGCAGGACACTACAAGCAATCACAAATGTTGCAAAGAACCTGAAGTTCAATCATGTGATCATAGGCAGTAAGGAGGTGGCTGACAACCAGAACTTTTGGTCTGGATCGTAAGTTCCCTTTTTCAGGTAGATTGTAGACTAAAACAATTTTATGGCAGTTTTTAAACAAACACTTTCTAAGCAGATGAATAGTTACAGCAAGAGAGAAAACCAGGATGGTGTAATGTGGTTTTCTTAGATTTTGCATAAGCATCATATCCCAAAGTCAGGGAGAATTTTACCTATATGCATAATTTTCCATTCAGGCTGCTTCTTGACTATTTATATCAAATTTTAATATTACAACCTATTAAAAGAAAGTTAAGCAATTATTTGATTACATATAGATTTTTGTAATGGGATGTACCTCAACATTATATTCTTCTTCATCTATATTGATCCTCACTGTGAAATCACCTTCACCTATGTGAGCTATAACTTTGGAATTACTCTGACCTGGATATGGGGGGAAAAAGCAAAAAAAATGATCTATTAATTTAATCAGCAGCTACTTTATACTGAAACATACACAATATGTCCTGCATGAGTTATTTACAAACATACTACACTGTAACATGTCAGCTCCCATTTGCAGAGAAGTTATGTATTATGAATTTGAGGTTATGTCATGAGAAAGGAAAACCTTTGGGGTATATTGACTGATTATGTCAAAAGACATGCTCCAGGGCCTGGGTTTTGGGAGGCAAAATGGACCAGTGAAAAATCTTTCACAGTTTGGTTTGAGTTTATCCTTGGTGACCACTGTAGTATTTTTTCTTCTTTGCTGGTATTTTTATTGTTTTAGCATTTGTTAACTGCTGAAAGTCTCATTTGTAGGATGGGAGCCATATAAAGCAATGTAATATTACCTACTTTCAATGACTTATTATTATAAATTATATTATAAATAATATGATTAGATTCTTTAAAATTTATACTACCTTCTCAATTTTTTATTCACTTTGCTTTAGTATTTTGTACTATGGGTTCATTAGCACTCTTGCCATCATACAGGTAGTCCTTGGGTTACAATGGCAATTGGGACTGGGAATTCTGTTGCTAAATGATAAGGTTCTAAAATGTAATAACATGTGACTGCATCGTTTAACAATGGCATTTCCGCAGTCCCAGTTGCCATTGTTAAATGTGGACCTCACCTCATCATGACTTCTGATTTCCTGTCAGCTTCTCCATTGACTTTGCTTCTGGGAAGCTAGCAGGGAGTATTGAAAGCTGTGATCACCTGATCATGGCTTGCTGCAACATAATTATGACAAGGCACCCAGATCACAATTGCATGATCACAGGGATGCTGTGATGGCTAGAACCCTGAAGTCAAAAGTCCCCATTGTACAGTGCCAGTCATAATCCAAGGACTACCTGTATAACAACAAGAGTGCTCCTTGAACCCAAGGATTATAATCATCCTGTATCATTTTTATGTGATTTTCATGGTCTCCCAGTTCATTTTTGGACCAAAATCAAGCTCTATCAGTCTAAATTAGCCTATAAAACTTGCCATGGCTGGGGGATTATACCATCCATACTACTCATTGTTCCAATCTGTTGGCGGAGCTTCTGTTACAATTGCTTTCCCAAATTCAGATGCTATAAGTGGCAACGCAATAAGGCACACTTATAATTTTGCTTTTGAAGCACCAAAGACATTTTCTTTCTCTCCACTCTCCTTTCATTACCTCAATATTTAAAAGGTATATGCTGAAATCAAAAGTTGAAATGAGTTTGCTTAGGTTTCTGTTTATGAACTGTAGTCTTCAATCACCTCAGCCTCTAAGAATTAGGTCATGATTTTAATGTGTTATAAGCTATCTAGTGAAAACATTTTTGAATATAATTATGGCAATAGATTCTAGTAACAGTCTATTATGCTTTCCATTTACACAAATACCCAGTAGTTGTCTGCAAAATCTGTTGCATGGTTTGGCTGTTTTAATAGCACAGAGATGTCAAACTTGCATAATCATGACAGTGTCACATGACGTATCATTTTTTCCCTTTTTTCCCTTTCACTAAACTGGGCTGGAGTAGAGCCAGCACATGACACATCTAGTCCACAGTCTGTGAGTTTGACAGTTCTGTGATAGCAGTTTCTTGTCTTCTGAGTTTATTTTTTCCAGAACAGAAGGTTGTTTATGGTATTCCAGATCATGGCAGTTTGCCATTTTTAAAAAATACAATGTGACTTTTTGTATACTACTAATCCTAAAGGAAATCAATCCTGACTGTTCTTTGGAAGAACAGATACTGCAGATGAAGCTCAAATACTTTGGCCACCTAATGAGAAGAGAGGACTCCTTGGAAAAGATCCTGATGCTAAGAAAGATTGAAGGCAAAGGGAGAAGGAGCCTGCAGAGGATGAGATGGCTGGATAGTGTCATCAACAGAACAAATATGAATTTGGGTAGACTCTGGGAGACAGTGGAGCACAGAAGGTCTTGGTATGTTATGGTCCATGGGGCCGCAAAGAGCTGGCCACATCTTAGCAACTGAATAACAATGCTAGCAAGCAACACTTACTTGTACACACTTACCAACAATATGACCTGTGAAAAATTCTTGCCATTGTACATGATACTCTCTTTCATTGCCTTTGCCATCAAGAATAAGTGCTTGAAAGTTTTTTGAAAAATGGTCTGCTGTTGATGTTAAATATAACTTAAAATACCTGTAAAAAATAAATTTCAGATGCATTTAAAACACTTAATTTTTCTGTGCACAAAACATTAGGAATTGTTGCATATGGCAACATTTCTATGGAAATGATGACAAACAGCATCAAGAATGTTTACTAACAGCTTTTAACATAAATTGTTTTTCAATTTTCAAACCTGAGATAAATATTTAAGAAAATATTTCAATACGTTATTAAAAGAGATTCAAAGCCTTGCATATATATTTGAGCTTCAGATAATGAACTATCATGCTTGCCAATATACACTGCTTAAAAAAAATAAAGGAAACACAAAAATAAGGCATCCTAGATGTGAATGAATGAAATATTCTTATTAAATACTTTGTTCATTACATAGTTTAATGTGCTGACAATAAAATCACACAAATATTATCAATGGATATCAAATTTAGCAACCCATGGAGGTCTGGATTTGGAGCTATATTCAAAATTAAAGTTGAAAAAAACACTACAGGTTGATCCAACTTTGATGTTAATTCCTTAAAACAAGTCAAAATGAGGCTCAGTAGTGTGTGTGGCCACCATGTACCTGTATATGGGTATATAGGGCATATACCCTACAACGCATGGGCATGGTCCTGATGAGGTGGTGGATGGTCTCCTGAGGCAGGGGTCCCCAACCACCCGGCCCCGGACCGGTACTGGTCCGTGGATCATTTTCTATCGTGCCACAAAGAATGAATAATCGTGATTTAAATATATATAAAAATATGTTTTTAGTAAAGAAATAGTAAAGAAGCCCTTTACTATTGGGGAAGAATTGATTTTGCTGGTCCTTGAAAAAGTGTTTCTGCGTGAAACTGGCCCCTAGTATAAAAAAGGTTGGGGACCACTGTCCTGAGGGATCTCCTCCCACACTTGGACTAAAGCATCCCCCAACTCCTGAAGAGTCTGTGGTGCAACGTGGTGTTGGTGGATGGAGCAAGACATGATGTCCCGGATGTGCTCAATTGGATTCAGATCTGGGGAACGGGCAGGCCAATCCATAGCATCAATGCCTTCATCCTGCAGGAACTGCTGACACACTCCAGTCACATGAGGTCTTGCATTGTCTTGCATTAGGAGGAACCCAGGGCCAACCGCACCAGCATATGGTCTCACAAGGGATCTGAGGATCTCATCTCGGTACCTAATGACAGTCAGGCTACCTCTGGCGATCACATGGAGGGCTGTGCGGCCCCCTAAAGAAATGCCACCCCACACCATTACTGACCCACTGCCAAAATGGTCATGCTGGAGGATGTTGCAGACAGCAGAATGTTCTCCACAGTGTCTTCAGACCCTGTCATGTCTATCATATGTGCTCAGTGTGAACCTGCTTCCATCTGCGAAGAGCACAGGGCGCTAGTGGCGAATTTGCCAATCTTGGTGTCGTCTAGCAAATGCCAAACGTCCTGCACAGTGTTGTGCTGGAAGCAAAACCGCCACCTGTGGACATCAGGCCCTCGTACCACCCTCATTGAGTCTGTTTCTGACCATATGAGCAGCCACATGTGCATTTGTGGCCTGCTGGAGGTCATTTTCCAGGGCTCTGGCAGTGCTCCTCCTGTCCCTCCTTGCACAAAGGCGGAAGTAGCGGTCCTGATGCTGGGTTGTTGCCCTCCTACAGCTTCCTCCACATCTCCTGATGTACTGGCCTGTCTCCTGGTAGCGCCTCCATACTCTGGACACTACGCTGACAGACACGGCAAACCTTTGTTTTGCTCACATTGATGTGCCATCCTGGATGAGCTGCACTACCTGAGCCACTTGTGTGGGTTGTAGACTCCGTCTCATGCTACCTCTAAAGTGAAAGCACTGCCAGCATTCAAAAGTGACCAAACCATCAGCCAGAAAGCCTAGGAACTGAGAAGTGGTCTGTGGTCACCACCTGCAGAACCACTCCTTAATGGGGGATGTCTTGCTACCTGCCTATGCTTTCCACCTGTTGTATGTTCCATTTGCACAATAGCATGTGAAATTGATTGTCAATCAGTGTTGCTACCTAAGTGGACAGTTTGATTTCGCAGAAGTGTGACTGACTTGGAGTTACATTGTATTGTTTAAGTGTTCCCTTTATTTACTTTTTTTGAGCAGTGTATTTACCTTGTGGGTGAAAGCCTAATAACATATTTATTATCTTACATTATAAAGAAACTAAAATAATTTCCTTTTCATTCCTAATATACATAAGGTTCCCTATTATCCAGATACCGGTAATACCTGATTGCAACAATATATAAACAAGGCTGAACCAGCTAGATTCTGCATTTAATTAGGAAAAAGAAATCATACCTATGCAATGCTGAAAAACTAACAAGCCTCTCTATATGGGATTCAGGTTGGAGATCTCTTCGTCTTACTGAATGTTGTTGGATGTTGGACACAGAAAGAATATCATAGTCTGAAAGAACAGACTCTAATCTCTCTGTGGGGAAAAAGAAAGTGAAGGCTTAAACACTAAATATATAAAGAGAAGTATTGGCTTATAACTACTGTAAATGGAACAAGATGCAATGATAAAAAGGAGCATCCAAGCATATCTTTCACTGAAGCTGCACTGTGTAAGTCATATGCCTCAGTCCCACTAATTTGGACTTTTATGATTTCGAAAACTCTTCTGTGTTCATCATTCATAGTCCCGAAAATATTTAATTATGTGGAATATTGTTACCTTTTAATATCTCATTTTGTTGACAAGAAAGTGCCAAAATGAAATGTATATACCAGTAATTATATCATTTTAAGAACTCTATGAAAATGACATGGAGCATGAATAAATGGCTATATTGGAAAACTATAACTGAATCAGGAATTGAAACTCAAAATTCCATACCCCATTCCAGAAATATTTCCTAAGAATTACAACTACTTGTTTCTTGCACCAGAAAAAATAGTAGATATTTAAGTTCTTTTAAAAGATCTTTTATGAGCATCAGCAGCTATTTTATACCTATCCATGCAGTACAGTACTGTTCAATAGTGCCTCATATTTTCTTACTTTACATGTATGATTCTAAAACTGTAAAGGGAGCCCTAAACTCCCAATAATAAAGATGTATCTCACCTGCCATAAGGATACTTTTAACACCATTTCAATATTTAGCTGTGCATTAAATTACCTATGGCTGTGTTTACAGTCCTGATCTCTGCATTAGAACAGTACAGGTAGCCCTTGACTTACAACAATTCATTTAGTGTCCGTTCAAAGTTACAATGGCACTGAAAAAAAGTGACTTATGACTGTTTTTCACGCTTATAACTGTTAGAGCATCTCCATGGTCATGTGATCAAAACTGAGACATTTGGTAACTGGCATGTATTTAGGGCGGTTGCAGTGTCTAGGGGGTCATGTGATTACCTTTTGCAACCTTCTGACAAGCAAAGTCAACAGGGAAGCCAAATTCACTCAACAACCGAATTACTAACTTAAGACCCTGTCACACTGGCCGACGGATGCAAAACGTTAGTAAAAAGGACACAGCGGACGAGAAAAATGTTCCATCCATTGTTATCCACTCTCAAAAGGGGCAAAAATTTGCATAACGAGAGCGGATAACACGGAAAGGAACGGACAAGGGGGAGGACGCAGGGCGGATGGAAAGCGGATGCTCCACGGAAGCCTAGCGGATGGAAACGGATGGAAGCGGATGGCACATCCGCAAGGCTTCCGGGGGAGCGCAGCAAAGCGGACACGGAACGGAAAGAGCAGATGCAGAGCAGATGCCGAGCGGATGAAACGGATGCAGAGTGGAAGCCTAGCGGATGCACAGCGTTCACGGCGCATGCGGGGAGGATGCATTGCGTCAGCCCCGCGGATATAAAGGGAAGCAGCTCCCAAGCAGGTCACCATTCAGAGGAAAGACCTGCTTCCAGACATATCGAGTGCCTTGCCAGCCTGCCCTGCATGCCTGCCTGCAGCCTTGCTGCCTGCCATCCTGCCTGCCATCCTGCCAGCCTCCCTGTCAGCCTGCCTGCCAGCCTTGCTACCTGCCTGCCTGCCAGCCTTCCTACCAGCCTTCCTGCCTGCCTGCCTGCCAGCCTTGCTGCCAGCCAGCAACCCCACAACCATGGGGAAGAAGAGAAAGCCTCAGCCATCTGCTGCCAGCCCTGGCAAAAGGGACAGGGCCACCCTCCCGCCCCCTGGCCCTCACTCTGCTTCTGCTGGGGCTTCTGTAGCACAGGCTCGCTCTTCTGCGGCTGGGGCTTCTGCTGCTTCTGCTTCTGGAGGAGCTGATGATGCTTATGGCAGTGGTGCTTCTGCTCGTGCTTACTCTGCTGATGCTGCTTCTGACAGTGGTGCTTCTGCTCGTGCTTACTCTGCTGATGCTGCTTCTGGCGGTGGTGCTTCTACTGGTGCTTAGTTTGCTGGCACTGCTCCTGCTGATGCTGCTTACTGGAGGAGCTGCTTACTCTGCTGATGCTGCTTCTGGAGGAGCTGATGATGCTGCTTCTGGCGGTAGTGCTTCTGCTGGTGCTTACTCTGCTGTAGCTGCTCCTCATCCTGCTGGTCCTGCTGATCCTGCTTGTGCTCCTGGTCTTGCTGGTCCTGCTCGTGCTCCTGGTCCTGCTCGTGCTCCTGGTCCTGCTCGTGCTCCTGGTCCTGCTGGCGCTGCTGGTGCTTACTCTGCTGCTGCTGCTGCTGATCCTGCTGGTGCCGCTGCTGCTGCTGGTGTGGAGGAGCAGCCCCCACAACCTTGAAGCCCCTCTGATGAGGGCCCATCTGGTCCTGCCAAAGGGAGGAAGAGGCATATGCGAGAACGGGAGAGGAGGCAATACTCCATTGAGGAGGAACACGAGGATGAGGTGCTGGAGTGGCTGAGAGAGAATGACTATCTATGGCGGAAGGGACACAGGCTCTACAGGGACACCAAAAGGAAGCAGGCTGCTTGGAGAGAGAAGGCGGAGAGTCTGGGCTACACATCGGAGGTGCTCCTCGGCTGGTGGAAACATATGCACACCTGGTATGGGAAGCTGCACCACAAGAAATCTGGCCAGGCCACGGTTAAGCTGACGGACAGAGAGACCTACGTCAAGGCCAGGTGCAGCTTCCTGGAGGGTGAGATCCGCCACCGAGGAACAGCCCCTCTCACAACACTCTCTCTCCGGCAGCCTGCTGAGAGCCAGTCCTCTTCCGGCCGAGAGTCAGCTCCTGTCTCCAGCCAGGTGTCTGTGGAGTGTCCCACGGCGGAGAACCTGCGGACAGCTGTTTTAACCGTGGCGGAGCGCGTGGAGGACCCTGGCGCAGTGGGAGAAAGGAGACGGCACTTCCACCACAATTCTACCTGCATCCACCCCCAGCTCCACCTCCACAGAAAGACAGAGAACCAGACAGGAGGGGCAGAGCCACACTGTCCTGCTGGAGATCAGGGACACCATCCAGAGCAGCATAGATCTCCTCTCTCAGCTGGTCCACACCGACTCCCCATCCTCCAACCGCAAGCCCTTCCTCACCTATGTCAACCAGACCCTCACGGACATGGCGGAACCCTAGTACCAGGTAGTGAAGGACCGGATCACCGAGCTGCTTCACAACCCTCCAGACCAACATGAACCTGCTCCCACCCAGTCCAGGTCTGCTCCTCCACCCCAGGTGATGTCCCTCCCATTCCAAGGCTTTCCACAGGCCCTCACCTACCAGGGCTACGGCTACCAGGAGGTCCAGCAGCACAGGCAGCAGCCCTTCCCAGTCCAGGCACAGGCTCATCGGACGCCACCGTTGCCACCGGTTCCACTGATGCCACTGATGCCACCCACACCACTGATGCCACCCATGCCACTGATGCCACCCACGCCACTGATGCCACCCACGTCACCAATGCCACCGCCAGTCATCACACAGCTGCAGACCAGACAACCCCACTACACTGCTCCTTCCTCCACCCCACAGCCAAGCCCGGCCTCAGTACATTTGTCGTTGGTATTGGGACTGACATCTCATGGCATGGAGGAAGGACCTCTCAACATCACGGGGCTGAGCCAGCTGTCTGAGAACTTCCTCAACACACCGTCCCATTGTCCTCTCGGGGCCAGGTACCCCAGTGGCGCTTCAGACCAGCACTCCAGCAGCACCCACCTCCACAGCACCTGGACCCTTCACCCGAGACTGGGCACACCTCCGAGTGACCGATAAAGAGTGCCAGAGACTGGGCGGCAACCTGTAGACTTTATTTGGACACTTGACTTGGGTCATTTTTCTTTTACAGCTTGTTATTAATAAAGATTATCTTTGCTTCACACACTTGCTTCATTTATTTTTGTAAATAAAGTCTTGTTGGAAACTTTTAGAAATGGTTTAAGCCTTTGCATTCTTCTGGGATGGGTAAGGATAGCAGTGGGGTGGGCAGGGATACCTTTGGATGGGTAATAGCTGTGGAATGGGCAGGGATACCTGTGGGATGGGCAGGGATACCTTTGGGATGGGTAATAGCTGTGGGATAGATAAACCTCCAGTGCAAGCATAGTGGGACTGTATCGTCCACCCTCCCAGGTGCCACACCTATGGCCCTTTATTATCAATAATAATGTAATCATTCATCCACACATGTCAACATAAACACAACTCTTTATTAAATGCCCTGTTCATTGTAGGCCCACCCAACATACATGGCCCAATCTCATCAGTGTGATGAGACAGGCTGAAGGAAGCATCCATTAATCATCTACCATCCTTGTCTTGCCACTCCACTGCTCCAGCTGGGGAGTTGCACCAGTGTTTCAGGAGGTTGCGCTGCTTCTTCCCTTCACGTGAGGCTCTGTTGGGGCCTTGCACATCCTCAGTGTCTATCTGGTTTTGCCCTTGCCTCCATTCCCCAGGCTCCACGTCCCCATTGCCTTGTTGGAGGTCCACGAGCCTGTTCTGCAAGACTGGGTAGCGGGTGCGCATGAGATTGTGCAGGATGCAGCAAGCTTCCACGATCCTCCTCATGGTCTCTGGGCGATGCTGCATGGTGGTGAGAAGTACCTGGAACCTGTTGGCCAGGATGCCAAAGGCGTTCTCCACCACCCGCCTTGCCCTGGACAGCCTGTAGTTGAAGATCCTCTCTTCACGGGTGAGGCATCTGGGGGTGTAGGGCT
>BLBF01000007.1:13938196-13958299 GCA_015471245.1 Laticauda colubrina | reverse complement strand
TATTATTTCACCTAAAACAGTTAGTGTAAACAATGTTATCCCTAACACCGTCGATGGCTCCAACGGTGTGTGGGAAGTTCCACCTCTGATACCACTGCTCTGCAACTTTCTTCCAGCCTTCTTCAGTGGAGGGGCACTGGAGGAGCTCCTCCATGTATTCTTCGATGATGGCCTGCACCACTTCTCTGACCACAATGCTGATGGTGTTGTGTGGCATCCTCCAGCCGTACTGCATGCTCCTGAAGGTGGTCCCTGAGGCCAGGTGGTGCAGAGTCAGTGCCACCTTGAGCCCAGGGTCAAGGCTGGGCCGGAAGTTGGTGCTCTGCTTGGTGAACCTGGGTGTCAGCCACTGCACAACTTTGTCAAACATGGCTGGAGGCATCCTCATGAAGTTCTGGAATGCACGAGGGTCTTCGTTCCTCAGCTCCACCATCAGCTTGTTATACAGTCCGTACTCTGCTCTTCTGGCGATCCATCTTTGGACCCAGATGCTTCTTGGCCGCCTCCTTTTCTTCCTGTAGTAGAGTTCGCACTGTTGCAGAAGGATGGTGGCTGCCGAAAGGACTTTGTCACAATCCACAGTGGACATGACTGGATGCTGTGGAAGAGTCAGAGGCAGATGAAGGCTGCAGAGGTCTGCACAGCTGGGCTGCTGGGCTGAAAGTGAGATCCAGGTGAGTTGCTCCCCCTTTTTATAGGCAATATAGGTTTTCCACTAGGTATCCTTTTGCATCCTCTAGGCATCCTCTAGACATCCTTAATATCCGAGATAGGTCCCCTCTGCGAACGTTTTTTCCATTTTAAATGCTTTCTTTGCGTGCTCCATCCGCTTTCATCCTTTCTCCATCCGTGCTACTAACGCTGCGCGTCCGTTCCACATCCGTTCCGCTTCCTCCCTGTGTCTGCTTTCTGCTGGAGCGGATGCGAGTTGCGCGGATGCGCAGCGGATGCCTAGTAGATGTAGCGGACGCGTAACGGATGCCGATGGATGCAGAACGGACGCGTTGGATATATTTTCCGCTCAGAAAGTTTTGAGCAGCTCAAAACTTTTTGAGCGGATGAAATGTCAATGGAGGGATGCTGGACGGATAGAGACGAAGAAAAACGGACGCAGTGAGTACAGAACGGATACATCGCGTTAACCAACGGATGGCAAGTGTTTTTCTCCGTTTTACATCCTCTTTCCATCCGTTGGTGCAGTGTGACAGGGGCTTTAACAACTTCAGTGATTCACTTCACAAATGTAGTGAAAACTCACTTAAGAAATTTCTCACTTAGCAACATACATTTTGGGCTCAATTGTGGCCTACCTGTATTTCTATCCAATTCTGTACCCGTTTCTATTTGTATGATCGTAAAATGGGACAAGACAGTTAACAAACGTCTCACTTATCAACATAAATGTTGGGTTCAACTGTGTAGTAAATCCAGGATCACCTGTATGGGGAACTAGTGTATTTTGGAGACAAGATATCTTCCAGCACTCATAATCCTCCCCAAGGAGAAGAGGACTTCCTCCTTTTTTCTTACATACCCCTTTCAACCGGTTTACAACTATGTGCAGCCCCCGCCCTGGCCAATGAGTTTCCCCGCCCCCGCCCTCAAAAGTTCCCTCTTCCCAGGCAACCTCCGGCTAATCCCCGCCGTCATTGCTGCGAAGACTCGCAAAACGACCGCCACTGCATCCGTGTGCCCGGCCTCTCCCGGATGGAGAGACAAGAGTTCAGCTTCTCCAAATAGGCTTCTTTCCAGAAACTCTCCGCCACGGCCAAAGGCTTTGCCCCACCGCCGCCCCCAGCCTCTCGCTCGGCTTCAGCCGGGGATTCGTCCCAGATTGCGCCACCCCAGACCGAAACGAAACAGCCCGCTGGCCGAGCCGGAGGAGGACCTCTCGGGTTTCTGTCCGTGGTGGACAGCGAGGCCAAGCTCCCCCTCCGCCCTCCGCCTCTTTTTTTCCAAACACTCACCGAATCGCGACTCCCGATGCTCGCCCCGGGGTCGCTGGGTGGAAATCCCGAGCGCTATTAGCGGCAGCAGCAAAACGGGAAGCAGCCGCCGACCGGAACGGGACTGAGGCGGCATAGTCGCCGGGCGGCGGCGGCGGCACAACTCCTTCTCCTCCTCCTTCCTTCCTTCGCGCTCGCATCAGCCGACCGTCCAGCCTTCCTCCTCCGGCCCCAGGGCGGCTCTCTCGGTCTCTCTCCCTCACGCACGGAAGACGAGCCGGCCTCCCGCGGAGCATGACGGGCCGACAGAGCGGGCGCCATCTTGTTCCGTTCGGGAAGGGGAGGAGCGTCTCCCGGCGACGCCGAGGGGAAAAAAAAAAGCGGCTCCGTTTTGGTTGCCCTCCTGCTTGTTAAGCGGAAGAGGGGTTAGCTGATGCGAGAGTTAGCTCTGGTCTCTGGGGAATAACGAAGAATGCTTTTATTTAAAAAAAAAAAACCTTTTTCCCGGGCACTCCTGTGCCGCTTTACTCAGCGCTCGGCAAACGGAGGTTTCATAAAGACGTGTTAACTCGGTGGCGCAGCGCGCTCAGCTTGACATAGGCGGACAGTTAAGTCGCCCAGCCCTGATAATTACTGTAGTCCTCGATTTAACGACCACAACGCAGTCCCAAATGGAGCATTTGTTGAGTTTCTCCCCATTTACCACCTTTCTTGCCACCGTTGTTCAATGAACCACAGCAGTTTGAGAAGTTAATAACCCAGGGGTTCAGTGAATCCGGCTTCCCCATTGACTTTTGCTTGTCCGAAGGTCGCCAAAGGGGGATCACATGTCCCAGGGACACAGCAACAGGTTGCCAAGCATCTAAATTTTGATCACAGACCCTGCTGCAAAGGTCGTAACTGTGGGAAATGGTCGTTAGCCGCATTTTTCAGGGCCACTGTAACTTTGAACGGCCACTAAATGAATTGTAAGCCGAGGACTGCCTGTGCAAGGACTATGTGGAAAGGTAGGAGTTGCAGATTAGACTGGAAGGGTGACAACCTCAAAGAAGAACAACCCCCCCCCCCCAAAAAAAAAAAGAAAAAAAGGAAAGCTTCATGGAAGTGTCTCTTATGAAGTTACATGGAATGGAACTCCGTTTAGGAGAACTTGCTTTCCATTTGGGAGCTACTGAAAAAGGACTCCACTCAGGAGTTGTCTCTTAGCTTGTCCCATAACTCAAAAAGACAAAGAAGTCCTTGGTCAGAGTGTTGAAACTGTCAGGGGCATTCTTACCCCGAGATCTGAAGGATAGCCCTGGCACTAGTATTTCCTTAGAAACTGAAAGCTCTGCATCCAGTGGCACAGATGGGTTTTTCAGTCCTGAAATTGTCCCCAAGGGTGCTTTTTCAAGAGGGCAGCTGGACTTTCTGGTTTTTCTTTGAAGACGTTTTGCCTCTCATCCAAGTTGCTTCTTCAGCTCTGACTGGATGGAGCTGAAGAAGCTTCTTGGATGAGAAGCAAAACGTCTTTAAAGAAAAACCAGAAAGCCCAGCTGGCCTCTTGAAAAAGCACCCTTGGGACAACCATGACCTGGATGACCGAGAATCTCCATTGATGTCCTGAAATTGTGTTCTTATTCTGCCCTCTGTTGCTATAAAGTGGATTTATTGGAGGAGAAAAAAAGTTTTGAAATCCTACGAGGGTTCCATTTCCCATCAATTGTTATTTTGTTTGGCTTTATATTAAAGGGTTTTTTTTTTTTTCTTAAGTTCTGGAGTAAGATTCAGCAATGGAGGACTGGTTTGAAAAGGAACTTGAAGGGGTCTTTGGCGGTTTCTTAGCTTATTTTCTTGCAGACGTTTCATTACTCAAAACTAGGTAACATCATCATCGCTAGTAAGGAGTGCTGTTTGCTGTCAGTTTATATTCTGATGTCTTGTCTGTGTTGGTCCGAATGGTCTCAAAGAGATTCTTTGCTTGGGCTGTTTACCAGTGGCTTTTGGGCAATTTCTTGATTTGGGGTATTGTTTACTTGTTGGTCTAAAGTTAACCTTGAAGTTTATCTGTGCTGATCTGGGTGCTGATTCTGTTGGATAGGTGCTTGGGTCTTTTTGTTCCCTTTGGGCCTGGTGGTTGATTGTCTTTTTTACATAGTCCATAGATGTTAATGTTTATGTCTGTTGATAGCTTATTTTGTCAGTATGCCAGGCTTCAAGAAATTCCCTGGCAATTTTGGCCTGGTCTAGAATTGTTATTTTCCCAATTGAAACTATGGATAAATCTGTCTATATGTTGTGAAATTAAAAGAATTTTCATCATGTCTTTGACTGCTAGTTGGTGTTCATGGATGCATTCTGCAGTCTTCTGCCTGTTTGTCCTAGTAATAATTGTTGCACTTCTTACATTATATCTTATAGATGACTCCAGTATTTTTCTTCTGGGGTTGCTGGGTCTTTTGGTTTGCTTAGGATGTTTTGAAGGGCTTTAGTTGGCTTGTGTGCTATGCTGATTCCACGTGCTTGTAGTTAGTGGTGGGTTTCAAAGAGGTTTACCATTGGTTCAATGCACGCGGCTTGGTGGGCATGCTTTGCTCATGCACACTTTGTGCACGCACAGAGGCTTTCCTACTCACCTCCTGCAATCCCTGTTGCTTCAACAGCTGACACAAGGCAATCTGCTGTACCGTACAAAGCAGCTGTGCTTCAAAAGCAGGGAATAAAGGTCGGTATAGGAGCCGGGGCAGGCGCATGGTCCAACAGCAGTTCATCAGAACAGGTTCAGTCTCAGCTGATCTTCGGTACAACCAGTATGCCAGAATTGTGCCAGACCGGTAGAATGGCACCACTGCTTCTAGTTGGTGGCGGTTTCTGAGATATTCTTGATGGCAGGAAGTTCAATAAAAGTGGCTATCATTAATGTATAGCATTCCAAATCTAATTACAAAGGAGTTACAAGGAAGCAAAAAAATCCAGGCCTAAAGGAATCACTATCAATATTTTATCTTAGGAAACAGATTCCAGTATTATACAGTCCCTATCCTGTATCAGAATACTAAAGTATCTACAGGAAATAGCAATCATGTAGCAGATATGAAATCTCTAACTTGGGTAGCATTTTGCAAAAAAAATCTGTTGTACTAAGAATTTTTCATGTAATTTAATGAGCAGCAGATTTTAGAAAAAAAATAATCCAACTTCAAATTATTTCTTAATATACCAGAATAATCTGGCAACCATTGCAGCAACTCCATGGTCACATAATTTAGTCAGTTGCTTGACAACTGGTTGTTCATGACAGCTGTATTGTCCAGGAGGCATATGCAACCTTCTGACAAGCAAAGTCAATGGGAAAGCCAAATTCACTCAACAACTGAGTTACTAATTTAACAATTGCAGTGTTTCACTTAACAAATGTGGCAAGAAATGAGGCAAAACTCAACAAATTTCTCACTTAGCAACATACTGGGCTCAATTGTAGTCATAAATCGAGGACTACCTATATTTCTACCCAATTCAGTACCCCATTTCTATTTATAAAGGTAACTAAGCAAATATATTTATTTCTAATTTGTATAGTTTAAATCGTATTTCACTACCAGTAACATTTGCCCCTTAAATATGACCCATCATTTTGCTACACCTAATCCAATGTTCAGTGACATACTACCGAGAGTGAAAGTGGTATTATTTGGAGAAAAAGGGAGATAGTACTCAATTTTAAAGAGATATCTTGTGAGACAAGCTACATATAGTATTAGTGACAGGATTCCTCAACGTACTTTTTGCTAGCACTTACAACTGTAATCTCATTATTGAAGTCCTTTTGGATTTACCTGATTAAGGGAATTGTTCTGATTGATCTCTACCCGTAGCCAAACAAATGATGCTGTAGTTGTGCTGGCAGAATGCTTGAAGGCTGTAAAAGGTCTGGAGGAAGAACCAGCTTCTACTCATCTATAACAAGGTGGAGTACACCCCCCCCCCAAGTAATACTTTGTTCTTTAACTCTGAAATAGTGCTTCCCTGGTCTAAGCTGGTATGCAAGGTGCAATTTGGGAGTCTTCCTGGATTTATAGCTCCTGCTTAAGGAGCAGGTGGAAGCCATGGAGGGGAGGGGGGGCAGCTTTCACAGATTTATCTATTGTGCCAATTGTACCTTTCTCTGGACTGGGAAGGCTTGTTTATGGTCAGTCATGCTTTGGTCACTTCCTGTTTGAATTACTGCAATGCATTCTACTGGACCGTCCAGAAAGTCAACTGGTCCAGAAGGCAGCAGCCCACAAGTAATGGGAACCCCTTGATTTGCCCATGTTAAGGCCTCTGTTATGTTGCACAAGCTTCTAGATTTTTTTCCAGGTTGCAGTTCAAGCTGGTCTTCACCTTTAAAATCCTATATGGTACAGGGCCAGGTTATATGCAGGCATCTACAAGACATCTACCGGTCCTGACAGGGCGAGCATGCTCCTGGCTTCTTCCCTTACATATTGCAGTCCGGTGGTAGATAGAAAGTATGCCTTTTCCGTGGCAGCCCCTACCTTATGGAACACTCTGCATCACTGAAGTTAGGCCAGGCCTCTACCCTCCAGACTTTCCATAAAGTTTTGAAGGCCTGGTTTTTCTCTTCCCAAGTGCTAAAGTACTATTAGATGACCACATCATTACTTAATGCCAGGTTTTTGCTGTTTTTAATGACCTGGCTTTAGTTTTAATGCGTTTTTGTATGTTCTTTCAACTTTTGATCGGAAGTCATTCAGAATGGATTATAAGATGAATGGCTATAAAATGTTTGAAATAAATAAAAGGAAAATAGGTACAACAAATATTCCTAAGAACGTGCTCAAAATATTGAGATTAACAAAGATGGAGATCATTGAGCTTAGGGCAGTTGAATTGTTTTCTTCCCCAACTTTATGAAAAGGTTACAGTATAATTTGTCTTTACTTTCAATTTAGCAGCCCAGCTTGTTAAGTAAACTATTGTATTTTTAGAGAAGCTGCATGCAAATGTTACAAAGCAAAATTTTATGGTTTATAAAATGTAATTTTATTTAATGTTATTTTGTTACATAGGGCATTAACATTTTCACAAGGCTTTTTTGGGACTACAATCAATGATTAGCAACACACAATAGTGGTCCATCTACCTACAGAACAAATCACTGGACGAACTTGACACCTTCATACATGTGCACAAATCTGCATGGAAAAGTTTTATACTTGGACATGTGACCACTTTCCCCATTCCAGTGTTAAGAAATGACATGCAATTTAGTCTGCCAAAAAGGCACTCCCTGTTTTCTGGCAGTAACATGCTGCTTCTAAGACATAATCAAGTGAATACCAGAACTACAAAGGCAGGAGTGTGATATTTTATTGGGAGGGGATAGCAATTGAACAGCAGCAACTGAAGAGTAAGAAGAGTCCCTGTATTTAAACACTCAATAGCTCCTGCTGTACACGTATGTAGGAAGCCACACCACTATGCTTTTTTATGTAGCCCAATACTCCCCATATCCTACAGAAAGGAATTAATAGCATGTAAAAATCAAACCAAGTAACCCCTGGATAATTAGGGAATGTGAAGAATTGTACTGCATAAAACTCTATAGTTGCATTACTCAAACATTTGTGTCTTTTTTGTAATACCAAAACAATTGCTTGAAGGACCTGGTTCAGATTTCTTTAAAAAATACCAAATAACTTTAGTCTGCTACTTAAGTGTTTGGAAATTATGTTTATATGAAATTTAAGCCAGTATTAATACTTTTCTACAGCAGTAACCGCACACCAGGAAGGCCAAGACAAACACAAATCAAGGAATGGATTTTTCCCAAAGCTGCAGTGTGAAAAGACTATAAATTGATTTCCATACATATGGATGGGTTCTCTTTGCTATAGGAAATCCAAGTGGAGCTATAAGGAATGAGACGTGTAAAAAGATTTCTTGAGGAGGAGAATGACACTCCAGGTGCAGCTTAATTTTCTGCACCTTCCGCAGCATCACATTCTTCTCCTGCGCTGTCTGATGTCCATAACTAGAAAGAAGCACAACCAGACTGAAGTATAGCATATTCAGTTTAAATATACACTCATTCTGCCCTTCAGCCCTCAATAGCTTGCTGGAACAAACGACTCCTTCCTTCCCTCTTCCCCACATATGTTGAAATCTTCTAAATGGCAAATAACTAATGGCAAAGATAACTTGAGTTTTTAAATGATGAATTCATACTCCTTTAAATGGCTTTATCTACATCATGTGAAACTGTTAACATTATTTGTATAATGTAAGTCATAAATGCATTTTGTTTTAAGTTTAGCCAAGGGAAATAATCTTAGAAAGACAGTATCAAGAATGTATGTCTACTTTTATTCCTATAATAAACAGCCTTGACTTGCAACTATTATTCCTAAAGGTATTTCCCAAAGAATCACAATTAAGAGTTGCAAACTTAGATTTTAAACACAGTTATTCTGAGAAAATTAAAAGGCATATCTTACTGTGAGGTTGTCTCTAAGCAACTGCATGATGAGTGTGCTATCTTTGTATGAATCTTCATTCAGTGTATCAAGTTCAGCAATGGCTTCATCAAAAGCCTATAAGAAATAAAAAAACAAAAACAGTCTTACTCATTTCAGGAAGAAAACCTCCACAAAGTAAACATTTAGTTAGAAAGCTAAAGTCGCTTTATTCATAAGTGTATCTTATTTCTTTAATGAAAACTGCTCTGAATTATATTTAGGAACTAATAATTATTAATACAAAACCTGTTTGATGAAGCTTTCAAGCAAAAAAAGGGGAGGCATACTTAGCCACAATATTTTAATCTGCTGAACAAGATTTATCATACATACTTTAGATAACAAGGCAAAAGAGAGCAATCAGTCCTAAACACTGTTGCCTCAAATTAATTTTCATTGTGATCAATGAAGGCAAAGATGCAACCTTATATAGTGGCAATCACATCCTGAAATCACCAAGTGAAAAGCTTTGAAGACCAATTAAGTGCCCTTTTATACAATTCACTGTTAATGGGTCTCTAGTGTTCTCATTTAAGAAAATAAGCAGATGGGGACGACGAATGTGCACACACACAAAACAACTTACTGTCTTGGCCAATGTGCAAGCCAATTCTGGATTGTTGAGAATCTCATAATAAAACACCGAAAAGTTAAGCGCTAGACCTAAACGAATTGGATGTGTAGGTTGCATCTCTTTCTTGCTGATGTCAAATGCTTCTTGATAAGCTGCCTGTGAATTTTCTATTGTTTCTGTGAAGAAAAATGAAAAATGAAAGCAGCCTCAAAAATTAGCCAGGACTAGTATTATCCACACAAGCATGACATACACATAATACTCCTGCTTTTTATAATGGCTTCATACACATTTGTTCTGACTGAAAATAGAGGTTTAAATAAACACAGTACTCACGTTTCCTGTCATCTCCACTTGCAACTTCTGCAAGATAACGGAAATAGTCTCCTTTCATCTTCAGATAAAAGACCTTACTCTCTGGATTAGTTGCATTGGCTATTAAGTATTTGTCCAGCAGTTCCTATCACAATAAAAAAAAACACAAAAGTGACCATTTGGTCATGTATCACCTCGCTTGGATTCAGGTAAAATTTTACCACCGTAAAAGGGCAGCACATTCAATTACACGATCACATTAAAAACATTTTAACTACTGTACTATGTTGTAACTGGGCACAGTTCCATTTTGGGTACGATAATGCCTTTAATAAAAGTAATGTTCTAGGGTTATCTTGCTAGTTGTGCAACACACAATATCTATTCTAGGCCAACCTTTCCGGTCTGGCATGGGGGGAATGGTTTGTGTGAAGGGCAGGTGTGCATATGCAGGTACAGCTTCATTTGTGTGAGCAGTGGCTCCACGGCCTGGGTCTGGTAGTGGGCCGTGGCCCACAAGTTGGGGACCCCTGATCTAGGCAGTACCTATACAAATTATTAACAAGAAATTGAGGACACATACTCATTAACTTTTATTATCTGGCACTTTAAAGTGAGGAAAAAGCACATAAATTTAAAATAAACACAAAATAAATGCACTATTAATTATGTAGCTGTCCATGTTATATCAAATTCTGGGCAGGTTCCAATCAATAAAAAACAGTATAATACTTATACCCATTAAAACCATAAATATTAAAAACCTGGCAGTTAGGCTTCCAACATTCTTGTTAATTCCTCTCATCTACCTCACCCAATTCCAATGTTTGGGGGAAAAGCAAGGTCTTTTTAAGTATTTTTCAGAAGGCTAGGAGGATAATTTAACTGGAAATTCACCCCACATTTCATTCATTATTTGAAGGTAACCTGCATAGCTCTCCCTATTTTCCCTCACCTTTGAAACAGTTTTTCAATTCTTAATCAAATGCCTTAATTACTGTACTATTCTAGAGCTCTAGAAATATTCACTATAAATATTAATATAACTTTTCTGAAACATTCATTGGGTCAGGAATCCCATTCACCTGCTCACCCAGGATGATTTAAAAAAAAATGCTATCAAGGAATGACTGTACCTTTGATTCAGTTGAGATATTGATCCTTCACCTGTTTTCCTTCCTCAACCCTCTTTTGTTGTTATTGTTCTTCACTCAACCCTCTTCTTCTGTCTTGTTCTTTCAGCACTATGTAATATATACATTACTTAGCTCTCTAATTTAACTAATAAATGGATCCCCTGTGTTCACAATCCAAAAAATAAGAGTTTCTGAAAAATATTGCTAGAGTGATGATTCTAAAGGTGGGTGGAACAGAGTTATTTTTCCAAAATTTCTCCCAGCATTGTTTTCTCTCCCTCCCTCTCTAAATGGCCAGAGAAGGATAGATCAGGCCAAAGCATGTAGTTCTGGGTAGAAAGAGAGTAAGCAGAACATAGTCGACTTAATTTGCAAAGGGATGTGCAGCTAAAAGACAAGAATGGTAACAGGCAAATGTAAATGCCAGGGGTTTGAACATGAAAACTAATACAAGGTGGGCTTCTTTAAAATCAGTACCAGGTATAAATAAGCTAAAAATAAAATCCTGAAATAAAATAAATAGGTGCAGATAGTCCTCAACTTACAACGTTCATTTAGTTACAATGGCATTGAAAAATTTGATATATTACCATTTTTCATAGTTACATTTCCAGCATCTCCATGGTGACATAATCAAAATTCAGATGCTTGGCAACTGGTTCATATTTTTGACCATTGCTGTGTCCCTGAGTCACGTGATCACCTTCTGCAACCTTCTGATAAGCAAAGTCCCTGGGGAAGCCAGATTCACTTAGCAACCACATAACTAACTTATCAATTGCAGTGATTCACTTAACAATTGGGATAAGAAAAGTCACAAAATGGGACAAACTCACTTAACAAATGAAATTTTGGGCTCAATTGTAATCATAAGTCAAGAAGTACCTACAATGGTGGGCTGACTTGTATTCTTATCCAATCTATTCTGAAAGCTCACTTTCAAGCTTACAAAGCAATCATCAAAAAACCTAATTTTAAAAAGCATTTTTTAATAATTACTCTTTATATATTTATGTCTAGGGTTCGATATTAAAATCTGTCAATTGAATCAGACTGCCCAATAAAAAAAATATTTTGCAACTAAAATTCTTGAGCAGCAATAGGGAGTTCTTTGGGATGGTTTTCAAGTCATTTGAATGTTACATTAATACCATTCTGTACATGTTTATATGCTTTTCTAATTTATAAAATTATCCAAGCCTGAAAAACAATAGATTGTGTGTGATAACTTGTATTTGTGTAGTGTGGCAAGCTGTAGAATCCCTTCTCAAATGAATATGCAAAAGGGATAAAAGATACAGAAAGCCTAATTTTTTTCCCCGGTGGTAAAATGAAACTTCTATCAGAATTTCTATCTTCACTTTTCTAATTTTGACTTAAATAATTATCTTAATAGTGCAGAAGCACCACGCTGCTCAATGCAAAAATTATGTGCAGAATTTTCCAAAACAGTGCAGAAGAGTAGTCAGTTTACTTTGACCTTTTAACTTTTCCATTTGGGGGAAATTTCTCTTAACATTAGGTGATTACTTTAAACATTTCTATAGTTTCATATATTTAGTTTAAATGTCTTAAATTTAGCTATCTGGGAAGTCTTATACTATTCTCCTTATTGAATTCTTTTGAACTGAAAATGCATACAAATCTGATTTACAATGAAGCATTTCTGCCAACAGTGTGCATTCTGAAACACTATGTTCAAACATGAAATGCTCTATTGATGTACCAAAAACATCTATTTGTGGGTCTTTCTTGATCCTTACACATATTTAAGCATCATCTCTCATTTTCCTTTTAGTATCTCTATAATAGTAATTAATACAGCTGTAACAGCTACTTATTCCCAGTAACCTGATATCTCAAACACTCTTGTAATCTTGCTACATTGCTCCACTTTTTTAAAGAATTAAAAATAACTAGTTATAGAACTGGAAACATCATCTTTGCTTATTTACAATGTAAAGTCTGTAAACACTTATACATTCCGTTTGTCTTATCTAATAACATTGCAGGTTTGATTTGCCACCATTAGGAATTAAATCTCTTGGCCTATGACTTGTCATCAAGTCCTTTAGGTAAGTAAAATACTTATATTGAAGGAAAAAATGTGAAATTATCTCTTTCAAGTCATGCTCAGGAGTAGTGATATAATATTAAGCATTAAATTTCATTACACCATTATGAAATATGGGAAATTGCAGCCTTTATGTGAATTTATGAACAGTATGCTGTTGTCTTCATACTGAACATTTACTTGTTTTGTATTAAGATTGTTGTTTAATTTTCAGTATGTACTTACTATGCCACATGTTGTAATTCTATATACCTACTATAAACCAAATTATTAACATTATCCCTTAATTGCTTTAAAATGACCCAAGCTCTCAATAATCTTCATTCAAAAACTCTTAAGATAGTTGAATCAGATTAAACAAACAATAAGTATTGAATTGTGTACTTTACTCTCAAATTTACTCCTTTGAAATAAAGAATATTGCAGCAAAACTTCCTTAGAAGTAAACAGGTTTAGGGACACATTGCTACAATATTTGGATTGCTGATATCTTCATCTAGAACAAAATATTATTCAGCATTCAAATTTTACACTAACCAAATTTTGTACTAACTGCATTATGTACCATTTAATATTTTATTTTATTAATCAAGGGAGAACAAGGAACCTTGAAATGCTTGTGCGGTCCCTTGTAACTTCAAACAGCTACATAACTGAACCCTAAATTTCAAAGGGCACAGACCACACATTGTCATTTTTTTCTTAGCAATTAAAACATATTTTTAAGGCCAGGCGCCCCATAAGAAAGTCTCACTGATACATTCCCAAAAAACAAGAAATGGAGATTCAATGAATACATACCATTATCTTTTAGAATATTTAATGCACACTAATTTATTTCAAGTTGAAGCCTGAAATATTATTGCTAAAACAAATCACTCAACAACTTAAATCTAATGCTAGTACTTTAAATGTCAAAATGTCCATATACAATGTTCTACATTACTTTCAACTTTATGTATACATTTAAGTAATGTAAGGTTATGGGCAGATAATGCAAAGAGGAAACATGTAGATTAGTTATGACCAAATTAGTCCAATTATAAATTCTGATATTGATAATACTTTTGGGAACCTAACCATTTTAGCACTATATTTCTGAAAAGCAATTTTGATGCTTTTAGCAAAAACAAAAAAACATTTCCCATATTCAATCTAATTTTCACAATTAGGTTCATGTGGGAAACATCACTGGATAATCAAGGATGTTGCTATTATAAAAGGAAACATTTTTGCCTTCCAATACTTCATACAAATGTTAATAAAAGAATGTCTGCCCCTCCGCTTAAGGGATTAAGTATTCAATGATTCAGCAATAACAACAATCTTTCTATGATACTTGTTTTGTCTATTCTTATTTTGTTTGGAGATAATAGGCATACTGGCTGCTCAGAATTCATAATAAAATGAAGACACATATAATTCTAGGAAATGGAAATAATTTCAAAAATGCCTCGTTAAAAATAACAAATTGGCCTTGATGGCTCAAACCTTATAGAGCAGAGACAGGAGATTTAGTGTTTCCAGATGCTTTGAACACCAACTCCCCTGAGACCCACTTAGCATATTCAAAAACAGCAAATATTTGAGATAAAAGTATATTTATTACAACAAAATGTCTTGCCACCGTTATTCAGTTTAAGTCTTTAGAGAGATCTCTCCAAGGTTATATATCACTTACACTCAAAACGTATAAGTGTAGATTGTAGCAGAGACAATCTAAATGTGCTAGCTAGTCAGGAAAGAGAACATTCTGTTTTTCTCCCAGAATTTTCCATGTATTCCCCAAAATACACCACTCTGAGCATCAGAATTAGTTCATGCAATTCTTAAGTACATTATCCAGAATAGGAAAAAAAATTAATAATGTTCTGGATGGGTACATCTGGATCTAAATATAACTCACCAGGGCATAATATACTATAGAAACGTTGTTTCTATCTATTATGTCTTGTCTGATACATGTATCCTATCCAAATCTGGGACACGCTCCAGATTGCCTCCAAATATTAGCCTATGAACTGTAAATTTGAATGTACAGAAAAAGGAATAAAAATACATAGGAAATAATAGTCTGTATTCAACTTAATTTCAATTCAATTCAATTCAATTTAGTTTTTTACATACCCTCACCAACTCTTGAATTTCAGTGCCTTGGACATTATACAAAGGCCAAAGTAAGTTTCAGTTTATAAAATATATGGCACATTTCAAGTTCCAGGATTTTGTGAAGTTAAATTTGCTTAAAATTGAACTAGTTAAGTTTATTTACCAGGTTAGGTCAAACTGGAAATGTGTTTATTTTTCTGCAAGCACCAGAAATAAAAACTATCCCTCAGATGTAGATCAAAATTAGATTTATCTGAAACAATGCTGGAAAAAAAGCTATTTTTTCATATGAGCTATATGAGCTATTCTTTAACTCCTGAAAATCATCACTGAAAGCTCAGAATCCAAGAAATAATGTGAAAGACTGTGAGGATGGAAGATAAGCAAATATTGTCCTGCATTCCTACCTCCTAGAAAAGCTTCAAAATATTTGATTGTTCTATAAATCATCTGCAAAACTTGCTGTAAAATATTCCTTCTGGTCAGTCTGGATTTTATCAAATGTTTAAACTCAAACATTTATGTTTTAGCATTCTTTTGCAGAACAAAATTTGAGCAAATGTCTAGCAATACTGTAGTACTAACACAGGAATTTATGCTTCAAAAATTCAACTCAATATATCTTACTACTGTATTCTACATTAATAATTAGGCTGTTTCAACCGAAACTCATTATATCAAAGAATAAAGGATTCATATGTGTAACTTAGTATCTCAAAACTAAGCATTTATTGGAGCTGAGCATGATAAGCAAAGTTATTGATAATGGTTTAAAAGCTATAGATTTTACAAATTAAATTTGTAGACAGATTTATAGACAAATTCCTTGTGTGTCTAATCCCACTTGGCCAATAAAGAATTCAATTCCATTTAATGCCATGCCATTACTGTAAGATTCATTAATTTTGTTTAAATACATGAACATTTAAAACAGATAATATTGAACTGAATTATATAATTTGGTATGTTCTACAAACATGAACAATCCTATATGACTTGTACAAAATATATTGCTAACTATAATTGTAATCTGTCATTATGCAAAGACAGACTAAGTACATTAGTGTAAATGACTTCTTTTCTAAGGCTTAGACTTCCTGAGCAGTTTATAGAAATCCAGCTAAGTAGTACTTAGCTGATCCTGGCTATTTAACAAGGTAAGTAGAATCGACTGGACAGATTTGAATGGAAGACCACCATGAACTTTCAAGATTGTAGACCAGGGGTCCTCAAACTTGGCAACTTTAAGACTTGTGGACTTCAACTCCCAGAATTCTTTAGCCAGTACAGCTGGCTGAGGAATTCTGGGAGTTGAAGTCCACAAGTCTTAAAGTTGCTAAGTTTGGAGACCTCTGTTGTAGACTATATACTGGGAATTTTAAAAGTATTCCAGAACAGGGGGCCCCAACCACCAGGCCCCAGACCGGTACCGGTCCGTGGATCATTTTGTACCGGGCCGCAAAGAATGAATAATCGTGATTAAAATATGTATAAAAATATGTTTTTAGTAAAGAAATAGTAAAGAAGCCCTTTAATATTGGGGAAGAATTGATTTTGCTGTTCCTTGAAAAAGTGTTTCTGCGTGAAACTGGTCCCTGGTACAAAAAAGGTTGGAGACCACTGTTCTAGAAAAAAACAGTGGCAAAACATTTGAGTCAGACTTTGATCTATTGATTAAAACTGTTAGACAACTACCTCTTAAGCTGATATTTCAAGCTGAAAAAAATAGAAACTTGCTTGTATTGGAGAAGTTAATGACACATAACAGAAATGACTAAGGATTGGCCAGGATTCAGAAAGCTTGAACAGATACACCCAGGAGCATGAACTTTCCCTTTGAATTTTTCATTTTTTCTAAAGCAGATTAAATACCATAATCAAACTATTTTTTAAAAATAAACTTATTTCTGCAATGTTCTTTTAAATGATGTGAAATGCTGTTTTGGGGGAAAAGATCATTTTGGGGCTGTGCATGCATTTTTGTTGCTGCCACAAAATTAAATGTGCATTACAAACAATATATACTGAACAGGATCACAGAAACACTTTTTGCACATTTAATAAAAAAAGCATTTGTGTTGACTGACTGAATTCTATCAATCAGATCACCAAGTTAGAGATTAAATATTTCAATGAAACTTACATTTCAATAAAATAAAAATTATATAGGAATTATCTTAACTGTAGACATAATCAACTGGAAATTTTAATAAAAATAAAATGCAAGGTATTTTCCATATAAAGCACCAAAGATATGGTTAGCCCCTATGTTTTTTGGACAAAGAATAACAACTTCCAAGAATCATTTGACATTATCACTGAAAGTACTAGTGGTACAATTTTTCTTATCATACTGAGGTAGAACACAATTTAAAAATAGCACAAATACAATCAATTTAATAGAATTTCAAGAACAAATGACATCCAAATTATGGGAAGTTTAGGTAAAGCTGTTCATCTCTCAAAAATATTCAGATTGCTCATCACTTGGCTTAATCAAAGCACTTACGACTTTATATATGTGTGTGCCTCCATGTCAGTCCCTGCTCCTGTTAACTGTCCTGACAGGTCCATGTAATCTTGGCAATATTTTTGGTTTGCCATTACCTCTTTCCTAGGGCTGAGAAAAAGTGACCAGCCCAAAGTCACCCAGATGGCTTCCATGCCTAAGACTAGACTACAACAATATATTCTGTTTTTTTAATCCACCACACCAAACTGGCTCTGGTTAATTGCCATACAAGCAGGTTAAAACTTATACACTATTTAAATATTTTAAAGTGATTTACCTGATTCATCTCTATTACACTTTATCAAAGTGCTTAGTCAGTCACAAAAACAGTAGCTATAGAACATCAATAGTTACTTTGGCCTGCTTGAGAAAGTGTACATTTTTTTCTTTTATCACTTCTTGCCACTATGCTTAGCATTAAATTTTCCATATTCACTCAATTCTAGATATAAGAAATGTTATCTGCAATAATAAAACAGCTATTTCATTTTCAAATTTATCAAAAGAAAACATTTTTTATTCTGCTACATATTAGGATCTTAATTGTGAAGGATTAATCAATGTTTTTCTACAGTAACTTTTCAGAATCTAAAGACTCAGTGAAAGCTTAGTTTTATATTAAACAGTACTTTGGTCATCAAATTCTTAAGATTTATGCTACAAGTTTTATTAGTATCTCACAGAAATGCAATTCATTCTTCCATTAGACATCAGCATCTAATCTAATTAAAATTTTATCACATAACATTTGAAACCAAAATGACCATAGCCAACTCACCAAAACAGTAGTACAGATGGACTTAAGCTCAGATTCTACTTTCTCTCGATAATCCTTGACAAGTTGCATTTTCTTATCACTGCCATCCGTTTTCTGTTCAATGCTGGAGATCACCCGCCAAGCAGAGCGCCGCCCCCCAACAACATTCTTATAGGCTACAGAGAGGAGGTTGCGTTCTTCATTGGATAATTCCGCACCTTGCTCTGTCACTGCCTTCATGCAGGTTGCCATATCATCATAGCGCTCTGCCTGCTCAGCCAGCTTGGCTTTCTGGATCATCTCGGTCTTTTCCATGTTAGAACTGCAGTGGTCTGAGCAATAAGGCAACTGAGTTAGTAAGAAAGATGGACTGTATTAAAGTACAGTTGCTCAAAACCTGCAACAACAAAGAAACGCTCTTAAGTCTGTGTTCTTGGGTTCATGAGGACAAAAGGCCTCATGTTAAGTACAACATCAAACATGAATTTAAGGAAGTCAGATCAATAGGAAAGGCAATGGTTTCATGAAAATAAGAAATAAACCACTCAAGTTTCCAACTTGCAAACCACCCGACTGAGCAAGAAAAAAATGCATTTTATCTACCAGAAAATAACACACTGAAACAAAAGGGCAAAAAAAAAAAACAAAAAAACCCTGATCGTTTGCTCCTCCTTTTCCAAGGATGAGGGCCATATGAACGAGGCACCAGAAATGGTGGTCAGAAATAAAAGACTTCTTAGTTTGAACACCAAGTGGCATATCCAACGACCTGGAAATTCTTCTCCATGAGGTTTCCCCCCCCACCCGACTGCGAAAGAAGCCTTTGAAGTGTCATATGATATAGGAAAACGTCCAGAGACAAAACCGAATAAGCGCATTGGGAATCTGGCCACAGAACCTGCCAAAGCAAGCAGCGGAATTGCCTGGACGACGATCTAAGAGGAATGAAGAAGGAAACCGGGGGGGGGGGGGGGGGGGGGGGGGGGGGGGGGGGAGACGGAAGCGAAGGGCACAAAAGGTTCCTCGTCCGGCCCCGGAGCCTCAACGCGGAGACCCGTAGAAAACCTGCGACGGAAACCGTAGGAGCGTTAAGGCAGGCAGGGGAAAAAAACGCGGCGGGAAGAAAAGGAATCCGCATCGGAACGTCCTTTTCTCCCGGCTCCTCCCTCGGAGCAGCCCCTGGAAGGCAGCAGCGGAGGGGGCCTTTGTCCCCGGAGAAGAGACCAAGCCCGAGACGGAGGCGGCGAGGCAAAAGGGCACCGTCTAGTCGCCTCCCATCCCCCGGGCCCTGCCTTCCTTCTCCCGCCGTCCCACGGAAAACGCCGCGGCGGCTGCAGGGCCGGTACGAAATGGCGGCGTCCCTCCGTCTCTTTCTCCTTCCCCGCGCCTGCCTGCCTGCCTCCCCTCCTCGGCAAGGGACTCCCAGTCTCGCGCCGCCTCCACAAAATGGACGACGCGGCAGAGATTCGCGAACCAGGAAAGACGCCCCGAGGCGAGGACGTCCCCGCTCTTTCCCGGGCCGAAGGCCCCCCTCGGTCTCACCGGGCTCCGCTGAGGCGCTAGGCCGGCCGGCTGGCGCCTGCTTGGGTCGGCTGCGCTCGCTTCGCTCCGGGACTGCGCTCGCGAGGCGGGGAAAAGAGGAGGAAGAGAGGGAGAAGAAGAGAAAAAGCTGCTCCGTTTTCAGCGAAAGAAGCAGCGTTGCTAAAGGGCGTTGGCACAAAGCGAGCCTCTTCACTGCTAGGCCCGCGCTCGCGCGGCTGGGGCCTATCAAGAAGCACTCTCGGTGCCCTGACTCCGCCTCTCGCGTTCATACGGCCAATCCGGCTTCTGGGCGCCGTCGCGAAGGCGGACAGAATCAGAGCGCAAGTTCGGTTGGTCCGTGGGCCGCCGCAGCTAAGGCACGGGGTTTCCTCCAATTAGATCCAGGGAGAGGTGACGTCATCGTCGCCATGGAAATGCTGCTACAGCCCCCCCCCCTATTTTGCCCCGCCCATCTTTTTTCCCCTCACACGTTCGCTTTTCCAGCCCTTTGGAAGGGTGGGGCCGGGGAGGCATGAGATGATGCGGAAGCGAGGCGAGGGGAGTCGGTCTCATGCCGCTGCGGTGTCTGCGGGGCGCGACCCGACCGCTCCGTGGTTATGTCGAACTGGCGGACGCAGAAAGATCGGTTGGGGGGGGGG
>BLBF01000007.1:13899439-13918196 GCA_015471245.1 Laticauda colubrina | reverse complement strand
CCCCCACCTTTGTTAATGGGCCATTAAGGCCTAGGCCAGAGTACTCTACATAATAAAGGCCTCTACCCATCTCACCACCTGGCCTGGGAAGATTCTATCAACCAACACTCAGGTGAAGTCATGTGGTCCAGACAAAGCCTACAAAGTTAACTAAGACCCCCGCCCCTGGGAGTTTGACATTTCTTGCACAGGAACAGGAAATACTAAGGTGGGGCCCAACAGAGGGTATATAAGGGTCTCTCAGCATCTTGGCCTCCCTTCTCTTTTCCTTCACCTTGGAGCACGTGATATCCTTTGGAGCTTCAAGCCATGTGGTCCTGCTATCCACCATTAAACCATCTTTCCAAATACCCTCCATGTTTCCAGTATCTTTTTCCCCACTTGGAACTGAACCCAGAAGGATAATTCTTCCAACAGTATCTTCAGTGATGCTATGTAAAGGCAGTGTTTATGGTTTGCACGTGGAAAGTTCTTTTACACGGGCATTTGCTACATGCCCATGATCTGCCATAATCACACAGTAGTTTGGAGGAGTGCTTTTGTTTAGTACAACAAACAGCCCCAGCTGCACAGCTGGCCTCAACTCTATGGTGTGTCTCTTTCTCCCATCTGTTAATACTATTTCTCCTTTTAATACTGTCATACTTGTGCCCATCCAGACACTAAGCTGTTACAAGAGAGTATCCGGAGATGCCTGCTATTGCTTTAAATCATCCTATTTTACCACAGAAATACGATTGCAGACTTCTGCTAATCTATCCCTCAGAATTTCAAAGGTTGTGCAACTAAAGTAATAGCTTCAGTCTCTTTGAGACTTTTCAAGTATTTAATGACTTCTGGCTCAACATGTTTGAAATTCCCCTTTTACGTATTTTCCCATTCTTTGTAAAAGTTTTGGGGAGGGAACAGTGCAGAGATTTTTGTGTATGTGATGTACATTGTGGCTATAATTGGACAGAAAAAATGTACAGGTCTGAAGATCGTCAGAGATGGTACATAATAATACCAACCACAGCAAGTCAGGAACCAGTACAGGTAGTCTTCGACTTATGGCTGCAATTGAGCCCAAAATTTCTGTTGCTCAGTGAAACATTTCTTAAGTGATGTTTTGTGCCATTTTATGACCTTTCTTGTCACAGTTGTTAAGTGAATGACTGCAGTTGATAAGTTAGTAACATGGTTGCTAAGTGAATCTGGCTTCCCCATTGACTTTGCTTGCCAGAAGATTGTAGAAGCTGATCACATGGCCTCCAAGGCACCACAACTGTCATAAATACGAGTCTGTTGCCAAGCATCTAATTTTGATCACATGCCAAAGAGTCCTGCAACAATCATAAGTGTGAAAAATGGTCATAAGTCACTGTTAGTGTTGTAACTTTGAACAGTCACTAAATGAAGTGTTGCAAGTTGAGGACTACCTGTAGAATTCTTAGAGGGGGCAGATGGCTAAATATTTTCTCACTTTCCCCCAGAGTACAGTGTAAAAGGATTACAGGTGTGGGACCACAAAGAAATAGGGAATGCCCCAAATAATGCATTTATCTACAAACCTTATATCGAGCAGATGGACTAAAAAGCCTGAACTGCTATAGAGAAGATAGAAATTTGCCATTAAGTAAACTGATAGATGGAGCATTATTCTCAGGAGTCACAAGAGCATCCTGCTCACTGTCAGTTTATCATTTTACAAGATTCCACCTACTTGAATAAATCATTCCTTTCTGTCTTCTCCCATTTTCTCTTAAAATCCAGAGTTTAGTGTGTTCAAGTTAACCCACAGAGGCAAACTGTGTGTGTTAAATAAAAATGTACTTCCAGGTAAATAGTAATGACAGAATGTGTTCCTAAAGAAATGTATGATTTCTTACCAAAGCTGAAAGTAAACTTGACATTTCCTGGGAGATTTTTTTTTAGTGGTTTTCAAAAGCAAAGGCTTCACCAGTCACTTTTCAAAGGTATTACCCTACCAAAAATCTTGTATTTTGAGAACTTAAGAAAAAAATGAAACGAAATTTCTTACAATGTAAGCATTGTGTTTCATCTGCAACCTTCCCCAACTCTGTTTTGAACTACAACTTTATCCTTCTTATTCTGCATCTCTGTCGATGGCAGTCAGAACCTCTGGTGGGTATCAGGATAAGATTATGAGAGGGGTATTTGTTTAATCAAATGGTATATAGAGAAAGGAGAGAGTCAGAGAGAGATTTCAGTCAATTGGAGCTGAAGTAGAACTGAATGATACAGTTGTGGAAGGAGATTCAGTGTTTACTTTTAAAAGCTAACATCAATCTTTTCTTCAGGACATTGTCTAACCTTGCTCAACCTCATACAGACTGAAATTCAACTTTTTACAGATACAGTATTTGATAGATTTTTACCCAAGGCTGAATCCTGTTCTTATTTCTGTAGTTTGGCTATATGACTATACAATATAAAATAGTCATATAGGGACTGGAGGTTAAAACATATAAAGAATGGTTGCTGGAATTGGGTATGTATAGTTTGATGAAAAAAAGGACTGGGGTGACAAGATAGCAGTGTTCCAGTATCTCAGGTGCTGCCACAAAGAAGAGGGAGTCAAGCTTTTCTCCAAAGCACCTGAGGGCAGGTCAAGGAGCAATGGGTGGAAACTAATGAAGGAGAGAGACAACCTAGAACTAAGAAGAAATTAACAGAACAATTAATCAGTGGAACAACTTGCCTCCAGAAATTGTAAATGCTCCAACACCAGAAGTTTTAAAGAGATTGGATAAATATTTGTCTGAAATCTCTATTGTCAAGAATGATAAGATTTAATATAAACCTCTCTTCTACTGTCTCTTCATCAATCCCAAATAGCAAATTGGCAGATAATGATTACAACATAACTCAAGCCTACTCAGAAATAAGCCTCTTTTAATTTAGTGGATATTTTACTGTTGCCTCATCCTATCCACTTAAGTTTTTCAACTGATGAGTTCAGAATTGCCATTTTCACATTCATAAGAGATCGAAAGTGGCAACCCTATTTCTGGCCTTCCTATTCAAAAAATAATTTTGCATCCTTTATTATAAATTCAGCTTTGTTTGACTTAACCAATTTCACTGCAGAACCTATTCAAACTCAAAATGTTCCACTGCGATCAAACAGGTATTTCCTGAAATTTTTTTAAAATAATTCCAGGAACATTTCCAATAGAGAGCTGACAAAATAACCCCGTTATCTGTGTGCAAGGATGAATACATTTTAAACAAATGATTTGAAATATAACTGGATTTTTTTTTAAATCCAGGGATTTTAAAATTCCAGGAAAGAAATAAATGAATGTCTTCTTGGCAAGCAAAAAGACATCAGAACAAAAGGTTCATTCGATGTCTTTTTTGAAGAAACACTAGCATTTTCACATTATATTTGTTGGCAGAACAACTTCATGCAACTATAAATATTTTATAGGCAAACACTACGTTTTGTCATTATGTTCCAGCACTACAACTGGATCCTCGGCCTTAGTTCTGATTGCTGCTTAAAGCTTCATGAATAGGCTTTCATGCATCCCTCAGTGGAATCCCACCCATGACCCCCCAACACAAGAAAAGCAAGAAAACAGCCTTTTCTATTCCATCTGTCCGTACAGTCGATTTTTTCCCTTTTCAGGGCTCTGAAACAGTGGAATGGGAAGATTAAAAAGGGTCTATAAAAAAACTCAATGAAAAGCATGTCTCCTCTAAATAGAAATGTCTCCTAGCTTGAAGACCCTTCTGCAGATAGAAGTAGCAATTCTTTTTATGAATTGCTGTGATCTAGGTTTGCAATACAAGTTAGCCAAGCTGATTAAAATCATGATTAAATCATTGTGCTTTGCATATATCACACAATATGACCAGGATGTACAATCTATGGATTGCAGGTTGGTGAATACTCACCCCAGTTTAATTTTTGCAATCCTTTTGTAATGAAAGACTATGCCTCTCCCCCATCACCCAAACTGTGGCAAAACCAATAAAAAAATTGCTATGTAATTTTGAGGGCGTTTGGCAACTACGATGCAAAATAGTCTTGGTACCAGTCTCCAAATCCATACCACAAAGATATCCATCAGCTTCTTTTGCTCTTTCTCAGTATTAAACTTTTCAGTTTTACACTAGTACTATGTGACTATAATTTGGTTGTTTTGTTAATATTTTCATTAAAAGGCACTCTAACTTACAGCATAGTTTCATCAGCTGCAAAAGAGTTTCAGTTTTGTTTGCGTTATGTTCATTGTTATGCTTGATGCTACTCATACATCATGCATGTTAAATGCAGTGCACAAAGCAAGACATTCAACCATCCATAGCTATAGAACAGAACATTATCTGGACACAATCTCAGGTAAATTCTACTATGGTTTGAACAATCTATGAACAATCCTGCTTGACTTTGGAGTTTGCGGTAGTAACTCGTACACAGATGACCCAAGATGAATACAGCGGTGGTGGTGATGGAGGGAGGAGGAGGAAGAGAAAGAGGGGAAGGAGAAGCAGCTATGGGCTGGCTGCTCTAGTAGCTTGCATGGAAGGTTCTTGATTGCCAATATGCAGGTAATTGTTATATATTAGTGGAGCCAGTTGGGAAGGCAGCCAGTTCTGTATGTGAATAACAGGCAGTTGTCTATATTTTTGGATATTGCTCACCAATGACTCACTTTTCCTTGGAATATCTCAGCCAGAGTTTTTGGAGCAGAAGGGTCACTGAAGACAGAGTTCTAGGTTGACACCTTATATGGGATGAGTGGGTATTAATGCCATGGCAGTTTTTATTATTTCCCCTTATACATAGATAGACAATGGCTATTCATTATGATAGACACTATAGGCTGTTACAGACGTCTGGAGCTGCAATGAATAAAAGAGCAGTTCAAATGTTCAATACATGAAAAAGGAGATCCTCAAGACATCCTACCATAGGTTGCTTTAAGGAATTTGCTGTCTGATTTCAGACTTGCCTGTTCTTCCATGCTTGGATTGTTAAATGGTTAAACAGTTTTGTCAGTGACTGGGTTGACATGCCCCAAGTCTTATATGGTTTTAGTTTAGCATGTTATACCACCCTATTCACTAGCTTCAAAAATGTCCTACGCATCCTCCTCAAAACAAAATGGGACTTCTGGAATCTTCCTTGGAATTCAGTTAAACAAAAAACTAGATCCAAAGGCTGTGTTCACACTATGTTCTTCTCTCCTAAATGTTTCACTCAGTCCAATCGTGGAGCTTGTAATCATACCAAACCATGCATTATCTACACCTGAAACAAGAATAACTGAGTGCATAGCTCAGTCTTAATGTGAACTAGCCCAAAAATGTCATGCTAGACAGTATAAGTATACTTTTGGTGTACACCTTTTTATTATTTTCATTAAATAATGAAAAAAATAAAATAAAATACTTAAGCTATCCTATAGAACGATCTTAGTTAGACTAAGCTAATTTCTTTCTTTCATTGATAGCCTTGTTTTCTGTCAACTATTAGCTGGAAGACTCATTTGCTGTCAGTTCCTCATGTTCTAGTTTCTTGGCAGATACATTTCCTGTTTCTTAGTGTGCTGTACAAATTATATTTGCTTTTGGGTCAACAAATCCGGAAGTCTGATGAGTGCTATTTTTGCACACCCAGCCTCCTTGTTTTCTTTTGCTAGCCGTGTCTTTTCCTGCAGTGAGAGCTGCCACTCGAATTCTGCCTAGTAAGAGAAGAGCACCTAGGCTGCTGGCAACAATGTAGATTACAACAAGCATCAGCAGTGTAAATAACAGGAGATAAAGTCTTCCTATAAGGGTTATACTCTTATTACAAATCACAATAGTACTTAGACTTATATACTGCTTCATAGTGCTTTACAGCCCTCTCTAAGCGGTTTGCAGAGTCAGCAAATTGCCGCCAACAATTTTGGGTCTCCATTTTAACCATTTCGGAAGGATGGAAGGCTGAGTTAACCTTGAGCTGATGGGATTTGAATGGACAAATTGCAGGCAGCTGACAGTCAGCAGAAGTAGCCTCTAATACTGTGTTCTAACCACTGCCCACTAAGGCTCATAAAGAAAGAGCAAAGAGCTTATCCAAAACGTACAAGCAAATTTCTTGTGCATTTTATATAATTAATTTGCCATTCTAATCACTTCAAAAATTCATTTTACAGCTCCATTTCTAACCACCCCATAATTCTAGAACATTTTTTCATTACAGTATTCATGTTTGTTTTCCACTTCATAACATTTCATCCTTTTTGGAAAAGGCATCATTGAAGGTAGCAGAACTGAGTTTTACAGGCTGCCTGGGAGGCCCCAAACCAAAATTGTCATGTGGCAATTCTTCCAAGCTGTGTTCTTTATTATAGTTTTATACCAATAGAGAACCTTGCCAGATTGAGCGCTCTAGTGTCTGCATCTATCACTGTGAACTATTAAGGAGGGGCTGTCTTCACCCTCTTTTTCAGACATAAATTATCTGGACTGAGTGGCCTCTAACTCCTCTGCAATGCAATCCTTCTTAGGAGTCCAGCCTACTCTATTCCTTTCAGCAGCCACCATTTTATTTCATTGGAAGGTCCAGGACTCCTTGGCCATTCATGTTATTCTAGTGTATACAACGAGAGGGAATCACAGCCTCTATTTTCTTCTCTCATGCGGCTCCTGTATCATGAAGTTTATTAAAATACAAATATTAATGAAATCTGAAGCTTTTCTTCTCATATTATGGACAAAACAAATGAAAATCAGTTTGGGATGTTATTTTTTGACATGGTGACTGCTGCAAGGATTATTTATGCTAAGCATTGGAAGGAACAGAGCATACTGATTGTTGAAGAGTGGATTTTAAAATTGACTGAATTGACAGAGATGGAACAATGAACTGCATTGATTAGAGACAATGGATTGGACAAATTTATAAGAGACTGGAAGCCGTTTGTGGAGTCTCTCATATATATGCAGAATGTGTGTGTTTGTCTGGTGTGTGTGGTGTAATACAAACACAAACACACACATATCTACATAAAAAAATCAATTACTAGGTAAATGTCCATAGCAGGGATATCCTTTTATGGTAATATAGTATTTTTGTTAAATATAGATGGGAAAGTTTATAATTATTTGTAGTCCTGTTATGTAAGGGGAGGAGACTCCATTAGATTTCTGATATATTTGTCAGCATTCATCCAAGGTGGATTTTTTAAAATATATATTTAATGTTATCTGTCAGTGACATACTTGATAGCTGGGGAGTTTGTTTGTTTGTCTGTTGGAAGTTAAAACCCACCTCTCTCCTAGGAAAATATTTTAAGATATGCTTAAAAAGCATAATATTTTCCCTAAAAAGAGTAGAAACTCAGAAGCTGTAATTCATCTGAGAAGCAGAAACTCAGCCCACCCCAAACTTTGCTAATGGGCCATTACTCTGGCCTGGGCCAGTCTATTTTACATAACAAAGATCTACTTCAGGTATAATAGGAATTACCCAAAGCCCTTTCATTACATCATTATCCAGCAGGGCTCAGCTGAACCTGGAACTCAGGACAGCTTACAGAGCTGCCCCTGCATGGCCCCATGGTAGTCTCACAACCAATCCCTTGCCGGCAAGCAGACCCATTGAGTCTGTGGGTGAATTTTCCTGGACCTTGGCCATTTGGAAAAATGGTTTTAAAGGGGTTTTGAGTGTTGAGCACAAAGGCTGCTTGGAAAGAAGGCGAGTACATCTAAATTTTAATTTTAAAGCATGGAAACGCATGGGAAATATGTGTATGCTTGCACGTATGTATGAGAGAGGGTCCTTCTCCAAAACACAACTGGATCTTGCTTCCTCTGTGCATTTCCTAACTGCAGAAAGACCAAGAGTCTGGAGAGCATGGGGGGTTTGCCAGAGCACAGGACCTTTTGTTAGGGAAGGAAGAAGAGTGTGTGTGTGAGTGGCTTCACCCATGGTGAAGCTAACTTCCAACAGTGTTTTTGTACACACAGCGGTTTTTTTGGTGTCAGATGTTTGTTAGTTTTCTTTTTCTTTACTTTGTATTTTATCTTTGAAGCTAAAGAATAATAAATAAAAAATTAAAAAAAAAGGAAAAACGATGAATCACCCTGTTTTATTATTCTCCATTTATCCTAGAATAGAGACAATATTTGGATCTGGAGAAGTTGAACTGTCATCTGATATCATAAGGTTACTGGCCAAAGAGCACACAATAATGGGAATTAAAATAAATTAAAAATGCATCAGATAGCCACAAGATTGCTTCCCATCTATGAGTAAAAAAAATAAACCAACATCTTATTAGCGGAAGCAGCTAAATGAAGGCTTTATTCAAATATCCTGGCTTGTTGGGAGCGTAGCAAATTGAAATGACAAGTTAAGGCTTTTTTTTTTTTTTGCTTTTACTTCTGCTTGTTAGAAATAGAACCTTATTTTGAATTTCGCAGGCAGAATGAGCCAGATGGGAGTGACAGCTGCTCGTTTTGGACAAAGTAAACTCCAGAGAATTTTGGCTTATAATGTCTACAGAGATTCTCAGCCACCCAGGTCATGGTTGTCCCAAAGGTGCATTTTCAGAAGGCACCTGGACTTTGTTATTTCTTTGAAAATGGTTCGTTCCTCATCCAAGAAGCTTCTTCAGTTCTAACTGAATGATGGAGAATGGAAGGATGTATATTCCTTGCCGTCATGTGGTTGTTAGCCTCTTTTTGAGAGCCCTTGAGGCCACTTGGAGGTTTATCTGTGCCCTCAGGGGGTCACCTGGATAGTACAAATAGGTATGGAACCTTCTGGAAACTGCTTGAAAGGACTGCCTGTAATCCCCAACTGCTAGCACTACTGTAGGCATATACTGTATCTCAACACATTTTTCTCAGGATCTGTTGCTTTAAACACATATTCTGCAAAATATGGAAAACAAGACTGAACATTACAATAATAGCATAGGATTTCATAGGGCTATTTAAAGCAATCTTCTCAACATAAAAGGTTTCCTTTCTGTTAAAGTTTAACTGTTAACAACGGAGCATTTCCAGACTTTTTAAAAAAAAAATGTGGCAAGATGCCTAATATTTTCTATTTTAAGCAGCCTATATATACTGCACTAACTCCTAGGGACATTTGCTGATTGTGAATGAAAGCCAGCAAACTCATTTTGAAAAGCAGTATCAGTGCAGGAATATTTTTTGTTAGTTCTATTACAGTATATTAATTCCTTCCAGTTCAGGTGCTGCTTATTTTATTTATTTATTTGTCAAACAAAAATGAGAACAAGAATAAGAGAATAAAAATACAATGACGGGGACGATAGGCACATTACTGCACTTATGCATGTCCCTTCTACTGACCACTTAAGTATGAAGTAAGGTCCACGGAGGTCAATTTGTAACTGAAACTGTGAAAATTTGTAGCTGAGACAACTGAATCAGGTAGGGCATTGAAGACTTTGACAACTGTATTACAGAAATCATATTTTTTACAATCAAGTTTAGAATGATTTAGGCTGAGTTTAAAGCGGTTGTTCCCAACGTATTATTGCGATTGAAACAGAAAAAGTCATTTACAGGTAAAACATTACTATGTATAATTTTGTATGCAATACCTACTTGATCAGGAAACAGGATAAGACCTGTGAAAAATGACAAGAGTAGGTACATATATGTATACACACCTACACAAACACACCACACACACATTATGTATCTCATTACAAAGAAAACATGAACTCCCAGCTATAAAATTCCTTGTCATAAAAAAATTATATTTCAAACAAGATTGTTTACCTTGTGTGCAAACTACTGTGCTTATCCTTTCCCCATCTAAAGCGGGGTAAAGATTAATCTCTTCAAGTAGAATTTGACTAATGGCATCTACATCAACACAGCCATATAATTTTTGTGGTAACAGTAAAACTGTCTTTGCCACTGTCTTTTTAGGATATTTTGATGACTTTCTAGTCCAGCCTACAGTCCTGGTATTTCCTGATCTCATTCAGATACTAACCAAGCCTGTTTAGCTTTTCAAGATAAAAATTACCCTGAGTATTTTAATTTTGGCAGTGGTAAAGAACAATCCCACGAAGCCCTTGAGGAAATGAGGTGCCCTGTACTCATCTTTTTCTACTGTTGAAAGTTGTGCATGCCTGTAGTATTTCTATGCAAAAAAGCTTGAAAGCAGTTTTGGAACAACATCAGAGTGAAAAAAAAGCCTGTGCAAGTTTTTGTGCAGTTAGCACTGTTAACTTCAAGCCAGTTTATTATAATGTTATCAAAAGGGTATGACAACACATGTAAGGAATTCTCTATATTTGATACAGCTTTTTCCAATTTGGGATCCTCCAAATAAGTTGAATTTTGTCACATAGTCTCCAATTGATGTGATGAGAAACAGAATACATCTGAAAGAAGTATGTTTGGAAAAGCAATTTCCATTTTCATAATTTCTTTATTTGACACAAGTTCAACCATTTTGCAGTATCTGAGATGAGAGCACTGAATGGTACAACCATTCCTCTGAACAGATGAGTGGTAATTAGAAGCAATACATGGGAATTTGTGTTAACAGAAAAGTTGTTAATGAGATGTTAACTGCAAACATCTTATGTATTCCACTAGATAAGTATAGAAATTTGCTTCTGAATAGAAGTATAAATTGAAATACTAAGATCCATCATTCTGCCTCCCTAATTCATGTATTAGAAGAGCTGAAGTCATCCTGTTATAATTATAGATGTCCTCTACTTACAACCACAATTGAATCCAGAATTTATGTTGCTAAGCGAGAAAATTGTTAAGTGTGAGTTTTGCCTCATTTTTACGACTTTTCTTGCTACATTTGTTAAGTGAATCACTGCAGTTGTTAAGTTAGTAACATGGCTATTAAGTGAATCTGGATTTCTCATTGACTTTGCTTGTTCGAAGGTCTCAAAATGTGATCACATGACCCCAGGACACACAACCATCATAAATATGAATCAGTTGTCAAGCATCTGAATGTAAATCACATGCCCGTAGGAATGTATAAGTATGAAAAATGGTCATAAATCACTTTTGTCAGTGCCATTGTAACTTCAAACGGTTAAAAAATTCTTTTGAGGATAAACTCGGATCCTAATTCACTGGTGAGTTTAGCCAACATCTGTAGCCCCATAAGCAAAATATTTTTCTGGATTTCCTCCAGCATTGGGACATTTGGTCCTTCCTGGAAAGTCAGTGGCACTGAAGACTGTTTATCCCTTCCCTCAGGACTGCCCTATTGGGTGTTTCTGATGGCAATTTTCCCTTCTGGGTTTTTGAACATCTACATATGAACTTGCTTAGTGTCATTGTACCAGAAATATGGAGCATAATGTCATAACTTTGTTTTTGGCTTTTATCTGGTTCAGCTGATGGGAGGACATTGAAATAGTCATCTGAAACTGAAAATGCTGAAGATCTCTCAATACCCAATTGTCCAGTGCAGGGAAACCAGGAGATTCAGGCAGTTCAAATGGGCATAGATATTTATTGCAAGCTTAAGCTCTCCACAAGAATCTGACCAACTGGTGGCCAAGGGAAATGAGGGGGAAATAAGGGAGGCATTCAAGGTGGTTTTACTAAGGCTTTATAGAGTGGTATTAGTGCTTCCCTTGATCTTGATTGTATCCCTCTGTTAATACAATTTAGGATTGCCCTTGATCTTGATTGTATCCCTCTGTTAATACAATTTAGGATTGCATTAGATTTTTTGGCAGCTGTTGCACCCTGCTGGCTCATATTTAGCTGGTTGTCCACTAAGACTCCAAGATCCTCTCACAGTTCCTGCTATTGAGCCTGGTTTCACCCAGTCTATATGTGCACTTTTGGTTTTTCTTGCCTAAGGGTAGGACTTTACTTTTCTCTACATTGAATTTCATTTTGTTAGATATTTCCTAGTCTGTCAAGACCCATCTGGATCTTAAGCCTATCTTCTTGGGTGTTGGCTATTCCTGCCAGCTTAGTATCATCTGCAGATTTGGTAAGTTCCCCTTCTATTCCCTCATCAAAGTCGTTAATGAAGATATTGAAGAGTCCTGGGCCTAAGACGGAACCTTATGGCACCCCACTGCTTACTTCCCTCCATGTAGACTTAGACCCATTAAGGGCTACTCATTGAGTATGGTTTGCCAGCCAGGTGCGAATCCATCTCGTGGTGGTGCTGTCTATTGCACTTTTTTCTAGCGTAGGTTGTGGTCTACTTTGTCAAATGCCTTGCTGAAATCTAAATATATTATGTCCACAGTATTTTGCTGGTCTACTAATTTAGTCACTATGTTGAAGAATGAAATAAGATTGGTTTGGCATGATCTGTTTTTAATAAACCTGTGCTGACTGCTAATTACTTGTTTCTAGATGTTGGCAGATCTGTTTTTTTTAATTATCTTTTCCAGTATTTTCCCGGGTATTGATGTTAGGCTGATTGGTCTATAGTTTCCTGGGTCTGTTTTTTTTCCTTTTTTGAAGATGGGAACCACATCAGCTCTTTTCCAGTCCTCTGGTAGTTGCCCGGTGTGCCAGGATTTTTGAAAGATATGGTGCAGCGGTTCTGAGATGACCTCTGCCAGCTCCTTTAAAACTCTGGGATGTAATCCATGAGGCCCTGATGATTTGTTTTCATCAAGATCAGCCAGGTGTTCTCTTAATATTTTTTCTGCTTATTTCAACTTTTATTTCTGGTCTGTCTTTTACAGTTATGTTTTTGGTGGGCTGAGCTATAGTTTCTTTTTGCGTGAAGACGGATACAAAGAATGAGTTAAGCAGTTCTGCTTTCTCTCTGTTGTCTGTAAAGCCCCTGTCCCACTGCACCAACGGATGCAAAGAGGATGTAAAACGTTAAAAAAATGTTGGAAAACGCTATGCATCCGTTGTGTACTCATTGCATACGTGTTTCATACACTCTATCCTTTGAGCATCCATCCACTGCGATTTCATCCGCGCAAGAAGTTTTGAGCTGCACAAAACTTTGTGAACGGATGAACTTTCCGCTGTGTACGATGTAGATCCGTGACATCCGAGCAACAAACGTTCTATGTCCGTTTATCATCTGTTAAACATCCGCTGTATCCTCTCTGCATCCTCTGGGCATCCCCCCTCAACTCACATCCGCTGCAGCTGAAAACGGAAAGAGGGAGGAAACAAAAGGTACATGGAACGTCTACACAGCATTAGTAGCATGGAAATAGAAAGGATGAGCAATGAACGGTTTGCATCCGATATACATCCTCTAGGCTTCCTATGAATATCTGTTTAACATCCCCACTACATACTACCCACGTCCGTTCTTTTCCTTTCTTTTCCGTTCTGTTTATGCAAATTTTTGCCACTTTTTGGAGCGGATGACAACGGATGGAGCACCCCCAAAATTTTGCTCGTCCGCTGTGTCCTTTTTGCATATGTTTTGCATCCATCGGCCAGTGGGACCTAGCCTTTACTTCCTTGCCATCTTCTCTCTTTAGTGGACCGACTATTTCGTTGATTTTTTTCTTGTTATTTATATGTTGGAAGAAACTTTTTTTATTATTTTTTACTTTTGTTGCAAATCTTTGTTCATTCTGAGCCTTTGCTATCCTGACTTCGTCTTTGCAGATTCTGGCTAACTACTGATATTCTGCCTTAGTTGTATGTCCTTCTTTCCATTTTTTTTTTAAACTTGTCCTTTTTTTCTTTCAATTTGCCAGAGACCTTTGTGCAGCCATGCTGATTTCTTCTTGGATTTCTTGTTTTTCTCTCTCAGTGGTATTGTGCTGGTCTGGGCTTCTATGATCATACTTTTTAGAGTTTCCCAAGATTCTTGAGTTGTTTTCCCCTTTAGGGTTTTCATTCAAGGAATCTTTCCCAAATTCTCTCTGAGTTTATTGAAATCAGCTCTTTTAAAATCCAAGACTCTGGTGTCATTATGTTCTGTTGCTTGTGTTTGGGTTATGTTGATTTCTAGTATGACATGGTCACTCTCACCCAAGGTTCCTGCAGTTTCAACTCCCTCCATCACTTCGTCTCTGTTTGGAAGAATTAGGTCCAGTATGGCTGTCCCTCTAGTTTCACCCTCTACCTTTTGGACAACAAAGTTGTCAGCTAGGCAAAATATGAGCCAGTGTGCAGCAGCAGCCAAAAATATGAGCAGTGTGCAGCAGCAGCCAAAAAAGCTAATGCAATCCTAAATTGTATTAACAGAGGGATACAATCAAGATCAAGGGAAGTACTAATACCACTCTATAAAGCCTTAGTAAGACCACACTTAGAGTACTGCATCCGGTTTTGGTCACCACATCATAAAAAAGATGTTGAGACTCTAGAAAAAGTACAGAGAAGAGCAACCAGGATGATTAGGTAACTGGAGGCTAAAACATACAATGAATGGTTGCAGGAACTGGGCTTGGCTAGTCTAGTAAAGAGAAGGACCAGGGGAGACATGATAGAGGTCTTCCAATATTTGAGGGGCTGCCACAGGGAGGAAGGGGTCAAGCTATTTTTGAAAGCACCTGAGTGCCAGACAAGGAATAATGATGGAAACTGAACAAGGAGAGATTTAACCTGGAAATAAGGAGAAACTTTCTTACAGTGAGAACAATCAACCAATGGAACAGAAGTTGCCCGCAGAAGTTGTGGGAGCGCCATCACTTGAGACTTTCAAGAAGAGATTGGACTGCCGTTTGTCAGAAATGGGCGTAGGGTCTCCCGCTTGGGCGGTGGGTTGGACCTGATGACCTACAAGGTCCCTTCCAACTCCAAAATTATCTGTTTGATCTGTTTGATCTCTTGTGGGTGGACAGGGACTCATGCCTTATGATGCATTTGACCCAAACCCTTGGGCTCAGCCTGGTCATCTCCTACACCAATATGCTACATAGCACGGGAAGATCTAATAGTAAAAAATAATGCTAAATCTGGTTGAGTTGTGACAACAATCACTCTAAACAGCATCTGAAAGTGGCTACAGATTGGTCAAGGATGAGTAAGTAGAAGTTCATATTCAGTATTGCGAAGTTAATTACAGGAGGAAAACTTAGTGGAGTAGGGTGCCTGAGAAATATCTGCCTCGGATACTTTGGATACTCGGATAATCATTATACTTTGATTTGTAGTTTGGATGCTAAATATTGCTGTACTGTAAAAAATGAATAATTAATACTCTTCCCATGGACTACATTCCAGAGGAAATTAACTGGCAGTTTACCAGTAATCTCACAGCTATGTAATCTCCCAGGCATGTTCAACACAAAGCAATAGAACAGTGAGAATTATTAACAGGATAAAGGACCTTCTGAATACATTTTTAATAGGCAGAGGGCCTCTTAAAAGTAAGCCAGGTCAGGCTTAATTTCTGTGATTGTATCCTTCCCTTTCCTTGGCAGTTACAGAAGTTATTACCTCTTGCCTTTTTTAAAAAAATATGCCTTTTTTTCAGGCCCAAATCAGCATAAATTTCAGGGTCAGCTAGGCACTCCTTTCTAACAAAATGGACATAGAAGCTGTGTGCCCTCATCTTTGTCAAATATGCCACAATAGGAAGTGATTACCATTTTATTTTAATGCACAGGTTCATAGAATATGCTAGCTTGACTTAGCTCAGCAGGAGAGAAATATTCATATATTAGGAAATCCTGCTGGAAGTACTGGAATATACCACCCAAAAACTCTCTTGGTGGCCCTTATACATCCTTCCAAAGAACAGCCTCTTACCACAATGAGGCAGCATAGCAGGTTTTGGTGTATATGGAATAACAGACTTAAACTTAATTTTCATGGATTATTTGGGAGAGATCTATTGGACAGCATATGATTGTAGCAATTTACATCATTTATGTGATACATTATAGCATTGCCCAACTGAAATAAATTGATGCATACGGTAATAACATAGATCATGCCATTTGTGTAATAAGCCCCATTCATGTAAAATGCATTGGAGTTTAATCTGCTGCATATAAAACCTGTTACATCATCATCCAGGAAACTGGGGTTTCACTGTATCACTTCCGTAATATTTTTGCTAAGGTACATATTCCAAGCAGTGCAAACCAACATTATTAATACAAATTATAAAGAAGAAAGTTTAATGCTAGTAAAATTACTAATGTATCAAATTGTGGATTGATTTTTAACTCCGTTCAATTAGTAACAAAAACACATGTTTTTGTGGAAATAAAGACTAGTACTGGAAGGTAGAAAAGTCTTTTTTTCACTCATAACACCATTACCATCCTCCAACAGAATTCTGCATTTATAATAGTTATTGAGAAACATTCTTCTGCAATATCATCAGCTTGTTTGCACAACTTTCTAACCCATGGTTTACTGAATTATTCCAACTGCTCATTTTACATAACACACTGAATCATAAACTAATCACAGTTAATAAGTCTATATCGGGTCAGGTGAAAAATTATTTTAAAATCAAAATGTCAAAATGCTTTTAAATTTGAATCATTTTCTTAAAATGTCAACAAAAATGAGAACAACTACCATTGTTATTCTCATTTTCATTGACATTTTAACCATAGGTAGTGCTCGACTTACAACCTTAATTGAGCCCAAAATTTCTGTTGAGTGAATCACTACAGCTGGTAAGTTAGTAACACAGTTAAGTGAATCTGGCTTGATTTTGCTTGTCAGTAGGTTGCAAAAGGTGATCACATAACCCCAGGAGACTGCAACTATCATAAATATGAACCAGTTGCCAAGCATCTGAATTTTGATCACATGACCATGGAGATGCTGCAATGGTCACAAGTGTGAAAAATGGTCATAAGTCAGTTTTTCTGTGCCGTTGTAACTCTGAATGGTCGCTGAAGGTAATCATGAATTTCATACTATTTCAACTTGTCAGTATGAACACGGGAAGTAACTCATCTGACATAGTAAATAAGATCCCTGTAATTGTGCAAGGAAAAAAAATATGAATTATACTGATGAGGAAGGTCTGCATAAGGGAGAAGAAATATTGGAGGGAATTTACTGAAGGGAAGTTGTTAGGAAGTGTTTTAGGAGAAGTGTGCAACCAAATGAGAGGCGCCCTATATTGTACATGCTTAGGTATTAACAGAAAAAGGGAGATTAAGAAATGTCCACATTGATAAATATTTTCAAGAAGCAGCACTAAAAATGGTAAGAGACTGTCAAAAGAATGTTTACTACTCCATGCAGTTTTTCTCAGGATAAAAAAACAAATCTCCAAATACTGTAGCATAATTTTCATGACTTCTTTAATGCATCTTTTGGTAAAACATTTAATGCTTCAGAAAGACAGACTACTGTAAGAAACGTTGCAAAATGTTCACAATAGATATTGGAACAGCTGCTTGTAAGAAATTAAGCTCAATCAAATAAATTTACCAACAACACATCCAATGATGAAAGAAGCTGAATCTATCAAAGCCATTTTTTCAATATAGAGTTAACAGAAAAACATGAAACATTCATAACTATTTTAAAGCCTATTTTCGTAGCCAAAAGTATAGAGTTGTTTGATGTCTGAATCTGTGGAAATTTGGAAAGAATTGAGTGTAACGCAAAAGACAAATAGGCAGTGATGACTAAAGAATGAAAGGACAAGCACTGTCTCCAGCTTGATTTATTGCTAATATTTATACTAGTGTCAGAATTAATCTTTAATATTTCTAGTTGAAAAGAAGCCAGCTGTGACATCAACATCCAACAATCCCCCCTCCATAATACCATTTATAATGTATTTTAGACAAAGGGTGACCCATTGAAAAAATCCTTGCAGGTACAGGATTTTAAGGAAAGTCATATTGTGAATTGGGGGAAGAAGCTATTAAACATTTGGATTCAGAAATCGCTTTAACTGTACTCCAACTTTTATTAGCTGTACAGAAACTACTTTTGCTACAGTAGAAAAGTTCATTCAGAACTGAGAAATTTAGAAACTGGGAAAGCAGGAATACTTACCTTTCTTTGAAGACTGCTTAAAGAAGTTGAATAGTAGGGATACATAAACTGAATTCCCCAACTCCCTTTATTTAGGTTTCCTCAGCAGACTTGGCTGAAATTGCTCATTTTAAATATATACACAAATAAAATAGTGAAATAAAATGACATGCTTTTTGTTAAAATATTTTATTTTTTTATAGTTTGTTGGCAAAGAAAATTTACATCTAGTTACTTATCTAATTAGATTCAATAATCTAATTAAATCTAAATTAATTCTTATGATTGTTCTTTTAGAACATCTTAACAAAGATATTCTCCAGATATCCATTAGAAGTGAACTGCAGCTGGTTCGATTGCTAATGGCTTCATAAGGGAAAGTCTAATTAGTTGACGCTAATCATTTCAATTTAAATGAAATTTAATCCGAAAAAAAATTGATGAAACCATTTTATTATATCACTAACAATAAAAGTGAAATTCTAAAGCATTCCCCGTGCTGTAAATGGCCATCCAGTAGGATGCATCAAGTAACCCCAGTGCACTTTTACTAAAAATAGTTAAAAGGATGTCCCTGACCAGCGAATAAGTAATTATTTTAAACCATTCAACCGACTTTTCCTGAATCGTCATTTCAATCACAACCATCCCGGTTGGCGTAACAAGAGACCAAAACCCAGCCATTTATTTATATATATGTGTGTGTGTGTGTGTGTGTGTGTGTGTGCTGTTTAGCTTCCTTCGGGTATTATCCCACGTCATTGTAGTTCTGTTAAAGTTGTAGCAACGTTTCAGCAGAATCTCATCTGCCATCCTCAGGCTTCTGTATGGATATGGGTCTTACAGCTCCTGGTTTTAAATTTGAGGCTGGTCCATT
>BLBF01000007.1:13855531-13884439 GCA_015471245.1 Laticauda colubrina | reverse complement strand
CTGCTCCAGACTCTGCCCTTGGAAGTGCCTCGAAAGTTTCTGTTGAGCTAGAGGCCTCAGAAGTACTACACTGGACTCCTTCCCCCCACAGCTAAGCCCTCTGCTGTCCTATTTGGGGGTTGTCCTTGCTAATATATGTCTTTGTGGAATTTCTAATTTCCGGGGTTTTGTTGTTGCCCGTGATGTGTTGTGCTGTTCGGCTTCGTGTGGGGGTTGAACTATGCAGCCCCGCAGTTGGTCTTTGTGCCTGTTCCATGTTTTTCCCCCTTCTACCTCCAATCTGTATGAACTGGGTCTGGTACTTTCGATTATTTTTGCCGGGACCCAGGTTTCCCCTCTCGTGTAGTTGCATGCATACACTGTGTCTTCAGATGCAAATGTTCTACACTTCCCTGTGGAGTCTAGAAGGGTGTCGTTTGTATAGTTTGGATGGATTCTGTCCAGGGTGGACCTTAATTTTCTGTTCATGAGCATTTCTGCTGGGCTTCTGTTTGTTTCTGCACTGGGTGTTATGTGTTGAGTTAGCAACAATTTGTTGATTTTTTCTTGCCAATTGCCGGGGCCTATTTTTTTTTAGAATTTTTTTGGTCGTTCAGACCATCCTCTCCACTTGCGAGCCATTGTCTGAAACCAGCAAATTGAGTAGCCTGTAGGTAGCCACAGGGTTCTGATCGTTGCCTCGGTTGTTGCGGATTTTATGATAACCACCTCCAACCATTTAGAGTAGGCATCAACCACGATTAGGAATGTTTGTCCCTGACAGGGTCCGGCAAAGTCTATGTGTATGCAACCCCGTGGTGCTGAGGGCTTTTCCCATTTGAGGTGGGTGCTGTGGGAGGGGCTCATCGGGATTCCTGACAAGGTGAGCATGTGGCAACCCAGGTCTCAATGTCTTTGTCTATCCTCGGCCACCAGATGTAACTCCTCGCTAGTGCTTTCATTTTTACTTCATGCAACAATCCCAACATTTTTCCCTTAATGGTTGCGGTACCACCACCCTGTCTCCCCATAACAAACACCCCCTTAATGCTGACAGCTCTAGCTGTCTGTCTTTGAAAGGCCTGAATTCCTCCCTTCCATCTTATTTGGCCAACCTCGCCATACCCAGTTCAAAATTCATGCCAATGTTTTGTCTTTTGTGGTGAGTCTTGTGATGTCTGCTGCTGTCAATAAGCCCAGTTCAAAACGTTCTACAAGGAATACGGAAGTTGCGGAGGCTCGGTCTTCCGCTAAGTCTGGCAGGAGTCATCTGCTGAGTACATCAGTGTGTGGAATGTTCCTTCCTGGTCTGTGTAGAAGGCTATAGTTATACGCTGCCAGGAAAACTGTCCATCTTAACATCCTAGGTGATAAGATGTTGGGTGTGGGTTTGTTTCCTGATAGAATGCCAAGCTGACTTGTGGTTGGTGACCAACTTGAAGTGTCTGCCATAGAGGTATTTGTGAAAACGTTTTACTCCAGCTACGGTGGCGAGGGCTTCCTTGTCTATTTGGCCATAGTTTCTTTTGGTTTTTGACAAAGTCTTAGACTAATAGGCTATGGGTCTTCCTTTCCTTTCCGATGGCTCAGTACTGCCTTGATGCCGTATGGTGATGTGTCACAGGACAGCCACAGCAACAGAGTCTTGCTATATTTTATCAATACTGTGTCTGGAGAGACACAGTCTTCTGGAGAGCCACCCAGGAGATATATAAGACTGGAGTCCACTTCCATTGACCATAGGGTTCCAACAACCCTCACTTCAATGAGGAATTTGTTGGATTCAACAGTGTCTGTGTGTCCCACATGGGCATGTGTGTAGCCCCGGATTGTATGGTGGGTTTCTTCTTCCCGGCTGCCATCTTGTTTTTTTTAATTTTGCACCAAATGTCTTCTGACCCTTGTATTGTCTGGTTGGGGAATATGCCCTGTGGCTCGGTTTGTCCATTGATTGGCTGGTTCTGCAGGCTTCTGCAAGGTGTCCTTTCCTCTCGCACCTCCTGCAGATCGTCTCCTTAAAACAGAAGGCAGACCAGGGATGGTTCCCTATGCAGCCTCCACAAGGCTTGGTTCCCTTGGCGGTTCCAGGTTTGCTGGGTTTTACCCGGTGGACAACTTCCTTCTCACTGTTGCTGCTTTCGGAGCAGGATGGACTACACGGTGTCCCCCTCATGGTGGCGTGGGCTTTGCTGCTGCCCTTGACTCAAGCTGCAGAACAGTCGGAGGCTTCCATGGCTTTCACTTCTTCTAGAGCCTCCTTGAACAAGACATGCTCCCTTGTGAATAGTTTCTTCTGCAGGGTTAAATCTTTTAGGCTGAGGACTAGCTGATCCCGGATCACTTCTTCAGCATTTGATAATTTGCAGTTCTTTGATAGTTTCCTCAACATGGCCTTCCCCCATTATGCTTTCCCCCTCCTTTTGGCTCCAGATGTAGAAGTTGTTCTGGTTTGCCAGGTACAATGCTCGTTGCAGCTCGTTGCAGTTCGTCCCAGGAGATGTTCGCCAGCTCATCTGCAATGAGGGCTTCCGTTAGTTTATAGAGTTCAGAATCGCAATAGGTCATGAAATAAGCCTTCTTCTTCTTTGTTGGATGCTGCCTGCATACCGTTCACTTCCCAATTTAGGTTGAATCTTCCCATGTACGGAACCACTTCTCTTTGGTTGGCTGAAATGGGATTGATAGGGATCGGTGGGCCATGTTGTTTTGCTGTCAGTCTGAATTCACGACTCAGCTGGAAAATGGTCACGGAGTCCTTTGTCTTCCTCAGAATCCCACCTTCATCACCAGTGTTAAATGGGTGTGGATGAGGAAGGAGCAGGACTCTGGAGTGCAAGAAACTCTTTGTTTACAACTGGAATCAGAAAGCAAACAAATGTGACCAGCAATGGCTTTTTTATAGCCGGTACTGTCCAACACTTCAGCCACTGACGGGGATCCAATCTTCCCACCAGCGCCTGAAACTATTAAGTGGAGTCTGACATCAGACTCCATTTTGCATATGATGTAACTCATGTAAATGTAGCATCATGCATATTTAAAGCCCATGTCACAGTGAACCAACGGATGCAAAGAGGATGTAAAATGGACAAAAAACCTTGCCATCTGTTGGAAAACGCGATGTACTCACTGCCTCCGTTTGGCTTCCTCTCTATCCGTCCAGCATCCGTTTATTGACGTTTCATCCGCTCCAAAAGTTTTGGGCTGCCCAAAACTTTTGCGCGGAAAATGTATCCAGTTAGTCTGTTCTGCATCCGCTATGCATCCGCTACGCATCCATTACGCATCCGTTACGCATCCGCTATATCCGCCAGACATCTGCTCCGCATCCGCGCAACTCACATCCGCTCAGACGCAGGGAGGAAGCGGAATGGACGCAGAACAGATGCAGAACAGATGCAGAACGGATGCAGAATGGATGCCAAGCGGAAACAAAGCGTTTAAAATGGAAAAAACGTTCACAGAGGGGACCTATCTCAGATATTAAGGATGTCTGCAGGATGCCTAGAGGATGCCTAGAGGATGCAAAGGGACACCTACACTGCCTATAAAAAGGGGGAGCAACTCACCTGCATCTCACTTTCAGAACAGCAGCCCAGCGGTGCAGACCTCTGCAGCCTTCATCTGACTCTTCCTCTTCCACAGCATCCAGTCATGTCCACCGTGGATTGTGACAAAGTCCTTTCGGCAGCCACCATCCTTCTGCAACAGTGCAAAACCATCTACAGGCTCTGTGAACTCTACTACGGGAAGAAAAGGAGGCACCCAAAAAAAGTCTGGGTCCAAAGATGGTTCGCCAGAAGAGCAGAGTACGGACAGGACAACAAGCTGATGGTGGAGCTCATGAACGAAGACACTCGTGCATTCCAGAACTTCATGAGGATGCCTCCAGCCATATTTGATGAAGTTGTGCAGCGTCTGACATCCAGGCTGACCAAGCAGAGCACCAACTTCCGGCCCAGCCTGGAACCTGGGCTCAAGGTGGCACTCATTCTGTGCTACCTGGCCTCAGGACCACCTACAGGAGCATGCAGTATGGCTGGAGGGTGCCACCCAGCACCATCAGCTTTGTTGTCAGAGAAGTGGTGCAGGCCATCATCGAAGAATACAAGAGGAGCTCCTCCAGTGCCCCTCCACTGAAGAAGGATGGAAGAAAGTTGCAGAGCAGTGGTATCAGAAGTGGAACTTCCCACACACCGTTGGAGCCATAGATGGCAAGCACGTGGCCTGCAAAGCTCCAGCCAAGTTGGGGTCCACTTATCAGAACTACAAGGGCTTCTTCAGCATCATCCTCTTCACCATGGTCGATGTTGACTACAAGTTCATGTACATCGATGCTTCAGGCAACGGCTCATCTTCAGATGCCCAGGTATACAACGCCAGTCACCTCAAGGAGGGGCTGGAAAGCAACCTCATGGTGGGCTTCCCAGATCCAGACCCGCTGCCCAACGACAAGCAAGATGTGCCCTACTTCATCGTGGGGGATGACGCCTTCTCCCTCACAACCTACCTCATGAAGCCCTACACCTCAAAATACCTCACCCGTGAAGAGAGGATCTTCAACTACAGGCTGTTCAGGGCAAGGCGGGTGGTGGAGAACGCCTTTGGCATCCTGGCCAACAGGTTCCAGGTACTTCTCACCAACATGCAGCATAGCCCAGAGACCATGAGGAGGCTCGTGGAAGCTTGCTGCATCCTGCACAATCTCATGCGCACCCGCTACCCAGTCTTGCAGAACAGGCTCGTGGACCTCCAGCAAGGCAATGGGGACATGGAGCCTGGGGAATGGAGGCAAGGCCAAAACCTGATCGACACTGAGGATGTGCAAGGCCCCAACAGAGCCTCACGTGAGGCGAAGAAGCAGCACAACCTCCTGAAACACTGGTGCAACTCCCCAGCTGGAGCAGTGGAGTGGCAAGACAGGATGGTAAATGCTTAATGGATGCTTCCTTCAGATTGTCTCATCACACGGTTGAGATTGGGCCATGTATGTTGGGTTGGCCTACAAAGAACCGGGCGTTTAATAAAGAGTTGTGTTTATGTTGACATGTGTGGATGATTGATTATATCGTTATTGATAATAAAGGGCCATAGGTGTGGCACTTGGGAGGATGGACCATACAGTCCCACTATGCTTGCACTGGAGGTTTATCTATCCCACTGCTATCCTAACCCATCCCACAGCTATTACCCATCTCACAGGTATCCTAACCCATTCCAAAGCTATCTTTACCCATCCCACAAGCAAGCAAAGGCTTAAACCATTTCTAAAACTTTCCAGCAAGACTTTATTAAAAAAAAAGAAATGAAGCAAGTGTGTGAATCAAAAATAGACTTTATTAACAACAAGCTATAAGACAAAAATGAGTCTCTGGTACTCCTCTTGGTCGCTCAGTCTCAGGGGTGAAGGGTGCAGGTGCTGTGGAGGTGGCTGGTGCTGGAGTGCTTGTCATCAGCTCCTCCAGAAGCAGAAGGAGCAGAAGCGCCAGCCCCAGAAGAGCGAGCTCGTGCTGCAGAAGCCCCAGCAGAACCAGAGTGAGGGCCAGGGGGCGGGATGGTAGCCCTGTCCCTCTTGCAAGGGCTGGCAGCAGATGTCTGAGGCTTGCTGTTCTTCAGCATGGTTGTGAGGTTGCTGGCTGGCAGGGAGGCTGGCAAGAACCAAGGCTGGCAGGGAGGCTGGCAGCAAGGCTTGCAGGCAGACATGCAGGCAGGGCAGGCAAGGCAGCCAATCCTTCCGGCAGCAGGTCTTTCCTCTGAATGGCGACCTGCTTCCGAGCTGCTTCCGTTATATCCGCGGGGCTGACGCAATGCATCCTCCCCGCATGCGCAATTAACGCCAGGCATCCGCTAGGCTTCCGCTTTGCATCCGCTGTGCATCCGCTTCATCCGCTTCATCCATTCCGCGTCCGCTTTGCTGAGGCCCCCCGGAAGCCTTGCGGATGTGCCATCCGCTCCCATCCGCTTCCATCCGCTGGGCTTCCGTTCCGCATCCGCTTTGCATCCACCCTGTGTCCTCCCCGCGTCCGTGTTATCCGCTCCGGTTATGCAAATTTTTGCCCCTTTTGAGAGCAGATAACAATGGATGGAACATTTTGCTCGTCCGCTGTGTCCTTTTTGCATCCGTTGGGCAGTGTGACATGGGCTTAACATTTGTCCTAGTTTGGATCTAGAGTGAGGTCTAATCCTATCACCCTGTAGCTGAAGGCCTTTTTTGGAATGGCTCAGTCTTTCTGGGGCTCTTAACATAGGTGGGGGCTGCTTCCCAAGAACACGTTTCTCCTTTTCTCATCCAGGGAGGTATAATATTCTGCCTTTTTAATATTTTGTATACTATTTCATTTTTCTAGGAGGGGGGTTGGTGCTAATTGTCTATAAGTTCTTGGGGAATGGATGAATGCCTGAGAGAAGGAGCGGGTGACTTATCTGCATGGCTGCAGCTACTTTTGAAAAGAGCAGACAGTGAGCTCAACTTTGCTCTCTCACACCACCCCAATCCCAGACAGAAACCGGGAAGTATGAGATATCACAAGGTCTTGTGCAAAATGCATAATGGCATGGCACAAGATGGGCCATCCACTTTACTGGCCACAATAGGTTGCAGTTACAAAGTTGTCAAGATATTTAAACTGATGCCCAGGCCTTTCGGTAACAGCTCCTTCTAAAGTGGCTGGAAGAAAAGGTGACTGGGATTTTGACATTTAAATTTCATGGAAGACATATGGAGATGAAGACTGTGATTTCTTCAAACTCTTGGCTATTTAGTTATTTTGAAATAAAAATCTCCAGCAGTCTAATGATAAACACATTTATTAAGGCCAAGACACCCCCAGTAGATGAGATTTCAAGTACCGTGAAAGTCTTTGGTGTTGCTGCAACACCTCCAATTGGCTATCTCTCTGGAATTTACTGACTCTGCTTCACCTGCTATAAAAGAGAGAACATAGAAAAGACCTTTGGATGCAAAACAAATTTGACCTGTTCATCAGAACTGAGTTGATGATGGGGGGAGGATATAGCAATAACACTTAGACATTTATACCGCTTTACAGCCTTCTCTAAGTGCTTTACAGAGTCAGCCTATTGCCCCCAACAATCTGGTTCCTCACTTTACTGACCTTGGAAGGATGGAAGGATGAATCAACCTTGAGCTGGTCAGGATCAAACTCCTGGCAGTCAGAGCACAGTTATCCTATAGAACTGCCTTCTAACTACTGTAAAGCAGAAATGTCAAACTGGCAGACCACAGACTGGATATGTCACATGCAGGCTACACCCACCCCAGCTCTGCGAATGATCAGCACATGATAGCAATATAACACCATGGGTTTGACACCCATGACGTAGAGAATCGAGGTTTGCTGTTTGTTTTCTTCATTTACTAACAGCTATACATGCGAATATCAAAAAGAACATAGTGGTTATTGCTGGATTTTACACAACATCATTCTTTCAGCTAGATTGCTCCAGCTGTCTTGGATTATAATCAAAGGGGATCCTTGCAATTATTGGCCACTGCATTTTTTAGTTCAACAATATCTGTCTGGCACAAATCGGGAAAAGGTGGAATAGGAGAACTTAAAAATACAGGTTTGGAAGGTGTATGAAGACAAGAATCTTGGGAGATTTGAGAAGAGAAGTAACAACCACCTCATCCAATTTCCATTGTTTGTATGTTTGATTATGTGCCATCAAGTTGTTGCTGACTCTTAGCAATCATATAGATGGATTTTCTCCACTCCGATCTGTCCCTAAATTAGCCCTTCAAATTTTCCAATCTTATACCAATTACCACTATAACTGAATCATCCACCTTACTGCTAGTTGTCGTCTTTGTCTTTGTAGTCTTTGTCACCCACCCTAATGGATGAAACAGTTAAATATGGCAACGGGAAGTTTGTGTCTTCAGATTTGCAAAATTCTGTGATGTAGCCTTACAATAAAGCAGAATATGTTCATCTAGTCCTGTCTGGTTTACCTGGGAAGACTAACAATGCATCAGAATATCTAAATATATTTTGCAAGGCCTTCATGACTAGGGCTTTTCATATCTTCATTCCACTCATAATTCACATCTCACATTCAAACCCACAACTTATTTCAATAATGCATAGCTATTGCTAAAATATAGCTAAGACCATCTCTGTGGACAGGCCAGGACATTCTTAATAGACATTCTGCATTATATAGTAGGAAAAATAAAAATAAGAATAAATTTGACAAGGGAAATATTTACTCAGTGAAAAATGTTAGGTAGTTTTTAAAGTTCCCTTAAAAGTGAGTCACAATGTAATGCATCAGTATATTCAGCAAAATGTGGCTGCACAGCAAAGGCTGAATTAAGCCAAGTTGAAAGAGTAAGCTGGGATGGTAACATCACACTATGATGTAGAGAATGATCACAAACATTTCTCACAGAAGGTAAAACAGTCAAAGTGTTTGACACAAATCTAAAGTACAGTGCTATTTCTGAATTTTATTAGGCAGTGTTATGTTTTTCTTGAGATATTCTGATGAAATTTGACTTTGCCAGTATTACAAAATGATATCTCATGTAGACTATGCTCTATAGTTGGTATCAATAAAACCTCCAGTTGTATTCAAATGCATTCATATTTTTTAGGATACAAAAAAGAAAAAGAATAACAGATATGGCACCTGGAAATAACATCGAGACATACCCAATAGTCATGATTTGACTTAAAGTTGTTATCTCACCTTTCACTCCTGCAAAAATACTTTCTAAGGACCCAAAGTTTATGAAAGCTAATTGCTATAAACTTCTTTCAAAGGTAAATCAGAGTTCAGATCCCTTCAGAGATGATGCTTGATGACTGACGTTCCAGTCTAACTATTGTAGTGACAAAACGGGGCAAGCCATTTACACCAACTCTTGTTCTTCAAAGGAAGGATGTGATAACAAAGGAGTACAGTTTGTGAACAGATAACACATGCTTTGGAGATTTGAACAATCTCATTTTACTAGGAGGAAGCAGAAAGCTGTTGTTTTACATTGTTATTTGGCAGGAATCCACCCATGAGTCATCCTGAAACCGCACCTTTTCTGTAAACCTTATTTGGAAAAGTGAGGGTGGGAACTGGATTAGAGTGGCTGTGGGAAAAGGCTTGGTGCTAATAAAACATTATCTGCTCCTTCCTAATTTTAGAATTCACCATAGGGCCATTTATTTGGGCATTGGTTTTTCAAGGTTTCTAAATTCTTCAATTGCAAAAGGAAATACACAAGGACAATTCCAAGAACAGATCAAAATAGTGAGTTTGCAAACTATCCTTTTAACTTAAGCAAAGGATTTCCAATTCCATCCAGCAAAGGGAAGGCAAAGCTTAATTTCTTATTACATTAGGTAAAGGGAAGGGCAAGAGTCAACTTGCCTCATCTTCTCACTGCTCCCAAGGATTCCAGGAAACCTGTCTTTCAACTCCTTGGCAAAACTGGGAGAGAAAAAAACACTAAAACTTCCAAAGACAAAATTGGATCATCTTTCCACAAATCCAAAATGGTAGCCATGCCAGATATGGCCATGGTCATAAGCTTCTATTAAAGCGCAACAATTTGAAACCAGGCCTTTTCCCCTTTCTGACATAGAGACTTTTACTCTATTGGCATTTGTGAGCCAAGAAACTCTTTCTAGAGTTCTACCAAGATCACATCATCAGGGAGTATATAATGCATACTGGTTTCTGGGAAGGAAGATTAGAGTCAGCATTGGAAATATCTCCCTCCTGATATCTCTTTGAAGGGGTTTTCCCCATTTGCCTTTAATCATAATGCATACATATTCTCAGAACATTCTTTTTCTGCATGTCCCAGGATGTCTATTTATTTGTAGGGTTTACATACAGCATAGCTTCAGTCTGAATGGCTCTAAGCAACATATAACTGAGACTATAGAAAGAGTGCAGAGAAGAGCAACAAAGATGATAAGGGGACTGGGTTGCAGGGACTGGGTTGCAGGAACTGGGCATGGCTAGTCTAGTGAAGAGAAGGACTAGGAGAGACATGACAGCAATATTCCAATATTTGAGGGGCTGCCACAGAGAGGAGGGGGTCAACTGATTTTCCAAAGCACTTGAAGACCAGACAAGGAATAATGGATGGAAACTGATCAAGGAGAGATTCAACCTAGAAATAAGGAGAAACTTTCTGATAGTGACAACAATTGACCAATGGAACAACTTGCCTTCAGAAGTTGTGGGAGCTTCACCACTGAAAACTTTCAAGAAGAGGCTGGACTGCCATCTGTCAGAAATGTTATAGGGTATCCTGCTTGAGCAGGGGGTTGGACTAGATGACCTACAAGGTCTCTTCCAATCTGTTATTCTGAGCTAAAAAGCAATGGAGCTCCAAAGACCTTCGAAAACAGTCAGATATTTCAAAGCTTCAAAACATCCTAGACTGGGGGTTACTCTTGTTTCAGAGGTCAAGCTGTTTGAAAGATGAGCTGCTCCTGTAGAGCATGCCAACTTGACAGGCAAAAGGTTTTGGCAAGCTGGTTCTGATTGGAGAGGCAGAATCTATCTGAGATTGGTAACTTCATAGATACCTACAATCAGAGAAACATAGGGCTATATTGGTTAATTACCAGTATCTAGAATTACACTAGGAAACATTGAAAAATGATGCAGCTCTTGTGGCAGCAATGTTCTATATCAGCCTATATATATTCTATATATTAAATAAACATGTTGTATTTTGCACTCCTTGAAGCTTTTAGAAATCTTCAAGGGCAGCCCCACGCCCTCAACTTGCCCAGCCAATGAGCAAGACAGCTTTAAATTATCCTTAGCTATATTAGTGTTCAAGTTGTGTTTTCTTCCTTATTACAAAATCATCTGTAGATGACCAGGCAGAGCCGAAGAGTGGGGTCAAACGCACCATCAGTTTGGAGTCATTCCTACAGGAGATTTAAATCTAGCCCCTGTGAATGCTGTAGATCCTTATCTAGCATCAATTTGGCTTGACTGTTAGTAAATCAGATTCTTGCGTACAGGTAGCATGAAATAAAATTTTAGTGCTTTGAATTCTAGTCTTCTTTCATTGACTTGAAATCCCTATATAGGGATAGGGATCTGCATTCAGGACAACCAATTTTATCCTGACATAATTTTCAGCTGGCTTAAGTATGATGAATAGCACTTCAGCTCAACAGTGCAAAAAGGCTTGATCTCATGAACTAACGGTACTGCCTTGATTGAAGAGAGTTTACATTATTTGTGGTTCTTTTTGAAGGAGGAGGGACATTTTTGAGCTCTTTTTGAAGGAAGAAAAATTTTAAAAATGCAATTATTTGTATAATAATGAACAACAATGATAATTAGCTTAGGAACTTAAACCTTGAAGTTTTAACAACCTGTGGGCTTTGAGACGTTTTTCATCAACATCATGGCGGAGTGCTCTGGTCCAAAATGTGTGTCTTTTTCTCTTAAAGAAGTATTTATCTATATTTAGACTGCACGGGTTGAAAAGAATAGTATCAGGAAGAAAGGAATGGGAAAGAAAAACAGCAGTGAAGGCTACTGTGTGTACCACAGGTTGTTTCAGGTGAAGGTGGCATTGGTGCAAAGCTTATGATTTTGGAGACAGACAGGAAAGAAACCACAGAGCTTCTTTGACATTAGAGAACATTTCATATATAGAACAGGTAGTCATTTAAGAGAGAGCGATGTTGATAAAGCAAGAGGGGAAGTGACTGATGGAGAAGACAAGAATATGGGCAACTGATATTCTGTCTTCGGATTTGCAATAAACCACCCACAATGAGTCAAGAGTAGTTGACATGTTTTGTCAGAAGGCTTGGCATCACTCATGAACACTTTGACATTTTTCCATGTCCTGATGGCAGTAATCTTGCACTGCATGCAGTTGCCTTAACTTGTTTACTATCGAATACTAATGGCTTATTTTTTTGAATTTTAGTGGGGAATTTTTGTTCTCCACTCAATTAGTGAGCAAAAGGGCTTCATGACCAACCTCTTTCAGGTTTCTTTATTCCTTCTTTATGAATCTGACCCATTTGTCTTCTGGGTAAAGGGCCAGGAATGTATATAGATAAGGCAATCAAAATGCTGTAATGTCTTTCTTCAATATATGCTTTGTGCAAATCAAGGAGGGCTGGTTTCCCCCTCCCCCCCCAAAAAAAGAAAGGTTAATAGTGCCACCATTTTTATTTCATATACTGATAACCTCACAGAAGGCTGGGTAAATCTGTTACAATCCATGGTTTAGTTTTTGAAACACCAAGATACTATCTTCTAGTCTTTGTTAAAATACTGTAGTTCTTGTTGTGGAATATTCTGATTTTTGTTTTATGGTCACCCAGAGCCACTATATATGGTTATATAAATGTGGGGAATGAATGAACAAAATAAGTAAATAATGATTAAAATTATTATTCCTGCACTTTTCCCTCAGAGTTGTCCTGGATGGAATATCAAAATAATACAACTATAACTTTGCTGTACAACAAAACTTACAGTAAAAGTTTTAACAATCCAAGACATTAAACAGTTATTAGGGATATAACAATAGTCTTAAAGCAACATTATTTCTCATTTGACAGTATGGAAGTCAATTGCACTTCTTTTCTTGAAAGAGAATTGCGAGATCAGGAAGGTCCAGTCAGCATCCAATGGGACTCACCCAGCGGGAGGACCATGGATTGGGGGTTTGTCTGATATCAATTCATGTATCAGCCAATAGAAGGAAAGCATGCATACTGCTGTATATGGGTTTCAGATCTGAAGCACTTTGTCTTTATGCATGTTTGAAATACAGGTTGTTTTTTGGGCACCTTGAATTTGTCATCTTCTGCAGCTGATTCAAGAGAAAATTCTGCAAGTATTAGCCAAAAGCCAACAAAAACTATTGCTACAATGCTATACTTTGTTCACCTGCAGGAAAGTCACTACAAACTACTTTGGACATTTTGATGTCAATGTTTTGGAACAAAGCTCTTTTTTTCTAAATTATGGATTATAGCCAGACATTCAGTAGGATGCTTTATTAACTAATATCTCACTACTATAAATAAATATATATTTTCTTAAGATGGAAAAATGAAAGAAAGCAAAAAAGAAAAACAAGTTCATCTTGACATTTCAGAACAGAATTTATCTCATAGACTAATGCAAAGCTGCTTCAAATTTCTAGTGTGAAAACTTTTCCTGGTATTTCATTTCATCTGTTCTCTCTTGTCACCACCAAATTTCTAGAACAAGAAAGATAATTTCAAGGGCGCTCATATGTGGTCTTGTGCAAAGAATCTGTGCATACCTAACTGCTTCCATAGGTGACATGTTTGTATAATACTTATATTCATATCAATTTAACATTATTCCGTTGTGTGGTCTCCTCATCCATCAGACCCTCTGTATAAATTGATATGTTTAGAGGGTAAAAAAGGGTTTATAAATTATGGAAACGACGAAAGAACTGCAAAAAGAGTGTCATTCAGATCTCACCATCCAAGAGGCAAGGTGGTGAGGCAAGCCTTATTTATTAGAATAATTGATGCAATAAACATCCAGGCTTTAATAGCAATAGCACATAGACTTATATACAGCTTCACAGTGCTTTTACAGCCTTCTCTAAGCAGTTTACATGTTCATCATATTGCCCCCAAGAATATGGGCCCTCATTTTACCAACCTCAGAAGAATAGAAGGCTGAGTCAACCTTGAGCCTGGTGAGATTCGATCTGCCAAATTGCAGGCAACCAGCAATCAGCAGAAGTAGTCTACAGGGCTGCATTCTAACCACTGCACCCCACAGCTATTACCCATCCCACAGGTATCTTAACCCATTCCAAAGCTATCCTTACCCATCCCACAAGCAAGCAAAGGCTTAAACCATTTCTAAAAGTTTCCACCAAGACTTTATTAAAAAAAAAAGAAATGAAACAAGTGTGTGAATCATAAATAGACTTTATTAACGACAAGCTATAAGACAAAATGCATATGATAAAGTGAAAAGAATATGCAGGTATGTTTTGTCTGGCAATTACAATTGGTTCTCATTTAATTTCTTTTTTAAATCTGTAAATTTCACCCACAGTATAATGCACATATTTCCTCATGTCAATGAAGTGGAAATAAACAAAGCAACTATTAATTATAATATTTTTAATTAGAATTCTTCAGTATTAACTATGATCTTTCCAGTTTGTATGTTTTCATAGCCCTTGGTAGAGTGGAATACCGTTTGATGACTGAGCCTGTGATGTCTGATTTAGCAGTGCAGCCAATGCTCTCATGCATTCTGAATAAATATTGTGATCATTAGTACGTTGTGTGAAATTCCATTCGTCTCCCATCACAAGGAGAGTCACATCAATAAACCATTTCATTATGCAACCCTGTCAAATCTAACCATCATTAGGGCTGCATTTCAGAAAAGGGCCAAGTACACAGACACGTTGATGAAAATGTGTTATAAAATGAAATCTACACAGCAGGATAAATTCAACATTGAAAAAAAATAAGAGAGTGCTATTTTTTTTTTATTAAAATAATTACAGCTTCCTGTGACAACAACGTGGTATTCAAAGCATTCTAGTCATTTGTGTGAGAATTGTCAGCTTTCTTACAGAGAGCATTGTTAGGCTAAAGAATGGTTCATCTTCCATCCCTTGAAAGAATGCTATTAGAAAAAAATTATTTTAAGATCTGCACAGTGCACCATGCAATCCTACGTTTTGCTTTAGAATGTCATCAGCCAATACTGAATTTAAATAGACCACAAAATAGAAAAACATAGAAAATGGTTAAAAGGTAGAGCTAACTCAAGGATAGGTTTCTTTTTTAAAAAGACACATGTCTTTCATGAAATAATGTTTCATAGCCAATATATTATTGTGTGACTGTTGCTGTCTTCAAAATATATAGTGGATGGCTGTTGAAAAACAAGCTTTTTTTTTTTTTTTTTTTTAGCAAAGTCAGACAACTGTACATTTTTGATCAGCATAAATGAAATCACTCCCAACTCTGAATGTGAGAAAGGTATAGGATGAATAAGGATTTTTTTTAAAGGGTGATATTGTATCTATTCTTATGCTGATAGAACAGCTTTTATGACCTTATTTGGTAAGCACTGTGCTTTTATCCATTACACAGAATCCAGGAAATATTAAACACATCTCTGACCCATGGCATTAATCAAACAAAAAGACAGGTAGATGCTTATGAATGCAATCTGGTAAATAGTTCTAAGTTCCTCCAATTTCCACCAAACAAACTCTTGACAAACGCTTAAAGACACAGTAGGTAATGAGACCTCTGCTGATAGAAATAGGACCTTTGCTTCCAGTGCATATGGGGTTGAGGATGGAATGAAGGCAACATCATGGGGATATAGCAGAAAAAATATTAATTTTTTTTCATTCTACCCTTATTTTTGGCTAACTCAAGGCAGATATATCCCCGGTGTTCCTGCATCTATTTTCTTCACAACAACCCTATAAATTGGGTTATGCTGAGAGACAGTGAATGGAATAAAGTTACCCAGATGATTTTCATGCCCGGGAAAGAAATAGGATTCACAGTCTCTTATTTTGCATCCTAGTCCTGGTACCTTACTATCAAACTTTCTCTCATTATTGGATATTATTGTTATGGTTCGTCGCACAGTCAGCCAGATATTAAATTGAATTTGGCATTTTTATCAACTTATTGGGTCCTTCCCAAGGACCTGGATTGGCAGATATTTTTGTTTGAGGGTGTTAAATGTATCATTGCAGGATGTAAACTGTTCCATGTAAAGATGTCTTTTGCAATTGACTGGTCATATTTTGAATGTCAAAGACATTCAAATGGTGCTCCAGTTGTTTTGGGACTGCACTATTATCATCTTTGCTTTCTTTTGAAACAGTTGTTCTATTCCTTTTTTCAGGTCTTTATATTTTTGATATTTTTCAGGTCTTTATATTTTGCTATATCTTTCTCTTCTCTTCTGTACAGTTCCTGGGCTGTGGAAGGAGAACAAAAAAAACACCATAAGAATCTACTAGTTGTTTTCCCTAGCATGGCCTATTTACAGCAGTGGTAGGAAATGATAGCCCTTTTATGACTTGTGGACTTCAACTCCCAGAATTCCTGAGCCAGCCATGCATGGAATTCCATTGAGGGCCGCATCAGGGTTGTGTTTGACCTTGGGGAGGGCATGGGGGTGTGGCCAGGATGGGCATGGCCTGCTCAACACCCCTCATATTGTGACACTCAAGCGCTCTGCCAGTGAAAACAGGCTCCTAAACTCCATGACCAGTTGTGACAGCCTCCTGCAACCCTCTGCCTGCAAAAGCAGAGCTCAGGAGGGCCATGCCTCCATTTTCCTTAGCAGAGGCACCATGGGCATTGGATGTCAGTGATAACTTAGAAATTATTAATAGGGAGAATACAGTACACTTTATGCCAATATAGTTATTTCCTGGCCAGTTTAGGTTTAATACCATGTGGAATGAGCCCTGAGAAAGATCCCTGAGATCTAATATCAAACTACTATGTCCAAGCATTTATGAAGTAGAAGCTGAGAATCTTCTCAATTGGCTGCTTAAAACAAATAACTGCCAGGGAAGTGGAGTATGTTACGACCTCACCTCGCTGACTGTTGGGCAATAAACTCTTAATTAGGGCAGGGAAGTACTGTAATCCACCAGAGCTACCAAGGGGAGGCTTTGCTGGCTGTGAATACTGGCACTTTCTTTCCAAAGGGCATGCTGTATCAAGACACTATGCTCTCAAATCATTTGTTATAATGTCACTGCAGAGTGAATCAGCATGACACAGACAGAGAAGGAAGGAAGGAGTGCCAAAGGCCTAGCATGTGTAGGCTGTCAGACTGCTGGGCTAAGCAGGTTTTCCTCACACAAAGAGAATAGTACTATTTCAGCTTGGGAATTTTAAAAAAGGTATATTCTGAGTAGACTATTGGAATATGGCTAAATTTAAAATTAATTTTCTTCGTATATTTGTTTTAAAGTCAACTCCAAACTGATCCAAAAGGAACCTGCAAGTCTCCGGATTAATTAATTTTTTTCAAAAAAGTATAAATATAAGGGGTCCTTGGTGCTCTCTGGGCTTGGTTATTTTCTTACAGACATAATCCAAACTAGGTAATGTCATCAGTGCTGATGATGTGACTTAGTTTGGGTAATGAAACATCTTAAAGAAAGAAGAAAAAAAATACAAGTCCAGAGAACAGCAAGGACCCCTCATTTTAATCCTGAACTACATACTTTCTCCTTTATCAGTATAAATATAATTTTGGATTTTTAGGCCTTTCTGCAAATGAGAATGGCTTATCCACATGAGTTTCTATGTCAGTGCAGAGCTGCATAATAATACCAAAGATATAACTGTGTAGGTATGGCTACCATATATATAGTAGATACTGCCCTATAGCACAATGCACAGCACTTAACGCATACTGGCTTGCTTTAAGACTGCTTATTAAAACTTAATTAATAGAAACTTCTGCCCATAACATCTTATGTACACACCAAGTTAGGCTACAATAGCAAGAACTATTTTTCAGAAAGGCAATTTTTACATTCCCCCTCCCTCAAACTGATGCAATTTATTCCATCATTTTTAAGAGCAATCCAAAATTAGCTGTTCTCAATCTGTTTTTCCATAACTTTTATAAACGTCCTGCTGTCTTGCCCAAGATCCAATTTGTTATTTATTATATACTTTTATTGTAGGGGCAACCTTTCTATTTAAAATTTTTCCTTGCAAGTGACTCTTTATGCCTTTCTTAAAATTGGTTTTAAAATTGGTTAAAAATTTGCAATAAAATAAAGAATTGCAATTGTTATGACCATAAAAACAAAAATAGGAATTATAAATGTTATTTCTTTCACAAAAAAGGAATAATATAGAAATGTAAACGTAAAGAAGGAGCTTTGTATTATTTATAGTGGCCATGTGATAAAGCAAGAAATATTGGAGTAGGATTCACAACTAAATACAGAAGATTCTTAAAGCGAATATAAAGATAAAACCAGAAACTTTTCTTTTAGGCCTAAGGGATAAAGAACTTTAGGGAAGATTGAATTTTGACGTTATATTTGTTGATGGTAGCAAGATTACTTTATGCACAAAAATGGAAGGATACCGATTTCTACAATGACCAAATGGCTGCAAAAGTGGATGGAGTTAGCAGAAATGGCTAAATTGACTGCTATGATTAAAGAAAAGAACACAATTAATTTTGTTTCTACTTGGAAACTACTTCTGGACTTTGTACTTGAGGTGGGGGGAAAATGAAACTTTGATTTTGGGTTTTGCTGACTAGATAGCCTTGGTGTCACAGAAATGGCTAGTATATATTATTATATATAAGTAAAAAGTTGAAGTTTTATGTTAATTCCTTTATTCTATTGACCAAAAGGTATTGGAAGTCAATGCTTTTTTTTTTTCTTTCACCCCTCTACCCTACACTTTTCTCTATTTCCCTTTTCCTCCCTATTTTATCTTTATTTTTTAAATTTGTCTTTATATATTTTTGTATTTTATACTTTTATAAATTAATAACATTCTGAACTGGGGAAAAAAGGAGTAATAAATAGCCAGTAACAAATAAAGAGAGCCATAAATATGGCCATTGCAAGTTAACAAGAAACAGCTGAAAGAAAGGGCAAAAATAAAGATTTGGGAGGAATTTGAGGGAAGGCTTTAGTGTGTTTAATTTGACTTCAACTTGTGTATATGTATGTATGTATATGTATATGTATGTAGAGATTCTGCTGAAACGTTGCTACAACTTTAACAGAACTACGATGACGTGGGATAATACCCGAAGGAAGCTAAACAGCACACATGTAAGTACCCGCGAAAGCCTACATACATACATACATACATACATACATACATACATACATACATATATATATATATATATATATATATATATATATATATATATATATATATGCTGTTTAGCTTCCTTCGGGTATTATCCCACGTCATTGTAGTTCTGTTAAAGTTGTAGCAACGTTTCAGCAGAATCTCATCTGCCATCCTCAGGCTTCTGTATAGAGTTAGTTCCTGGTTTCAAATTTAAGGCTGGTGCATTCTGATTGGCTGGGAGCCTGGATCTGTGTTCATTGGACTTGGATTTTGATTGATTGGTGTTTCTGGTTTCTTCTGTCTGTTTTGTGGCTTTGATTGGCTGGCAACACTCTGTTCTTGTGTTGGAGGCTTTCAGTGCAGCTTGGCTGCGTGTGAAGGGACGGCTGCTCTTTATTAGCAAGCTGGGTTTCACCTGGGTGCCTGGTGGGGGGGTGTTTGGGTTGGAGCTATCAGAGGGAGTCTGTTTTTGCCCAGATGTTTGCCTGGCTTGTGGCATGGAGATCTTTCTATTTGAGAGTGCAGGCTTCCAAATGATTGACAGTCTGGTGGAATCATCTCTTCTATTCATGCTGTCAGAAACTCTTGAAATCATCAAAAATAAATACCAACCAGCTAAAGACCTCGTGGAACTAACAGAACACTGCCTAACCAACACATATTTCATATACAAAGGACAAAGATACAAGCAAATTGAAGGAGCCCCTATGGGATCACCACTGTCACCCGTCATTGCAAACCTGTTCATGGAAGAATTCGAATCCAGAGCCCTGGCTAATGCCACCCACAAACCCAAACTATGGCTAAGATACATCGATGACACATTTGTGATTTGGCCCCATGGAAAAGAAAACCTAAACAATTTCCTAACACACCTAAACAACACACACCCCAAAATCAAGTTCACCATGGAAACGGAAATAAACAAACAACTACCATTCCTAGATGTACTAATCTACAAAAGAACAGATGACACACTGAGACACACCATATACCAGAAGAAAACACACAACAACTGCTACCTCAACGCCCAATCCCACCACCACCCAGCACAGATAGATTCCATGGCCAAAACACTAATTACCAGAACCAAACGCCTGGCAGACAAGACACATATAAAGACTGAACTATGCACCCTGACTAAAGTATTGACAGCCAACGGCTTCCACAAAAACAAAATCACCAGCTTGATCCACAAAAACACACCAAGACACAACAGAGACCTAGAAGATCAACAGACCTATGGAACAGCTGTCCTGCCCTACATAAGAGGTACTACAGACAAAATCAGTAAGATACTACACAGGCATCACATCAAGACTGCCTTCAAAACAGACAAAAATATAGCAGCCATCCTTAAAAACCCCAAAGACAAAACTGACCTGGAAAACCAAGGCATATACGAAGTTCCCTGCGCATCATGCCCGGCCACATACATTGGACAGACCAATAGAAGAATAAGTACCCGCCTGGATGAACACAAAAGTGCAGTAAAAAAGCTGGAACACACCTCCTCACTAGTCCAACACATGAAAACCACAGGTCACAACATCAACTTCAATGGCACCAAAACCCTAGCCACTATGGAAAAACCCAGCCACAGAATCATCAGAGAAGCCAAAGAGATTGAAAAAAGACCTGAAAGCATGAATAGAAGAGATGATTCCACCAAACAGTCAATCATTTGGAAGCCTGCACTCTCAAATAGAAAGATCTCCACACCACAAGCCAGGCAAACACTTGGGCACAAACAGATTCCCTCTGATGCCTCCAGCTCAAACACCACCACCCCACCAGGCACCCAGATGAAACCTAGCTTCCTAATAGATAATAGCCATCCTTTCACATGAAGCCAAGCTGCACTGAAAGCCTCCAATACAGGAACACAGTGTTGCCAGCCAATCAAAGCCACAAAACAGACAGAAGAAACCAGAAACACCAATCAAACAAACTCCAAATCCAATAAATACAGACCAAGACTCCCAACCAATCAGGATAGGCTAGCCTCAAATTTAAAACCAACGGCTGTGAGACCCTGACTCACATACAAACTCCATACAGAAGCCTGATGATGGCAGATGAGATTCTGCTGAAACGTTGCTACAACTTTAAAAGCACTACAATGACGTGGGATAATACGCTAAGGAAGCTGAACAGCACACACACATATATATGTGTGTATATATATAGACTCATTATTTGTAGCTTTACAAATGTGCAAGCTTTGCCCTGGATAAATATTTTATGAGATATCCACAAAACATGGTTGAAATTCTACAAGTACTTGCTGGAAGAAAAAGCTTACCCACCCTGCTTAATTATTTGTTTTTTTCATCCTGCCTTTCCTCTATGAATTCAAAGTGGTGTATAATGAAGAAGATTTTTATTCTTACAACAACTGAGTGAAGGGGTTTGGTCTCACAGAGGGCAACAGCCAGTATTCTTACCAGACTTTTTGGGAATGCAAATGTTGGGTTAAAAAAACTTTGAGACCATGTTCTCATTCTTGTCTTCAGATATTTTGAAGGTTCGAGAATCTGGTTGGCATCATTCAAGGATTGTCATCTTTTTGTGGTGCTTGAGAGACCACAAGCAAGATATCTGCTCTGGATTCTCATAACTTTGAGTTGATATGATTTATGGTCAGAGCTGTTCAAAATCAGTCGACGGCTCCTATAGACATTGGAGAAATGTCAAGATTATCAGAGAAGAAAAGAACACAAAATGTGAAAAAATTATTTGATCACCAGATGAAAACTGCAGATAACTGCCTATACAGACTCTATTGTAAGCCCATGTCACGCTGCCCAACGGATGCAAAAAGGACACAGCGGACGAGCAAAATGTTCCATCCGTTGTTATCCACTCTCAAAAGGGGCAAAAATTTGCATAACCGGAGCGGATAACACGGACGCGGGGAGGACGCAGGGCGGATGCAAAGCGGATGCGGAATGGAAGCCCAGTGGATGGAAGCGGATGAGAGCGGATAGCGCGTCTGCTAGGCTTCCGGGGGACCTCAGCAAAGCGGACGCAGAACGGATACAGCAGATGCACAGCGGATGCAGAGCGGATGACGCGGATGCAGAGTGGAAGCACAGCGGATGCAAAGCAGAAGCCTAATGGATGCCTGGCGTTAATTGTGCATGCGGGGAGGATGCATTGCGTCAGCCCCACGGATATAACGGAAGCAGCTCGGAAGCAGGTCGCCATTCAGAGGAAAGACCTGCTTCCAAACACATCGACTGCCTTGCCTGCCCTGCCTGCATGTCTGCCTGCCAGCCTTGCTACCAGTCTCCCTGCCAGCCTCCCTGCCAGCCTTGCTGCCAGTCTGCCTGCCAGCCTTGCTGCCTGCCTTCCTGCCAGCCTTGGTTCATGTCTGCCTGCCAGCCTTGCTGCCTGCCTGCCAGCCTTCCTGCCAGCCTTGGTGCCTGCCTCCCTGCAAGCCTTGGTGCCTGCCTTGGTGCCAGCCTGCCTGCATGCCTGCCTGCCAGCCTTCCTGCCAGCCTTGGTGGCTGCCTCCCTGCCAGCTTTCCTGCCAGCCTTGGTGCCTGCCTGCCAGCCTTCCTGCCAGCCTTGGTGCCAGCCTCCCTGCCAGCCTTCCTGCCAGCCTTGGTTCCTGCCAGCCTCCCTGCCAGCCAGCAACCCCACAACCATGTGGAAGCACAGCAAGCCTCAGCCATCTGCTGCCAGCCCTGGCAAGAGGGACAGGGCTACCATCCCGCCCCCTGGCCCTCACTCTGGTTCTCCTGGGGCTTCTGCAGCACGGGCTCGCTTTTCTGGGGCTGGCGCTTCTGCTTCTGCTTCTGCTTCTGGAGGAGCTGATGACAAGCACTCCAGCACCAGCCACCTCCACAGCACCTGCACCCTTCACCCCTGAGACTGAGCGACGAAGATGAGTATCCGAGACTCATTTTTGTCTTATAGCTTGTTGTTAATCAAGTCTATTTATGATTCACATACTTGCTTCATTTCTTTTTTTTAATAAAGTCTTGCTGGAAACTTTTAGAAATGGTTTAAGCCTTTGCATGCTTGTGGGATGGGTAAGGATAGCTTTGGTATGGGTTAGGATACCTGTGGGATGGGTAATAGCTGTGGGATGGGTTAGGATAGCAGTGGGATAGATAAACCTCCAGTGCAAGCATAGTGGGACTGTATGGTCCACCCTCCCAGGTGCTACACCTACAGCCCTTTATTATCAATAATAATGTAATAATTATCCACACATGTCAACACAAACACAACTCTTTATGAAACGCCCTGTTCATTGTAGACCAACCCAACATACATGGCCCAATCTCATCCGTGTGATGAGATAGGCTGAAGGAAGCGTCCATTAAGCATCTACCATCCTGTCTTGCCACTCCACTGCTCCAGCTGGGGAGTTGCACCAGTGTCTCAGGAGGTTGCGCTGCTTCTTCACTTCATGTGAGGCTCTGTTGGGGCCTTGCACATCCTCAGTGTCGATCAGGTTTTGCCCTTGCCTCCATTCCCCAGGCTCCATGTCCCCATTGCCTTGCTGGAGGTCCATGAGCCTGTTCTACAAGACTGGGTAGCGGGTGCGCATGAGATTGTGCAGGATGCAGCAAGCTTCCATGATCCTCCTCACGGTCTCTGGGCAATGTTGCATGGTGGTGAGAAGTACCTGGAACCTGTTGGCCAGGATGCCAAAGGCGTACTCCACCACCCGCCTTGCCCTGGACAGCCTGTAGTTGGAGATCCTCTCTTCATGGGTGAGGAGTCTGGAACTGTAGGGCTTCATGAGGTAGGTTGTGAGGGAGAAGGCGTCATCCCCCACGATGAAGTAGGGCACATCTTGTGTGTCGTTGGGTAGGGGTTCTGGATCTGGGAAGCCCATGATGAGGTTGCCTTCCAGCTCCTCCTTGAGGTGACTGGCGTTGTATACCTGGGCATCCGAAGATGAGCCGTTGCCTGAAGCATCGATGTACATGAACTTGTAGTCAGCATCGACCATGGCGAAGAGGATGATGCTGAAGAAGCCCTTGGAGTTGAAATAAGTGGACCCCAACTTGGCTGGAGATTTGCAGGCCACGTGCTTGCCATCTATGGCTCCAACGGTGTGGGGGAAGTTCTACCTCTGATACCACTGCTCTGCAACTCTCTTCCAGCCTTCTTCAGTGGAGGGGTACTGGAGGAGCTCCTCCTTGTATTCTTCGATGATGGCCCGCACCACTTCTCTGACCACAATGCTGATGGTGTTGGATGGCACCCTCCAGCCGTACTGCATGCTCCTGTAGGAGGTCCCTGAGGCCAGGTGGCGCAGAGTGAGTGCCACCTTGAGCCCAGGTTCCAGGCTGGGCCGGAAGCTGGTGTTTGCCTTGGTCAACCTGGGTGTCAGCCGCTGCACAACTTTGTCAAACATGGCTGGAGGCATCCTCATGAAGTTCTGGAATGCCTGAGTGTCTTCGCTCCTGAGCTCCACCATCAACTTGTTGTACAGTCCGTCCTCTGCTCTTCTGGCGAACCACCTTCGGATCCAGACTCTTTTTGGGTGGCTACTTTTCTTCTCGCAGTAGAGTTCACAGAGCCTGCAGATGGCTTCGCACTGTTGCAGAACGATGGTGGCTGCCGAAAGGACTTTGTTACAATCCACAGTGGACATGACTGGATGCTGTGGAAGAGGAAGAGGCAGATGAAGGCTGCAGAGGTCTGCACCGCTGGGCTGCTGTTCTGAAAGTGAGATGCAGGCGAGTTGCTCCCCCTTTTTATAGGCAGTATAGGTTTTCCGCTAGGCATCCTCTAGGCATCCTCTAGGCATCCTCTAGACATCCTTAATATCCAAGATAGGACCCCTCTGCGAACGTTTTTTCAGCTTTAAACGCTTTGTTTCCGTGCTGCATCCGTTCTGCATCCGTTCTGCATCCGTTCTGCATCCGTTCTGTGTCCGTTCCGCTTCCTCCCTGCGTCCGGGCGGATGCAAGTTGCGCGGATGCGTAGCGGATGCCTAGCGGATATAGCGGATGCATAACAGATACAGAACGGATGCCTGGCAGATGCGTAGCGGATGCAGAACGGACGAACTGGATACATTTTCCGCGCAAAAGTTTTGGGTAGCCCAAAACTTTTGGAGCGGATGAAACGTCCATAAACGGATGCTGGACGGGTAGAGAGGAAGCCAAACAGAGGCAGTGAGTACATCGCGTTTTCGAACGGATGGCAAGGTTTTTTATCCGTTTTACATCCTCTTTGCATCCGTTGGTTCAGTGTGACATGGGCTGTAGTTTGTCTATTCATTTTACAAGACATTGAAAAGTAAAACTTTTTGATGGCATAGTTAGTAGAATTATGCAGTCTATAAGTTTTAAGAATTCCTACCACATAATTATCTAGAGAACTATAATTGCCACAATGTCAGTATTTTCTGCTAAAGCTGCACTAATTTAATATATCAGAAAAGAAGTTAAGAATGTAACCAGCAGTAGGCTAGATGCCGAAAAGTAATCAAATAACTGTAAGAATTTCAAATCCAACATGGACTATTTCTGTTGCCATGCTTTATCACTTGATGATGCTTCATGCTAACCTTAGATTTGGCTTTTGCAAATGATTTCTTTCTTTAGCCTCTCCCTGTCTGTACTTAACATATGATTTATATCGAGAGTATCTTCTACCTTTGAACTGATAGCCTGATTAATTGGCCAAACCAAAACCAGTAAAAAAAATTATATACATAATCCAACATTTTAAAAAACTTTTATGTGCTTAGGTTCCTACTACCAATCTTTAATGCAAAATAATGATTTGATACTATAACTGTTTTAAAAATATGTTTCAAATAGTATTGAATGTGGCAGCAGAAGATCCATGCAATATGCCTCTTGAATTTTATATTGTTTTACACAATATAGTTGTTTTCTCCAGAAAAAAGAGTCCATGCTTGTACAAAAAGGAGCTAAAATTTATTATTTTCCTCAATGGAATTCAGTTATATCATCCAATTCTTGGGACCAGACCAACATCAATAACTTGCACATACTAACATTGTTAAATCTTTGCACTTATGTTAAATTTTTGAACTTATGCCAACATGTAGACATTTTCCTTATTACTGTTTTGAAAAAATAAAGGAATCAACACATCAGTAGACAGAAAAGCCTCTTCAAGAAGAGAACAAGAATGTGATTAAGATGACTTTGAGCAAACATTTGAAATTTATTATTAAACTTGACATATAGAGTGTATACACTGATTCCCAAAAATAGATTGATCTAGATTGATCCAGAGTAGTCCATGCCAGTTTTGGCATCCAGATAAGTTTCAGGAAAACTGTGCATTGGACTCCTTACTTACTATGGGAAAACATGTAATTCTACCCCACAACCAAATACCATTAAATTGCAGGCACACCAGGTATTTATAATAGCATGAATAATTAAGAAAGCCAGTTTGGTGCAGTGGTTAAGACATCAGACTAGAAACTGAAGGCTGTTTTGTCCCATCTTAGGCACACAGCCAGCTGGATGACCTTGGGCCAGGCACTCCCTTTCACAATCAAGGCAAGGACAAGCTACTTCTGAAAAACTTTGTCAAGAAAACTGCAGGTAGTCCCTAGAGTAAAAAGAAAAACCCTGACTCACCATGAATAAATGAAAAAAATAAAAATGAATCAATACATGAGTGTCTGAGTTTCATAGCTTCATTCAAAACATTGTTGTTACAGGTGAAATGTTATGTGATTTCATATTATTGGGGCTACCAATTACAAATTTCAGACAAAGTTGAGGGAATTTCATGCAAAGGAAAGGGATTTCCCTAATTCTTCCTGAATGTCCAAGAGCTGGCTTTTGTCTCCTTTACATCTACTGAACCAGTTCAGTTAAAATAGCTCTTAAACCACACAGGATGTGAGGTTGGATAACAATGAGGCTGAGCAAATAGCACAATTCAAAATGTCTCTCATCCTCAAATCACTGAATCAAATACTCTCTTGCCATCTCTTCCTTACTTTAATTAAAAATGGTAAAATGGCAACTTTTATTTTTAATAGACAGCTCTTTGATATATGTCCAAGTTCCAGAGAAATCTAGAGTTGGAATGCAGCAGGTTACCATTGATCTATCAATCTTAATCCAGTTAAATGAAAATCTACAGTGTTTCTCACTCAGGATTTGGACTTTAGCAAACTGTAATGCAAACTCCTAGCACAGATTTTGGAAAGCAGCCCTGTCCCCATATGGAAAAATGTGCTTTGAACAGCAGAAGCATCTTCAAACAAGCCTTTCCTGCAGATCTTAACAAGTGGATGAGTGTCTAATAGGGGAAGTGGCCATCGTCAACCTCTAACTCATTTAGAGTATGAAAGGTTATGCCAACACTTTGTATCAAACTGTAACTGGTGAGCAGAGGATATCCGGTGCGGCTTTATTGATACAGGCATCATATGGTGTTTATACTTTGATCCTTCCATCCATAATCGCTTTGCCATACATTGATTGCGCCAACGACATCTCCTGGAGACTTTTCAAGCATAGACCATGTGGACTATATTGTAGAAGTCAATCATTATCATCTATCTATCTATCTATCTATCTATCTATCTATCCATCCATCCATCCATCCATTCCTTTATCTGTGAGCTATAGTCGTCTGGGAATCTCTTCCCCCCCAAAAAAATCTTTAAAGACCTTATAGAACATATAATTTCATGTATAAAGTGATCCTAAGGGTTAAAATACTGAAAAACTTGACAGTTTGTTGGAATTTTATATACCAAATATATTCCAATGTAATTTTTTTTTCTTTATTTGAACAAGCAAATTGGCTAATTGGAATGAGCTTGACAAATAGATAATTTTAAAAGTTCGACTTGCTTAGCCTGGAGAGACAATGGTTTCTATAGTAATTAAGAAATTGTATTTATGGAAAAACATTGCATGTGAGTGGGAGGGGAAATGGTTGTAAGTCCATCTTCAAGCAGTGACTTGCATTCATGAAAACTGGAAAAAGTGCACTGCCGATAAGAAATTTGTGTCATGAATAGAAAGAGGAAAACTAGAGGAAGGAAGGCCTAAAAAAGAATGTCAAAACTGATGCACTCAGGCATTGCAAAATATAATCTATTTCTTTTTCTGAAATAAACTAAAGAAATGGAATAAGGCAGATATATTGCATAACCTTTGAAAGACAGGAAACTTTGTGTATATGTTGCATCAATATAGTTGAAGATTAGTTGACCTCTGAAAATTTTTCCCAAAATACTAGGAAATATTATTTTTCTGCTCTAATACTTAAGAGATGCTATTATTATGTGACCAAAGTTGTACAGTGAAGGTTGAGTAATTTCTAAGAGCTTCAGAATACTCTGTTTAAGATACAGCAACTTCAGTATGAAACACAAATAAGCTGAAAAATTCTAGTTCCCCAAGATTGCTGTCAAATGCTCAAATATGTCCCACTGAAGAAAATGTGGCCAACTTCTGAGTGATTGTACATCAATCAATCAATCAATCAATCAATCAATCAATCAATCAATCAGAATAGAGCTGGAAGGGACCTTGGAGGACTTCTAGTCCAACTCTCTTCTCAAGCAGGAGACCTTATACAATTTTATACAAATGGTTGTCTCAAGCAGATATAGAAGCCTTCATTAAATTGTTGCAATCAAGGTTTGGTTTTCTATCATTCTGGCCATCCACAGAACTCTATCAAATAAGTGTGGTATAAATGTGTGTGATAAATACTTTGTGTGTGGTAAACACTCAAATGATCTTGGGAGTAAAGTTGCTGGGTAAAGCTAAATGGCAACACCATTAATATTTGGAGATGAAAGCATCAGGACATAGGAGGATTGTAGGCTAAGGTAAACAAAAGCTGGTAAGAAACAGCATGGATATTGTGGGGCACTTGGTGCTCTATGAGCTTGGTTGTTTTCTTGCAGATGTTTCATCAGTGGACTAATGATATTACTTAGTTGGGTAATGAAATGTCTGCAAGAAAGCAACCAAGCTCAGAGAGCACTAAAGACCCACAGAGTTTAACCCTGAGCTACAAATATTCTCCTAAATGGTAGTGTAGACATTTTTATGCAATCAGGAATTGAACTCTACTTAGA
>BLBF01000007.1:13803599-13855521 GCA_015471245.1 Laticauda colubrina | reverse complement strand
GGGTCCAAACAACTCTTTTATTTAACTCGCTAGGCAAAAGATACGGAACATAGCCCAAGCCGCGGCAGCCCTTTATATAGTGGCTTGCCTGCCGGCTTGTGGCCAATGACACTTGTTTAATTCTTCCCGCCACTTGGCGGCTTCCTGGTTTGGTTCCTAGTGAACCAATCTGTAAGTGGCCTTTTCAGCCAATCAGAATGAGGGATTTGGAACCTACCAAGTTCCATACAGAACACCCCTCCCCCTTTAATTCAGTCCAACATGGGTGACATACTCGTGCAGGTAGGTGGGCCTTTTTCTAGGTCTGGTTGACCTGCGCAGCTCAGTCATGTTTTGGTCTTCAAGCGGTTCGGACGGGATCGCTGTTTCTCTTGACCTTCTCCATGGAACCTCCTGGAAGGGTGAGTCAGCCATGCCGCTCCCGCCTGAGTCTCTTGGGCTGGTTGAGATGGCTCTGCTGCTCCCTCCTGGTTTGACCGGGTTGGTTGAGCTGGCCTGGCTGCCACCTTCCAGGAAGGCCTCACTTCACTCTCCTTTCTTGGGGCTCATCTAACCGTGAATGTTCTTTTTGTTTGGTTAGATTGTTGTTTTGAGAGTTTGTTGTCTTGTTATGGGAGGTTCGTCTCTCCCTTTTTTTGTTATTTGTACTTCCCCCTCCCTCCTTGGTTGTTTTCTAGTCAGAATTTATTATTTTTGGTTCTGCGGTGGTTTTTCATTTGAGGTTGCGGGAACGAAACTGGTCTATGTGCCGCTTTCATTCCCTTCCATCATCTAAAGTTAGTCGGTAGGACCGGGGGCCTGTGATTTGTGTGATGGTGGCTGGCAGCCATAGAGGTAAGGTTCTTGGCATAGACTAGGTCACCGATTTCGGAGGTACGGTATTTGCTGGAGGAGTCAGGGGGTTTGTCCCAGGTGTAAGTGGGGTGTAACCTGTCCAGGAAGGACTCAGTTCCCTACCCATTAAAAGTTCAGCCAGGCTTTTATTTGTAGTGCTACTAGGGGTAATATGTTGCAAGGTTAGTAGTCGGTTTAGTTTGTCCTGCACGTCCCCCTTGTCCATTCTCTCTAAGCCCTCTTTAGTATACCAAACCATACGTTCGGACCTGCCATTCGCAGCCGGATGGGCCGGCACGGTTAAGGGTTGACGGATACCTTGGGCAACCAGATATTGTTTGAATTGCAAGGCGGTAAACTGAGGCCCATTGTCCGAAACCAGTACATCAGGTAGCCCATGCGTTGCAAACAGTTTGTTTAGTTGTTTCATAACAGCCTTGGTGGTTGTGGAAGCCATGAGGATGACTTCCAACCAGTTCGAATATGCATCAACCACAATCAAAAAAGTGTTCCCCTTCGTTGGTCCAGTGAAGTCAATATGCACTCTGGACCATGGACCCTGGGGAGTTTCCCAGTCCCTTTATTGGTGCCTGTGGAGGGGTAGGCCTCGCTTTCTGACAGTCGTGGCATGTTGCAACTCAGCGTTCAATGTCCTTGTCCAGCCCTGGCCACCAGGCGTAATTCCTGGCCAGGGCTTTCATTTTGACTATGCCTGGGTGACCCTCATGCAACATGCCCAGGACGTCTTCTGGGAAGCTGCTCGGGATTACCACCCTGTCACCCCATAAGATGCACCCCTTTTCAATAGACAGTTCGGTCTGTTTGGCATAGAAAGGTTTAAAAGTCTCAGTTTTGTTTTCCTCCGGCCAGCCTTTACCTACCCAGTTCAGTATGCATGCTGTCAAAGGGTCTTTGGCTGTGGCTCTCACAACGTCGGCTGCAGTCAGCGGTAGCTCCGGACAGGTCTCAAGCTGAAATGTGGAGATAGTTGGAGCAGGGTCATCCTCTGTGACGGGCAATGGGGAACGGCTCGGGGCATCGGCGTGTGAGATGGCTTTGCTGGGTCGGTGGAGCAGCGTGTAAGAATAGGCAGTGAGGAATTCAGACCACCTCATCATTCTAGGTGACAGAATGTTCGGGGTTGGCTTGTTGCCCGCTAGGATTCCCATAAGAGGCTTGTGATCGGTTACGATAGAAAAGGGTCTACTGTAAAAGGTACTCATGAAGTCGTTTGATTCCAATGACAATTGCGAGAGCTTCCCGATCAATTTGACTGTAATTGCATTCCGACTTGGAGAGAATCATTGAGTAAAAGGTGACCGGTGCCTCTCTGCCATCTGGAAGTTGGTGACTCAGGATGGCACTGACCCCAAAAGGCGAGGCATCACAGGTGACCGTCAGAGGCAGGGTATTGCTAAACTGGATGAGAACGGTGTCTGATGTTAATAGGTCTTTGATATCTTAGAAGGCTTTCTGTTCCCGGTGGCCTCATGTCCAAGTGGTTTTTTTAAATCTAGTACTCGCTATATGGGTTCTGCTAGTGTTGCCTTATGGGGCAGGAACACGTTGTAAAAATTTATGAGGCCTAGGAACGCCTGGAGATCGGTTTTGTTTTTGGGTCTGGGAGCATCTTTAATTGTCTTCACTTTTTTTTCGATGGGGTGAATGCCTTGCTCATCAATTAAATAGCCCAAAAATTTGACCCAGTTAGTGGCCAGTTCACATTTTTCCCTCTTTACTTTGAGGCCTGATTTCCTAAATCATGTTAACACTTCTCTTAACCTGGTCTCTAGCTGGTTGGCATTTTTTGCTGAGACCAGTACATCGTCGAAGTATGGGACAACACTTTTGATTCCGTTTAGTAGGCATTCCATGAGGCTTTGGAACACACCTGGGGCAATGCTAACACCAAATTGGAAGTGGTTACATTTGAATGCCTCTCGATGTGTTACTATAGTCTGTGCCTCTGTTGTTATGGGATCAATGGGTAGCTGCTGATAGGCGTGAGCTAGGTCAAGTTTTGCGAATATTTTTCCTCCCCCTAGCGAGTGCAGTAAATGTTGCACTACTGGCACTGGGTATGCGCTTTGTTGGAGTGCATGGTTCAGGGTTGCCTTATAGTCCCCGCAGATGCGCACTGACTCATCTGGCTTCACTGGTGTGACGATAGGGGTTTCCCACCTGGTATGGTCGATTGGTTCTAAAACCCCTTGCACTATTAACTTATTCAGTTGCTCGTCAATTTTTGGTTTTAGCGCGAATGGGACGCATCTGGCCTTTAAATGGATGGGGGCTATTTTCGGGTCTAGGCTAAATGAAATTGGGGTCCCCTGGTACTTGCCTAGAGTCCTGTCAAATACATCTTGGAATTCTTGGAGTAGGTTCTCCTCCCAGTTGGTTGTAGCGATGCAGTTGATCCCAGTCATCCTGATTCCCAGAGGCGCGAACCATTCGATCCCTAACAGGCTAGGGCGGTCACAGTCGACGATAGTCAGAGGCAAGATTTCAGCGTGGTGTTTAAATTCAACTAGAAAATGTCCAAGGCCTACTACTGGGATTCTATTTCCCTGATAGTCTTTTAACACCAGTTTTTGTTTCTGTAGTTCTCTCTGTTTAATGTTCGGAATTAGGCGCTGGATGGTATTCCAGGATACCATTGATAGGAATGACCCTGAGTCGACTTCCATCTCACAGGGTCTCCCCTCGATACTCATCACTATCCGAACCTTCTTTTCACTTTCCGCCCTGGCATTGCCGATGGTGACTGTCTGATGCATTTCTTCCCTGTCACCGGTTCTCTTCTTGTGGTTCCACCTGTTGCCGGCTTATCTGTCATCGTGTCTAGGGAGGGTGCTGCTGCGTCTTTTTGGACTATAGCTCTTTTTGTTGCGGCAGACCCTTTCGATGTGCCTCCTTTTGTTACAAGCCCAGCATATTGCATCGAGGAACCTGCATTCAGACCATGGGAGTTGCCTCCGCAGCTTGCACATTGAAATTCCCTCCGATTCCTCCTCTTTTCGCACCATTTTCTATCTGAATAGAGTTTATGGACATCTTCATCGTCGTCTTCGGTGTCACTCTGGGTTTCGATGTCCCCATGGTGGGTTGTCGCTGTGGGCTGTTTGTTTCCTCCCTCTGCCTTCTTCTCCCTGGTTTGGGTTGGCAGGTCTGAAAACTGCATTCATTTGCCGCATAGTGGCTGCTGACTTCTTTGCTGCTTCGGCGGTGGTTGCCTCTGCAATGGCTTCAGCCACGGTTATTTTCGGCCTATTCAGTAGTTTGTTCTGAAGGGTAGAGTCTTTCAGGCCAAAGACTATGCGGTCTCTCATTGCCTCGTCCATATTTGGAACTCACAGGCTCCTCCGATGTGTCTCAAAGCTGCCACAAAATCTGCTATGGTTTTATCTTCCTCCTGGTCCCTTTTGTAAAATTAGTGCCTTTTGATTAAATTTGAGACCATTGGTGCGTAGTGTGCTCAGAGCATTCATTTCAGGTCGGACCAGGTCATCTCTTTGACATCTCTGGGTTTTGCCAGCGCCTTCACCATTTTGAACACGACCGGTCTGCAGTGTATAAGGAAGACAGCCCTCTTCCTTTGGTCAGAGATTTCTTCCATCTCGCTGCTTTCTAAGAACAAAAGAAAGTGATCGATATACGATTCCCAATCCTCCTCCTCAGGATTGAAGGGTGCGGGCGGAGCGTTGTTACTGGTCATCTCTCTCACTCAGTTCAGATCGCCGCATGCTTCGGTCTCTGATGATCCCATCTTCGTCGCCAGTGTTTCATCTGGAAAGAAGCGCGTGAGACCGGGTTCCAAACAACAACTCTTTTGTTTAACTCACTAGGCAAAAGATATGGAACATAGCCCAAGCCGCGGCAGCCCTTTATATAGCGGCTTGCCTGCCGGCTTATGACCAATGACACTTGTTTAATTCTTCCCACCGCTTGGCGGCTTCCCGGATTGGTTCCTAGTGAATCAATCCATAAGTGGCCTTTTTGGCCAATCAGAACAAGGGACTTGGAATCTACCAAGTTCCATACAGAACAGGTTTAATCAAGTATAGCAATACCCTGGCCCGTGACGGTCACCTGTGATGCATCGCCTTTTGGAATCGGTGCCATTCTGAGCCACAAGCTACCAGCCACAAGCTACCAGAGAGGCACCGGTCGCTTTCTATTCAAAAATGCTTTCCAAGTCAGAATGCAATTACAGCCAACTCGACCGAGAAGCCCTTGTAACCATCACTGGAGTCAAAAGATTCCATGAGTACCTTTATGGCAGAACTTTTTTCATCATCACCGATCACAAACCCCTGTTAGGAATCCTAGCAGGAAACAAGCCAACCCTGAACATTCTGTCACCTAGAATGACGAGGTGGTCTGAATTCCTCGCTGCCCACACCTACACGCTGATTCATCGCCCAGGAAAGACCATCACCCATGCCAACATCCTGAGCCATTCTCTGTTGCCCATCACAGAAGAGGACCCAGCTCCCACCATCTCCACACTTCAACTCGAAACCTGCCTGAACCTGCCGCTAACCACAGCGGACGTTGTGAGAGCCACCACGAAGAACCCTTTGACAGCTCGCATCCTGAATTGGGTAGGTAAGGGCTGCCTGGAAGAGCACAAAACTGAGACTTTTAAGTCATTTCACACCTGACAGACTGAACTGTCTATCGAAAAGGGCTTTATTTTGTGGGGTGACAGGGTGGTGATACCAAACAGACTCCAGGAAGATGTTTTGTGCATGTTGCACAAGGGGCACCCGGGCATTGTCAAAATGAAAGCCCTGGCCAGGAGTTACGTCTGGTGGTCAGGGTTGGACAAGGACATTGAACGTTGGGTGACAATGTGCCATGACTGTCAAAAATTGTGGCCTACCCCCCCACAGGCACCAGTTAGGGGATGGAAAACTCCCCGGGGTCCATGGTCTAGACTACATATTCACTTTGCTGGGCCGACAAAAGGCAACACTTTTTTAATAGTTGTGGATGCCTACTCGGACTGGTTAGAAGTCATCCTCATGGCTTCCACAACCACCGAGGCAGTAATGAAACAGCTAGACAAACTTTTCGCCATGCATGGACTGCCTAATGTACTGGTGTTGGACAATGAGCCCCAGTTTACTGCGTTAGCATTCGAGCAGTATTTAGCTGCCCAAGGTATCCGACATGCTTTCATGGCGCCGGCCCATCCGGCTGCAAACAGCAGGGCTGAATGCATGGTTCGGTACACTAAGGAGGGCTTGGATATAATGGACAAGGGGGACGTGCAAGAAAAACTAAACTGATTACTAACCCTAGAGCATATTATCCCTAGCAGCACAACCAACAAAAGCCCAGCAGAACTCCTAATTGGTAGGAAATTAAGTTCCTACCTCGACAGACTGCATCCCACTTACACCTGGGATAACCCCCCAGACTCCTCCAGTAAATACCGTGCATTTGAAATAGGTGACCTAGTCTATGCGAAAAACCTCACCGGGGACCCGTTGTGGCTTCCAGCCATGATCACCCAGATCACAGGCCCCTGGTCTTACCAACTCCTCCTAGACGACAGAAGAGAATAGAAGCAGCACATAGACCAGCTTCGTTCTTGCACCCTCGAACGCAAAAACACACCAGCGCCAAAAATAAATACCGACCAAAAAACAACCAAGGAGGGGGGGAAATACAAAATAATAAAAAAGGGAGAGACAAACCTCCCACAACAAGACAACAAACACTATCAAACACTAACAAACACAAAGACTATCAAACAAATCAAAAAGAGCACTCACGGTTAGATGAACCCCAAATGAGAAGTCCGGGAGCAGGAGAATGAAGCGAGGCTTTCCTGGAAGGAAACAGCCAGGCCAGCTCAACCAACCCGGACAAACCAGGAGGGAGCGGCGGAGCCATCTCAACCGGCCCGAGAGACTCAGGCGGGAGCGGCAAAGCTGACTCACCCTTCCAGGAGGTTCCATGGAGAAGGACCAGAGAGACAGCGATCCTGTCCGAACCGCTCAAAGATCATGCCGAGACTGAGCTGCGCAGGTCAACCAGGACTCGAAAAAGCCCCACCTACCTGCGTGACTACGTGACGCACCTTGGACTGAACCAAGGGGGGAGGGGTGTTATGTATGGAACTTGGTTGGCTCCAAGTTCCCTTTTCTGATTGGCCGAAAAGGCCATTCTCGGATTGGCCATTAGAGAACCAATCTGATTGGCCCGCTGGACGGCAGGAACATTTAAAGTAGTGTCATTGGCCACAAGCCACGAGCAAACCACCATATAAACCACCCACCGCGGCTTGGGCTCTTGTTCCGTTACCATTGCTTTACTGAATTAAATAAAAGAGTTTGTTGTTGGAACCTGGTCTCGCGCAACTTATTTCCAGATGGAACAAAAGGAAAGGAAAAAGGGAAGAGAAGTTACAAAGGTTTAAACAAGATGTAAAGAAACAAGATTTATTTATAGATAATGGGTAAAAATATTATTAAAAAAGAGATTCTGCAAAAGTACACAAGATTGTATTGTTGTATTTATATTTGAAATAATATTAGAAAACTGGATTTAATAATAGAGCTTAATTTGCTAAGGATTATTGTTTTAATTATATCATAAACTTATTATTATTATTATTATTTTTATAACATAGTATGTATCTTTAGAACATACTAAGCAGAATCAGAATGAAAAGTATACAATATTTTAAGTGTTAAATTTAGGGGAAAGATTTAAAGGTGTCATACTTCAATCAGTGATTACAGGAGAAATTTTGTGTTAATGAGAAAAGATAATAGAAAATTGAAATAGAACAGACAAAAGATATACGCATAATGATTTAAATTGAGATGAAATAAATAAAATAGAATTAAGAGAGTGAAAAGAGGGGAGAAGCTATATAGAAAATGTTGAATGGTAAATAAGATATGAAATGGGATAAAAAGCGAGCATGAATTCAAATTTATGCCTGTATAAAAAGATGTAACCCGAGAAGCCGCTTTCCAAAAAGAAGTTTTATGTTTTTATGTTTTGTGTTTTGTTTGTGTATGTTTGTTTATTGAAAATCAATAAAAAAAATTCAAAAAAAAAAAAAAGATTTCACACTTCGCACTTTTCCGAAACCTAAATGGCCGCCATTTTGAATCCCTTTATCTTTACCCAAACCAGAGGAGGATTGCTGTAAGGCTTTAAGCCTCTGACTGTGCCCCCCATAGCCCAGGGGCCTCACTGTTGACACATAATTTTCTTATCCAGCTCCAATTGCTTTATCAATTCTTCTGTTCCCATAAATGAGTTTGCTAATTTTTTTTTATGCCTGGAATTGGGAAAGCCTTCCCTTTTTTCTATTATACGCCTCTTTCAAAAGTTTCTTAGAACTGCACCCAACCTTTTGGACACTAGGGACTGGTTCTGTGGGAAAAGGTTTTTCTGCAGACCTGAGGGGACATCTTTTTGCATGCTGCCTGCATCCCGCAGATGGGCTTTGCTTATTTGCATGGCCCAGTTCCTGGCATGACACAGCCCAGTGCAGGTCCGTGGCCTGGGGGATTGTGGACACCTGCCTTAGAAAGTCTTAAGATTATTATGTGGGTGCTATAATTCAGTATACAAAGCCAAAACACTAATAACTGAAACAATCATGTATTTCTTGTTTTGGCATATTTTCTCTCTTTCTCTTCTTCCATGTCTTTTTACACGACAAGACATTTTGAGTAGCAACTATTGTATCTATTTTTTTTATAAAGAGACAGGTAAATAAATGTAATTTACCTATATTATACCTATATAAATATTAACACCCAAGGAAATCCTTTTGAAATGTTATAGTTTTACCCTGCCTGCTGTGTGAGTATTGCTATCTACCTTTTACCTTTAAAACAACACTGAGAAATCATTCTGAAAGAGTATCTGATCAAAGGTCACCCAGGAAACTGTAGCAGAGAAGGAGCCGACTTGCATAGTACAGTTCTATTGCAATTCCACTTTCTACTGAACTATATTCAACAATGCTTCGAGCTATTAAACTTCTGAGAATAATTTAGAGAAAGAAAATGATGTTTTACTTAAATGCAATATATCCTTATTTCCAGCCTCTTATAAATCTCCCCTCAGGGTTAAATATTTGTTATAAAAACTAATAAAACATTGTAATTTAACTTTATCTTTTTCCTGGCACAAAGTGAAGAATAGCTGTGTTTTATCAAAGTCACATTGCAATTCAAGTTATAAACATTTAAACAGAAAGATAAGTTATATTCTGGTTAATTGGAAAAATGGTAGAAAAACATGTTTGAATGGAATGTGATAGAATTGATAGAATTTCTCAGTTACTGGCAATTTCTGAACTGGTTGCAAGGAATTGGACAAGGTGCAATTATGATGCCTGAAAGCTGAGAGTATGTATTGGTTAAAAGAAAAAGAAAAAACCTTGTGTATTTGGATTATTAGAGGATACAGTAGAACCTCGGGTTGTAAACGCTTCTGTCCACGAACAAATTGGGTGGCGAACAAAAAATCCACCCAATTTTTGAATCAGGTCACGATTAAAAAATCAGGTGGCAAACAAAATTGCCATGGAAAGATTCCCTTTCCACACCGATTTTCCCCTCGCCACCATTTTTTTTGACTGCACACATGCTCAATCAGTTGTGCTTCCGGACATGACAATTCAGGTTGCAACTGGAGTCCGGGAATGGATTAAGGTCGCGAACTGAGGCTCCATTGTGCTTGGAATGAGTGGGAAAAGTTGCTAGCAGATTTTAAAAGCAAATTTGATTGCATTGTTATATATCCATGCAGTCTGATGGATGTAGATTCAATTACAGTTTATATAAAATAGCAAAAAATGTGTATTTGAGAATGCAGAAGAAAATTATTGTTTGTTGATAACACCAAAAACCAAAATAGCAGGCTTTCCAAAAACAGAGTTGAAAGCCTTTATTAGAAATGAATTAGAAATAATTATACTTTCATTTTATAAATTACAGAATGATGAAAACAATCACCCTAATAGCTATTCTGGATTTTTTTTTACATCATCAACTATTTTGCCTTTTGTTTAGGGTGTCATCTATAAACTGGAGACAAATTCTCTCTATTCATATATCCAGGAAATATCTTTTCAACATAAATTTACATTCTTTCTTATTAATTATGAAAGCAATGTTGAGCTATTCCAATAGTATTTGTATTCTACAGTGTATATGTTGCAGGGAAGAAATATTGATGGATAGTACATATTGGGAAATGAAAAATAATTGCTATTTTTTTCTAATAAAATTTACACATACATAGGAGGATACTTTTTTAAAAAGAAAAGTTGTCATAAATTTTTATTGGGGGAGGCATGTTTCCAAAGTGGCTTGGAGAACATACTTTGAACTTTCTATGAGTGCCAATGCTGCTATTGATTAAAGCAGCCTATTACTTTGCAGACTGTTGGAAGAAATGTTCATCTAGGTACAGTTCCAAGCGGGAAGAAAGATACTGGAAACACGGAGGCTGTTTGGAAGGATGGTTTAATGGTGAAGCAGAACCACCAAGCATGTGTGACTCTGGGTAGCACACCACATGGAATGGAGATATAGATAGATAGATGGATGGATGGATGGATGAATGGATGAATGGATGGATAGATAGATAGATAGATAGATAGATAGATAGATAGATAGATAGATAGAAAGATAGATAGATAGATTTATATCCTCTCTTGGGCTTTGAACTGGAGCTTCCTTGTGAAAGAAATGCATTCTCTTGGTTGTCAGACTCCTGGGGGTGAGGGTCTTAGCTAATTTTGTGGGCTGTCTGTGTCCCAGGCTTGGTTGAATCTCGCTGGGTGATGATGTAATGAAGAGGGTTGTGTTCTGAAAGGGTGCTGGGCAATTCCTATTATGGCTTAATGGCTTTGTCCTAGTTTGGATTTTGAGTGAGGGCTAATCCTATCACCCTGGAGTTGAAGGCCTTTTGTCTTGTAGATAGAATGGCCCAGTCTTTCTGGGGCTATTAACATAAGTGGAGGCTGCTTTCCAAGAGCATATTTCTCCTTTTCTTATCCAGGGAGGTATAATATTCTGCAGGGGTATGATTCAACTGGTGTAACAACCAGTTCGGTGAGCATGCAATCCACATTTTAAAAAGCCCATTTTCAATTCTTCAACTGCAGCCCCTATGAATAAAACAGCTGAGGCACAGCAAACTGTTTTGCCCTGCCAATTAGCTGTGCTCTACAAACAGAAAATAGAGCACAGGGAAGAGCAGGGGTGGGGCGGCGGGCCCACAGCAAACCAGGTCAGAGCCAGTGATTGTCAGAACAAGGGGTTCGCCCGAACCAGGAGAATCCCATCCCTGATATTCTGCCTTTTTAATATTTTCTAGAATATTTCATTCTTCTAGGAGAGGGGTGGGTGGTAACCTTCTACAAGACAAATCTGAAAAAAATGCTATTATCACAATGAGTCATTGGCATAAATCAGTTGTCGCTTTTTTTCAGACCCATATGGAAATATGAAAAGAAAAAGAAAAGACATGGGTGATTTCATTAGAAGTGCTGCTTCTGTGTTATGTTCAGAGCATGCCCAGCCATTATAATTTAGAATTTCAAAAGTTGTATTGACTTAGTTTTCAATGTTGGAGTCTTTCTGGCAAAGAGTAAAACAAACAGCACATGCAAGAAACACAAATTTCTAGTGTTATCAGATTTGCATCTTAGCCATATGGACAGAACAAAGTTAGGACATTAACACAATCAATATCCAAATCTTCCCTGGTACAAAATTCTCTTCAATCCCAGGGGACTAACAAAAAGAAACAATGTTTTATATTATTTAAATCTCCTTCAATATTTATTATAAAATTTTAAGTGAGAAATATTATTTTTATCATGAAATCAAAGCAATATATAGCAGGATCCCCAAAGTTCAAGTTGCATTCAAAGAACAAGACAACAGATAAATAAACCTAGCATGTATATTTTAATATAATCTATTTACTTGTGGAAAAGTCAAGATTTCTAAGTGTCGAAATACACCATAAAGATTGAGTTTGGCTTAGCCATGGATGTGCATCCCCACAAAGTAAACATGGTAATAAGTACCAATATTTTCCTTATATACTCATCTCCATGAAGCAGCCCCTTGAACTTTTAATCAAAATACCATAAAAATGTGGATCAGCTTATCTGTCAGTGATATATTTTCCACAATATTTTGTTTTAAAAATTCAAGGGTCAGTTTATCCACAGACAACAGTCATAATAAACTTGGTCACTGTTAACTTCAGTTAGGTTTTTTTACACTTACTGTGCTGTACAAACCCAAGGTTTGGCTAGCTTATGCTTTGATATATTGTTTGAATCCAGAAAATGGGTTAATTCAGAATCCAAGTTAAGCATGTGTAGGGAATGCAGCTTCTATCATCTTCACACCACCCAGACCAATGATATAATTTCAGACATGCCCGGAAATCAAATGTATATGCTGTTGTAAAACTGTTTTAACTCTCAATTCTAAAGGCAAATGATACTGCTACATTAATTTAAAACACAACAGTGTTTCTCTGGCACCAGATCTGTTTATACTAATATCCAAAGTCAACATATGAGATGGGTCTAGTGTGCGTGATTGTCCTTCTCCTAACTCCAAGTATACAATGTGTGGGTGGGTGGGTGTTTGTAAAAGCTTTCTGAAACATCTGTTTTGGAGCAGAGAAAGTATGATCGGTCTGTAACATTTAAAAAGCTGTATCTGTATCCATTTGAAAAACTTGATTGCAAGCATTCTTTCATTCTTTTAATGACTGTAGCCCTCCTAGAGAGTTTATTCTTTAGCTATAGTCAACGGCCAATTTTGTTTCCAAAAATATGTCCCCAATTATCTTTTTTTTCCCCCTCTTATCTTGCAGAAACCTTGCATTGTTGCCAAGTTACAAAATCTGTTTTCCTGCCTACCTCTTTGATGGTTCAGTAATTCTCTGCTTCATTTACTGCCAAACAACAACCAAATACCTGCCCCTATGTAACAATCCTGAATGTCAAATGACTTTTCATGAAATGAAAGGCTGAATGTTGTGTTATGTTTTTTTCACGCCTTAAGGCATAATCTTAAGCCTCACACTGCCCAACGGATGCAAAAAGGACACAGCGGACGAGCAAAATGTTCCATCCGTTGTTATCCGCTCTCAAAAGGGGCAAAAATTTGCATAACCGGAGTGGATAACACGGACGCATGGAGGATGCAGGGCGGATGCAAAACGGAAGCCTAGCGGATGGAAGCGGATGGGAGCGGATGGCACATCCGCAGGGCGTCCGGGGGGTCTCAGCAAAACGGACGTGGAACAGAAACAGCGAATGCAGAGCAGACGCCGAGCGGATGAAGCGGATGCACAGCGGATGCACAGCGGAAGCCTAATGGATGCCTGGCGTTAATTGCGCATGCAGGGAGGATGCATTGCATCAGCCCCGCGGATATAACGGAAGCAGCTCAGAAGCAGGTCGCCATTCAGAGGAAAGACCTGCTGCCGGACGGACTGGCTGCCTTGCCTGCCCTGCCTGCATGTCTGCCTGAAAGCCTTGGTGCCAGCCTTGGTGCCAGCCTTGGTGCCAGCCTGCCTGCAAGCCTTGCTGCCAGCCTCGGTGCCAGCCTTCCTGCCAGCCTTGGTGCCAGCCTCCCTGCCAGCCTTCCTGCCAGCCTTGGTTCCTGCCAGCCTCCCTGCCAGCCAGCAACCCCACAACCATGCGGAAGCACAGCAAGCCTCAGCCATCTGCTGCCAGCCCCCTGGCCCTCACTCTGGTTCTCCTGGGGCTTCTGCAGCACGGGCTCGCTCTTCTGGGGCTGGCGCTTCTGCTGCTTCTGCTTCTGGAGGAGCTGTTGACAAGCACTCCAGCACCAGCCACCTCCACAGCACCTGCACCCTTCACCCCTGAGACTGAGCGACCAAGAGGAGTGCCAGAGACTCATTTTTGTCTTATAGCTTGTTGTTAATAAAGTCTATTTATGATTCACACACTTGTTTCATTTCTTTTTTTTAATAAAGTCTTGGTGGAAACTTTTAGAAATGGTTTAAGCATTTGCTTGCTTGTGGGATGGGTAAAGATAGCTTTGGGATGGGTTAGGATACCTGTGGTATGGGTAATAGCTGTGGGATGGATGAGGATAGCAGTGGGATAGATAAACCTCCAGTGCAAGCATAGTGGGACTGTATGGTCCACCCTCCCAGGTGCCACACCTATGGTCCTTTATTATCAACAACGATATAATCAATCATCCACACATGTCAACATAAACACAACTCTTTATTAAACGCCCTGTTCTTTGTAGGCCAACCAAACATACATGGCCCAATCTCATCAGTGTGATGAGACAGGCTGAAGGCAGCATCCATTAAGCATTTACCATCCTGTCTTGCCACTCCACTGCTCCAGCTGGGGAGTTGCACCAGTGTTTCAGGAGGTTGCGCTGCTTCTTCGTCTCACGTGAGTCTCTGTTGGGGCCTTGCACATCCTCAGTGTCGATCAGGTTTTGCCCTTGCCTCCATTCCCCAGGCTCCATGTCCCCATTGCCTTGTTGATGGTCCATAAGCCTGTTCTGCAAGACTGGGTAGCGGGTGCGCATGAGATTGTGCAGGATGCACCAAGCTTCCACGATCCTCCTCATGGTCTCTGGGCTATGCTGCATGTTGGTGAGAAGTACCTGGAACCTGTTGGCCAGGATGCCAAAGGCGTTCTCCACCACCCGCCTTGCCCTGAACAGCCTGTAGTTGAAGTTCCTCTCTTCACGGGTGAGGTATTTGGAGGTGTAGGGCTTCATGAGGTAGGTTGTGAGGGAGAAGGCGTCATCCCCCACGATGAAGTAGGGCACATCTTGCTTGTCGTTGGGCAGCGGGTCTGGATCTGGAAAGCCCACCATGAGGTTGCCTTCCAGCCCCTCCTTGAGGTGACTGGCGTTGTATACCTGGGCATCTGAAGATGAGCCGTTGCCTGAAGCATCGATGTACATGAACTTGTAGTCAGCATTGACCATGGCGAAGAGGATGATGCTGAAGAAGCCCTTGTAGTTGTGATAAGTGGACCCCGACTTGGCTGGAGCTTTGCAGGCCACGTGCTTGCCATCTATGGCTCCAACGGTGTGGGGGAAGTTCCACTTCTGATACCACTGCTCTGCAACTTTCTTCCATCCTTCTTCAGTGGAGAGGCACTGGAGGAGCTCCTCCTTGTATTCTTCAATGATGGCCTGCACCACTTCTCTGACCACAATGCTGATGGTGTTGGGTGGCACCCTCCAGCCGTACTGCATGCTCCTGTAGGTGGTCCCTGAGGCCAGGTGGCGCAGAGTGAGTGCCACCTTGAGCCCAGGTTCCAGGCTGGGTGGGAAGTTGGTGTTTGTCTTGGTCAATCTGGGTGTCAGCCGCTGCACAAGTTCATCAAACATGGCTGGAGGCATCCTCATGAAGTTCTGGAATGCCCGAGTGTCTTCGCTCCTGAGCTCCACCATCAGCTTGTTGTACAGCCCGTACTCTGCTCTTCTCCTGATCCATCTTCGGACCCAGACACTTCTTGGCCACCTCCTTTTCTTCCCGTAGTAGAGTTCACAGAGCCTGTAGATGGCTTCGCACTGTTGCAGAAGGATGGTGGCTGCCAAAAGGACTGTGTTAAGATCCACAGTGGACATGACTGAATGCTGTGAAAGAGGAAGAGTCAGATGAAGGCTGCAGAGGTCTGCACAGCTTGGCTGTTGTTCTGAAAGTGAGATGCAGGCGAGTTGCTCCCCCTTTTTATAGGCAGTATAGGTGTCCCTTTGCATCCTCTAGGCATCCTCTAGGCATCCTCTAGACATCCTTAATATCCGAGATAGGTCCCCTCTGCTAACATTTTTTCTGCTTTAAACGCTTTGTTTCCGTGCTGCATCCGTTCTGCATCTGTTCTGCATCTGATCTGCGTCCGTTCCGCTTCCTCCCTGCATCCGGGTGGATGCGAGTTGCGCGGATGCGCAGCAGACGCCAAGCGGATATAGCGGATGCGTAACGGATGCGTAACGGATGCGTAGCGGATGCCAAGCGGATATAACGGATGCGTAACGGATGCGTAACGGATGCGTAGCGGATGCCAAGCGGATATAACGGATGTGTAGCGGATGCGTAGCGGATGCAGAACAGACGAACTGGATACATTTTCCGTGCAAAAGTTTTGGGCAGCCCAAAACTTTCGGAGCGGATGAAACGTCAATAAACGGATGCTGGACGGATAGAGAGGAAGCAAAACGGAGGCAGTGAGTACATTGCATTTTCGAACGGATGGCAAGGTTTCTGCCCATTTTACATTCTCTTTGCATCCGTTGGTTCAGCGTGACATGGGCTTTAGTAGTCACAATTACCCTTTGTGTGCCTGGAAACAAAGTAGGGTTGTGCCTGGCTAGTGTTTGAGTAGTAAATCTCAAGGAAATACCAGAGTGTTGGTAGGCTAATTCAAAGTTGAAAAACATCCCCAAAGAAAGCCATGGCAAGCTGCTTCAGTGCTGTTGTTAAGAAAACTGCATGGCGGTGTTGATAAAGTCATCAGAAATCAACCTTGACTTGAAAAAGACTTTATTCTTTTTACACATAACTTTAATTTGACTTTCTTTTTGACACAATGTAAAGAAAGAGTTTCTCATTTAGGGAAATCAGTCTTTTTAAAAATATATATGTATAAATATGATAAGGGTTGTTTGTTTTTTTCAAGTTCCTACAATGCTTTTAGTAAATCCAGTGATTTGTTTTCCCAACTTGTATTGTATGTTTTTAAAAAATGTTTTCATAATCAGATTTTAATTTGAAGAGCCTTGACAAAGAACGTATTTCAGGCATTTGGGGCTTCACCACCTCTGTTTTGATCCTCAGTGTTAGAAACATCAGCCTCTCTACGAGGTCCTAGAGCTGCCTTTCCCATTTCAGCACTCCCAGAAGTGTAAACTTCCTAAATTCCTAGCCAGTATGCTCAAAGTAGATTCTCCTGTGTTTATAATAGACCTGAACGTGTTGGAGACAGAAGTCTGCATGGATCCACAGAGAATAGGCAAATGGCCATGACTGAACTAATTTATGTCAAAGGTTGGGATGCAAGTACATACAGCAATGATGTTACGTGGGTGACAATATCACTGTATGTATGGCATCCTTTTGATAGCACTATAATTTGGCACACGTGGCTGTGCACGTGTGATCTAAATCTACATTAGATTTCCTAATTGCAAGTGAATTATATCAATAAATCAGCATATGCCATCAGTACACCCAGATTCAAGTCATGTGCAACTGATCCCTTATGACCACTCTACAATTCTATCAACTGCCTTCCACCAAACTAGCATGCTGTAAAAAAGATAGAAGTCCAGCCCACATTTTGCAGTACTATAATTGCATCTTTTTTACATTATATTGCATGTTGGTTAGGCATAATTTATTTGTGAAATATGACTCAGAAACTGAGTCAGTAAAAGACTACATGATGTTATATCATAAGTCAACAACATGCCATGCTATGTCCTTGACTTACGAGTACAATTGGAACCAGAATTTTCATTGCTAAGTAAGGCAGTTGTTCAGTAAGTTGTGTCCAAATTTAACTTTTTTTGTCATGGTTGTTAAGCCAAGCAACACTCCCACCAATACTGACAGCACTAGAATATAAACAAAAAGCAATCCCGTCTCCCTTCTAGCACTCATGATATTACCTAGTTGGGTAATGAAATGTCTGCAAGAAAACATTCAAGCTCAGAGAGCACCAACGACCCCACAGATGTATTATTTATAGTATTTTCCCAATGTACTGCCTTTTATTTAGAGTTTTGGCACCATAATACAAGACTCAAACTGTTTAAAATAAATATGACTTATGGTGGAGATTCCCACCAAGATGGAAAGTTGTATAGTTGCTATCTTTTGTTCTGTTTATGCAAATTCTAGATCCCAGAAGTATGAATAAGAATGAGAACATATAATTTATCCATGAACTTCATAACAATAGCACCATGTTCTCTGGGAATTAAGAAAGTTACTATAGCTAGCTACAATAATATTTAGCAAATGTTCACTCAAAGTATAGTAAATTATATAGTAGAACACAATAGTGTTGAACTTGGATGACACTAAACAATTTAGACTGAGAACAGTTAATTTAAAGAATGGAAGTTGACAGATCCCTATTATTATCTCTTGTAAATATATAAATGAATGGTGAGAATGCAGATAAATTTAACACCAGGAGAGCAAAAAAACCTGATTTTTAAAAATAAGCTGATTAGTTTACAGACAAAATTATTGCCATGAATAATGATAAACTATGTAAATATTCCTCTTTGGCATTGTTTTTTTTTTTAATAGAATGTTTTGTGAGAAAAGATGTCTGATTTTCTGTAAATATACAAAGATACTCGCAACTAATGATGGCAGCAAAGAGTGACAGAGATCAAAGCCTTATAGTTCTTCTGGACTCCAGTATTTACATATATATAATATGAAAGGGATGTTGGACTAAATTTTGCGTTTTCTCTGATCTCTCGAGACTTTGGAGTACTCCTGCATGATCCATCCAATCAGATGAAATGTCAAATAGCATGATTTTGTGATGCTATTTTGTTAACACTTTATCAGCTAACCCAAATTACACAATTGTAGTTTAACACTTTCATAAACAAAGTTATGCAACACGTGACATACCAGTAAAAAAGCAATCATCCTCATCACACAATTGAAAAGGTAATTGGGACCAGTGGTGTAGCTCATAACACAATAGGAGTATTTTGGCTCAATCTTTCTATCTCAGAATCTTTAGCTTCCTTTATCATAGTAAAGTTCTCACCACAGAAATTACATAAATCTGTCATGTCCCACTCAAAAGAAGAGATTATTTTATCTATTTGTATTGTGCCTTTATTTTTATAAATATCTCAAGGTGGCGAAACGTACCTAAAAATTCCTTCTCCTATTTTCTCCATAACAATAACATGTTGAGGTGAGGTGAGCTGGGCTGAGAGAGTGACTAGCGCAAGTCACCCACCAGCTTTCATGGCTAAGGAAGTATTGGAACTCATAATTTCTTGCTTTCTAGTCTGGTGTTTTAACAACTAGACCAAACTGATATAATCTGGTACAAATGTAATGGTCATCCTGTGAAAATCAAATTAAACCACAACAAATTCAATTTTCTAAAAAGTCACAAAAAAACTGAGGCCTTTCTTGCTCTGATTCAAGTCAAGTCACTATCAGGAAAGCATGGTAAAAATGGGATTTGCAGGAGAGTAGCCAGGTGAAAGCCATTGGCCACTAAAATGCTCATTTGACGCTCATTTCAAATTTTACTCCCGCTCCCCCAAAATCTGGATCACTTTGTAGATATTTGAAAAATATATATGAAAGATTAGTAAACACAAAAGTGTTAAATCCAATTGAAAGAAATGAAGTTCAATAATAAAAACCTATGTAATAAAAGCCTCATTTTTATTATTTCAATAATAAACCTCATTTTATTATAATTTTAATAATAATAACAATGTTTTTATTATTGAAGTCTGTTTGCTTTCCATCAGATTGAACGCTGACTTTTTTTATTGCTCTTTCCATCAGATTTCCATCATTATCAAGCATATTGGTAATTGTGTATAATTTGGAAAGATTTTCTCAGTTTTGAACACTGGATATACTCTACAATCCTCAGGGAACATGTTGGGTGTTTTACAATAATTGATAGTTTGTCCAGTCCTGACAATTTGGTCAGCTAACTATTATCATTTAGTTAAATATTACTTTTCACTAAAAGCTTTAATTTGTTAGAACTGTTAACAAAAGGAAACAAACAACTTTACTTAAAGTTTTGCAATTTTAGTTTTAATCAATCAATAGAATGGAAATACATTCACTATTGTAACATCGTCAAATGTAATCACTAGACTGTTCTTTCCTTCCTGGAATCGAAAATTGGAAATATCAATTTAATGAATTAAACAAACAAAACGATGCCTCCAATACTCCATTACAAACTACATTATAAAACAAATAAGATTTGTCAGTCTCTTTTACAGTAAGAATTGCTGAGATCCTATATATAGTGTGTTACTGTAATATAATCTATTTCCACAAGGTGGCAACACCTCCCTTTTCAGAAAAACAACAACCCAATTTATTGATTTATTGCCAACAGTTTCTGTACCCAAGTGTGAGGAAACTTTAGGCATCCACAATCTAGTCTAGTGAAATGCTCCTATGAAACCCAATTATAATAATGGTTGAGCAGGTAAAGCTAAAGAAAAAAAATGCCTCTTAGCAATGTTTCAAGGGTTTGTTTTCAGTAGAGGTAGTCCTTGATTTACAACCACAACTGAGCCCAATACTTACATTGCTAAGCAAAACAGTTGCTAAGTGAGTTTTGTTCCATTTTACAACCTTTATTGCCACTGTTGTTAAGTGAAACACTGAAATTATTAAGTTAGTAAAACAATTGTTAAGTGAATGTGGCTTCCCCATTGACTTTGCTTGTTAGAAGGTCACAAAAGGTGATCACATGACACTGCAACCATCATAAATATGAGCTAGCTGCCAAGTATCCAAATTTTGATCAAATACCGATGCTGAATTTTTGGCTTGTTTATAGATTACAAATGTTTAACACTGAATCTAAGTGGAGCAAATGATCCTCAAAAAAGAAAAAAATGATTTGAAAACATTAAAAACAAAATATGATTTGCCTGAAAGTAACACATACTATATTTGAAAAAAAATCATAACTATTTCATTTATAAAATTTATTTCATCAGGAACAAAAAAAGAAAAGAAACGGACTTTCTATATTAATCCCAAAGTAAAACCAGAACTTGTATTGGTTGATAACCATGGTAGATGTATTGGAGTGGATGTTAATTTGCATGAGGGACTAAAAGGCTGATGCATGGAATCTATGCCCCAAGAAAAAGTAGTGCTCTATAAAGGGTTTATGGAAAGACTAACATATTTCTCTTATGGAAATTGGAGCTTGACAGGGAATTAGAAAGGAGTGTTGTGTCCACAACTGAATACAATTTCTAAGAAAAATATTAAAGTCATTTAAGGCAAGTTACCAAAATATTTATTGTATTTGTTGGACAATTCAGAACTAGTGAATATATAAAGACAGAAAAATGGCAATTCAAGAGGGCATACTTTCTTCTCTAAAAGACATAGATACCTTTCAAAAATAAATATGATATGGATTTCAAAGAATTTTATCTACCAAGTTTTCTAAGGTAGAGATATTACTTTTACTTTTTCAGGTCATAATCATATAAGTTTGATTTGTAAAAGGAAATCTGGTTCTTTTATATGAGACTAAATGAAAAATTACAGAAAGCAGAAAACAAATTGAAAGATTTTTTTAAAAACAATGTAAAAAAAAGTACTGATTTAAGAATGAGTTGAGATGCAAGAAAATCTTTTATCAGAAGTTATTTTGAACAACATAATAGTGAACTCAAGAAAAACAGGCAAGAGAAAACACAAGCTATTTTGATTGAGATAAAGAGAAAAAAATTTTTAAAGAAGTTTCCAGAGAAAATAAGTATTTCTCAACAAATTAACTTTTACATTGATAGTTATCTATGTTAATAATTATAGAAATGAAAGAACTATATAAAGGAATAAAACATTGAGTTTTCTAAACAAACCAGAGAAATGCTTGGCATATAAATTAAGAAAGGAAAAGTGCATGGCAAGAGGGAGATATTGTACTAACGGATAGTATGGCTATGCCAAAAGTATTTAATCAATATTATTCTAACCCGTATAAAAGATGTGACAACTTTGGAGACGATACATGAATATCTAAAGAAATAAAATTTACTGAGTATTATAAAGGAACAGAAACACATTATGAATGGATTTAGAACTATAAATAAACTTTCTGAAGCTATAAAAAAGATTAAACCAGGAAAGGTGCCTGGACCAAATGGATTACAGGTTCTTATTATAGATGTTTGGAGGATGAATTTTTACAACCTTTACAAATATGGTGAACACTATCTTAAGGAAAAGAAAGATGCCAGAGAAATGGAAAGATGCCAATATAGCACGAATACCTAAAGAGAGACAAGATTTGACTTTAATAAGAAACTATGGCTTATATCATTATTGAATAATGACTACAAATTGTTTGCGATTCTGACTGATAGACTGGAAATCAATTTTCAAGAATTTATTCATGGGTCCATTGTGGGTTTTTCACTTTTATAGACAATCAGCAGTATAGCTCACAAAGCAGAAATGTAACAAGGACATACCACAGCATTACTATAATTGCCTGTACCGCTGCTGTATTCTAGACTAACTGTAACTTTCAAGCGGACCTCAGTAAGAATGTAGAATGTGCTGTAATAGTCCACTATTACAATTCAATAGTCCATGCATGATGACCAAGGTATGTATGAATAGCTATCTGGGGATCCCCATGGTCCAGAAACAGGCATGACTGGTTCAGAGGGTAAAATGGCTTTCTGCCCATATTTGCCATCTGCTCTTCAAGCAAAAGTTCTGTATCCAGGAAAATTATCAAATTGCGCACATGTCCTGAACAGAGAAGTGTGATCCATTCAGGGTTTATGATGTGAAGTCTCTGATGGTGGATAGGCTAACACCCACACCTGAAAACTAGCTTTTTCAGTGATTGCTGCAAGCTTTACAATTCCCTGTGATGGAGATCAGGCAAGTTCCCTCCCTATTATGCATTCACTGGCAAGAAAATCCTGTTTTTTTAAAAAAAAAAAAATTCTGGCCAGCCTTTGATGAGTAAGCAAGATTGGGAGCTGAATCAGGCTTAAATTGGCTGGGTGCAGTCTTTGTTACTGATGCTTTTAACAGTATTTTCCTATGTTTTTAATAATATTCTTAGTGATTGATTTATTGTTTCCTGCCATTTACATTTTTTTTTTAATTATAAGCTTTCTTCAGTACCTAGTTTGTTTGTTTTTTGCCAGAAACTCAAAATTCACACTCAGTCACTAAATGCATACAATATTTGGGATATCTCCTATTGGCTCTCCATCCAACAAGTTTGCAGAAGTCGTCTGTAGTGACAGCAATTTCTACTTAGCAGCCAGAATGCCAGAGAAGCATTTCTGCTCCATATTACATAGATCTATAACAGGGGTGTCAAATTTTATTTCACTGAGAGCCACATCAAGGTTTGTGTTTGACCTCAGAGAGGCTGGGGGGCGTTGCCAGGGTGGGCATACGTGGCTCTCCCTAGCTCCATTTTCACTGGCAAAGGCACCGCAGGCCAGTCCTTCGCTGTTTCCAGGGCAGCCCCTCAGGCCAGATCTAAGCACTGTTTGTAGGCTGGATCCGACTCCCAGACCTTGAGTTTGACACCCCTGATCCATAAAGTGAAAAATACAGCATGCTTTGCAAGGCAAAGAAAATGACATCTCCGTATAACAGAAAGACATACCAAACTCAGAAGTCTATGATAAGAAGCAATTGTCTGTAACCCTTCTTTGTCAGGGACTTGCAAGAAATAATTGGTATGTTCCTTGGGAACTCTTCAAAACTCTGTTTTGAAGCTTCATCTGAGGGGCCCTGACTGTATTCTGAAAGCAAATGCTACGTTTAACAATATGGGTCAAAAGCAGACTTTTGTTACACTGAAGGAAATAAATGGTTTTGTGTTCAAGTTAGATATGCTTATACACTTTGTAGGTTTGGGAAAACAAAGATTAATTTCTAATTAATATTAGCCATGGAACCTTGCTCATTAGAAATGTGGCTAGTTAGAATCCACCGGGCATATATTTATCAGCGTATGCATCAACTTGAATATGCTGCATGCAATCCTTTTAATTAGAAACTGAACTGAAGTGAAAAGACAGGCTGTCTCCTAACTCCAAAATTATCATATTCCTATCAGAGCCTCAGCATGCTTGGATAACCTATAATTAGGGACAAAGGTTAACACATAATTTAATATGTTGAATAACCAGTTATATTTTTGTCATTATCCAAAGGCAAGACTTGCTTTCCCCAGCAGCTTTGTAAGTATGTAAGACAGAAAGAAAGTCTCTACTCATGTTAGGACAGATGAGTAAACAGGGGTGGAATTTACATTCCAAATTTGATTATTTTATTTTTTTCAGTTTGACAAATACTTTCAACTTTTTCAATGTCTCTTCAGTGAGGTTTCACTCATAAGCACTTTCCAACCTGAAATAAGTATTGTTGTGTATAGGAATTAGAATACTCCAAATACCTAAATCTGAATGGCCAGAGCAGGCCGCAATAGGATTGGTTAATAAAGTACCATTACAATTGGCCCGCCTGACGGCAGGAAATCTTAAAGAGCTGTCATTTGCCACAAGCCGCGAGCAGCCGCTATAAAAAGGGCTGCTGCGGCTCCGGTAAATGTTCTGTTACAAGTCACTGAGTTGGTTATAATAAAGAGCTGTTTGTTTGAACACCGGTCTCGAGTACTTCTCTTCTCAGAATAGAACACTGGCGCCAAGGATGGGATCGTCTTAGAAAAGCGAGACCGAAGCACGCGGCAACAAAAACAAGCAACCAAAATGGCCGGTCACAACGCACCACCTGCACCATTCAACCCAGCCAAAGAAGATTGGGAGTCATACACTGACCGCTTCCTGATGTTTTTAGAAAGCAATGAGCTGCAAGGAATAACCGACCAGAGGAAGAGAGCCATATTCCTCACGCATTGTGGCCCTACCGTCTTCAAGATGGCCAAGGCATTAGCCAAACCGCGGGACGTAAAACAAATAGCATGGCCAGAATTAAACCGAATGCTACGAGCCCATTATGCACCTGTGGTCTCCAATCTAATTAAAAGACACGAATTCCATAAGCGAGATCAACGAGAAGATGAGAACATCAGAGATTTCGTAGCAGCCCTAAGAGAAATCGGAGGAGCCTGCAAATTTTTCAACATGGACAAAGCCATGAGAGACCACATGGTCCTCGGTTTGAGGGACGCTACACTCCAAAGCAAGCTACTAAACAGACCAAATATCACAATGGCTAAGGCCATCGCAGAAGCCACTGCCACTGAAGCAGCCAAGAAATCCGCAGCTACCATGCGCCAAATAAACTCAAGAAATCCAGAACCACAGAACCAAACTCGAGAAAAGAAGATGGAAGGAATACAAAAACAAACCACCACGACTGCCCACCATGAAGACCTGAAGACAGGCTTCAGTCAGAAAGAAAATGGCAGGAAAAAAGAGGAAGGAGGCGAGAATTCCAGTGTGCTGGATGTGGAGGAGACCACCCGCGCTCCGAATGCAGATTCCTGGATGCCATTTGCAGATTTTGTGAGAAACGGGGGCACATTGCAAGGGTCTGCCGGAACAAAAAGAGCTACAGTCCAAAAAGATGTGGCAGCACCCCATCCCCACCCCCAGAAACAGACAAGCCAAAAGCCGATGGAACCAAGAAAACAGAAGCCGGCGAATGAATGACAAAGAAGAAACACACCAAACAATAATCATAGGAAATGCCAGGGCAGCAAACGCAAAAAAGGTCCGAATAAACGTAAAAATCGAAGGAAAGCCCTGTGAAATGGAAGTAGACTTGGATCATACCTGTCAATGGTATCATGGAATACCATCAGAAATCTGATACCAGACATTAAGCGAAGAGAACTGGAACAGCAAAGCCTAATATTCAAAGATTACCAGGGAAACCGAATCCCGGTAGTGGGTCTTGGGCATTTCCTTAATAGAATTCAAAAACCATGCTGAAGTACTTCCTCTGACAATCATCGACCGTGATCGCCCTAGTCTGCTGGGAATCAAATGGTTCGCGCCCCTGGGAATCAGAGTGACAGGAATCAACAGCATCACCGAGACTGATTGGGAGGAAAGCCTGCTGAAAGAGTTCTGGGACGTATTCGACGGGACCCTAGGCAAGTACAAGGGAACCCCTATAACATTCATCCTAGACCCTAAGATAGCTCCCATCAGGCTCAAAGCCAGACGTGTTCCCTTTGCCTTAAAGCCGAAAATAGATGAGCAGCTTAACAAACTCATCGCACAAGGGGTGTTAGAGCCAATCAACCATGCCAAGTGGGAAAATCCCAGTGTGACTCCTGTAAAACAAGATGGGTCAGTACGCATCTGTGGTGACTATAAGGCCACCCTCAATCATGCACTCCAGCAAAGCACATACCCTGTTCCAATAGTCCAGCATCTGTTGCATTCATTAGGGGGAGGAAAATTTTTCACGAAACTTGATCTCGCGCAAGCATATCAACAGCTGCCAGTTGACCCCGAAACTGCAGAAGCACAGACTATAGTCACGCATAGAGGGACATTCAAATGCAACAGACTTCAATTTGGCGTTAGCGTTGCGCCGGGTGTTTTCCAAAGCCTAATGGAGCGCCTTCTAAATGGACTAAAAGGGGTCATTCCCTATTTTGACAATGTATTAGTATCAGCAAAGAACAAACACCAATTAGAAGATAGACTGAGAGAAGTCTTGCAAAGATTCAGGGAAGCAGAGTTTAAGGTCAAAAGAGAAAAATGTAAACTAGCCACCAATCAAGTTGAATTCTTAGGCTACCTTATAGATGAGAAAGGGATACACCCCACTGAAAAGAAAGTAAAAGCAATTAAAGACGCACCCAGACCTAAGAACAAAACAGACTTACAGGTGTTCTTGGGTCTCATTAATTTCTACAATGTCTTCCTGCCCCAAAAGGCAACCGTAGCAGAGCCATTACATCGGCTATTAGATAAAAAAAGCTGTCTGGAATTGGGACCACCAAGAACAAGCAGCATTCCAAAACATTAAGGACTTATTAACATCCAAAACCATTTTAATACAATACAGCAATACCCTGCCACTGACGGCCACCTGTGATGCATCGTCTTTTGGAATCGGCGCCATACTGAGCCACAAGCTACCAAACGGCAGAGAAGCTCCAATCGCTTTCTATTCCAAAACACTGTCAAAATCTGAAAGGAACTACAGCCAACTTGACCAAGAAGCCCTTGCAATCATAGCAGGCGTCAAGAGATTCCACAAATACCTATATGGTAGGACATTTTCTATTATCACAGACCACAAACCCCTGCTAGGAATTCTGGCAGGGAACAAACCAACCCCAAACATCCTATCGCCAAGAATGACGAGATGGTCAGAATTCCTCGCTGTGTACAATTACACACTCATACATCACCCAGGAAAAACTATCACCCATGCAGATGCCTTAAGCCATTCCCCGCTGCCCGACAAGAAAGGCGACCCAGCTCCCACCATCCCCACTCTTCAGATTGAGATATGGCCGAATCTGCAACTAACTGCAGCAGATGTCGCTAAAGCTACCGCGAAAGACCCACTGTCAGCTCGAATTCTGCATTGGGTAGGTAAGGGCTGGCCAGATGAGGATAGAGGCGAGACTTTTAAACCTTTTCGCACCCGGCAGACTGAACTGTCCCTTGAAAAGGGTTGTATACTGTGGGGGGACAGGGTGGTAATTCCCAACAAATTGCAGGAGGAAGTAATGTGCATGTTGCACAAGGGACACCTGGGCATAGTAAAAATGAAAGCCCTGGCCCGGAGTTACATCTGGTGGCCAGTGCTGGACAAAGACATTGAAAAATGGGTGGCAACATGCCATGACTGCCAGAAATCAAGGCCTACCCCCCCCCTTGCACCAGTCCTGGAATGGGAAACTCCCAGAGGCCCATGGTCGGGACTCCATATTGATTTTGCTGGGCCAACGAAAGGGAACACATATTTGATAATTGTTGACACTTATTCAAACTGGTTATAAGTTATTCTTTTGGTGTCCACAACTACTGATGCAGTTGTAAAACAATTGAACAAACTTTTTGCTATACATGGACTGCCAGATGTAGTAGTATCTGACAATGGCCCCCAGTTTACTGCCTTAGCTTTTGAGCAATACCTAGCTGCACAAGGCGTCTGACATGCCCTAACGGCGCTGGCTCATCCGGCTTCAAATGGACGAGCTGAACACATGGTTCGTTATACAAAAGAAGCTCTAGACAAACTGGACACTGGGGATATCCAAGATAGACTAAACAAACTGTTAACAATTCAGCATATCACCCCTAGCACAACCACTAACAAAAGCCCAGCAGAACTCCTCATGGGTAGAAAATTGCGTTCCTACCTAGATAGACTACACCCCACCTACACCTCTGAAAAAAACTCTGACTCCTCAAGTAAATACCGCTCCTTTACCATTGGAGACCTAGTATACATCAAAAATCTTACCGGGGACCCATTATGGCTTCCAGCCACAGTTACACAAATTACAGGGCCCCGGTCATACCGGCTTGAACTAGACGACGGCAGAACATGGAAAAGACACATTGACCCGCTTCGCTCTAGGACATTGAAACGCAATACTAACCTGCCTAGCTCCGAAGCACCATTGCAAATACCACCCCCAACAAACAATCCAAAAATAACTGGGGGGGGGGGAGAAACACAAAATAATAAAAAAGGAAGAGATGAACCACCAATAACATGACAAAAGACACAACACAAACCCGAATTAGAACCCCTGGTAAGACAAAAAGAGCACTTACCCATAGATGACCTCCGGAGAAGAGAACTGGTAGCAGGGAAGTGAGGCGAGGCCTTCCAGAAAGGAGACAGCCAGGCCAGCTCGACCAACCCGGACAGACCAGAAGGGAGCAGGAGAGCCAACTCAACCAGCCCAAGAGACCCAGGCGGGAGCGGCAAGGCTGATTCACCCTTCCAGGAGGTTCCATGGAAAAGACACAGAGAAAAGGCGATCCTGACCGAACCGATGGAAGACCACGCTGAGACTGAGCTGCACAGGTCAAGTAGGACCCGAAAAAGCCCCACCTACCTGCGTGACTATGTTACGCACGTTGGACGAAACCAAGAGGGGGAGGGGTGTTGTGTATTGGAATTAGAATACTCCAAATACCTAAATCTGATTGGACGAGCAGGCCGCAATAAGATTGGTTAATAAAGTACCATTACAATTGGTCCGCCTGACGGCGGGAAATCTTAAAGAGCTGTCATTGGCCACAAGCCGCTATAAAAAGGGCTGCCGCAGCTCCAGCAAATGTTCTGTTACAAGTCACTGAGTTGGTTATAATAAAGAGCTGTTTGTTTGAACACCGGTATAGAGTACGTCTCCTCTCAGAATAGAACAAGTATGTCTGTTTTTTTTTAGGGAGAGGGAAATGTCAGCATGAAACCAACTGCAACAGCTTGCTTCCCATCCCTGGTGATGTGCTGGGTTTTATAGATATCTCTATGGTTATCAATTGATAATACAAACATTCATTTTTCAAGATGCACATCATTTACTTGACATTTGAATGCTTGGAAGTTTATAGCATTGATGATTTGCGAGACTTTATGCCCTGGATACTAATAAGAGGACGCTCCACTGGAGAAGATGCGTTTTGCAGCCACTCACTGAAGTGAACTGAGTAAAGACCGTTCCATCCCTTTATCTGCTGTTGGGACGTAGGCTCCTCTCCCACCTTCAAAACCATTGACCATTTTCTATGACCCTGGCAAGGGCCCCTTACAAGGTGCTACCAGCCAGGCCACCTGGACCAAGGTTTTTTTAAAGAGGTGTTATTCCTCCACCACTCACTCTTTATCCTGGCTTGTGACAGGCAGAGCCTGGTCTCCCAAACTTTGGGCCGAGGATTGTGGGTTTCAAGTTTTGATATCTTAAGCCCCTGTCACACTGCACCAATGGATGGAAAGAGGATGTAAAATGGAGAAAAACACTTGCCATCCGTTGGTTAACGCGATGCTTCCGTTCTGTACTCACTGCCTCCGTTTTGCTTCCTCTCTATCCGTCCAGCATCGTCTATTGACATTTCATCCGCTCAAAAGTTTTTGAGCTGCTCAAAACTTTTGAGCGGAAAATGTATCCAACGTGTTCGTTCTGCATCCGCTAGGCATACAGGGACATCCGTTCTGCATCTGTAGGCATCCGTTATGCGTCTGCTACATCCACTAGGCATCCGCTGCGCATCCGCGCAACTCAAATCCGCTCCAGAGGAAAGCGGACACAGGGAGGAAGCGGAACGGACGCGGAACGGACATGCAGCGTTAGTAGCATGGACGGAGAAAGGATGAAAGTGGATGCAGCTCGCAAACAAAGCATTTAAAACGGAAAAAACGTTCGCAGAGGGGACCTATCTCGGATATTAAGGATGTCTAGAGGATGCCTAGATGATGCAAAAGGACACATAGGGGAAAACCTATATTGCCTATAAAAAGGGGGAGCAACTCACCTGGATCTGACTTCCAGACCAGCAGCCCTGCTGTGCAGACCTCTGCAGCCTTCATCTGCCTCTTGCTCTTCCACAGCATCCAGTCATGTCCACCTTGGATCATAACAAACTCCTTTTGGTAGCCACCATCGTTCTGCAACAGTGCGAAGCCATCTACAGGCTCTGTGAACTCTACTACGGGAAGAAAAGGAGGCGGCCAAGAAGCGTCTGGGTCCAAAGATGGATTGGGAGAAGAGCAGAGTACGGACTGTACAAGAAGCTGATGGTGGAGCTGAGGAACGAAGACCCTTGTGCATTCCAGAACTTCATGAGGATGCCTCCAGCCATGTTTGATGAAGTTGTGCAGCACCTGACACCCAGGTTGACCAAGCAGAGAACCAACATCTGCCCCAGCCTGGACCCTGGGCTCAAGGTGGCACTGACTCTGTGCCACCTGGCCTCAGGGACCACTTACAGGAACATGCAGTACGGCTGGAGGGTGCCGCACAACACCATCAGCACTGTGGTCAGAGAAGTGGTGCAAGCCATCATCGAAGAATATATGGAGGAGCTCCTCCAGTGCCCCTCCACTGAAGAAGGATGGAAGAAAGTTGCAGAGCAGTGGTATCAGAGGTGGAACTTCCCCCACACCGTTGGAGCCATAGATGGCAAGCACGTGGCCTGCAAAGCACCAGCCAAGTCGGGGTCCACTTATTTCAACTACAAGGGCTTCTTCAGCATCGTCCTCTTCGCCATGGTCGATGCTGACTACAAGTTCATGTACATCGATGCTTCAGGTCATGTTCAGATGCCCAGGTATACAACGCCAGTCATCTCAAGGAGGGGCTGGAACGCAACCTCATCATGGGCTTCCCAGATCCAGATCCCCTGCCTAACGACACACAAGATGTGCCCTACTTCATCGTGGGGGATGACGCCTTCTCCCTCAGAACCTACCTCATGAAGCCCTACACCTCCAGATGCCACACCCGTGAAGAGAGGATCTTCAACTACAGGCTGTCCAGGGCAAGGTGGGTGGTGGAGAACGCCTTTGGCATCCTGGCTAACAGGTTCCAGGTACTTCTCACCACCATGCAGCATCGCCCAGAGACCATGAGGAGGATCGTGGAAGCTTGCTGCATCCTGCACAATCTCATGCGCACCTGCTACCCAGTCTTGCAGAACAGGCTCGTGGACCTCCAACAAGGCAATGGGGACATGGAGCCTGGGGAATGGAGGCAAGGGCAAAACCTGACAGACACTGAGGATGTGCAAGGCCCCAACAGAGCCTCATGTGAAGGGAAGAAGCAGCGCAACCTCCTGAAACACTGGTGCAACTCCCCAGCTGGAGCAGTGGAGTGGCAAGACAGGATGGTAGATGATTAATGGATGCTTCCTTCAGCCTGTCTCATCACATAGATGAGATCGGACCATGTATGTTGGGTGGGCCTACAATGAACAGGCCGTTTAATAAAGAGTTGTGTTTGTGTTGACATGTGTGGATGAATGATTACATTATTATTGATAATAAAGGGCCAAAGGTGTGGCACCTGGGAGGGTGGACCATACAATCCCACTATGCTTGCACTGGAGGTTTATCTATCCCCACAGCTATCTCAACCCATCCCACAGCTATCTCAACCCATCCCAAAGGTATCCCTGCCCATCCCACAGCTATTACCCATCCCAAAGGTATCCCTGCCCACCCCAATGCTATCCTTATCCATCCCACAAGCATGCAAAGGCTTAAACCATTTCTAAAAGTTTCCACCAAGACTTTATTTAATAAAATAAATGAGGCAAGTGTGTGAAGCAAAGATAATGTTTATTAATAACAAGCTGTAAAAGAAAAATGACCCAAGTCAAGTGTCGAAATAAAGTCTACAGGTAGCCACCCAGTCTCTGGAACTCTTCTCTGTCACTCAGAGGTGTGCCCAGTCTCAGGGGTGAAGGGTCCAGGTGCTGTGGAGGTGGGTGTTGCTGGAGTGCTGGTCTGAAGCCCCACTGGGGTGCCTGGCCCCGAGAGGACAACAGGGGACGGTGTGTTGAGGAAGCTCTCAGACAGCTGGCTCAGCCCCGTGATGTTGAGAGCTCCTTCCTCCATGCCATGAGGTGTCAGTCCCAATACCGACGACAGATGTACTGAGGCCGGGCTTGGCTGTGGGGTGGAGGAAGGAGCAGTGTAGTGGGGCTGTCTGGTCTGCAGCTGTGTGAGGACTGGCGTGGGTGGCATCGGTGGCGTGGGTGGCATCAGTGGCGTGGGTGGCATCGGTGGCATCAGTGGAACTGGTGGCAACCGTGGCGTCTGATGAGTCTGTGCCTGGACTGGGAAGGGCTGCTGCCTGTGCTGCTGGACCTCCTGGTAGCCGTAGCCCTGGAAGGTGAGGGCCTGTGGAAAGCCTTGGAATGGGAGGGACATCACCTGGGGTGGAGGAGCAGACCTGGACTGGGTGAGAGCAGGTTCCTCTGGATCTGGAGGGTTGTGAAGCAGCTCGGTGATCCGGTCCTTCACTACCTGGTACTGGGGTTCCGCCCTGTCCGTGAGGGTCTGGTTGACATAGGTGAGGAAGGGCTTGCGGTTGGAGGATGAGGAGTCGGTGTGGACCAGCTGAGAGAGGAGATCTATGCTGCTCCGGATGGTGTCCCTGATCTGCCCCTCCTGTCTGGCTCTCTGCCTTTCTGTGGAGGTGGAGCTGGGGGTGAATGCGGGTAGGTCTGTGGTGGAAGTGCCGTCTCCTTTCTCCCACTGCGCCAGGAAGTCCTCCACGCGCTCCGCCACGGTTAAAACAACTGTCTGTGGGTTCTCCGCCGTGGGACGCTCCACAGAAACCTGCCTGGAGACAGGAGCTGACTCTCGGCCGGAAGAGGACTGGCTCTCAGCAGGCTGCCGGAGAGAGAGGGTTGTGAGAGAGGCTGCTCCTCGGTGGCGGACCTCACCCTCCAGGAAGCTGCACTTGGCCATGACGTACATCTCCCGGTCAGTGAGCTTGACAGCGGCCTGCCCAGATTTTTTGAGGTGTAGCTTGCCATACCAGGTGTGCATGTGCTTCCACCATCCCAGGAGTAGTTCTGAAGTGTAGCCCAGGCTCTCTGCCTTCTCTCTCCAAGCAGCCTGCTTCCTTTTGGTGTCCCTGTAGAGCCTGTGTCCCTTCCGCCATAGTCATTCTCTCTCAGCCACTCCAGCACCTCATCCTCGTGTTCCTCCTCAATAGAGTATTGCCTCCTCTCCCGTTCTCGTATATGCCTCTTCCTCCCTTTGGCAGGACCAGATGGGCCCTCAATTAGAGGGGCTTCCAGGTTGTTTATTGATGAGCAGATCCAGCCTGTAATTCTGGGACAGCTAACCCAGAACCACAGGCTGTTGGTGGTTTTGTTCATCAATAAACAGACCTTCTTTCTTAAGCAGCCTTCATTTTATTCTTGGCTTGGAACTGGACCTGGATTTTTCTTCCAACAAAAAGTAAAAACTAATTACTAATTATAAAATGATGCTGCATGTTAAAAGTACTTCAGAGGCCTAAAATATCAGATAAGACAGTAACTATACATTTAATAGTGTCTTTGAACTGGTGAAATCAATTTCTACTCTGAGTAGTAAAATCATACAAGAAAAGGAACATAAAAAGACAATCTTCTATTTAATTTCTATAATACACAGTGCTATAGTGAAACACCATAGTTAAAGATAACACTCCCTTCCCTGGTCTTTAATTGCTAGTTAGGTCGCTTTAGGGTCAAATAACATTTGTATTTTTTCAGATTCTTTCTTTAATGTTTTTAGCTGCCTTGAATATTCATTGCTTGCAGAAATGCGGATTATAAATGGCCTAAAATGAATGTAAAAAAATAAATAAATTAGCCCAATGTAGAGAAGCAGCTGTTTTGTATGTGGAGAATTGTAGCTGTAAAATACTAACAAGCCATTGTACTCTTCCTTGCTTACAATATTGTTGCAAGCAGGTGATTGGAAGTATTTGTTTATTGTAAATTAAACCCAGTTTATTACTTTGCATTTTCTCAAGAAAGCCAAATAATACACCACTGTTATTGATACTCCATAATTTAAACCAAGTGTAGTCCCTTATTCAACCAAAACTGGCTAATGTATAAGTCGAATCAGAGCGTTTGATCTTTAGCAGAAATTAGCGTTTCTCTAAATCTCCCTAAACTTCCAATTCCTAGCACTTCAATCTATAAGGCTAATAAGACATCGGCCAGGATTTGTTCAAAGGACATGGCAGAGAGAGAGGGAGGGTTGCTCCCGATTAAAGCTGCTATAATGGCTGTGATTACGTTTCACACGTAATATAAACTTGGGTCTCTACTTCTCAAGTGTTTCTTAAACTTTTTCTCTTTCGGAATTGCTTGTTGCTTTAAAAAAAAAAATTGGAGCATCCCAAAAGAGTTTTCGTTCGCGAAAGTTATTTGATCAATATTACCCATATTATTTTTTTAAAAAATATGCCTCTGTTGCTGCAACCGCTTCTCATGATTGGTGGGGTTTTTTTAAACACTCCATTCCTTTTCCACACAGGCTGGCAAATAATTTTGATTTTGCAGGTCTGAGAGGATCTTGGAGAAGCCCTAGAACCCCCACTTTACAAGCAGCATTGCTTTAGGCCACTCTGTTTGTACCTAACGACTGATCGACACTTAACCTCGCTTTCCTATTTTATTTTATTTTTTTTAAATATCTTGGAACGTTTGTTTCTTGCGGTGGCTTTTGCTAAATGACACCTGTCCCGATAGTCATTCATCCAATCTTTCACTCAAAACAAATATTTCTACTTTTCATTTCCAGCCACGATCCCTCGGAGATAACTTCGATTTAAGAGCCACAACAAGCTTAAAAAAATCTTCAATTTTCAAGCAAGAAAGCGAAGGCTGTGATTACCTTCGGAACCCGAGAGCAAGAGGTCTCGTTTCCCGGCCGGTTGCTTGTTTCCGTGGCTCCTCGGCATATCCCCCCGCCCCCCCCCAGTTGGTTGCTATGGCGCAGTCGCGATGATCGCTGCCGCGTGAAACGGGGCGCGCGCAATGGAGGAGGAGGACGCGGTGAGGTTGGGGTGTCGCGTGGCGAGGGGAGGTGGCGGCGTTTTAGGAACGGACGCGAGGACGAGGAAACCCGTGTTGCACATTTGGCGGGGGGGGGGGGGGGGGCGGGAAAATAATCCATTCGATTGCGGACAAATGATGTCGTAGGTCGGGGTCTGGTTTTTTTTTTTTTTTTTTTTTTTTTTTTAAGCACCACTTTTGCATCCGTAACAGCCCGTCGGTAGCTGTTGGAGGCTGTTGTTGTTGTTTTTTTTAAATTATTATTTCGCTGCCAAGCCTGAGGAAGCTTAATGGGTTGAATTCAGGATTCTTTTGAGAGAAGGAAGACACAGCTTGAGGATATATTTAACGCAGGAGTTCACGATCTGGATGTTAAACTGTGGAAGAACCAAGTTGCAGCAGGAAAGAGGCACAGACAGACGACTTTCTTCACGGCCATCTAATAAGGAGAGTCTGGATCTCGTGTCACTTAACTTTTGTGGCTTGAATTGGCCGCCCTCTCTCAGGTTGTTGCTGGGGTTGCCAACCTCTTCCGAGGCTGTTTGTTCCTTGCGTGGCTTGGATCAGGGAAAAGAGAATAAAATTTGCAACGTTGAAAAACGGTGAATTAACCTGCGTGATGAAATCCTGCATCTTAATGGTGGAGTTGATCGTATCTAGAGGGCTATTCCCTCTCGACCGTTTTATGCTCTCCCCCAATTGTGCTGCAGGGTTTGTGGATTTGAATTGCAAAGCCAAGAAGCACAGTTGTTGAGAGTGAGTAAATATTTAGTTGCATAATAGTGGTGGTAGTGCTTTGTTTTTATAAAATAAATTTCACTGCAACGAAGGGGCTTTTCTCTAGCAAACATACATAGGACTGCATGTCACAACATCGGTTGTATTCATGTTTAGTTGAAGGAAAGGGCCCCGAATTTGCAGATCTGCAGGACCATACCAGTTTTAAAAAGCCATGTTGCATGCAGACAATATATTAGGGTTAAATTGGGTGTTTGCTGTGAAATGCTGGTTTTTTTTTTCTTAAATATTTATTGCATTGTGCATTTGGATAGAATGGAAAGTATGGACATTTTCACATTGTTTTAGAGAGACTACAATGAACCTTGTGGATATTGTTCTGCTGTCAGCTGGAGCATAACAGAAGAAGGCAGATTTTACTGCACATCTTGCCACACTGTCATAGAAGTAAGGTTGCTTTTATTTATTTCCCAATTTTAAAACTCACTTTAAGTTGAAGAGTAAATATTTAAATATTAACTATTAGTATCAAATACATGAATGCAATGTATGAACTTCTTAAATAAATGTAGACCTGCTTTAGTTGTTTTAGCTGAATAATTTTGAGCATGTGTATTAACCATATATGTTTTCAAAACTTGCAGAAGACTAGAGAAGTTCAAACTGGTGATGTTATTACTAATGCAAGGGCGCAGTCTATCTCTAGAGGATTAAGAAAAGGGAAGAATAAATTTGGTAAGATTTGTTTTTTATTAGTTATAAAGGTATAAAATGTTGGTCCCCCCCCATTGTATACAGCTAATGCTAAACAAGTTTACAGCCTTCTCATCCAATCAGGTGTGTTAAGCCTGAGTTCCCCAACCAGGGTTAGGTAGACAAGCTAAACAGAATGTGCAGCGTTATTCAGATAGGCACACAGATGAATGAGTGAGCTAAGCTTGTATGTTTATTAACATACAGTAAAAATAACAGATACGCTTGTGCTATCAAGAATATAGTTTATTCCATTATAAGTTAATAGCATAGTCAAATAACAGTCCAATATTCATTTACCATGTAGTCAGTCCATTCAGGGGTATTCAGTTAGCAAAGTCCATGTAGAATATCCTATGTCAGTTCACTTACAAAATCAGTCCTTTGTTCTCTCTCCCGTTCGAGCAATGCAGTCTTGATTCCAAGCAGTAATCAGGGATCATCAAAGCCAGAGAGAGAGAGCAAGCCGTAGTCTTGCTACTTTTATATTGTTTTTCATAGCCACTCCTTTAATTGCTATTTCCCAGTTAAAGCTGTATACACTCTAACATACACTAACTATGATTCATAGTTATTATTTCACCTAAACCAGTTAGGGTAAACAATGTTATCCCTAACAGTTTATATCAGTTCTTCAGTGGAGGTTATAAATACAATTTGTGGGTTGTAGGTTTATTCATAGCTGGATTTCTAGCATCAGCTTAAGAAACTCTAATCCACTAGACTGTGGTTCCCAACCCCTGGTCCGCAGTTTGGTACTGGGCTGTGGCCGGTTGAGAACTGGGCTGTGCAAGCAGTGGGTGACTACATGCATCCCATATTTTGCAAGTGGCAGGTGCAAATGTAAAATCATCCCATCTCCCCCCCCCCCCTCCATTTGCTGCCATTGTGCAGAAGAAATGTTAGGGACCACTGCTCTAGACACATGGTCACACAGTGGTAAGAATCTGAAATCAATAACTTGTATGGAGATAACTTTATTCTGTTTTGTAAAAATTATGTTTTGAAAGACTACCTTTCAGAATTTTTTCTTCTCAAGGATATGTGTTTCAGAACCAATAATATTAAAAATAAATTAGGATTGATATTCATTAAAAACAACTATATATATATAGGAAGAGTATGCAGAATAATAGATTCAGGCATACCAAATGTATTCAAATATAATGTGAATTGATTATGGCTCCTCCAGATTATATGAGAGTGCTGATCTAGCTTTTGGATCTAAATGTCTTTCTCTACCCTTATATCTTTAAAGTTATTAAAAATGTTTGCAATTTTGTTCAATTTCTAACATTTTCTAGGGCATAAAGTATTTTACTATACACTTGCAACAATTAAGAACAGCAATATTTACATTAATTTTCATAGTGTTAAAATTTAAGGGTTCCATGAAAAAAAAATCTAACCTTGTAGACATATGGATACCTGGCGCAAGGGCCTTAGTTCTTAATTGCTTAAGACTCTTTAAGGCCTTTAACACTATTGATCAAATATCCTTCTGGATCACCTGTAGGAATGAAGTGTAGGAGACACTGGTACATGGGTTCTTCTTTCTTCATGGTTGCTTTCAGATATTGTTGATGTCATTTGAGATTGGGTATAACCAGTATGCTGATAATATACATCATGTAGGATTTTTGGTATGATACAAAGGTGGTTTGTCATTGTTATCATTTAGGTCTATTTGGTTGGTAGATGTTGATTGTGCAATTTATTTTGTCTGTTTTTACTATTTGTTCCCTAATAAGTATGTTTAAGAACCTATTCTTAAAGTTTCTAACTGATATAATTTGATCCCTGGCAAAGAAGCTCATAAGATTTCACTTTTTCTTAATTTTCAGATAAAGGTTGGGAATGGTTCATTTGTGAAGGCTTTCAGTATATTCTTAGAAAACAAGCTGAAGCTCTGCAATCTCTAGGAGTTTCTTCTCAGATGAAGGTATTTTGTTCTTTTCTGTACTGTGGTTAATCATGGTTTGCTTAACCATTTGAAAAATAAAGCACTAAGCAAAGCAAACATAAAAAGTCCACATAATGGCTTTTGGGGTTTTTTTTATATAAGGTATAACATGGAACCTTGATTTAGAATAAGAAGAAATATCCACATTTTAAGTAATTGACAACTTGTAGAAACACTTTATGTGTAGGATAAAGTTTTCCTAAAAGTTGTTTGTATTATAATTATTATTTGGTGTTTGGTGTGATAATAGCATTTATTATTAGATTTGGAAACTGTCCAACTCACAGAAAACTATGGGCGGCTTACAATAAAAACAGATCAGTCAATAAAAAAGCATCCATGACTGAAAAAATAAATAACCAGGCATATACCAAATAGACAATATAATACAATAATATTTATTTGGTCAGTAATGGCAGCAAAATATAAATGAATGAAACAGAATGAAACAAGTCGATACAATGATATGCTAATAACTGGTAAAAAAAATCATACAATGTAACATTCATTCCTCTAACTATATCAATGCATTTATTACCCATGACACACATCTAAAAGGTTAATACCATAGGTATAACATAAAAAGCATATATCCCCTAACAGTTTATTAGTTAAGATGTATCAAACCCAAAATAAAGTTTAAAACAGTAATACATTTTTAATCAATCAATTGTTGATTGATTTGATTTATATTGCCGCCTATTTACCCATGGTGACTTTAGGCGGCTTACACAATGTAAAATCATATTTAAAACTAAAAATAAAAATAAAAACAATAAGAACTGACAAAAAGAATCAAATTAGTAAAGTACAATAGAACAAAATTTGGGAAAACAGAACAAAACAAAAACCAACTCTCACCCACCCCCACCCCGACAATAGCGGGTCAGGCTAGCCATTTGATGGGTTCCATCCTTCTCTAGTTCCCCAGGCCCGCTGGCAAAACCAGGTCTTCAGTGCCTTTCGGAATAGTATTAATGAGGGAGCCATTCTAATCTCTGGGGGAATGATGTTCCAGAGAGATGGAGCCACCACAGAGAAGGCCCTTCTAGGTCCCACCAGGTATATCTCCCTGAGGGGTGGGACCCACAACATTTCCTGCCTTCTCGCTCTAATGGGTCAGATAGATACCACTGGCAAGAGATGTTTCCACAGATAACCTGGACCCAAGCCATGAAGGGCTCTAAAGGTGACAACCAGGATCTTGAATTGCACCTGGAAGCAAATTGGCAGCCAATGTAGCTCCTGCAGGAAAGGTGATACATGTGCACACCAGGGTCTGCATAAAACCATGCGGGCCGCTGCATTTTGCAGTAGCTGGAGCTTCTGGATGCTCTTCAAGTGCAGCCTCGTAGAGCATGTTGCAGTAAGACGGGAAGTGACCAGGGCATGAGTGACTGTGAGTAGGGACCACTGATCCAGGAAAGGGCGTAACTGGTGCACAACCTGTAGTTGTGCAAAGGCCCTCCTGGCCATGACTGCCACCTCTTCAAACAGGAGTCGTGAGTCCAGGAGAACCCCCAGATTATGCACAGGGTCTGTTTGGGGTAGTGCCACCCCATCCAAGACTAAAGGTGATAATTCTCCCTGAACCAATGAACCCCAGACCCAGAGCCATTCGGTCTTGCATGGGCTTAGTTTCAACCCATTGCTCCCCATCCAGCCCCTAACAGCCTCCAGGCACTGCGAGAGGGGAGGACACAGCAACACTTAACTCACCACGGCCCGAGACATAAGCTGAGTATCATCAGCATATTGGTGATATGTCAGTCCGTGTTGATGGATGATCTCACCCAGCAGTTTCATATAAACATTGAACAGGAGTGGAGAGAATACCGAACCCTGCGGAACCCCATAAAGCAGTGGGCGAGGTTGGATCTCTCCCCTCCTATCAGCACTGACTGACCGCAGAGGAAGGAAATGAACTAAGACAGCACAAGTCTTCCTACTCCCATTCCCTGAAGCCGACCCAGGAGAATCCCATGGTCAATGGTATCAATCCAGGCCTGAATCCTGACTGGTTGGGTTCGAGATAATCTGTTTCATCCAGAAACCACCTTCTCAACAACCTTCCCCAAAAGGGAAGATTGGAGACAGGTTGAAAATTATCCAGTCGAGTGGGGTCCAGTGATGGCTTTTTAAGAAGAGGGCAGACCACAGCCTCTTTAAAGTGCTGGGGCACCATTCCCTCCTGTAGAGTAGCATTAATCACCGCCAGAGTCCACCCGCCTGTCACCTGGGAAGCTTTCACAAGCCAGGAGGGACATGGGTCTAAAATACAGGTGCTCACGCACATACTCCCTAGGATCCTGTCTACTTCCTCAGGAGCAACAGGGTCAAACCGTTCCCAGATAACAGATAAATTATGTCTTATATTCATCACAGCAACAGTTTAGCTGCTGCACATATGATGAATTGTTTTAGATCCTGTAAAAGAAGGTACACATAAGATTTATCTGATGTATCAGGGAATATATTAGGGACAAAATATAGATTAATAAATTAAAAAGGCTAGGCACTTACCCTAATTTAGCCCAGGCCTGGAAACAGAATCACATTTTTAACAACTTGACAAACAGCTGTAGAGTTGGAGCTGTACAAATCTCCAGAGGATGCTCTTCTAGAGGGCAAGTGCTGGGACAGAAAGGAGATGCTACCCAGGTCCCGATAAGGCTCAGTTTGATTGATTGGTCCTGGAATGTATGTGCTCTGCTTGAGTTCGCTGGGTAGTCAGAAATTATCTGACACAGATAGACTCTGAAATAAACAGCCCCTGGTAGTAACCAGGCCCATGAATTGAACCCTGAAGCTAGCTGGCAACCAGTGCTGTTCATGAAGCAGGGTTGATATATAATCAGGACATGATATGTCCATTGCTGTGTGTGCCATCACATTCTGGGCCAGCTGTAACTCCCAAGTGGTTTTCAAGGGCAGCCCCATGTAGAGTAATCATTTTCGTGATGCAGTTGTTGTGAGATGATTGGGACATGAGTAACTAAGGACCTCCCACTCAAGTATGTAAACCTTTTTAAATTCATGGGCTAATATTTATTCACCAAACCTGGAGATCACCAATCTCATTTACAGAGCGACTCTGGGCAATAAAAATAAAAACAGATACTAATGCTTTAGGTAAGCTTATTACCCATCTATATTTTTAACCAATTTGAATTATTGAATGAGGAATATTGCAAACTAGCAATACTATATATCCACTTTTTTCTTTTTTATATTTTCCTTTTTCCCCTTCCTGTATTAAAATGTTAAAATCCATAGTTTAATGTGAGTTCCACTATATAGATAACCTTGTCAAAATGGATGAATGAAAAAGCCTCCTGTATACTAATACTAACGAATAATACGCTGGTTCTTATCAGGATGAAGTTCTGTATAATTTTTGGAGACGATATCTTCACAAGAGCAAATATAGTGACAAGCCTATTGGTGATGTTACTGATGGTATTTCATCTGTAAGTATAACATTCAAGAGAAATAATAATTACCTTCTTTACACATACACAGTTATATAGCACTTATATAAGAGCTGTGGTGGAGTAGTGATTAAAATGCAGTATTGCAGACTAAGACTGCCAGCAGTTCGGCAGTTTAAGTCTCACCAGTTCAAGTTTGCATCCTTCTGAGGTCAGTAAAATGAGGACCCTGATTGTTGGGGGCAAGAGGCTGACTCTGTAAACTGCTTAGAGAAGGCTGTAAAGCACTATGAAGTGATATATAAGTCTAATTGCTATTGCTATTGCTAAGTGCTATTGGTATATAAACACATTACACCCAAAGCTTAAATTACAAATCACACTTGCCTTGCAATTCCTTGAAAATGTATATTTGCTACTATTTTTGACAAAATGAGCTAATGTTGTAGTAAATTTTAACAATTCTTAAATATTCTGGTTTTTAGAACATTTTTCTAAGACTTATAATAGTTAAAATATGTGTTCCCAAAAGGTAGCTATTAGTTCAGTGTAGCAATGATTGTGATTTCTCAAGTATTGACAGGTATTAAAGCACAACGTTTTGTGTACATCATCCAATGTAATTCATGGGCAGGTTGAAGTCCATGAAAACTTACATTGCCGCATAGTTTCTCCTATGAGCTGTTCAGAGCATCCAGTAGTGGGGAGATGCTTAGTCTCCGCATTCAAAGGCTGAGCTTGATTTGTGGAACGCTCCTCCACCAGGTGACTCCTCAGCATTCCCCAGTTTTTTGCTCAGCCTCGTGCAAGATAGGCAGTGCTTTGGATACTTCCTTGACTGAAACAGGAATATTAGCAGGTTTGATTGCAATTTGGTTTTCCTTTGGTTTTTTCCTTTGTCTTTAGCCTTCAATCCTTATCAGTCTGAGAGTCTGGTTTAAGGAAAGCGCTGTTCGCTCACCCACCCCCCCAAAAAAAAAAAAAAAAAAAAGCTTGGAATCAACTCACATTTAAATGATGATTACAGTGTCCTGCAGTTACATGATTTGCATTTGTGACCTTTGCCAGCTTCCCATGAACAAAGCCAATGGGAAACTGGCAGGAAAAGTCACAAGTAAATCGCTTCCCTTGCTTTTCCTCCTGAGGAGAATCTCAGGAATCTTGCACTCTAATAGCATGTGCCCACTCACCTACACTCTGTAGCATGCACACTCCCACACTTGTGTGATGCAGCCCCCCTCCTGTGCTTATTCACACAGTTGTACAGCAACCCTTCCCATGCTGAACTTTTATCATTAACCTGAGAATTTTGCAAATGGTGATCACGTGATCACAGTGTACTTGGCAACCAGTTATAATGCAGAGAGGTTGCCAAGCACCCAAAATGCAGTCACATTATTGGGGGGAGGGCAACACAATGTTTTACGACATCTGAGAGTGCTTTATGATCATAAAGCAGCTGGTCCATGGCTAGTATAACTGGTTATTATCTTGACTGGTTATAAGTGAGTGACTACCTGTAGATCGGAAGAGTACCACCATGGAAGAGCACACACGCTCTTACTGTAATTCAGTAATTCAAGCATAGATTATATATAAATGCTTGTAATTGCAACTCCGTGAAAGTGCAAATAGTCCTTGCTTACGATTCATTTAGCCACTTGGAAGTTACAACATTGCTGAAATTTACAACCTTCAAAATCACATGATCACCGTTAGAGTCAGTATGTAATGTCCTATGCCTGATCCTTGTTTTTTTTTTTCTTCCTTTTCTCCCTTTCAAAGCAGCAAACTTGGAGAAAAGGATTGCAGAAAAGTAAGCTGTTTGCTCTTCTCAAAAGCAGTACAATTCAGCCAGTAGTCTGAGACTGGGAACCATAGGCACATTATGCAAACAGCTTACATTACTCTCCTGAAATCTCTTTGTCTCTAATTTCTCTGGTCTGTAGAACCATTTCTCTAGACAATCTCTGTTTTGCCTGACAGACATACACACACACCCAGGGTAGAGGAATTGGAGAGAAAAGGAAGAAATTTCAAGAGAGTAAGATGTTTCTTCTACACAAGAAAATTGTGTTGGCAGTGAGAAAGTTAGGCAAAAGAGAGAAATCGATTGCTTTTTTTCCTCTCGCTGCCATCCAGAGCAGAGAGATTGGAAACCAAGGTATTTCAAGAGAATCAGAGGCAATTTGTGTAGCATGGCAATGGCTTCCAACCCCAGGCTGTGGCATGATTGCTTTGCTTTTGATGTACAAGACAATAAACAGGCACTGGAGCATTCCAAAAGGTGGGGAGGAGTTAGGAAGCAAACAAAAGCAGAAGATATGAAACTGACTAGTCTTGTCTCCTTCCATCCAAAAGCACAATGGCAAGTCACATGATTTTCTACTTAGTGATGACTTTGCTTAGTGACAGTTGCTGGTCCCAATTAGGGTCGTTAAGCAAGGACTACCTGTATTGACATGAGCAAAGAAAACAATGTCTTTTTTTTACTCTTGTATCTACTATGAATCAGTTGGTATAAATGTAAAAGTGTTTTGAATTATCTACAACTAATTTACACTTTCTGTGTATTTAAATATTAATTCCATTTTTTTGATATCTTATTTTTTTTTAGTTTTCCTAAAAATGTAGTTTTGGTTGAATTGTTGATAGTACAGTTTTGTTGTTTTGTTTTATTTCTACTTGCATCTTGTAAGAAAATCAGTAAAAACCAAGCAACTCATTGACAGGTTTAGTTTTTATGGAAATCATTTTGCATTAACTGAGCAAAATGCTCCCTTTCTAAAAATATGTTCTGTTTGGTATCTTGCTGAGCAGATTAGTAAGGGTTGATTTAATAAGAAAGAATCCCCTTAAATTCTGGATTAACATTATTATTCTTATCCAACTATTTTTTAAACAGCACACAGACACTGAAACAGAAGTTGAAAGTACTACTCCGATTAACTTGACTTGTCCAACAAGTGATATAGATGTGATATCAGAATTTAGCACTGCCGCTGCTTCTTCTGTTAGTAAAACATCAGGTAAGAGCAAATGTACCTTGTTTAGTTCTTTGTGTAGTTACTTGAGATATGAAAATATATTTCTATTTGATTACTTTGGAGATATAAGCATACAATCTTCATGTCTATGTAGAAACATAAAAGAAAACATGGTCTAAGAATTAACCCTAAGAATAATGGAGAAATAAACAATTACACAGAAACAATTTTTGATTGCCAGACTGGGAATTTCTGTACACTGCAGAAGTCTTCTTGAGTAGTATTTCCCACTTAGAACTCTCTCGGTAGATAGGTACACAAAGAAATATGTCTAGAAATGAAGGATGATGTATTCCAACCCACTTTGAAGGTACATGAGTACTGTTTGAACAAGTCAGTTTTGTGGCTCATCAAGTGCTAAAGCAAATACCAGGGAGAAGATTGAATCATAGGTTTTATAGATCATGCCGCCACCTGAAGGTGTAGTCTACTATAGTGCCACCAGCTGCCCTAAAGTATGTTTTTTTTCTTGAAGGTTCATTTAATATGCATTGATAAATTATGCAGGTGGTCCAATAGGATTAACAAACAGTAGTATAAAAATACATGTACACTGTCCAATTATTAATGTAGAAATTCTAACAATGTGGAAGACCATGAACACTATGTAATCTTTCTTTTTACTCTGTGCTTTGAAGAAATTAAAATCTAGGTCTAAAAGTAAATCTATATGGGTAAATATAATGCAGGAAAAATTAAATCTGAATCCTCAAGTTTTAAAGAGTTTCATCTTTCTAACATTGTTCTTGTGGTTGGGGGATTTCTCTATCAATTAGGTATTATGAGATCTTGGGGTTTTAAAATGTTTATAAAACTGTTAACAAAAAGGGCAATTTGAAATTTTCCACTTGATGCAGGTACGTAGACATTGGGAAGCATATGAAATTTGGATTGTCAAGACATAAGTTACGTTGAATTAAATTTAGTACTGACTGTTTAAATCTGTTTTACATGATCTAGAACAAATAAAATTGAAAGATTGCTAGTGTGCTGTTTTTAATATGATGGCTACAAATAGAGCACAAAGAATTGCATTTTGGACTTAATCTGGAGTTAGTGATAGAATTTATATCAGCGATGTTTTTAAGACACGGCCTGTATGTAAAAAAAGGCAGAATAGATCACTGAAAAGATCAACTGAGCATCATAGCTTTTATTTTGTGAGTCATATATGCACCATACCCCAAACTGTTATTGTTCCTTCTAGTTTTTAGAAGCCATAATCTAGAGCAGAGGTGTCAAACTGGTGGCCCACTAGCCAGATGCATCATATACAAGCTACACCCAGCCCAGCTCTGCGAATAGGAAAAATGTGAAATGTCATGTAATGTAATGGCAACGTAATGTGGCGAGTTTGACACCTGTGATCTTGAGAATATTTTCTTAATAACTATATTCAGTCTAAACAAAGGGACTTTATCTTTAAACAGACAGTAAAGGCAGCTTGATACTGAGTGTGGTAGAATGCTACTATTAATGGATTTAATTGAATACATACATTTAAAATAAAACATGATCAATACGAATCTTGCAATCTTCATTGCTAGATTTTGGAAGAGATGGGAAACTATACTACAGTCCCATTGAGATTTTGTAATATGTTTCTAGGTAAGATACTGGTGGCTCTTAATTTATTATGTTTGTGTCCTGCCTTTCATTCAAAAGTTTCCTCCTCCTGTTTTTTAACTCCCCCCCCCCCCACGTCAGGTACTTTGAACTGTAAGTAATCCATTGATTCCATGGTTGAAGATGGACTAGAATGTGGGTCTCCCCACGCTTAGTCTTATTTATAACTGAATTGCGATGGTTCTCAGTGTAGTTAAAAATGATGCTATAAAATATATGTTTAAACTATGGTAGAAATAAAATCAAAAAACCATGAGCCTTTGTAGCTAGCTTGTTAAGTTAGACAATAAGATAGTTAGTTAGTTAGACAATAAGGATACCTTCCAGATGTTTTGAACTAAAATTCCATTATTTCTGATCTTGGATGAGGTAGCATTTCCTTCTCAAGACTGATGTGCTATCTGGAAGTTGTCTTTGATACTCAGCACACTCTTTCTATATGTAAATTAATTCATATATGCATGTTATAATTTGTATATTTATTATAAAAGTGGTGGACAGGTATAATTTTGACACATATATTATTTGTGTGATTTGTGTCCTGTTGATTGACTGTCCAAAAGTTCTCTGCAATTTCAAGTAGGAGTTCCTAAGGTGGAACAGATGCTAATTTTATAATACCTTTTATACTGTGGATGCAGATGCAAGAAAGAATGACTGCTTTTCCTCCTGATCTTGTGGTTGAATGCTCATATTTCATTAATGAAATATTACCTCTGTTGTATGTATATTAAATTATTATTTGTAGCTGTAGCTATTTTTATTTTAGAGAAATAAATACTTCTGTTCCTTACTTTTAACTGTATAAATTAGTTTAATTGGCAATATGCAAACTGCTTCAAGTGAAGCCATGTAGGCTTAATTATTTGTGTCAAACTTTAAATATTATGTATGCCCTTTTGCTATCCTACAATAAGGCTGAAAAATTAAACCAGTGGAGGGGTACTAATGTGCTCCTTTTAGAATAGTTTGTTATTTCTGCAGCTTTTTTCAGTCTGGATTGAAGACTACTGTAGAAAGGTTAACTTTCTTTACCTTATGGAACTCTTTCTGTAGCAAAGTCTGGCTGGTCCGGATCAGTGGATGGCAGTTTATATTTACAGAAAAGAAAGAAAGGGGATCTGAGCTTGTCCATGCCACTGACTCTGGCTTTCTGTTCTCTGGCATTACTATGGCTGAGGGAATCCATTACATTATCAGATCTTTTAAGGTAAGAAAAATAATGTCTAATAAAAATTAGGGTTATAATCCTACTTTTACTTCTGCATTTAATTTACAGTGTTATACATCAGATTGAAAAAGTTATCATTAGTTGCACCGAGTAAAACATGTCAGTTTTTTATTCAGCTGTGAATTAGTAGCTTGACAGTACATACTTAAAATATTCATTGACTGCCTTTTTAATTTCCAGGATCAATTACAGGATGTCAAACTGTAGGCCCATGGGCCGGATGCATCACACGTAGGTCATGCCCACCCCAGCTCCACAAATGGGAAAAACATCGCAAAACATCACATGTTGGCAATGTGATGCAGCGAGTTTGACATCCATGGGTTACAATAACATATATGTGGTATTCAAACAAAATAGTTTGAACTAGTACTGGTCATTAATTGCAAACCCAAAGCAGGACAAAAATGTCTTAATTTATCTTTGAAAAGGGGTCATTGAACAAATTGAACTAATTCACATTTCTGCATTACTCTGTCTCCAAATACTCAGTCCATGCTACATAAAACATGCCTATGTTGGCATGTAGACTTGTCTCAGCTACTAGAATGCAGCCAGAAAGACTAAGTTAAGATACTTTAATATGATATTTAGCGTGGATTAGGGAATGTCAGAAATGAACACATCTTTTAAAAAGTTTATAATTAACATTTGTTCTGTGTTATGAACCAAACTGTAATTCATGTATTGATTTTCATGTATTATTTTAATCTCCTTAACCCAGGTTGGTAATGGATGGTCACATTCCTTATTTGAATGCTTTTAAAGAGTTCCCAGAGGAGATGAAGATGTATGGAGCTGACTTTAAGATCTTTCATGTTCAGGTGACTTACTGATATGTAATATATGAATATTTGTTCGGACTTCTGCATTTTGGATTCAATTTCTAGGTGAATTTCAGAGTGCAGAGGGGTATGTGTTTCACATATTAAAATAGCTGATTTGAGGTTGAATTAAAAGTGCTGCACTGTCATGTTTTTATAGGTTAGGTAAAGAGCCATGGTGGCACAGTGGTTAGAATGCAGTAGTGCAAGCTAACTCTGCCCACAGCCTGGAGTTCAATCCTGGCCAGCTCAAGGTTGACTCAGCCTTCCATTCTTCCGAGGCCAGTAGAATGAGGACCCAGATTGTTGGGGGAAACAGGCTGACATTTTAAACGTCTCAGAGAGTGATGAAAAGGACTATGAAGAGGTATATAAGTCTGAATGCTATTTCTATTCAGGCATTTGGCAATTGAGATTTATTTACAGCCATTTGCAATGCCCCACAGTCACATGAGCATGATTTATGATAGTTTTGCTGGAAGCAGCCATTTATTTCTGGTTCTGCAAAAAACAGTCTTTAGCAAACAATGGGTTTGCTTAATGACCATGGCATTCATTTTACGACCACCACAAAAAGGTCATAAAATTCAATCTAGTCATTTGATCGCTCTCTTTACAACTATTACAACTGGTCATACATTTTTGTTAACAATGATAATCTTTCAGTGTTCTTCTATGTGAATTATTTGTATTAGGTTTTTATATATCCGACTATTATTATTACTGGTTATATAACAGAATAACAGAGTTAGAAGGACCTTGAAGGTCTTCTAGTAGTCCCAACTGCTTACACAAGCAGGAAACCCAACACCATTTCAGACAAATGGCTGTCAAATCTCTTCTTAAAAACTTCCAGTGAAGGAACACCCACAATTTCTGAAGTCAAGTCATTCCACTGGTTAATTGTTGTAAGGAAATTTCTCCTTAGTTCTAGGTTGATTTTTTTCCTTGATTAGTTGCCACCCATTGTTTCTTGTCCTGTCTTCTGGTGCTTTGGAAAATAGGTTGACCCCCTCTTCTTTGTGGCAGCCCCTCAAATATTGAAACATTGCTATCATATCACTCCTAGTTGTTCTTTTCATTAGACCAGACATAGCCAATACATGTAACCATTCTTTGTGTGTTTTAGCCTCCAGCCCCCTAATCATCTTTGTTGCTCTTCTCTGCACTCTTTCCAGAGTTTCAACATCTTTTTTATATTGTGGTGTCCAAAACTGGATGCAATATTCTCTTCTCTTCTGTGGTCTTATCAAGACATTATAAAGCAGTATTAACACTTCACACGATCTTGATTCTATCCCACTGTTAATGAGGCCTAGGATTTCATTGGCTTTCTTGGTGGCTACAGCTCACTGTTGGCTCATATTGAAGTGAACTCCTAGATCCTTCTTGCAGTTTCTTCTGTTGAGTCAGGTATATATAAATCAGTATGTGTTGTAATTTATATCCTGAAAACAAGGCAGGAAAAAAATGATATTTCACCACAAAAGAAGGTTTATTGTGAAATCTATGCATCAAAATCAAATTTGCACCATTTTTTTTTGAGAAGGAAACACATCCAATGAATGCAATAGAACCTTGCCAGGCTGAGGGATCTTAAATTACAAAATGCAAATAATACAGAAAGTAATCCAAACCAAGTGATTAAGGTCAAGCCTAGTATCCCTAAACACTACTTTGCAAGTTGAAACTTGGAAGTGGATGTAATTCTCAGTCACTCCACTCATAAGCCAACTGTAAAAATTCTTTCTGTGATCTACTCGTGAGGAGCGGCTGTCCAGAATAACATGAATAATCTCAATTATATCTCCTTTGTTCTGGAGAGATTACACCAATTTGGATCCAGCATCCAGTGGCTATTCCATTTGCAAAATTGTATGACTAACTAACAAAAGCCACCCAAAGCAAAGGTGGCACAGTGGTTAGAATGCAGTATTGCAGGCTATCCTGACCTGCTCAAGGTTGACTCAGCCTTTCATCCTTCCAAGGTTGGTAAAATGTTGACTCAGATTTTTGAGGACAATAGTCTGACTCTGTAAACTGCCGAGAGAGGGCTGTAAAAGCACTATGAAATGGTATGTAAGTCTTAAATGCTATTGCCAAGCGCCATTCTCTTGCCATGGCACATACAAGAAGTCAGTTCATTCAAACTTTGTTCATGTGGTTTTTGTAAAACTACATGTAGTCTTTTTTTCAGTTGAGCTTGGCAACTCAAGTCATTAAGCAAAGCAGTCATTAAATGAAATTACCACTGCACTCAGAATCTCACTTCAATTTTGCTGTATAGGTTATCCTCAATTTATGACCATTCCTTTATCTGAAGTACTAAAAAAAAGTGATTTGTGATCGGTCCTCACACACTGTTGCAGTATCCTCACAATAACATGATTATGATGCAGCATTCTGGGGTTACACGATTGCCATTTGCAACTTTCCCAGCCAGTTTTCAACAAGCAAAGTCAATGGGGAAGCCAACAGGAAAGGTTGCAAATCATGATCACATGATGTCTTCTATAACAACTGCAAAAAAGTTTGTAGAACGTAATGCCTTATTTAATGACCACATTGCTTAATGTTGAATTTTCTAGTCCTAGTTGTGGTTGTAAGGTGACTACTTATACAGACCTCTGAAGTTTGTAAATGCGAGGATTGGTCAAACAGTTTCATTTTTGTCCTCATTGTAACTCTAAAAGGTTACTAAACGAGGCAGATGCTTAATGGACTTTATGTACAACATTCTGACCATCAATCCTTCCAGAAAATGATTAGCTGAGCCTGTACATATATTTAGTTTCCATCCACATTTCTTGGTTTATTCTTTGTCTTCCAATAAGCACCATCTTATTTATTTTTTTATAAGAATTTTTTAACTGGCTCAACCTTCCATGCTTCTTCCCTGCCTATCAGAATCATTTTCTGTCACAAGTCCTTACGCTTACTTTCTCAAACTGAGTTTTGAGAAAAAAGAATTGTTTGAAAATTAAAGGACACCCCCCCAAAAAAGATGACTCTTTAGCACAAACTTGTTTCACCCCTTCCAAAATTGAACCTCCCTGTCCGATGAAAGCATCTTGAGAAGAGTTGTGAAGACCCCCCTCTGCATTTAAAGCCTGCCTGCCTGCCTATCTCTATCTATCTATCTATCTATCTATCTATCTATCTATCTATCTATCTATCTATCTATCTATC